>CM066031.1:1105367854-1106567854 GCA_033557465.1 Ichthyophis bannanicus
AATATCGCGGATTTGCCCCTCGAGGCGTCGGCTGGCTCTCCTGTGGGCTCCAATACTTCCTGTATACATCAAGGCTTTTTACATGCCAGTCGGTCCAGAAGGTGTTTCTTGGGGAAAGCCTGGTAGTTTTGCCATTACTAGGGCCGTATTTTATAAAAATACTCACAAGTACAAGAACAGGTGGAAAAGTGTCTGAGGTTACTTTCCATGATGGACAATGTTAGAAAGGGAAAGCAGAAGCATACTATAGCTTTTTGAAAACGGCGGCATTCCGTACAGGCCTAAGATTAGGCAGATTGTTCCCCATCATTAGATTGCCTCAGAGTCTTGATAAGCTACAGAAAGTAGCAGAGGGTGTAACGTCATTGTTCTCCAAAGGAGACCACGCAAGCAAGGCCAGCCCTCAGATCAGGGTAGAGTTGTTGAGCGCACAATCAAGCCCTGCAGAAGCATCTCCCCAATGATTTCAAAGAAAGCTGTTTGGTGAGATGCCAACCATGCAGTCGCATGGTCCCTTCCATCCCAAGGGTGGCCATCCTTACTCCAGTCTCCCTTTGTTCCGCAGAAGCCAACAGGCATCACCAATCGCATTCTTTCCCTGGGCAACCGTTGATTTTTTTTTTGGAACGCACCTCTAACGCTTCTCTTCTTTATACGGGTAGTCCCAATTGGACCACTTCCCGCTCTCTGAGTCCGATGACCGCCAGCTTCAAGAGACTCGGAACTTGTTTGTTTCGGTATTTTTGGTTCCACTTCCAGGTGTGGTTTCTGCACCATTTTCTAACTTCTGGCAGCATAAAGGTTCTTTGGACCTCATAGGGGTTCCTTTTTGTCGCACAAAGGCGCTCAGTCTGGACTTCAATTAGAGTCGGTGATTGAGATGGCGCAGAAGAACAATGTCCTGGAAATCGAAACACACGCATTGCTGATACTCTCGGTCGGTGTCTAGGTGCCAACCAGGACTCAGAGGTTGGACACCCTGTTGCACAGACGAAAAGGTCATGCAAAGGCCATCTAAAGTTGACTAGCCACCGAAAGAAGTACGCAACGATCAACACATCATTCCACAGGTAAGATTGCTCCTCACACGGTGTCCCCCAGTCGCCTCACGCTCGAAAAGCCCCATATGGCTCCTCAGAGGTCACATAAAGCACCACCGCGGCACCCGGAGTCACTGAGCCCGTGAAAACTTCGTCCAATATTCAAAGGTTCCACGGAGCATGTGGCACAAGAAGTAGATGAAGCAGAAATCCTTGAGTGAACCTCTAGCGGGGAATGTAGACACGCACAGCCAAAACTACTGTTGCCAGGTCCCACAGTCTGTATCGAGAGGCGTTGGAGGAGTCGGAGGGGGGAAAAAAAAAAAAAAAAAAAAAAAAAGAAAAAAAAAAAAAAAAGAAAAAAAAACAAAAAAAAAAAAAAAAAACAGTCTCCGATTTTATTTTAGGAGTCTACGTGTGGCAGGCGAAGGTGCCCAGGACAGATGCCGAAGGCCTCCAACCCTTGGATGGTGACCGGGTACATGCACCCTCGGAGTGCCTTGGTGAGCCCATTGCCAGACTCGACCTCTCCATCACACCACAATGTCCCAGACCTGAGGTCACGCAGCTTGGGGGTCTCCGACATTTGAAGAGACTGGCACACATCCCATGAGTGCTGGGAAGCCGAGACTGGGGGAAGTCTTGGCATTGGAAATGCACATGTTGTCACTGCTCTTTCCTTGCCCTAGAGCAGACAAGCGTTGATGCGTCGGCCCTAGGCCGGACGTAGATGCTTGTCCCCGGACGCACCGCGATGGGACCATTCGTGTATATATTAGAGGAGGATCCCCGGGACGCGGACCGAGACGATCCTCAAGCAGCGCATCGAGACCACATCCTCAGCGAGTGAGTGTTCTCTATCGCCCACTCCTGTTTCCTCGGGAGTGAGATTCCTCGTCCCCAGTGTCTAAGCATCGTTGTAAGACTCACATCCAGCATCAGCTCCCGCCCATGTGGGTGTTCGCACCGACGAGCCCACAAGAAACTAAGGCGCAATACTAACCTCCAAGGAGCCATCCAGCCTCGAGTCCGTCAGACAGGACTTCTCGGGAGCTGGGAACGGTCTCAAGCGGATGTAGGCTTCCCCTAAGAGATGTGTAGATGATCGCGCTTCCTGCGACCGGGCCCACTCATATCCACTCTCGCCTCCGGCCATCAGCCCGCGTACGCCAATGATCGGGCCCCACGACAGAAGACAGGCGAATCATTAAGTTGTGTCCGAGACATTGGATGAAAGCCTGCGTGTCATATACCTCACCATGGAGTCGGCGGACAGGACTCTTTGTCATGGAGGAGTTGGTAAGAGTTCCCCTCTAGGTATAAAGCCTCTGAGTAGAAGGAACCGGACCTGCACTGATGGTAACGCCCGTGCCCCAACCACTCCTAGTCTTCGGTGTAGGCAACTCGACACCTTTTGGATACTGGGTGAGAGTATGGACCGACCAAGCGTCTCCGCTATGCCAATAGTTAGCTGACCACCTCGACTACATGGGTACTGGGTCCTTGCTTTTAAAAGAGGGCGCCAAGTTCCCTCACATCTCTATGGCTCCCGGCTGGATGTCGACCAATGCGCCGACAGAAAAAGCCTGAAGCCTCAGCTCATTCACTATGCCCCTGGGCAGGGAGTCCTGCGCCCTCTATTGCCCTTGGTATCGTAATAAATCGCAACCAGGAGGCTCGATGCTACGCCGTTGGTAGCTGTATAGTTGGAGCATATACTCTCCAATGGACGCTAGCAAAAAGAAGGACTGTGCAGGTTTACTCAGGCGCCCTAGGGTCTCGGTGGAGATGGAATCTCCAGCGATTCCAAACACTCACAAAGTGCATCGGGGGTGGCTCGAAATATGACTCGAGCCGCCTACGACAGCTTTGAGTCTGGTTTTGGGCGCCGATGCCTGCAGTGACCATCCTCACGTTAGGCCTGGCTCCAGGCATCAGACTTCGAGCAGTGGGTACAGGAGAAACTCCTTGATGTCCCCTGTCTCTGTGAAAATCTCTTTGGAAAAACCCAATAGAGGACAAGGCGGTCGAGTTCAAGACGGAGTATGTCTGCTCTCCAAGAAGACCTCACCCTTCCCAAGAAGAAACAGTCGGGGAAGAGGCCCTCTCTTCACAGAAAAGGCCAGCTTTACCGAGACTATTCCCAATACCAGACCCCGCAGCAGAGTCACCAGGTCAAACGGACTATGCCAAGGCCAACATAAGCCTAAAGGCTCTAAGCCACAAACATCAGCTCCTGCCCAGGCTGGGACAGGGATTTGATTCCCTGAACATTAGCCTCTCCTCCCAAGGGGGGAGCAGCAGCCAAGGGGGGGGGGGGGCGGCATCTTTTCCACATTTCCCAGCGGTGGCCGGCCAAAACCACAGAAACCTTGGCCCAATTGTTGGACTGGATGGCCCCCCCCCTTTTCTTTCCAGGAGAGCCCCCTCTGACTCCCCTACACTAGGCCTGCTACTGCAGGAACTCGCAGGCCTCATCAGGGACAGAGCCGTGAAACTGTACGCCTCCACCTCAGGTGCAAGGGGTTCTACTCCCCTTACTTTCTGGTCCCAAAAATAACAGGGGCCTAAGGGTTCATTTTGGACTTGCGAAACCTGAACAAGTTCCTGGTGCGGAAGAAGTTCAAGATGCTCTCCCTTGGAACATGTACTGCTCTACCTCCAGCAGGGAGACTGGCTATGCTCCTTGGACCTTAAAGGATGCTTACACCCATATCCTTATTCATCCCAGTCACAGGCAGTACTTAAGGTTCATGGTCAGAGGGGACCACTACTAGTCTCTGCACTGAGTCTTTACCAAATGCCTGGTAGTAGTGGCTGCCTACCTCTGCCTCCAAGGGGTCTTGGTCTTCCCATACCTGGATGACTGACTCGTGAAAAGGGACATAGCCACAGAGGTGCAACAGGCCACAGCCCACACCATCAAGGTCCTGCAGCATTTGGGGTTCGTATAAACCACCTCAAATCTTCATCTCGAACCAACTCAGGATCTGGAGCTCATAGGAGTTTGTCTGAACACTCTCTCCAGGCCAGGGCTGCCTCGCCCCTGGACAGGGTGGATCGCCTCGGGGCCCTGGCCAGCGAGGTACAGTACCATCACATGTTGGTGCGGTCCATGCTCTGCCTACTAGGTCACATGGCATCCACAATCCATCTGGTTCCCAACATCCGTCTCCACATGTGGGCAGCTAAGTTGGTACCTCCGCTTGCAGTGGTACACACGTCACAAGCAGGCTCTATGTCAGGTTCTCAGTGTCCGTCAACTAGCAGATTCGCTCAACTGGTGGCAGGACACACACAGCACCTGCAGAAGGGCATGCCCTTCCAGCCCCCAAACCCCCAGAGGGTGCTCGCTGGGCTGAGGTGCCCACTTAGAGGAACTGTGCACACAGGACAACTAGTCCCTGGCGGGGTAGCCATTAACAGATCAACCTGCTAAGAGCTCAAGGCCATTTTTCTGGTTTCTGCGATCATAGTCCTTTTACCACTGCCTGTGGAACCAGTTGGTGCTAGGTCCAAACGGGCAACCAGGTCACGATGTTCTACCTGAACAAGAAGGGGGGGCACAGGGTCTCAACGCCTCTGCCAGGAGGCAGTAGCCCTCCACTTGTATGCAGTTAGTCAGGGAATGCTCCTCAGGGCAGTATATCTTCCAGGCCAAGAACAATACCCTAGTGAACAGGCTGAGGCAGGGTCCTCCAGTTGCATGAATGGCGACTAGGACCCCAGGGTGGTGCAGCAGCTCATTCCGACTCTGGGGAACCCCAAGTCTGGACCTCTTCGTCAGCCCGACCAATGCTCAGCTACCCCACTTCTTCTGTCCCCAACTGCATCCATCCCGGATAGCGGCAGACACCTTCTTCATCTTATGGTCAGGAGGTCCTTCTGTACGCCTTCCCCCTTCCACACCACTAATCACCTGGACCCTTCTCAAGGTCCTGTGGGACAAGGCCAGGCAGCCTTGGTTTCCCTGTTTAAGCTACGCCTCTCGATACCGAGCTCTCAGTATTCCTCTGGGGAACGCCCTGGGGCCACTGATTCAGGAGGAGGACCCCACTCCTTCACGCCCACCCGGGGACCTTGGTCCCTGTCGCTAATATAAGGGGCTGCTAAACAGATAGGACCCTTTGCACCCTTCAGCCTCCCAAGGGAGGTAGAGCGGAAGTCCCCCCCCCCCCCGCCTGGCCTCTTGTAAGAAGTTCACGTAGGACGAGCTAATGGGAGTAGTTTGGGGGCAAGTTACCTCAGGCCAGAAGGTTGGAGTTTTCAAATCCCACTAGAGGACAGCAACCTTGTGCCAGAAAGAAACTGGGGGTTACTATAGGGGGGCCCACAGGTGTTCCTTAGTGGTCTGGGCAAGCCACTTAAACCCTCCATTACCCATGTTCCCTGTGAGTATTAGCGTATGTATCATCATATCCCCTCATGTTAAATGTATCCTCCAATTGGTTGTGACCACTTTGATTGAAGGGATAAGGATGGTTTGAAAAGCTGTCTAAATAAATAAAAATAAATAAATAATGCCTTCAAGTGGCGCAGATTTTCAGTTTGGGGTGTGGGAGCAATGGGTTCAACCCGTTTTCTTGCCAGTGTGCACATGGGTACTGCAGTATCTGCTTCACGTTTCACAAACCAGACAAGTCCATCTTTGATAGAGTGCATCTGAGCGTGCTCTTGGCGTACCATCATTCCATAAAGCACAAACCTGCCTCTGTGCAGCTCCTCATTACCTGATTTATGGGCGATCTTCTGCTCTCTAAGCCCTTCTGGCCTGCCCGCCCCCTGGTGGAATGGGACCTCTCAACGTGGTTCTGATGCAGCTCACCAAGTCGCCTTTGGATCTCTGGCTACCTGCCATTTACGTTCTCCCCCTCCGGAAGGTCATCTTCCTGGTAGCGCTCACCTCTGCCCACAGAGTCAGGCGAGTTTCAGGCCTTGGTGGCCAAGCCCACCTTAAGAACATAAGATATGCCATACTGGGTCAGACCAAGGTCCATCAAGCCCAGTATCCTATTTCCAACAGTGGCCAATGTTAGGTCATACATCCCTAGAAGTTTGACCAAAAGACACAGGTTCCAAAATGCTTGTATTGGGCCAAGCAGTGATATCCTGGGTCCCTTTTTAATAATGGTTTATGGACCTTTCCTCCAGGAACATGTCCAAACCTTTTTTAAACCCTTACACCAGGTTCTACAAGAATAGGGTCATGCTTCGCACCCACCCTAAATTCCTTCCAAAGGTGGTATCTGCCTTCCACCTCAACCAGGAGGTGGTATTCTTCACCTTCTTTTCCATGGCTCCACACTGACAAGGCGGCGGCCGTTCTCATACTCTGTATTGTAAGAGGGCCCTGTCCTACCTACAACACTTTACACAGGGCCACCACAAAGCCTTGCAGCTTTTTGTTTCCTACGACCCCAGCCGACTAGGGGAGGCTGCAACCAAGTGGACCCTGTCTACCTGGGTGGTGGACTGCCTTGCCTTCGCCCATGGATCAGGCTGGGCTCTCGTTTGAGCACCAGGTCACGGCACACAATGTCAGGGCTATGGCAACCTCGGTTGCAAACCTACATTTTGTCCCCATGACAGATATCTGCCGGGCTGCCACCTGGTCCTCAGTTAAACACCTTTCAGCTCACTACTGCCTGGAGAGGGAGTCCTGACAGGACAGTGCCTTCGGCCAGGCCATACTCCATAATCTGTTTCGGGGTTTAGGCAAACTCCTGCCCTTCATCTCTTCTTGTTCAGGCTACTGGAGCGATGGTTCTCCCTGGACACTGGGGTCCTTAGAGTCCCTTTTCCTCAGACTCACTTGCAGCTGCTCACAGTTGAGCCATGTTTTTTTTCTACATGTTCTCAGTAGCCTGTAGCTAGGCAGTCCCATATGTGAGGACTGACTTCCTGCTTGTTCCTGGAGAAAGGGTAGTTACTGACCCATAACAGGTGTTTCTTCAAGGACAGCAGGAATTGGTTCTCATAACCACCCTCCCTCATCCTTTGGGAATTGCCGTATCAATTCGTTGGTCAAGACGTGCCATCTTCTTTTTATCTGCTCTAGCTATGTTTTCTGACTGAGTAAGATACAACCCCTTAGGGCGGAAGGGGACCCACGCATGTATGGTGGCGCTCCCGACCTAGACTTTGAAAGCTGGGGAGATGCTTCCGCGGGGCTCCGTTTTGGTGCTGACATCACCCATATATGAGGACTGATTTCCTGCTGTCCCTGGAGAACACCTGTTACAGGTGGTGAGTAACTACGCTTTTGTGGGCACCGGCTGTGGATGAGGAGGGTCAGAGCAGAATTTGTGGATGCATTTTGGAGAGTGGAGGAGTAGCCTAGTGGTTAGAACACTGGCTTGGTAACCAAGCAACCAGGGTTCAGTTCCCACTGCACTCCTTGTGGCCTTGGGCAAGTCCATTGCCCTCAGCATAAGAAAGGCCTGGCAATCTACTTCTGGTGACATTGCCAGAAAGAAAACCCAGGAGCTTCTGGGTCGCCCAGGAGTCAGTCGGACTGGACTCGAAGGCACCACATTGCATTTTTTTTTTTGCATCACCTCTCTGGCTTCTTTTATTTTTCCTGCCTCTGAGGACATTGCTGCCTTTTCATGTGAACAGTTTCCAAATGAGAAATGTTGGGGTTTGGATTTTTATCTGGATTAAAAGAAATACTGGTTAGCCATTCCCATGCTGGTTTACTAGATGGACATCTTAGTCTGCACTCTCTGGGTTTTACAGTTGCTGGGCAGATTAGATGGACCATGATGGTCTTTATCTTCAGTCATATACTATGTTACAGACTTTTGAAAGTCATATGCACATTTATTTATTTAACTGTGGTTTATATACCGCTTTTCACCGGGTTAAAGCAGTTTACATTGAACAGAAACGGTTTTTACAAAAAAACAGATAAATAACTAGATACTTAGAACAGGATAACATTATAGTAAACAATCAAATAGTATAATGCATAACAGGTAACTTCATAATTATATAATATTTAATATATGTTGTCCAAACCTTTTCCTCAGCCATCGAACTAGTATACAATTATAATAGCTTTATAATAATAGCTCTGGAGACATTCTCCTAATCCCTCGGTGCCTTAGAGTTCATTGAATTTGTCGCAGCATGATTATATTCCAGGAGGCCTGGGAAAGGGAGAGAGTAAGGCCATAAAATGTTGGCTCAGGGGGAGAGGATGTCGCAAGATCCTAAAAGGCAGCTGACATCCTTCTGAGTAGAAAGTGATACAGTATCAGTCTTCGGATGGCCCAAGTACAGCACGTGCTCTGGCCTGTCCTGGGGACTAAAAATGATGGTGGGGTCCTATTGCTTGTTGATCTGATACTGCAGTAGGACCCCACCCCCAGCACTGCCACTCCCTCGGACTGTTAGGAGGACAGAGCACTTGTCTGTACTCTGGGCCATCTAGAGGTTGCGATACTGTGTCACTTTCTTCTCAGAGGAATGTCGGCTGCTTTCCAGGGGCTTTCGACATCCTCTCCACCTCAGCCAAAATATACAACAGAAAAGCATGCATCCTGTGGTGGCCCGGTGGGGTGCTGCTGTTGAATTGCTGGCTTCTGGTTGCATTGGAGGGAGGCGGCTGCAGGCTGCTCCAGAACTACCTGTAGGGGAAGAGACACTGCTTCCTTAAAATAGCTTGCATGTTTAGTTGCCATGTCTCCTTCGGGTAACCTAGTGAATGTCGACTGCTGCTGCCTTACACTTGGTGCCTCATGATGAATGTGGAGGGTTGATGATGTCTTCCTCTTAGTTGGAGCCCTGGGTGGTGGCTGCTGCACCCCGAGGCAGTCCCAGAAACAGGGCTGGGGTGAACGAACTGCACCTCTTCTTATTGGCTTGGAGGGTAGTATATGTTGTGTGTGCCCATGTGACTATCCCTGTTCTCTTCGTGCAGGTGCTTTAAAATTAAGCCATTTATAAATGTGCAGATAATAGGAGTAACAAAAATGCTGTTTTCAAATTGTTTTCTTTTGTGCAGAGGAAGGGAAATGGTCTCAGTACATATACTACTGTGTAAAATTACATTTTTTCTCAACATAAGGCATTACATTTATCAAAATCCCCACAAGACTTAGCAGAGTGGCTGGAGATTTTATCAGCATGCTGTGCTCTTTGTATGGACTTCCCTGTAAGAGATGGTGGTCCCTGGGCTCAACCTGCTTCAGATCACTTCTGGGTTTCTCTCTTGTGGACCTCTTGGATCTTGTCCCTGGATGCAGCTTTACACCTGTTGGTACTTAAATAGCTAAATCCATCTGTTTGCAAAACACATTGGCTTGAATCCAGTGTATGTTAATCTTTTTCTCTCCGCCTGACTCCTGCTCATGACATGATGAAGGCTGGTGAAATGGATTTTGCTGTGAGCTTCTTGTTGACAGTGTAAATGTCTAACCTGGGCCTGCTGTCTTTCCCTTCTCAGGGCTCTGATATTGAGACACTGGACCTGTGAAAATGGAGAAAGCAATGGTGACTTTGCATCGGAGGAAACCCTGTGGCTCTTGAGGCAGAGCTGGAAGATAGGCCACGAGAGCTGGAGGGGTAGGAGTTTGAAAAAACATCAGACACACATTAACGAAAAGCATTTGTCAACAGTACTTACAGAAAAGGCTGCACTAAAAGTAAAACTCAGTTTGTGTATTCATTACAGCAGTGAGGCCACGTGAAGCCTTCTCCTTAAACTGGCCTTAACAAGTGGGTCAAGGGAATTTTGTGTTTGTTTTTTCAAATAAAACATTCATGTTCTAATAACTTATTTCTTCATGGGTGCCTTAACAGAAAATGTGCATTGTCTTTCTCAAGGCAAGAGGGTTTTGTATTGATGCATGGCTTGGGAATAGCTGGCAGGGACAGGGTTACTCATAACAATCCCTCTTCGAAACGGGGGAGAGAAAAAAAATGCGCAGGGATGAAAGAAGTGTTTCTCAGTATGAATGGGGCTCCCAGGTTACCAGGGGAGGATTATGGGTAATGTAACACTGCCAAGATGAGGACTTCTTACTGGTCCGGACACGCTTGATTTAAAACCTCTTAGGTTCCTGAGAATCTTATCTTGTGCAGCGGCGTCTTTAATGGCAGATAGTTTCATGAGGAGAATAAAGCAGTGAGTCACAAATGGCAGCTATGACAAAGCCCAGTTGCCCACCCCTTCTTTGTTTCTGTTAAAAAGTGGGTTTTGTTGCCTTTTTTGTCAATCACAACAATTCTTTTCCATGGCTGTGTCCTTGGGCTGAAATCTGGTGGTTTCACGGCATCTTACTGAGGTTTTCAATCTCATACACTTCCATGGCAATCTGTCCATAAAAGAGTAACCTCCAATAGATGTAGTGGGTTGGTGGAAAATTTACAGTAGGTGTATTCAAAAACTGTTTAGGTATTTGGGGTTTGTTTTTTTTTTTTTTTTTTTGGGGGGGGGGGGGGGGGGTAGCCCTCTTTTGTAATTCAAGGCATCTTCCTAAAATTATTCTACAAATTTGTGGGAAAAATGGGGGATTATGTATGCTCTTTTAAGTTACTGTTGGTGTTACCATATAATAGGAATATCTCCAGGAACAAGCAGGAATGAGTCTTCACATATGGGAATCGTCGGTACCGACGGAGCCTGCGCGGGAACGCTCCCCAGCGTCCAAAAGGAAAGCTTTGGGAGCATCCCACAGCGCCTGCGCGCTGCCTTCCCGCCTTTCCTAACTGCCTCTCTCCAGTTCTTCTTTTCCGCGGAGCCAGCAGGTCGTGTTTCCTGTCACCGCTGAAGAATTTCTTATTTTCTTTTATTTTTCTTTAGTCGCGTGTCTGCCTTCTCGATCCGGACCGGTACCACCGGTCTTTTTTTCTTTCTTTAAAAAAAAACAACAAAAACTACAGTGCATTTTTTTCTTCTGGGGCCTTAGGCCTACAGATATATTTTTCCTCATGGAAAAACCCGCCTCCGGGCTGAAAACGTGCTCGAAGTGCCGCAGCACTATTTCTGTCACAGACACCCAGGGCGGGTGTCGAAAAGGTTTCGGTCCTGCCCACTCCAGAGCGGATTGTGCGTCCGGATCGATGAGGTCTAAGCGAGGGTTACAAAAGCGGGCAGCCAAGCTCAGTACCCTGTTTCCCTCCGATGCAGCTTCTGTGGCATCGACGTCTTCCAGGCTGCTTCTTCATCCCATGGATCTCAGGTAACCAAACTTAAATCTGGCCAGTCCTCAAAGAGTTCATCTCCCTCTAAGTATCGAGATGCCCCCGGGCTTACTCTTGAGGAATCCACACCGGCAAAATTACCTCCTGCGGGAGGCTCCTGCTTCCAAAGCTCTACCTATGGGGTCACAGGTTGACATCGATGGCTCGGCCTCGACCGATCACCTGTTACAATGTTCTGGGGTACCGGCGGTTAAACACCGGTACCGACATCCAGACATTGGTGGTGTCGATGGATCAGAATATTCTGACCATGCAGCGTGCCATCACGGCATTCATACAAGCTGCGACGCCTCCGGTACCGCAACAAGCCCTGTTGTCAGTACCGGTACCGATTCTGGTACCGGATCCGAAATCGGTTCCGATACCTGTACCGCTTGCATCAACATCAGCATCGAAAGCAGCAGTACGCTATCGCAGTGATGCCTATCAGTACTGACTCGATACCGATTACTCCCGATGTCGATACCTCCCGGTATGCGTATCGGGCTCTGCGAGAGCATCCAGACAGTCGATACTTCGATTCCTCTGAAGACTCTGATACATCAGAGGCCTCAATTGAAGCATCGGGTATCCTTCCTCAGGAACCTCTACTCCAAACAGGAGAATGTCGCCTCCTGAAGACTTGTCTTTTCAGGACTTCATTAGGGAGGTGGCCAAAGGCCTGTCCATCTCAGTGGCCTCTGAAACTGAACCTAGAGCCAAAAAATTAGATATCCTACAATATCCTAAGGCTCACTAAGAGGGCAGCCACCTTAACCAGTACATGAGATTCTTTATGATCACATGTTGGGCATATGGGAGACTCCTCTTTCACACCTCCCCTCATTCCCGAAGTTTGGACACCATGTTATCGTGTTCCTCCTTGTCCTGGGTTTCATAAGACTCAGCTTCCTCACCACTCCATTGTGGTAGAGTCTGCTATGAAAAAAGATCAAGAGTACAAAAAGGCACTCTCTTGCTCCTCCAGGAAGAGAATGCAGAACCCTAGATGCCTTTGGCAGGAAAATCTTCCAGGCCAGTATGCTTGTAGCCAGAATCAACTCCTATAGTCTCTATATGGGGATGTTTCTAAAAGAAGTTACAGATCATCTGCAAACCTTATCTCTTTTTATGTCAGAAGATAAGAGAGAAGAATATATCACCTGGCTTAAGCAGGCACAGGATGTATCCAAGTTTTCCAACCGTGCAGCCTTTGACTCTTTTGAGGGTGCCAGTAGAGCCTCGGCTATTGCCATAGGTGCACGCAGAGTTGCTTGGTTACAAGCCTCTGATTTGGAATCCTGGGTACAGGATGGTCTAGGTAACCTTTCCTGTACAGGAGAAAACCTCTTTGGCAAAGATTGGCAAGCAAAGGCCAACCAGATGGATGCTGAAAATTCTGCTTTAGATAGACTTTCAAAGTCTACTACTGCTCCTTTTAAAAAGAGGTTATTCAAAAAAGGATCTTTCCCAAAAAAAGGGAAATGTTCTTCAGGTTATGGTCAGGCCTTTTCCCAAGGTCGTTTTGCTACAAAGAGACAACAAAACAGGCCAAGTCTCAGGCTGCTAGGACTGCTATGGCCCAACAGCCTCAGCCTCCTCAGGGCCTTTGACTTTCCACTAGAGAACTTATCCTTTCTGGCTCTAGAACATCCAGAGCCTCTCACCATCCCAGGAAGGTTAGCTCACTTTGCTCCCAGATGGGAACAAATCACAGCAGAACAATGGACCCTCTCCATCATACGAGATGGGTACAAGCTTCATTTCTTAAACCTTCCTCCTCACACTATGGTGAAACAGTTCAATTCTCCAACATCTCTCCTCAACCTTCTAGGTCAAGAGATTGCTACTCTACTTGCCCAAGGGGCAATAGAAGAAGTACCCCTTCTTCAACAGGGCTCAGGGTTCTACTCCCCCCTATTTTCTCATTCCAAAGAGAACGGGGGGCTACAGACCCATACTAGATCTCAGAGAATTGAACAAGTTTCTATGCAAGGAGAAATTCAAGATGATCTCTCCTTCCATACCTCTAGAGTCAGGACTGGCTTTGTTCTCTAGATCTCAAGGATGCGTACATCCATGTTCTCATCCATCCAACACACAGAAGGTTCCTTCGGTTCCTTTACCAAGGAAAGCACTACCAATACAAAGTGCTTCCTTTCGGTCTGGCCTCTGCTCCAAGAGTGTTCACAACCTGCATGGCAGTAGTAGCTGCATTTCTGCGCACTCTAGGAATATTCGTATTCCCATATCTGGACGACTGGCTCATCCGAGCTCCATCCCAGTCAGAGGCCCAGACTTCCCTGACCTGCACAAGGTGTGTTCTTTCAGTATCTGGGACTGGTAATCAACATTCCAAAATCCCATCTCACCCCTACTCAGTCTCTAGAGTTCATAGGGGCCTTACTGGATACCACAACTGCAAGGGCCTATCTTCCCCAGGCCCGTTGCCTACGCTTGGTGCAGTTAGCCTCCCAGATTCAGTTAAAATCCCATTTAACTGCTCGAGAGATGTTACAACTCTTAGGCCACATGGCATCCACGGTGCATGTGGTTCCTTACGCTCGCCTTCACATAAGGACAGCTCAGTGGACCCTATCCACCCAATGGACTCAGGCATCAGGTTGCCTGTCAGACAAAATAGCAACCTCCAGTCACCTCTTTTGGTCCCTCCACTGGTGGAAGTCCACTCAAAATCTGTTGCTGGGGTCCCCCTTTCAACAGGTGTTACCCCAAGCAACCCTTACAACAGATGCCTCTCCAAAGGGTTGGGGAGCTCATCTACAAGATCTCTCGACCCAAGGCATCTGGTCTCCACAGGAGACATCTCTACATATCAACCTTTTAGAGCTCAGAGCAATCTTTCTGGCTCTCAGAGTCTTCCACACCCTGCTCAGCTACAAGACAGTCCTCATCCACAGGACAACCAGGTAGCCATGTTCTACGTGAACAAGCAGGGAGGGACTGGCTCTCTGTCGCTTTGCAACGAAGCTCTCAGATTGTGGGCCTTCGCCAGAGAGCATCAAATCCATCTCATGGCAGTGTATCTTCCAGGGGTTCAAAACTCTTGGGCAGACAGACTGTCGAGTTCTGCTTCCACACGAATGGTCCCTCCATGGGGACCAGATAGCCAGGACTTTTTGGATTTGGGGTACCCCAGACATAGACCTGTTTGCAAGTCCGTGGAATGCCAAACTTCCCCGGTTTTGTTCCAGGATTCCATGTCAGGGAGTTCAGGCCAGGGATGCCTTCTTCCTTCATTGGGGGCAAGACTTCCTCTATGCCTTTCCACCTATTCCCCTCATCCCCAAAACTCTGTTCAAGCTTCAGAGAGACAAGGGGTCTATGATCCTCATAGCACCACATTGGCCACGCCAAGTGTGGTACCCTCCACTTCTGCATCTCTCTCAAGCTCCCTCCCTGGACCTGGGGTCTGCTCCAGATCTCCTCTCCCAGGAGGAGGGAACCTTGTGGCACCCAAATCCTCAGTCTCCATCTCAGAGCCTGGTTGCTGAAGGCCTATACCTTCAGGATTTACACCTTTCTCAGCAAGTGAAGGATATTCTTCATGCTTCCAGAAAGCCTTCCACCAGACGTTCCTGTGCTTTTAAATGGAAAAGGTTTTCCATTTGGTGTGCAGAAAAGGGTCTCAGCCCTCTTGCAATACCTTTGAATTCTTTACTAGACTATTTGCTGCATTTATCCCATGCAGGCCTTAAAACAAATTCAATCAGAGTCCATTTGCGTGCTATTGCAGCATCCCTTAAGCCTCTCAATGGACAACCTATTTCCTCTCATCCTTTTATAGCAAGATTCATGAGAGGCCTTCTTTTGACTAAACCTCCCATTAGACCACCTCCAGTGGCATGGGACTTGAATCTGGTTCTTGGCCAGCTTATGAAGCCACCCTTTGAACCCTTAGCCACTACCTCCTTGAAATTCCTTTCCTGGAAGGTTATTTTTCTCATTGCAGTCACCTCAGCTCGCCGTATCAGTGAGTTGCAAGCTTTAGTGGCTAATCCTCCTTATACAAGGTTCCATCATGACAAGGTAGTCCTCAGAACTAATCCACACTTTATGCCTAAAGTGGTCTCAGCTTTTCATCTGAACCAGGAGGTGTATTTACCTGTCTTTTTTCCAGGACCTCATGCATCAAGTGCAGAGAGGAATCTTCATACCCTGGATTGTAAGAGAGCACTTGCTTTCTACTTACAAAGGACACGGCAACATAGAAAGTCCTCTCAACTTTTTGTTGCTTTTGATCCTTCTCATTTAGGACTTCCAGTCTCCAAGAGAACTCTGTCTAATTGGATTGCTCAGTGTATTTCCTTCGCCTACCAGAGCAAGAATCTTTCTCTGGAGGGCCATGTCACAGCTCACAATGTGAGGGCCATGGCAGCCTCTATGGCTCATCTTAACTCTGTGTCCATCGACCAAATCTGTCGAGCAGCCACCTGGGCATCGGTTCATACCTTCACAGCCCATTACTGTTGGACAAGGACTCGCGCCGGGATGCCTTGTTTGGTCAGGCTGTTCTCAAACACCTTTTCCATATTTAATCAACTCCTACCCTCCATCCCTGACTGGGTGCCTGAGATTCATGGGTGCAGGTGGAGCCCTTCCCAGGGACTCACAATCTGGGTGATCTCCCAGGCATCTCTAGCTGGGGAGTCCCCATATGTGAAGACTCATTCCTGCTTGTTCCTGGAGATAGCACAGTTACTTACCTGTAACAGGTGATCTCTGGGAACAGCAGGAATAAGTCTTCACAACCCACCCACCTCCCCTAGGAGTTGTATCTCTTTATCTATCTTTCCTTTCCTCTCTCTCTCTCTCTCTCTTTGTCTCAGCTTTAAAACTCGAACTGGAGAGAGGCAGTTAGGAAAGGCGGGAAGGCAGCGCGCAGGTGCTGTGGGATGCTCCCAAAAGCTTTCCTTTTGGACGCTGGGGAGCGTTCCCGCGCAGGCTCCGTCGGTACCGACGATACCCATATGTGAAGACTTATTCCTGCTGTTCCCAGAGATCACCTGTTACAGGTAAGTAACTGTGCTTTACCAAAGGACGATCTTGCCAAACAAATCTGATTGTGTTCTTTAACCGGGTGACCAGAGAACTAGATTAAGGGCATGATATTGTTACTCAAAGGAGGGCTTATCAATAAACTCAACAGCTTGGAGATAGGTCCCAAGGTGGTGAACTAGATCAGAAATTGGTTGACTGACAGACGACAGAAGGTGATTGTAAACGGAACTCACTTGGATGAAAGGAAGGTGACCGGTACTGTTCAATGAATTTGTGAGTGATATTGCTGAAGGACTGAATGGAAATGTCTGTCTTTTTGCAGATGACACGAAAATTTGCAACAGAGTTGGACACTCCTGAGGGAGTGGATAACATGAGGAAAGATCTACAAAAGATAGAAGAATGGTCTAATGCTTGGCAGTTAAGATTTAATGTGAAGAAGTACAGTGTCATGAACTTGGGAAGCAGAAATCCAAGGGAATTGTATGAGAGATAGGGGGTAAGAGATGGCGTGCACAGACCAGAAGAAGGACCTTGGAGTGATTGTTTCTGAGGATCTCAAGATGGCAAAACAGTGTGACAAGAAAAGCCAGAAGGATGCTGGGTTGCTTACAGAGAGGAATTACCAGCAGAAAGGAGGAGGAACTAATGCCAATGTACCGGTCTCTGGTGAGGCCTCACTTGGAACAGGGAGGAGTGGCCTAGTGGTTAGGACAAGGTACTTCAGGCCGGAGGGCCCGGGGGTTCAAGTCCCACCTGAGGACAGCAATCTCAGGCCGGAGGGACTGGGATTTCTAGTCCTATAGGTACTCCTTGTGGTCTTGGGCAAGCCACTTAACCCTCCATTGCCCATGTTCCCTGTAAGTATTAGCGTATGTGTGTCATATCCCCTCGTGTTAAATGTATCTCCCAATTGACCGCTTTGACCCGGTGAAAAGCGGGATATAAATACAGCTAAAATAAATAAATAAATAAAATAAATTGTGTTCAGTTTTGGAGACCATATTTCACAAAGGATATAAAAAGACTGGAAATAGTTCAGAGGAAGGTGATCAAAATGATTTGGAGCCTGCGCCAGAAGACATATGAGAAGAGACTTGAAGACGTAAATATGTACATTCTAGAGGAGAGGAGGGACAGAGGCTATATGATTTAGACCTTTAAATACTTAGAGTATTAATGAGTAAACAAACCTCTTCCAAAGATGTGGAAACTGTAAAACTAGAGGACATAACATGAAGCTGCAAGGGGGTAAACTGAAAGACAATGTCAGGAAAGGGTGGTGGCTGCTTGGAATGCCCTCCCAATGGAAGTGGTGGGAGCAAATACAGTGACAGAATTTGAAATGGCGTGGGACAGATACAGTGGATCCCTTATTAGAAACAGGATAAAATCAAAATAAACATAACTATCTCTTATATCTCAACAAATAAAGGGTGACCTGCACGGAGCGGTGGGTATGCCCCTAAACAAAGGCATGGGGAGGGTGACCTGCACAGAGCAGCAGGTGCACCTATTCTTGCCACCTTGCTGGGCAGATTAGATGGACCATACTGGCCTTTATCTGTCGTCATATACTATGTTACTATGTCTGAGGCACCAACCGGTGCTGATCCAGACAACCAAGTGGCAATGTTCTACATGAACAAACAAGGGGGCACAGGGTCTCGCACCCTTTGCTGCGAGGCAATGACACACTGCTCTTATGCAGTTTGTCAAGGAATGCTCCTACGGGCGGTGTATCTGCCAGGCCAGGGCAATGCCCTGGCGGACAAGCTGTTGAGGGTCTTCCAACCGCATGAGTGGCAGTTGGATCCCAGAGTGGCCACCCAGCTTTTCTGACTTTGGAGGACCCCACAGATGGACCTTTTTGCCGGCCCAGACAATTATGTTGCCCCGCTTCTGTTCCCGTCAGCCCCACCAGAACCAGGTAGCGGCAGATGCATTCCTCATCCCATGACCGGAAGGCCCCGTGTATGCCTTTCCACCAACGCTGTTTGCCAAGATCCTTTTTAAGGCTTTCTGCGGGAGGGCGTTGCTGATCATTGTGACTACATGGTGGCCCAGGCAGCCGTGGTTCCCTCTGCTCCTCTGCTTGTTGGTGGGGGCATTGATTCCCCTTTGGAGTTCCATGGTGGTTCTCTCAAGAAGAGGGCGCTCTCCTACACCCCAATCTTGGGGTCTCCATCACTGATTACATGGCTGCTGAAAGGGTAGCCTTAGCCCCTTTCAACCTCTCAGGAGAAGTAGAAGAGATCCTTCTAGTCCTCCCGTAAGACCTCCACCAGGAGGACTTACACCTTCAAATGGCGCAGGTTCTCGGTGTGGTGCGCGGAGCAACAGGTGAAACTGTTCTGCCTGATGCAGCTGGTGCTGCAGTACCACCTCCATCTCTCGCAATCCAGGCTCAAGTCGAACTCCATCAGGGTACACCTCAGTGCCCTGGTGGCGCACAGTCCTGTTGAGGGCAGGCCCTTCTCAGCCCAGCTTCTGGTAACCTGCTTCCTGAGGGGGGGGGGGGCTCCTCCTGTCAAAAAACCCCTCCGCCCCTGACAACGGAGTGGGACCTCAGTGTAGTGCTGGCACAGCTTACCGCCCACCCTTAGATTCCCTGGCTACCTGCCACTTGAGCTATTTCATGGAAAGTCATGTTCCTGGTGGTGCTCACCTCCACTCGCAGGTTCGATGAGCTCCATGTCCTGGTGCCAGAGGTGCCGTATACCAGGTTCTACAAGAACAGGGTCGTGCTACGCACGCACCCCAAATTCCTCCCGAAAGTGGTGTCTTCTTTTCACTTTAACCACCTTCTTTTCGAGAAGAGCAGAGACCATCCTTCACACCTTGGACTATAAGAGCTCCTTGTCCTTCTACATTCAACATACTCAGGGCCACTGAAAAGCTTCTCAGCTCTTCGTTTCCTACGACCCCAGACTTCTGGGGGAGGCAGTGTCCAAGCATACCCTGTACACCTTGGTGGCAGGCTGCATCGTCCTCGCCTATGAGAAGGCTGAGCGCACGCTGGATGGTCGGGTAATGGCACACAATGTCAGAGCCATGGAGGCATCTGTGGCACACCTGCACCCTATCCCGATGTTGGACATTTGCCGGGCCACCACCTGGTCTTCAGTCCATTTCTTCACAGTTCATTACTGCTTGGAGAGGGAGTCCCAACGGGACAGCACCTTCAGCCAGGTCTTGTTCCATAATCTTTTCGGGGTCTAGGCAACTCCTAACCACCAACCCTTCTGTGTTCAGTCTACTGGAGCGTTTGTTCCTATTGGACACATGAGTCTTAATGCAGTCTGTATCTGCGGAATCAATTCTTCTGCTCATGACTCCCCTTGAGGGCTACTGTTTTCTCTACAGGCTTTCAGTAGCCTATAGCTAGGGAGTCCCATATGTGAGGACTGACTTTCCTGCTTGTTCCTGGAGAAAACTTAGTTACTCACCTGTAACAGGTGATCTCCAGGAACAAGCAGGAATGTAGTCATCACATATGGGTATCGTCGGTACCGACAGAGCCTGCACGGGAACGCTCCCCAGCGTCCAATTAGAAAGCTTTTGGGAGCATCTGACAGCGCCTGCGTGCTGCCTTCCCGCCTTTCCCAACTGCCTCTCTCCAGTTCTTCTTTTTCCACGGAGCCAGCAGGTCGTCGTTCCTGTCACCGCAGAAGAATTCTTATTTCTTTCTTTTTTGTGGTCGCGTCTGCCTTCCTCTACGCTTTACCGGTACCACTGTTTTTTTCTTCTTCTTTTCTGTCTTTAAAAAAAAAAAAAAATTCTACATTTTTTTCCTATTTTCTTCAGGTGCACGTGCCTTTTTGGGTCTTAGGCCCAAAAACTTTTTCTTACAATGGAGAAACCTGCCTCATGTTTCAAAAAGTGCACCAAGTGTGGCGGTACCATTTTCTGTCACCGACACCCATGAATGGTGTCTAAAATGTTTAGGTCCTGACCACTCCATCACGGATTGTATGTCCTGCGCCATGATGTCTAAAAGAGGTCGACAGAACCGAACTTCTAAGCTCAGTACCCTGTTTCCCTCTGATACAGCTTCGGTGGCATCGACGTCTTCCAGGGCTTCCTCTTCCTCCCGTGGATCTCAGGTAACTAAACATAAGTCCAGCCGGTCCTCAAAGGGTAGATCTCCTTCTAAGCATCAAGATGCCTCTGGCGTTGCCTTGGAGGATTCTGCACTGGCAAAATTGCCCCGGCGGGAGGCTTCGGCTTCCAAAGCATTATCGGGGCTCCAGGATGTTCTCGAGGCCTCGACCTCGGCAGAACTACTGGTGCCATGCTCTGGGGTACCGGCGGTCTTCTCCGGTACCGACATCCAGGCATCGGCAGCGTCGATAGACCAGAGAGTCCTGGCTGTTGAGCACAGTCTAGCGGCTCTCCTTGCTGCATCAACGCCCTCGGAACCGCGACAGACAATTTGGCCGGTACCGATAGCATCGGTGTCTGCTTTGCCAGTACCTAGTCATCCGATGCCCTCCGGTACCGATACCCCAGTACCGATTACTCCTGGTACCAACTTCGGTCGGTACGGGTATCAGGCTCTTCAAGAGCATCCAGACAGCCGGTACTTCGAGTCCTCAGAAGAATCTGAGGATTCTGACAGTTCTGTCGATGCAGGAATGCTTCTCCCAGAGGAGCCCTCCTCCCCTAAGCGCAGGATGTCTCCTCCAGAAGATATTTCCTTCCAGGATTTTATCAGGGAGGTGGCTCGGGGTCTGTCCATTACTGTGGCCCCTGAAACAGAGCCAAGAGCCAAGGAGTTGGAAATTTTACAGTATCCCAAAACTCTAAAGAGGCAGCTACCTTGCCCATTCATGAGATTCTATATGATCTCATGTTAAGAATGTGGGAGACACCTCTTACTACCTCTCCTTATTCTCTCAGACTGGATACTATGTATCGAGTCCCTCCTTGTCCTGGTTTCCAAAAGACACAGCTTCCTCACCACTCTGTTGTAGTGGAATCAGCTATGAGAAGGATCAAGAGTGCAAAGAGGCATGCCTCTAATCCTCCAGGACGTGAGTGCAGAACCCTGGATGCTTTTGGACGTCGTGTCTTCCAAGCTTCCATGCTTTCAGCCAGGATCACTTCCTATAGTCTCTACATGGGAATGTTCCTGAAGGAGGTCACAGATGATTTAGAAGCTTTAAGTCCTATTCTTCCTGAGGATAGAAGACAGGATTTTCTCACTTTGGTCAAACATGCCCAAGATGTTTCTAAATTTGCCAACCGTGCAGCCGTTGACTGCTTTGAGTGCATAAGCAGAACCTCGGCTATTGCCATAGGTGCACGTAGAATTGCTTGGCTCCAGGCATCTGATCTAGAGCTCTGGGTACAAGACAAATTGGAAAATATCCCTTGTACTGATGAGAACCTGTTTGGTAGAGATTGCAAGAAAAGGCCAATGAGATGGATGCTGACAACTCCACCTTGGATAGGTTATCCAAGTCCACAGCTGATCCTGCTAGAAAGAAATTGTTCAAGAAACCATTCTTTTCTAAAAAGAAAAGATATCCTGCTTATGTTCAGCAGGGACATTCTGCAGGTCAGCTTGCCAGGAAAGGTCAGCAACCACCCAAACAGAAGAAAGCAAAGACTGCTAAGCCTCTGCCGGCCCAGCAGTCTCAGCCTCCACAAGGCCTTTGACTTTCAGCTAGAGAACTTAGCCTTCCTGGCTCTCGGGGGACCAGAGCCTTCACCATTCCAGGAAGGTTATGTCATTTTGCCCCCAGATGGGGGCAGATAACAGCAGAGCATTGGACACTCTCCATCATAAAGGAGGGGTACAAGCTTCATTTTTCAAGCATGCCCCCTCACACAATAGTAAGGCAGTTCAATTCTCCGACCTCTCTCATCAACCTGTTAGGTCAGGAGGTCGCTATCCTTCTTGCCCAAGGGGCAATAGAAGAAGTACCCATTCATCAGCAGGGTACAAGGTTCTACTCCCCTTATTTCTTTATCACAAAGAAAACGGGGGGTTACAGGCCTATCCTAGACCTCAGAGAATTGAACAAATTCCTTGTCAAGGAGAAATTCAAGATGATTTCTCTCGGATCTCTGCTGCCATACCTTCAGAGTCAGGATTGGCTTTGTTCTCTAGATCTCAAGGATGTGTACACCCATGTCCTCATCCATCCAGCCCACAGAAGGTTCTTTCGGTTCCTTTTTCAAGGAAAGCACTACCAATACAGGGTGCTTCCTTTTGGCCTGGCCTCAGCACCAAGGGTGTTCACGAAATGCATGGCTGTAGTAGCAGCATTTCTCCGCACTCTAGGGATATTCGTCTTTCCCTACTTAGACGACTGGCTCATTCGAGCCCCAACAGAGTCAGAGGCCAGGACTTCTCTATCCTGCACAACGCGTATCCTTCAGTATTTGGGGCTGGTAATAAACATCTCAAAATCCAGTCTAACTCCCACTCAGTTTTTAGAGTTCATAGGAGCTTTGCTGGATACCAGAAAGGCAAGGGCCTATCTCCCCCAGGCCCGTTGCCTTTGCATGGTGCAGTTAGCTTCTCAAGCAGTGCTAAAACCTCATCTCACTGCTCGAGAAATGTTACAACTACTAGGCCACATGGCATCTACTGTGCATGTGGTTCCCTATGCTCGCCTCCATATGAGGGCAGCCCAGTGGACTTTATCCACTCAATGGACCCAGGCATCAGGATGCTTGTCAGACAAAATCGCAAACACAAGTCGCCTTATTTTGTCCCTCCAGTGGTGGAAGTCCACTCAAAACTTATTGCTGGGGTCCCCTTTTCAGCAACCCTTACCCCCAAGCAACTCTCACAACAGATGCTTCTCCGAAGGGTTGGGGAGCTCATCTGCAAGACCTCTCCACCCAAAGCACCTGGTCTCCATAGGAGAGTCATCTACATATCAATCTCTTGGAGCTCAGAGCAATCTTCCTTGCTCTTCGAGTGTTCCACACCCTGCTCAGCTACAAGACAGTCCTCATTCATACGGACAATCAAGTAGCCATGTTCTATGTGAACAAGCAGGGGGGAACAGGCTCTCTGTCGCTTTGCAGCGAAGCTTTGCGACTATGGGCCCTCGCCAGAGAGCATCAGATTCATCTTCTGGCAGTGTATCTTCCAGGCATTCAAAACTCTTGGGCAGACAGAATCAGTCGAGTTCTGCTTCCACATGAGTGGTCTCTGCATGCAGACCAGGTGGCCAAGATTTTTCAACTTTGGGGAACCCCGGACATAGACCTCTTTGCAAGTCCGTGGAATGCCAAACTTCCCTGGTTCTGTTCCAGAATTCCGGCTCAGGGGGCTCAGGCCAGGGATGCTTTCCTCCTTTACTGGGGTCAAGACTTCCTGTATGCCTTTCCACCCATTCCCCTAATTCCCAAAACCCTGTTCAAGCTTCAGAGAGACAGAGGCCATATGATTCTCCTATCTCAGGAGGACGGAATGTTATGGCATCCCAATCCCCAGTCTCTGCATCTCAGGGCTTGGTTGCTGAAGGCCTAGATCTCCATGATCTTAATCTCCCTCAGCAAGTAAAAGATATTCTTTTTGCTTCCAGGAAACCTTCCACAACACTCCATGCGCAAGGAGCAATAGAGGAAGTACCCATTCTGCAACAGGGTACAGGGTTCTGCTCTCATATTTTCTTATTCCAAAGAAAACAGGATACCGGCCCATTTTAGAACTCAGAGAATTGAACAAATATCTGTTCCGAGAGCAGTTCAAAATGATCTCTCTAGGAACTCTGCTGCCATACCTTTAAAGTCAGGATTGGCTTTGTTCTCTAGATCTCAAGGATGCGTATACTCATATTCTCATCCATCCAAATCACAAAAGATTCCTCCGATTCCTGTTTCAAGGAAAGCACTTTCAGTACAGGGTTCTTCCCTTTGGCCTGGCTTCTGCACCAAGAGTATTCACAAAATGCATGGCTGTGGTAGCTGCATTTCTCCGCACTCTGGGAATATTCGTCTTCCCCTGCTTAGACGACTGGCTCATTCGAGCCCCTACAGTGCCAGAAGCCAGCTCTGCTTTGTTTCGCACAATGCAAATCCTTCATTATTTGGGACTAGTCATAAACCTTCCAAAGTCCAATCTTGCTCCCACTCAATCCCTAGAGTTCATAGGAGCTCATCTAGATACCAGACAGACAAGGGCTTTCCTTCCGCAGCCTTGCTGTCTTCGCATAATACAGCTAGCTTCCCAAGCAGTGCTCAAACCGTATCTCACTGCTCGAGAAATGCTACAACTGCTGGGCCACATGGCATCCACCTTGCATGTGTTTCCTTATGCTCGCCTCCACATGCGAGCAGCCCAGTGGACTTTATCCACTCAGTGGACACAGGCCTCAGGTTGCCTGTCGGACAAAATAACAAACTCAGACCGTCCCTCCAATGGTGGCAATCACTCAAAAATCTTCTTGTGGGGGCTCCTTTCCTGCAACCCCCTATTCCAAGCCACCCTAACAGATGCATCTCAGGTGGGATGGGGAGCCCACCTGCACAATCTCTCTACCCAGGGTACCTGGACTCCAGAGGAGGCCTGTCTTCACATCAACCTCCTGGAAGTCAGAGCAATCTTCCTTGTTCGAGTATTTCACGCCCAGCTCAGATACAAGACAGTCCTAGTTCAAACAGACAATCAGGTAGCCATGTTCTATGTGAACAAGCAGGGCGGAACAGGCTCTCTGTCGCTATGCAACGAAGCTTTGCGACTATGGGCCCTCGCCAGAGAGCATCAGATTCATCTCCTTGCGGTGTATCTTACAGGTATTCAAAACTCTTGGGTAGACAAAGTCGAGTTCTGCTACCACACGAATGGTCTCTCCATGCAGACCAGCTTGCCCAAATATTTCAGATTTGAGGAACCCTGGAGATAGACCTCTTTGCAAGTCCGCTGAATGCCAAATTTCCCTGGTTCTGTTCCAGAATCCCGGCTCGACATTGTCAGGCAAGGGACGCCTTCCTCCTTCACTGGGGTCAGGACTTCCTATATGCTTTCCCACCCCTTCCCCTCATCCCCAAAACACTATTCAAGCTTCAGAGAGACAGAGGTCATATGATTCTCATAGCTCCATGTTGGCCACGGCAAGCGTGGTACCCTCTGCTTCTACATCTCTCTCAAGCTCCACCTCTGGAGTTGGGATCTGCTCCAGATCTTCTCTCCCATGTTCTCTTGGCATCCCAATCCCCAGTCTCTGCATCTCTGGGCCTAGTTGCTGAAGGCCTAGAGCTTCATGATCTCAACCTTTCTCAACAGGTAAAGGATATCCTTTATGCTTCTAGAAAACCCTCCACAAGACGCTCATATGCCTTTAAGTGGAAAAGGTTTACCATATGGTGCTCGCAGAAGGGTCTTAACTCTCTTGCGATACGTCTGGAATCGATGCTGGAGTATCATCTTCATTTGTCAGATGTGGGTCTTAAGACAAATTCAGTAAGAGTCCATCTTAGTGCTATTGCAGCTTCTTACAAGCCTCTAAGTGGACAACCTATTTCCTCTCATCCTCTCATAGCGAGATTTATGAGAGGTCTTCTTTTAAAGCCTCCCATTAAGCCACTACCAGTAGCATGGGACTTGAATCTGGTGCTCGGGCAGCTCATGAAACCGCCCTTTGAACCATTAACCACTACATCTTTGAAATTCCTTTCCTGGAAAGTCATCTTCCTCATTGCAATCATATCAGCATGTTGCATCAGTGAATTGCAAGCATTAGTGGCTGATCCTCCTTACACAAGGTTCCACCATGATAAGGTAGTTCTTAGGACTCATCCACACTTTATGCCAAAGGTGGTTTCGCCTTTCCATTTAAACCAAGCGGTTTACCTTCCTGTATTCTTTCCGAGGCCTCATGCCTCCAGCGCAGAAAGGAACCTTCATACTTTGGACTGTAAAAGAGCTTTAGCCTTTTACTTGCAGAGGACACAGCAACATTGACAATCTTCTCAACTCTGTTGCTTTTGATCCTAGTCATTTGGGACTTCCAGTGTCCAAAAGAACTCTATCCAACTGGATTGCACAATGCATATCCTTTGCCTATGAGAGTAAGAACCTTCCTCTTGAAGGTCATGTCACAGCTCACAATATGAGAGCCATGGCAGCCTCAATGGCTCATCTTCACTCTGTGTCTTATCGACGACATCTGTTGAGCAGCTACTTGGGCTGCGGTACATACCTTCACAGCCCACTACTACTTAGACAAGGACTCCCGCCGGGATGCCTTGTTTGGTCAGGCTGTTCAACACCTTTTTCAGACTTAGTCAACTCCTATCCACCATCCCTGGTAGGATGCCAGACATCCATGGGGGGAAGCATAGCCCTTTCACAAGGGCTGACAACTTCCTGGGGCCATCTCCCTGGCATCTGCAGCTAGGGAGTCCCCATATGTGAAGACTACTGTCCTTCTTGTTCCTGGAGATAGCGTAGTTACTTACCTGTAACAGGTGATCTCTGGGAACAGCAGGAATTTAGTCTTCACAACCTGCCCACCTCCCCTAGGAGTTGTATCTCTCTCTTTCTTTCTCTCTCTCTGGTCACAGCTATAAACTCAACTGGAGAGGGACAGTTGGAAAGGCGGGAAGGCAGCACGCAGGCACTGTGGGATACTCCCAAGAGCTTTCCTATTTGACGCTGGGGGGGCATTCCCGCGGAGGCTCCGTCGGTACCGACGATACCCATATGTGAAGACTAAATTCCTGCTATTCCTGGAGATCACCTGTTACAGGTGAGTAACTACGCTATCTTGGAAGGTCATCTTCCTTATTGTGTGCACTTCAGCAAGCTGCAGGCTCTAGTGGCGATCTTCCCTATACTTTGTTCCACCATGACACAGTGGTTCTGCGTACCCATCCATATTTCCTCCCAAAGGTGAGTTCCTCCTTACATCTAAACCAGTCTGTATTCCTCCCATCTTTCTTCCCTAGACCACATGCGTCTCAGGCTGAAGCAGCACTATACATCTTAGACTACATGCAAGCGCTGGCCTACTACTTGGATAGAACTAAAGTTCACAGAGGATCCTCTAATTTATTCATTTCCTTTAATCCTAGTCACCTGTCTACCGGTGACGAAACGTACTCTATCGAGATGGATAGCAGATTGCCTATACACAAGCAGGCATCTCTTTGGAGGGACATAATACTAATCATAATGTGCAGGCTATGGCAACATCCATAGCTAATCTCTGTTCTCCAGGAACAAGCAGGAAGTCAGTACTCACTTATGGGTGACGTCAGCACTGACTGAGCCCGCGCGGAGCAATTCTCCAACTTTCAAAGAAAGCCTTTGGTATTGCTGCAACACATGTGTGGTCCTCTTCCTGACCAAGGGTGCCATCTTGCTCAGTCTCCCTTTTTACGCGGAGCCCTTCAGACGCACGTCCTCGTCCCCCGGAAAAAGTGTTTCATTTTCCGGCCTCTGGCCTACTCTTTTCCAGTTGCACCGGTCCTCTACCCGTCCTCCCCCTTGCTCCTACCTCTTTTGAGCAAAGGGGATATTTTTTTCCTTAATTTTTGTTGATGTGCTTCGCACCCTTTTTTTTCCTAACCGTTGGCCGACCTCGCAGGGGTCCTTTTTGCTCCAATGGCCACTGCTTTCAAAAAATGCGATAGATGCTCCAAGAACATGTTGCTTACGGTCACCCATGACTGTTGTCTACGGTGTCTTGGAGCCGACCATGATCCAGAGCTCTGTTCGCTTTATAAGAAAATGTCCTCCAAAGGCCCTGCTTAGCCATTAACAGATGTCAGAGGACATTTTCTGAAAGGTTGCCTCGGAATCTCCAGTACACAAGCAATTTGGGTCGTATTTATAGAGTAATATAATGTCAGCAGATTTAGGAAAAATTACTCCAAACTAACAGACTTTAACAGAAAAACTCGGAGGGTGTTTTACTTCAATACTTAATGGTATTGCACGGAATTTGTCTCAGACTATTTGGCTGAAAAATCGCTGGGCTAAAAGAACTTCTCATTCGCCCCAACTCAGCCTTAGAACATCAACGACTTAGTCCGGCATTTAGTGAACATCTAATATACCCCCTCTCCTCTTGTATTTCAAAATTTTCTAATTTAATCTTGGTATTCAATATAACATGAGACCAGCACTTAACTTCAGAGATCTTCACAATTATTCTGTTTCTTCCTTAATCCCAGGGAAGAAACAGAATAATTGTGAAGATCTCTGAAGTTAAGTGCTGGTCTCATGTTATATTGAATACCAAGATTAAATTAGAAAATTTTGAAACACGAGGAGAGAGGGTATATTAGATGTTCACTAAATGCCGGACTAAGTCGTCGATGTTCTAAGGCTGAGTTGGGGCGAATGAGAAGTTCTTTTAGCCCAGCGATTTTTCAGCCAAATAGTCTGAGACAAATTCCGTGCAATACCATTAAGTATTGAAGTAAAACACCCTCCGAGTTTTTCTGTTAAAGTCTGTTGGTCGGAATCTCCAGTGGCACCCTCGGTCGTCTCTCTGCCAGTGGAGTCCCCCCACCTTGGCTCCGCGCTCAAGACGGCACTCCAACCAGGGGTCCCCTGAAGTGGAGCGGTGTAAGAAGATGACGACCTCGAAGTCGCTGTTGGGGGCTCCCAACAAGCGCGAGTGCTCCCGCGCTTGGTCGCTTAGCCCCCCTCGGTGTTCCCGAGGGTCAGACAAGGAGCAGCCTCGTAACGTACCTCGGACAGACTGATGTCCCAGGCAATGGCACCAGGTTTCCCGAGGGTTGTCCTGGTGAGGACCCCCTCTCCTCTTCGACGCCCGAACTGGTGACCCCAGTGTCGTTGTCACAGGGCCCCACGCCCGCGTGGGAGTCCCTTATGCTGGCACTAGAACGTAGCGTTTCTGCGTTCATAGCTTCTCAACAGGTGCTCATGTCCAGCTTCGCTGGTCCGTGCCTTGAGACCGATGTTCCCTCGAAAGGGACACCAAAATCCGCCCTGGGCCTCGTGAGGGTCCTCGGCGTCGATCTTGCTCGCCTTCCCGTTCCTCGGGGGCGAGATCCTCCAGGGCCTCCGGCTACAAAAGGGCCTTGGCCTCCGGGCAAGGTGACCAGCCAGAATCGGCCTCCTCTTCCAAAATTTCGGGCTGGGAGTTGGATGAGGATACTTCCCCTGAGACCTGTACCCATCGGGACCTCCCGTTGGACCTGTCCTCGCCTGCCTTTCAGCGGCGTTCGCCACCCAAGGACGACACCTCAGTGTTTGTCCGGGATATGGCACGGGCTCTCAACCTGGCTACCCAGGCAGAGGAGGGACCTTGAGCTGAAGAACTCGATATCTTGAAGTACGAGTCCCCTCCTCGGGGATCTCTTGCTGTCCCAGTTCCTCCCATTTTATCCAGGCTGCTACTCTGCATGTGGGAGACCCATGCGTTGGTCCCCATCGTGAATAAGCGCCTCGATGCAATGTACAGGGTCCAGCGCGGCCCTTCATTCAGGAAATCCCAACTCCCCCACACCTCCATGGTGGTGGAGTCGGCCATGAAAAAACAAGAGCCTGAAGTCACATTCTTCGGTTCCGCCAGGCAGGGAGTCAAGAGCCCTCGACGCCCTAGGCCGCAAGGCCTACCAAGGGTCCATGCTCTCATGCCGTATTCAGGCATACCAATTGTACACAGGCATGTTTTTATGTGACCTAGCTAAGAAACTTGGGGGCTTCTCTGCGAGTCTCTCGGGCGAATCCCTCAACAGGTTCTGGACCCCCTCAAGTCCATTGCAGAGTGCTCAAAATACCTCTCCTGCACCACCTACGACTGATTCGAGTCGCGGCCGCTGGCATCAGGGCCTGGCGCCAGGCATCGTTCCAGTCCTCGGAGCAGTGGGTCCAGGAAAAGCTCCTGGATGTACCCTGCCTTGGTGAACAGCTCTTCGGTAAACTGATAGAGGATAAGGCCGCCGAAATTGAGACTGAGTTTGTCACCTGTATCGTCTCTCACACAAGACCACCTCTCTTTCTCGAAAGAAACAGCAAACCAAGAAGCCGTTCTTTCCGCGGAAGGGCCTACCCTATCGAGGCTACCCACCGTACCCACCCACTCCCGTGCTGACACCCCGACGCAGGGAAAGCCTGGGCCACACGGTCATCGCAAACCGAAAGTGCCCAAGGCCCAAACCCCGCCTCAGCCTGCCCAGGAGTTTTGATGCCAGCAGCATAGCCTTTCGCCCCCTGGCAGCGCCGCAGTCAGTGGGGGGACGCCTGTCCTCCTAGTAGTCTGGGACGATTGCCATCTCTGTTTGGACAGGCTTACCCCTCCCTTCTCCCCAGCAGAGCCTTCTTGACTCCCTGCGCACCAGTCCTTCCTACAGCGGGAGTTAGACAACCTCCTCATCCAGCAAGCGGTCGAGAGGGTACCAACGCACCTCTGAGGTCAGGGCTTCTATTCCTGGTACTTCCTCGTCCCGAAGAAGACGGGGGGCCTACGGCCCATCCTCGACCTCCGAAAACTAAACAAGTTTCTGGTGCAGGAGAAGTTCAAATGCTATCTCTTGGCATTCTGCTGCCCTTCCTTCAGGTTGGCGACTGGCTATGCTCCTTGGATCTCAGGGACACTTACGCCCACATTCTGATTCACCTCCAGCACAGGCAGTCCCTGCGCTTCAGGGTGCAAGGTGAGCATTACCAATACAGGGTGCTCCCCTTCGGACTCGCATCTGCTCAGTGAGTCTTCACAAAGTGCCTCTCTGCAGCTGCCGCCTACTTGAGACGGCAGGGCATTACCTCGATAACTGGCTCGTCACGGGGCCTCGGCCGGGGAAGCCCGCCTTGCGGCATCATGCACAATCCTCCTTGAGTGTCTGGGATTCTTGCTCAACTACCCCGTCCCAACTCGAACCGGCACAGGCCTTGGAGTTTATGGACGTACGTCTCGACACTCAGCAGGCAGTCACTTTTCTGCCAGCAGACCGTGTGGCTCGCCTCCAGGCATTGGCGGCCCAGGTATACAGAACAACACTCAGGTCACAGTGCGGACTATCTTGCGCCTCCTGGGGCACATGGCCTCCATTATCCATGTGGTCCCACATGCTCGCATGCATATGCGGACGGCTCAGTGGTGCCTCAGTACTCAGTGGAGCTCGGCCTCTGGTCACCTCAGGGACCCCATTTAGGTCTCTCTCAACCTTCGCAGGGCCTTAGACTGGTGGCAGGACACCCGCAACCACTTTCGGGGACTGCCCTTCCAAGCCCCGCAGCACGAACTAGTGCTGACAACAGACGCTTCCCTGTTGGAATGGGGAGCCCACTGCGGTGCACTGTGCATACAGGGGCAATGGTCACCCAAAGAGTCTCAACAGCAGATCAACTTGATCGTGCTTCGGGCGATCCGATGGGCTCTGAGGGCCATCTCCAGGGAAAGTTGGTACTCGTGCAGACTGACAATCGAGTAGCGATGTTCTACATCAACAAGGAAGGGGGGCACGGGATCACATCTCCTCTGCCGGGAAGCGGTCCTCCTCTGCTCCTTCGCCTTCCGTCAAGGGATGACTCTACGAGCGGTCTACCTCCTGGGCCACGAGAACATCCTTGTAGACAAAACTCAGCAGGATCCTCCGCCCTCACAAATGGCGACTGGATGCGGAGGTGACCAGCTAGCTGTTCCATCAGTGGGGGGCCCTAACCATGGACCTGTTCGCCAGCCAGGCGAACACTCAGCTCCCCCGCTTTTGTGGCCCAGTCCTGCCCCCAAGCAGGGAGGCGCGGGATGCGTTCCTCTTTAGCTGGACCTCAGGGCTTCTCTACGCATTCCCTCATTGCGAGGACCCTCCACAAAGCTCAGCGGGAACGAGCGTCGATGATATTCCCTCGTGGCCTCAGCAACCATGGTTCCCCCTCCGGCTCGCATCCGAGCCTTCGATTCACCTGGGCTGTGCCCCAGGCTTGCTGACGCAGGAGGAGAGGCAGGTGCTACACCCAAACCTGGCCTTGTTATCCTTGCAGCCTGATGGCTGAACGGGTCACCCTAACCACACTAGACCTCCCGGAGGAGGTCGTGGAGGTCCTCCTCACGTCGAGGAAGGACTCGACGAGGCAAGCTTACACCTTCAAGTGGCGACGCTTCTCGGTCTAGTGCTCTGAGCTCCAGATCGACCCTTTCTCGTGTCCCACTCGGTGGGTCTTGCAGTACCTTCTCCATCTCTCAAAGGAGGGGCTGAAGTCGAACTCTGTCAGGGTACACCTGAGCACCATCTTGGCGCATCACTTCCCCATAGAGGGCAAACCCCTCTTGGAGCAGCCCGTGGGGTCTCTTGCTGTCCAAATCTCCCATCCGGCCTCCTCCAGCGGAGTGGGACCTGAGCGTAGTGCTCATGCAGCTTACGTGTTCACCCTTCGAGCCGATGGCGAAGTGCTTGCTCCAGCACCTGTTCTGGAAGGTGGTCTTCCTGGTGGCTTTGACCTTGGCCCGCCAAGTCAGTGAACTCCAGGCTCTCATGGCTGAAGCCCCTTACACCAGGTTCTATAGGAACAGGGTGGTCCTCCATACTCGTCGTCTCAGATTTCATCTCAATTAGGAGATAGTCTTACCGACCTTCTTCCTGAGACTCCATGCCGACCAGGCGTCGGCAGTTTTACATACACTCCGACTGCAAGAGGGCTCCTTGCCTTCTATCTGCAGCATACCCAGCCTTATTGCAAGTCTGGCTGGCTTTTCCTGACCTACGATCCCAATCGCCTGGGGCAGGCAGTCACAAAGTGCACCCTCTCCATTTGAGTGGCAGACTGCATCGCCTTCACTCATGCGAAGGTGGGTGTCCCGCTGGATCGGCGGGTCACCAAACACAGCATCTGAGCCATGGTGACTTCGGTGGCTTCATTGCACTCATTGCCTCTGACAGACATCTGCCGGGCTACGACCTGGGCTTTGGCGAACACTGCCTGGAGAGGGAGTCCATCCGGGACAGCTCCTTCAGCCTGGCTGTCCTCCGACCCTTCTCGACAGCTACCAATGGTTTCGCCCCAGGGACCTGAAGACTCGGGCTCCTTCGGGCATCTACGTCTGCTCACGGCCTCAAGGAGGCATTTTTTTTTGTTACAGATTCGGTAGCCTGTAGCTGGGGAGTCCTTAAGTAAGGACTGACCTCCTGCTTGTTCCTGGAGAAAGCGTAGTTACTCACCTGTAACAGGTGTTCTCCAGGAACAGCAGGAATCAGTCCTCGCTACCCTCCCACCTCCCCTGATGAGTTGCTGGATTTTTATCCTTCCCTTGCCATCTGCTTGGTAGGGCTCGAGCTAAGGGTCCTGACTGAGCAAGATGGCACCCTTGGGCGGGAAAAGGATCACACATGCATGGCAGCAATCCCAAAGGATTTCTTTGAAAGCTGGTGAATTGCTCTGCGCAGGCTCTGTCAGTGCCAACGTCACCCATAAGTGAGGACTGATTCCTGCTGTCCCTGGAGAACACCTGTTACAGGTGAGTAACTACGCTTTTGGTAAGCATTGAGGACATCTGCCGTGTAGCTACCTGATCCTCCATTTATACTTTGCTGCACACTATTGTCTGGATAGAGACTCCTGTCGGAATGCTGTCTTTGACCAAGCTGTACTCAGCACCTCTTTGGGACTTAAGTTCAACTGCTACCCTCCATCCCTGATTTCTGCACGATACCAGACTATCATTGGGGTTGTGTCACCTTCCGGAATCGAATCCAGTGGCAGAGAACTCTTCCAGACTCATCGTATACATTTTTGCCTCAGAGATCGCACTACTCTCTCCCATATACCAGTCTGGTATCTGGGAGCTAGTGAGTCCCATATGTGAAGACTGCAATCCTGTTTGTTCCTGGAGATCAGGGGTGGCTCAAGGCAGTCTGCTACCTGAGGCGAGAGATGAGATAGTGGGGGGAGGGGCTTTCTCAAACTCCATTCAGGGACTGAACCAAACCAAAAAGCTGATTAGATTGGAAATGCAAGATGTTCGCACTCCAAGGAATGAAAAGAGAGAGCGAGAACCCCAGCACCGTTGTTAAAACTAAATTATAACTCATTTTTATTCTGTTATAAACTGTTATGGTTCTTGCTTTTTCTTCTTGAATGTATATGTTGCATCTACAGAACCCCCTTCCTCAACAGTGGGTGCAGAGAACCAGGACATCCACCCACAGAGCTCATTATCCTTTTAAAAAAAAAAAAAAAAAAATCTAATTCTGATCATCTCACTAACAAACATTCTCCAGTACCAGGCATATTGTGAATTAATACAAAGCCCTCCATCAAAAACAGTGAGTATCTATAGAGCAAATGTACCATACTATACCATATCAGCACCAACTTTCAAAACTCACATAAGAAGTCCATCCAAAAAAGCATTACTGTAAATACTACAGTGGGCCCTGGAAATCCAACACCTAATTGAAAAGCCAAACAATTCAGATTACTACAGTACAGATCCCTACATAAAACTCAATGTTAACAGAACACCGGGTCTTGGTCACACATTCAAAACACAGAACCCTCACCAAGTACAGAATAAGTGACCATAACCTAAAAATAAACATATATAGATAAAAATTAAACTGCAACACTAACAAGCCAGATTTTGCATTCAGTGCAATACCAGAGAAATACGTAGAAATACGGTAGAAAGAGATGCATTTCCATGTACTGTATAAAATAAAGATCACACCAAGTCCGATCATTAAATTGAAAATAAAATTCTCTTCTAACTTTGTTGTCTGATCATTTTAGTCTCTGATCATATAGGTCCCAATCTGAGGTTTCTGCTTTCCTCTATCTCCCAGTGCACCCTCCTGTCTACTTTCCCCCAGGGACGGCATGAGGGTGACGCAGGGCCATGTGCGGAGATTCACTGCGGCATTTGCATAAATTTAGTATACTTTATTTTAAAATGTATATGCCACCCATGCAGCTTTTAATCATATACATGCAATTTTGTAAAACATATGTTACAATAAAGCAAACATAATAATAAAACATTAAATTTGATTAATGAAAAGCCACTTACACAGCGCCCCTCCCCCCCGTCAAACCATTTATAAGTATCTACACATCAGATTTATTTTGCTAGAACCAGATTATTGATAAAGAGGGAAGATATAAAATGATAAACTAATCCTGGTAGCCATGAATTCAAACGCTGGATTGGATTGGATTTTGTTAGAGCTAGAAAAGTCTGGATTCAGCAGCAGTGGAGCTATCAGGCTACTTAACAAAAGTAAACTGAGACGTTCCCTTAAAATTTGAAATTTCCTTGAATCTGAACCGACAAAATATTTTAAATTTCAGTCTGGCAGCATAAAGAACACAAAACTGCAAATCTAAAAAAAAAAAATACAAATTCCATTACCCCCCCCCCCTCCCCAACCAAATCCTACAGTTGAACTCACCAAGAACCCAGAATACAGGACTCATAGAGCAAATCTACTATTCCATAACAGGATTAATTTCCAGAACTCAGATATGGAGCGTACCCAGAAAAGAGCATCATAAATATTGCAATGGGCTCTAGAACATCCATATTCCTATTCAGAAAACTGAACAAGCCAGATTACTACAGCTCCCTACATAGAAACTACAGCTCCTTACATAGAAACTCCATGCTAACAGAACATGTAGCCACAGTCGCACATATACAGAACAGAGATAGATCTTCACCAAGTAGGGAATATACCAGTACATACTAGCACAGATTCCTGGGTACTCCACTATTCACTTTCCTCCATTGAGGAAAATTGGATATTTAGCCCTATTCTCTGCTTTCTATCTTTTAACTTGTTCCTGATCCACAGTACTACACCTCCTCCAATCCCATGACTTTTTAATTTGGTCAAGTCCCTCATGAGGGACCTTGTCAAAGGCTTTCTGAAAATCCAGATATACTATATCAGCAGACTCACCTCTGCCTACCTGTTTGTTCACACCTTCAAAAACAAATACAACAGATTAATAAGACAAGATTTTCCTTGGCTAAATCCATGTTGGTTTTCTTCTATTAAACCATGATGATCTACATGTTCAGTAATTTTATTGTTTATAATGGTTTCTTCCATTTTGCCCAGTACTGACATCAGGCTCACTGGTCTGTAGTTTCCCGGATCATCCCTTTTTAAAAATTGGCATTACATTGTCCATTCTCCAATCTTCAGGTACTACAGATGATTTTAATGATGGTTCACAGATTACTAATAGTAGGTCTGCAGTCTCATCTTTCAGTTCTTTCAACACCCTCTGATGTATACCATCTGGTCCAGATGATTTACTACTCTAAAATTTATCAAGTATTTTTAATACATCTTCTCGGGTTATCAATATTTCTTTCAGTTCTTCCAATATATCACCTCTAAATACCATTTTAGACATGGGTAACTTCCCTTCATCATCTTCAGTAAAAACCGAAGCATTCACTCTCTCTGTTATGGCCTTGTCCTTTGTTAGCGCCCCTTATACCTCTCTATCATCCAGTGGTTCAACTGACACTCGCAGGTTTTTTGCTACGAATGTACTTGAAAAAGTTTTTATTATGCTTCTGCTTACATGGCAAACTGCTTTTCAAATTCTTTCTTTGCCTGCCTCTCTCTAGCACATTGTACTGTGACATTGACCCATTCTATACCGGGGTAATTGAAATCACCCATTATTACTGTGTTGTAACTTTTGTTAGCTTCCCTGATTTCTCTTAGCATTTCATCATCCATCTGTTTATTCTGGCCAGGCGGTCAGTGGTACACCCCCACCTCCATTGCTTTCCCCTTTTTACATGAAATTTCTATCCATAGAGATTGTACGGTGTAATCTCCAGAAACAAGCAGGAATGCAGTCTTCACATATGGGTGATGTGTGACAGAGCCCCACACGTGAACACCCTCCAGCATCCAGTAGGAATGCTTTTGGAAGCATCTCTCCACGCATGCATGCTTGCCTTCCCAATAGTTCTCCTCAGTTGTCTTTTTTTCCATGGAGCCATCAGGACCTTGTCCTAATCCTGCAGTGAAGAGACTTCTTTATCTTTTTCGGTGCCTTCTCAGTACTCTGCTTGCCTTCTCATATGTCTGGAGCATCGTTTCGGTACCCCTTTTTTCTTTTCATTTTTGTTTTTTCAATATCTTTTTTTCACTTTGTGTTTTTTGATCGTTTGGGCTACCATTGCCCAATTTGATTTTGCCGCCTCCATTTTTTAATGATGGAAAAAACACACAGTGGTTTCAAAATATGTACTAAGTGCCGCAGTACCATTTTGGCAACCGACAAGCACAACTGGTGTCTGAAGTGTTTAGGCCTTGACCACAACGTTTCTTCATGTGCCTACTGTAAACACATGATGCCACGGGAGCTTAATAACCAAGAACAACAAGTTAAGCTGTTTCGGTCATACTCGGCCACTTCAGCACACTCCTTGGGGGGCCTTCACACTGTCGAAGTCATCGCATGCTTCCCACACTTCTAAGTCCAAACATGGCAAGAAGCATCGATCGGTATCGCTGGCAGATAAGGTATTGAAGACCACAGCTTCAGGCATCAAAGGTGTCCTGTTCCTTGGCATCAGCCCTGATGCTCGCCTTCCCTGAATCCAGAAGTAGGCTGACCGGCCAAACAGCCCCAGTAGGAGGATACCTCCTCCAAAGCCTCGGAGGGGCTCGGGGAAGCCCCAAGGGCCTCATCCTCAGTGGAGCCCCTGATACCTTACTCTGGGACAGTAGCTCAGGCCTCCATGCCAGAAGCCACTCAGTCCTCTCCAGTCTCACTCGGTAAGCATATCTAAGCCATCGAACAGTCCGGCCATGATCCTGGTGAACATTGTTCTGGGGCCTTCGAGGCCCTCAGGTCTACCTCTGATACCACCGCTCTGGAGCAGTCGCTCGAGGTTGGGGCGCCCAGTTCTTCTGATGGTGCTGTTCCGACAGTCTTGGAATGCAGATCAACTCTGGTTCATTCTGGGGCATCACGCATCGGACACTCAGGTTCTGATACTGCACACCAGGTGCATCGGCTCAGACTGCAGGATCGGAGCATCATCGGTCCGGGGAACCGAAAGTCATTACTTTGATTTTTTTTTCCCCGGAATCTAGTTTGATTCGTCCGATTCCAAACTGGACTCAATCAAGTCAGAGCCTCTTTGAGACATTCCATCAGATCCATCCACAACTCATGAGAGGCATCTGCCTCCCCCTGAGGACATGTCCTTTCAGAATTTCATCAAGGACATGGCGGCACTCTCGGTCTTGGTGACAATGGAGGTGGAACCGAGAGCAAAGGAGGTGGATATCCTGCAATATCTCTCGGCCCCAAAGGAGATGGCTACACTTTCCATCCATAACACCCTACAGAAAATGTTTCAGATGTGGGAAGCATCACTTTCAAATCCTGCTATCAGGCGTTGAGAACACAAGATCTGGTGCAAGAGATAAGGGTGTTGGGGCCACATGGCAATAGTGATAATAGCATGATCGCATTTGATTTAATAAATGGAGGATAGAGGGTAAGGAAATCCACAGTAATACGTTTTAACTTTCAAAAGGGAGACTATGATAAAATGAGGAAAATAGTTAAGAAAAAACTAAAAGGAGCAGTTGCAAAGGTTAAAGATTTACATCAAGCTTGGGTGTTTAAAAATACTAACTTGGAAGCCCAAACCAGTTGCATTCCACGCTTTAAGAAAAGTGGAAGGAAGTCCAAAAAACTGCCAGCATGGTTTAAAGGTGAGATTAGAGAGGCTGCTGTTGCCAAAATAACATCTTTCAGGAAATGGAAGAAGGAGCCAAATGATGAAAACTGGGAACAACACAGGCACTGGCAAGTTAGATGTAAGACATTGAGAAGGCAGGCAAAGAGAGAATTTGAGAAGAAGCTTGCTGTGGAAGCAAAAACACATAATAAAGACTTTTTCAAGTACATTTGTAGCAAAAAAACCCATGAGAGAGTCAGTTGGACCATTAGATGATAGAGGGGTAAGAGGGGACAAGGCCATAGCAGAGAGACTGAATGAATTCTTTGCTTCGATCTTTACTGAGGAAGATGTAGGAATTTTACCCATGACTGAAATGGTATTTAAAGAAGATGCTGCAGAAGAATTGAAAGAAATATCAATACACCGGGAAGATGTATTACAACTATTTGATAAACTGAAGAGTAACAAATCACCTGGACCGGATGGTATACGTCCAAGGGTGTTGAAAGAACTGAAATATGAAATTGCAGACCTACTATTAGTAATATGTGAACTATCATTAAAATAATCTGTAATACCTGAAGACTGGAGGATGGCCAATATAACGCCAATTTTTAAAAAAGGGTTCCAGGGGTGATCCGGGAAGCTACAGACTGGTGAGCCTGGCGTCAGTACCGGAAGAAATGATGGAAACCATCATAAAGAACAAAATTACCAAACATGTAGATAGTCGTGGCTTAATGGGAGACGGCCAACATGGCTTTATCCAAGGAAGGTCTTATTTTACTAATCTGTTATGTTTTTTTGAAGGTGTGAATAAAATAGGTAGACAAGGATGAGTCGGTTGAAATAGTGTATCTGGACTTTCAGAAAGCCTTTGACAAGGTCCCTTATGAGAGGTTTTGGCAAAATTAAAAGGTCATAGGATAGGAGACAGTGTACTGTTGTGGATCAGGAACTTATTAAAAGATAGAAAGCAGAAGGTAGGGCTAAATGGCCAATTTTCCCAATGGAGAAAGGGGAATAGTGGAGTACCCCGTGGATCTGTGCTGGGTCCACTGCTTTTTAACATATTCATAAATGATCTGGAAATGGAAATAACGAGTGAGATTATCAAATTTGCAGATGAGACAAAACTATTCAAAGTTGTTAAAACTCATGAGGATTGTGGAAAATTGCAAGAGGATCTTGATAAATTGGAAGACTGGGCATCCAAATGACAGACGAAATTTAATGTGGACAAGTGCAAAGTTATGCACCTAGGAAAGAAAAACCCAAACTATGGTTACATGATGCAAGGTTCCACATTAGAAACCACCGCCAAGGAAAAAGATTTAGGCATTATCATGGATAACATGTTAAAACCCTCTGCCTAGTGTGCAGCGGCGGCCAAGAGGGCAAATAGAATGTTAGGTATCATAAGGAAAGGAATGGAGAATAAAACAAAGGATATTATAATGCCTCTGTATCATGCCATGGTGCGACCGCACCTTGAATATTGTGTGCAATTCTGGTTGCCGTATCTTAAAAAGAATATAGCGTTATTAGAAAAGGTACAGAGAAGAGCCACCAAAATGATAAAGGGGATGGAAGGATACTCCTATAAAGAGAGACTAAAAAGATTAGGGCTCTGCAACCTGGAAAAGAGACGGCGGAGGGGGAGATATGATAGAGGTCTATAAATTAATGAATGGAGTGGAACAGGTAAACGTAGATCGATTGTTTACGTCATCAGACTATAAAAAGACTATGGGACATGCAATAAAGCTACAGGGTAACCTATTTAAGACTAATAAGAGAACATATTTTTTCACGCAACGTGTAATCAAACTCTGGAATTTGCTACCGGAGGATGTATTAAAAGCTGTTAGTGTAGTTGGGTTTAAAAAAGGTTTGGACAAGTTCCTGGAGAAAAGGTCCATAAACCATTATTAAAGTGGACCTGGGATATCCACTGCTTACCCCAATACAAGCATTGTGAAACCTGTCTCTTTTGGGGAAACTACTAGGTACGTGTGACCTAGATTGGCCACTGTTGGAAACAGGATACTGGGCTTAATGGACCTTGGTCTGACCCAGTATGGCATATCTTATGTTCCTAGGTTAGATACGCTGTATTGGGTTCCTCTTTGCCCAGGCTTCCAAAAACCACAGTTACCATGCCGCTCTATGGTGATGGGGTCAGTCATGAGGAGAATTAAACGCTCCAAGGACCATTCATCGGTTCCTCCGGGCAGGGAGGCCAGAACCCTCGATGCTTTTTTGCAGAAAAGCTTTTCAGTCTGTCATGCTGGGTCCAGGGTCAGCTCTTACATTCTCTACTTGGGCATGTTTTTAAGAGATATCTCAAGGGACTTACCTGAATTCAGCTCTCTTCTGCTAGCAGATAAGCAGGTCCTTCATGAGGTGCTTATAGCTCATGCTCAATACACTTCCAAATTTCTCTATAGAGCAGCCTCCGATGCTTTTGAGGCTACAAGCAGAACAGCAGCAGCCTGCATTGGAGCAAGGAGGACAGCATGGCTGCAAGCCTCTGATCTTGAACAATGGGTGCAGGACAAGCTTACAAACATCCCTAGTAATGGACAGAACCTCTTTGGGAAGGACTGGCGTGAAAAAGCAGGTGAAATAGAAACTGACGATCTGACCATGAAGCGCGTGTCCAGGAAGACAGCTGATCCTGCAAAGAAGACTTCTGGCAAGAAGCCCTTTTATCCCAAAAAGAGAGAAGGTATTATCCTCCTTACCCCTCGTATTCAGGCTCAGCAGCCCCATCAAAAGCAACAGGGCACTCGTCAACCCAGAAAGCCTAAGGGCCCAACCAGCCCCACAGCCTCAACCTCAGGTAGCTTTTGACTGCTTCCTGGAGGGCATAGTTAGTCTACCTCTCAGAGATCCCTTCCCTCCCCTCCCACATTCCAGGAAGATTGACTCACTTTGCCCACAGAGTCCATCATAACCTCAGAACCCTGGATTTTGCAACTGGTCAGTGGGGGCTGTCAACTAAATTTCAGGACTCTGCCTCCCACTTTCTTTGTGGGCAAGTTCCCCATGGATCTCTTACACTCCACTCTGCTACAACAGGAGATCATAAATCTTACAACTCAAGGGATCATCGAGGAAGTCCCGCTCTCTCAGCAAGGCCTAGGTTTCTATTCCCATTACTTCCTCGTTCCAAAGACGACGGGGTTTCAGACCTATTCTGAACTTGTTAGGAGTTCAAGGTGACCCTACTAGGGACACTTCTCCCCTTTGTTCAGGAAAAAGACTGGCTCTGCTCTCTTTAGGATGCCTTCACACATCCTGATCCCCACCCCCTGTAGCAAAAATATCTCGGGTCTTCCAGGGGTGCCACTATCAACATTACGTTGTCCCTTTTGGTCTAGCTTCAGTTCCAAGGGTCTTCACGAAGTGTCTCGCAGTCATAGCAGCCTATCTGCGCACCTTGGGAATCTTCGTCTTCCCTTAGACCACTGGCTCATCAAGGGAGATACCCCTCAAATGTTCACCACGTCGCTTCATCATACCATCCTTGTTCTGAAACATCTGGACTTTATCAGTTATCCAAAGTCCCCACCTAACTCGTACTCAGACTCTGGAGTTTATAGGGGCTCGCCTAGATATGACAAAGACTCAAAGCTTCTTGCCAGAGGACTGCCTTCATCATCTCATCGCCCTGGCAACCCATTGTCAACATCAAGCCACTCTCACTGCTGAAGACATGCTATGTCTCCTCAACCACATGTCCTCCACGGTCCATATTCCATTTGCCCGTCTCCACATGTGCCTGGAACAGTGGGCCCTTTCAGAACAGTGGACGCACCACAGGTCACTGCTCGGACAAGATCACCATCTCATCTCAAATGTTGAGCTCCCTCCAGTGGTGACGCACAGCCCAAAATGTTCTCGTATCATTGCGTTTTCAAAGATCTACACCACAATGAACCCTGACCATTGATGCATCCAAGCATGACTGGGGAGCACATCTTTGTAGCCTTACCACACAGGGGCCAGTGGACCCTTCAAGAAGCTTCTCATCACATCAATTTCTTGGAGCTCAGAGCAATCGCCAATGCACTCCGGGTTTTTTGTCCCCCAACTATCAGGACAGATCGTCTCATGCAGACTGACAATCAGATCAGAGGGGGGTACGGGCTCTTGCCTCCTCTGCAACGAGGCAGTCCATCTTTGGACTTTCACGATAACTCATCAGATTCTTCCTCAAGCTGTTTAGCTCAGCTGGGTTCTTTGTCCACATGAGTGAATGCTCCATCATCGGACAGGGCAACGATTATTTCACTTAAGGGAGATGCCCATAATCTACCTCTTCACTACTCCACTAAATGCCCAGCTCCCTTGTTTCTGTTCATGTTCCCTCACCATACAGTGAGAACTCTGACGCTTTTCTCCTTCACTGGGGCCATGGTCTGCTATATACATTCCCGCCAATTCCTCTCATTCTGAAAACACTCTTCAAGTTACAATTGGACAGGGGAAAGATGAATCTCCAGGAACAAGCAGGAATGAGTCTTCACATACGGGAAACGTCGCCGACAGAGCCCGCACGGGAATGCTCCCCAGCATCCAATCAGAAAGCCTTTGGGAGCATCCCCCGCGTCTGCGCGGTGGCTTCCCGCCCTTCCTACTGCCTCTCTCCAGTTTTCGTTTTTCCGCGGAGCAGACAGGGACGTACCTCCTGCCACCGCAGAAACTTTTCTTTCTTTTCTTGTTTCCTGTGGTCGCGGCCTTTTTCCCACCGACAACGGCACCACCGGTGCCCCTTTTTTTCTTTTCTTTTATTCTTTTAGTCACCTCGAGGGAACCTTTTTTCCCTCTGGTCATTTTGAGGCCTATCGTGCTGCACAGCATGGAGCCTTCTTCCCCTCAGAAGTGCCCCCACTGTGGAGACTTAGTTTTTCACTTAGACTCCAATGCCTGGTGCCTCTCCTGTTTGGGCCCTGACCCTTTTCTCCCCGGTTCCCCGGGCTCCAGTATCGGGAGAAGACCTTCCCTTTTTCGGGTGTCCCTCGATGACGTCTTTCCCCCTAGGGTGCGGTCATCGGTTTTCTCTTCTCTCCAGGATCAGGTAACCACCAAACAGTCTGTTAAGACTAGCCAAGTCTTGAGGGGCGAGTCTCATGCGCGGCATGACGACTGCTCCGGCCAACCCCTCAAGCCCTCCTTGGCAATTAAACCCCGGCAGGAGTCTTCGGGCTCCAAAGCATTCACGGGGTTTCGGGTTGTTCCTGAGGTTCGCTCCTCACAGAACATTCCCAAGCCATGCTCGAGGGTGGTATCCGCTTCGAGCGGTGCCGTTTCCCCGGCATCGGCGCCGGCGTCGGGTGTTCCACTCTTCGCCAGGGATCGTCAGCTGGTGTCCTCGGCACCTCCGGGGCCGATCGAGACTACCCAGTCTGGCTTCCCTACATCCCAGCCATGCGCGGAGGTGGTACCCGCTTCGGGCGGTACCGACCCGTTGGCGTCGAGTGTCCCACTCTCAGACGGGGATGGTCATCTGGTGTCCTCGGCGCCTTCGGGGCCGATCGCTTCGACCCAGTCTGACTTGCCTGCATCCCAGCCCTGCGCGAGGGCGGTACCGGATTTGAACGGCACTGTTTTCCCGGCGTCGGCATGGGTGTCGAGTGCTCCACTCGTCACCAGGGATCGCCGCCTGGCTCCCCCGGTACCTTCGGGGTCTATCGATCTGCCCCGGACAGGCGATCCCCCGACATCGACGCGGACGTCGAGTGCTCCGCTCATCGCTAGAAGGGCCCCGGTGCCTTCGATCGCTTCGATCCAGTCTGGTTTCCCGTCGCCCCGGCCAGCCAGGGGGTTGGTTCCAGCGTCAAGAGACGCTGGTACCCCGGCGTCGGTACCGGGATTGTGCGTTTCGCGCCCCGCAGGGGCTCGTCGTCGAGTTACCTGGGTACCCTCGGGGACTGGTCGTATGCCCCGGCAGGATTCTCCTCTGGGTAAGACAGGCTCAAGAGGGGTCCCGGCGTCTGGCGGTGCCTACCGCTCGTCATCGATGCCGGGGTCGGGTGTTCCCCCCCTCTACCGAGCTTCGTTCTCGGGGGCCCTCGGTGCCTACGGCACCAATCGACGCGGTTCCGATTCGCTCCCCGGGATCGGCATCGCCGCCTCTGCCGCCGGGGCCCTCTAGGAGTGAGTCGATCTCCTCGCTCTCGTCGATGCCCAGCCTCGAATCGGTATCCAGCCTCGAAGGCTTGGCTACGGCACGTTTCGGGACCGGCCCCGGTCCCTTCCTGCGACGCAGTGCAGAGATCTCTAACCACTGCTCTCCGGTTGCCTCGGAACCGCTTCAATTGTCGGCCGAGGCCGACTCCGGCGGTTCCATCGGTGCCATCGACCCCTTCGATGCCTAGCTTGGAATCAGTTCCAGGAACCGTCGATGCCGTGCTGACTGCCCCGATCCGGGACTGCTGGTACCACCCTCTGCCCAGCGGGCGTCAGTCCTATAGGTCTTTTGTTGCCCAGGCGGCCCCTCCCGCCTTCGCCTACCCCGGCATAGCCCCTCTGGGAGAGCCGTCTTTTCAGGATTTTCTCCTTGACATGGCGGACTTGCTTGCCATTCCTATTCCGGGTCCTTCCCTAAGTCCAGGCCCTGCGGAACAGGCAGCCGTAATGCTTCCTTTACATCCTTCCCTGCAGGATCTTCTGCTGGGGGCTTGGCAGTCGCCTTTGAGAGTTCCGGCACCGTCTACAGACATGCATGCTCTGTATCGGGTGCCCCCCTCCCCGGGTTTTCAGCAGCACCAGCTTCCACATCATTCCATCATGGTGGAATCAGCGCTGAGGAAGGTTGGAAGCAAGAAGCAGCATTCTTCTCGCCCCCCAGGTCGTGCCTCTAAAACGCTGGATACCCTGGGGCGTCAAACCTTCCAAACGTCCATGTTGGCTTCCAGAATTATTTCATATATTTTTTATGAGTCTGGCACTCCGGGTGGTTACCGAGAGATTATCTCTTTTGTCTCCCTTTTTGTCTGCAACTAAGGCCTCTGAATATTCCTTGCTTCTTTATCATTGCAGGAATATCTCTGGGTTCTCCAGGACCAAGCAGGAAGTCAGTCCTCACATATGGGTGATGTCGGCGCCGACGGAGCCCTCGCGGAGCAATTTTCCCCAGCTTTCAAAGAAAGCCTTTGGGAATTGCAGCGCGCATGCGCGGTCCCCTTCCCGCCCAAAGGTGCCATCTTGGCCAGTCTTCTTTTTTCCGCGGAGCCCTACAGACGCTGTCTACAAGTCACCGCTGAAAAGTTGATTTTCTTTCTTTATTTTAGTATTTTCTTCGGTTCGACGCCGGTCCTTTTTCCGTCCGGCCTCGCGACGCCGGTTGCGAGGCCTCCCCTTCTTTTCGGTTTTTCTGTCCTTCGTGACAAATTCGCGCTTTTTTCACTTTTCCCTGGCGGCACGAACGTTTGACCTCGCAGGGGCCCTTTTTCCCCCGATGGCCGCCAGTGGTTTTAAAAAGTGTGTTCAGTGTAAGAAACTCATGTCTCTTACTGACACACATGACTGCTGCCTCCATTGCCTGGGCCCAGATCATGAAGAAATGATCTGTGGGGCCTGTAGCAAGATGTCCGCGAAATCTTTGCGGAGTCGGCAGCATCAGCGGGAGAGAATCTTCTCTGACCCCAGCCGTACCCGGACCTCGTCAGAAGCTTCGGTGTTCAGGGAATCTGGCTCTGAACACCGTCGGAGCTCCTCTGAGAGGGGGTCTCCTACCCGAGAACATCATCGGAGGAAGAAAGAAACCCGCGAGGACGGCGTCGGTGGACGCTCCTGGCTCCGCGAGGGCCAGGTCGCATAGCCCCGATAGCCGTCCCAGGTCTTTGGAGCTGGAGCGGCCGTCCAAACAGCCTCGTCTGGAGATGGACTCGTCTGCTCACGTAAGTCCTGTTGTCCTCGTGGACTCGCCTCCGAGGGGTCCGATGTCGGGCCCGACGCCGTCGGGGCCCAAGTCGGGGGCTGCTGGGTCTCCTGAGTTCGGACTCAGGTTGACGGCCTTGGAGAGCAGCCTGGCTGCCTTCATGGACCAGCAGCGGGCATTGATCGCTGGCCTCGCTGGCGCTTCTGCCTTGACCGCCGGGACGTTGACGTCTAAGTCGACCCCGGAGACCGAGCCGATCCTCGAGTCCATGCGGGCTCGAGTCGATCCTCGGTCGAGGTCCCCTTTGGCCTCCCGTTCGGGGCCGAGGTCGTCGACGCCGACTCCCTCGGCGTCGGGGCGGACGGCGTCTGTGCCCGCCCGGCCAGAGCTGCTCGACTCCTCCTCCGAGGAGTCCGCCTGGGAATCCGAGGTGGAAGAGTCACCTGATTCTTTTTGGACTCGGTGTATCCCTTCGGACTCCCCCGAGTCCGAACCTCGGAGACAGTCCCCTCCGGAGGATGCCCGGTTCTCGGACTTCGTGAGGGATATGGCCAAGGCCTTGGCCTTCCCTGCGGATCCCGAGGAGGAGCCTCGAGCCGAAGAGCTCGATGCCCTCCAGTATGACTCTCCTACAAAGGAGCATTTTACTGTACCGGTTCCTCCGATGCTGGAACGACTTCTCTTCCGCATGTGGGAGAGCCCGGCGTCGTCGCCGGTATTAAGCAAGCGGGTCGATGCCATATCTCGAGTCCGCAAGAGCCCTGGCTTCCAAAAAGCACAGCTGCCGCACCATTCCATGGTGGTGGAATCGGCCATGCATAGGCTCAAGAGGACCCTTTGCGGAGGTTCCAGGCCTTGTCCACTGGTATTCGAGAGTGCTCAAAGTTTATCTCTCGAGCAGCCTATGATGGCTTTGAGGCATCGGCTCGAGTAGCCGCAGCCGGCATCGGTGCCCGCCGACAGGCTTGGCTTCAGTCATCCGACCTCGAGCCCTGGGTGCAGGACAAGTTGGTCGATGTCCCCTGCAGAGGTGAAAACCTCTTTGGCAAACCTATGGATGAGAAGGCTGCACAACTCGAGACAGAGACTCTCACCAGGACTCGGCTCTCCAGGAAATCCTCTGCCCCTTCCCAGAAGAAGAAGGGCTCGGGGAAAAAGCCCTTTTACCCGAGGAAGGCGGCTGCCTATAAACACTACCCTCATTATCAGGCCTCCGCAGCTCCCCAACAGGGTCAGCAGGCCAAGGGACGGGGTAACGGGTCCCGTAGGCAGCAAGCCCCCAAGCCTGCGCCACCGGCCCCTGCTCCGCAGGGTGGGGGTTTTTGACTCTTTCAGCATAGCCTCTCCCCCTCCGCTGGTTTCTCTCAGCACGGGAGGCCGGCTAGTCCACTTTGCCCACAGGTGTTCCACCATCACGTCCGATACCTGGGTGCTCCACATAGTCCGAGAGGGCTATCTTCTACACTTCCACCAGGTACCTCCCCCCTACTTTCCAGGGGAGCCTCTGCGACCCCCTCTTCACCGGGACTTACTTCTTCAAGAGTTGGCAAGTCTTCTTCAGGAACAGGCGGTGGAACCGGTGCCCCACTACCTGAGAGGTCAAGGCTTTTATTCCAGGTACTTCCTGGTACCAAAGCGAACTGGAGGCCTCAGACCCATCCTGGACTTGCGGAACCTCAACAAGTTCCTGGAAAGGGAAAAGTTCAAGATGCTTACCCTTGGAATCCTGCTGCCCTACCTCCGGCAGGGAGATTGGCTATGCTCCTTGGATCTAAAGGATGCCTACACTCACATCCTCATCCACCCAAGCCACCGACAATACCTAAGGTTTGTGGTGGCAGGCAATCATTACCAGTACAGAGTACTGCCCTTTGGCCTATCCTCCGCACCACGAGTCTTCACAAAATGTCTCGCAGTGGTAGCGGCTTATCTCCGGCTTCAAGGCCTCTTTGTCTTCCCTTACCTAGACGACTGGCTCATCAGAGCACCGTCCTCCACGGAGGCCACTCAAGCCACGCAACGTACTGTGACTCTGCTCCAGTACTTGGGCTTTGTCATAAACTTCGAAAAGTCCACTTTGCTCCCCTCTCAGGATCTCGAGTTCATCGGCGCCAGATTAAACACGCTTCAGGCGCGAGCCTTTCTGCCGCTCGACAGGGCACAACGGCTCAGGGCTCTCGCCAGCTGCTTTCGCAGCCATTCCCGGGTCTCGGTCAAGCACTTTCTGAGACTGCTCGGCCATATGGCTTCCACGGTCCATGTGACCCCCAATGCCCGCCTGAATATGCGGCCTGCTCAATGGTGCCTTCGCTCACAATGGCGTCAGGCCTCGGGGAGACTAGCGGACTCAGTACGAATCTCCAGCCTGCTGGTCTCTTCTCTACGGTGGTGGCTTCATCTGCCCAACCTAGTGCTCGGAATGCCTTTTCAGTCTCCTCCGCCCGTTCAGGTACTGACGACCGATGCTTCTCTCCTGGGTTGGGGAGCACATTGCAAGGGACATGTACTCAGGGTCTCTGGACCCCGTGGGAATCTGCCCAGCAGATCAACTTCCTGGAGCTCAGAGCGATCCGCCTGGCTCTACGGGCCTTCTCCCACCTTACTGCTCACCAGTCCGTCCTCGTCCAGACGGACAATCAAGTGGCCATGTTCTACGTGAACAAACAGGGGGGCACGGGCTCCTCCCTTCTCTGTCGGGAAGCACAAAAGCTCTGCGCTTGGGCCGTCAGCCGAGGAATCCTCCTCAAAGCTATCTATTTCCCAGGTCAAGAAAATTACCTGGCAGACAAACTGAGCAGAATCCTCCAACCACACGAGTGGAGATTAGACCCGTTGGTGGTTCAAAGGATTTTTCTCCGGTGGGGCCTCCCCATGCTGGATCTCTTTGCCAGTCCTCGGAACAGGCAACTTCCTCGGTTCTGCTCTCGGGAACCGCATCCCCTCTGAGTAGCGGCGGATGCTTTTCTGCTCTCATGGTCCACGGGCCTTCTGTATGCCTTTCCTCCCATGCCGCTAGTGTCTCGAACACTTTTCAAGGTTCTCCAAGACAAGGCTTCGGTGATCCTGATAGCTCCCCGGTGGCCCAGGCAACCGTGGTTCCCGCTGCTGATGCAACTGGCGGTAGATACTCCGTTGCCTCTGGGGTTTCAACCCGATCTCCTGACCCAGGATCAGGGGTCTCTCCTACACCCCAACCTCAGATCTCTTCATCTGATGGCCTGGCTGCTGAAAGGGTAGTCCTTGCTCCCCTCCTGCTGCCTCCAGAGGTGGAAGAGGTCGTACTAGCTTCCAGGCGACCCTCTACCCGGAAATCCTACGCCCTTAAATGGTGTCGCTTCTCCACCTGATGTACTCAACAGTCTCAAGATCCCTTCTCCTGCTCGATGTCGGTGGTCTTGCAGTACTTGCTTTCCCTCTCCAATCTTGGACTAAAGTCCAACTCGGTCAAAGTTCACCTCAGTGCTATTTCTGCACATCATGTGCCGGTGGAAGGCAGGCCTCTTTCCGGCCACCCTCTCGTGGCACGGTTCTCCCGAGGTCTCCTTCTCCTTAAACCACCTTTGCGCCCCCCAGCCCCTGACTGGGACCTGAACGTGGTTTTACAACGGATCACCTGTCCGCCTTTTGAACCCATGGCTACCTGTCCTCTCCGTTTTCTTTCTTGGAAAACCTTATTCCTGGTAGCCCTCACTTCCGCTAGACGTGTTAGTGAACTGCAGGCCCTAGTGTCTGATCCCCCTTACACTAGGTTCTACAAGAATAGGGTAGTCCTGCGGACTCACCCTAAGTTTCTTCCAAAGGTGGTCTCCCCTTTTCACATCAATCAGGAGGTGGTGCTTCCGACCTTCTTTCCCAGGCCACACTCCAGCCGAGCTGAAATGGTCTTGCATACCCTGGACTGTCGGAGGGCGTTAACCTTCTACCTTGATCGTACGCGGGAGCACCGTAAGACTGTTCAGCTCTTCCTGTCTTACGACCCTAATAAATTGGGGCTCCCTGTCTCCAAGCGTACTCTGTCCATCTGGGTAGCTGACTGTATCGCTTGGACTTATGGGGCGGCAGGCCTCTCGTTGGAAAGTCGAGTCACCGCTCATCGGGTTAGGGCGAAGGCTGCGTCAGTGGCTTACCTCCGCTCTGTTCCATTGGCAGACATCTGCCGGGCTGCTACTTGGTCTTCGAGCCAGACTTTTGCAACCCATTACTGCCTCGAGAGGGAGTCCCGCAGGGACAGTGCTTTCGGACAGGCAGTCCTCCGTAATCTCTTCGAGGTTTAAGCAACTCCTACCCTCCATCCCGGATGTTGGGCTACCGGTTGGAGATTAGTCAGAGAAGATTCCTTCCTTCGGTGCTACTGAGCTTGAGGGAGCTCATTTTTTGTGCTTAGGGTCTCCGGTAGCCTTAAGCTGGGGAGTCCCATATGTGAGGACTGACTTCCTGCTTGGTCCTGGAGAAAGCGTAGTTACTCACCTGTAACAGGTGTTCTCCAGGAGCAGCAGGAATCAGTCCTCACAACCCTCCCTCCTCCCCTTGGAGTTGCAGTCATATGATTTAGTTTTTGCAAATTTGTTTGCTGTCTTTTCGCTATGTCATCAGACTGGCCAAGATGGCACCTTTGGGCGGGAAGGGGACCGCGCATGTGCGCTGCAATTCCCAAAGGCTTTCTTTGAAAGCTGGGGAAAATTGCTCCGCGAGGGCTCCGTCGGCGCCGACGTCACCCATATGTGAGGACTGATTCCTGCTGCTCCTGGAGAACACCTGTTACAGGTGAGTAACTACGCTTTCCTTTCTCGTGCTTCTCTAGACTCCTTCCTGTCGGTCAGCAGATCCTCTGCTATTGCCATCAGAGCACGTCGTACAGCATGGTTGCAGGCGTCAGACTTGTGTAGGCGGGCACCACATAATTTGGGCAATTCTCCGTGTGCTGGAGACCACCTCTTCAACAGCGAAGCTTTACGCCAGGTTGCTCAGTGCTTCGCTAACCCTCCTAGCGTTAGAAGCCGTCCAAAGTCCTCTCTTCCCCCCGGGGGTGGAAAATGTCCTACTAGACCTTCCTTCCCTAGGAAGAGAAAATTTCATCCCTCCGCCCATCCGCCGGGTGCGCCTAAGCAAGGGACGTCTCAATCCGGTCTGAAGTTCCCGGGCCCGTGTCGGGATACTCATACCAAGCAGCTTTAGGCTCCTGGATGCGGCGGCTTACAATTAACTTCTCTTACCAGAAGTTTAAATTTTTAGCTCTACACTGGGGTTCGTTCGGTGGGGCAAATGGTTCGGATGCTGCCCAGAGGTTAAGGTATTCTCCTTCCTTCGAAAGAAGGAGATCACCTCTATTCCATGATAGCTATGGCCCATGGACATACTACCCTTCAACTGACTTACCCTTAGGTACGTTCCCCGAACCCTTCTCTTCCAGGTTGATACCATACCGAAATCCTTCTCCCAGTGTAGACCTTTGTTTGCTATCCTGCGCAGCACGTCCTGAGCGATCCCTCGATAGGGCCGGGTCAGCCCCGTCCCCTTGTCTGTTCTCCCTGTTCAGGCAGGAGAACCCCCTGCTATAGTCACTCCAAGGCTTATCGTTGACTATACCCTCTTGTCTCCCGTTAAGGCGGGGGGCGAGTTTTTTCTGCGTGAATGCCCTGGGTACACATCTAGGGCCTGAGGTACCTCTGATGTGCCCTTACCAGACTGATATTATCCTCTGTCCTTCACGCTATCGTGCTGTTAGTTTTCGCTGATCTGCCCCTGCCCCACAGGAATAGATCCCGTCTCTGGATGGATCTTTGACGCCACCTCCCGAGGTGGGCGTTTTCTGTGGATCAGTGGCAGGTCCGCCTTATCAGTGTTATGTGTTATGCTCACGTAGGTAGGTCCCTGGGCATACCGGTGTTAGTACCCAGGTGGGCGTTCTCCATGCCCAACTTACCTTGATATGTATTATATATATGTATATATATATAAAGGAATATTAGATATTATCTGTTTCGGTAGGCGCATATTGGGTGATGTCCACAGTGCCTGTGTTCTACCGACTAATTCCCCAATGGCCGGTACTTATGTACTCCGCTTACTGCTGTGAAGTCAACAGCTTCTGCTTTTAGTTATGCCCTCCTTCATGAGGTTCAGACCCTTGTCTCCCTATCCCTTCAGCTAGGGTAGACTGTGTACTCCTTCGGTCCGGGGTACACCCCCGTTCTCCTCCGGACTGGGCTATCCAGATCGGTCAGTCTTCTACTCTTAGTCCTCAGGGTTACGGACTCTACTCCTGAGGGAGTGCTCAGCTTTTCGCACAGAGCTTCCTTGAAGACCTGCCGTCCTCCTCCTGCCCCAGTTGACTCCTGGGTCTCCTGCCCGTCCGGATTTGGAACTTCCTCCTCGCTGCTGTGAAGTTCCCTTGAAGACCTCGCTTCTGCGTCTACAGTACCTTCATCTCAGTTCTACTTCTTACAACCCAGTAGGTAAGCTCTACGTGGTACTAGGTCATTGATTCATTACATGCTTAATGATACTTAATGATACTTCACATGCATTCTAAAGACTACTCCCCTTGTAGTCTTTGGGTTTTGCTGTTCCTCTCTTCTCAACTCCTACCCTCCATCCCTCAGGGGATGCCGGGGATCCAGGTTGGGAAAATTCCATCCTGTCCTGGGCTGTGCTTATGGGATCTCCCCGGGCATCCTTAGCTACGGAGTCCCCATATGTGAAGACTCATTCCTGCTTGTTCCTGGAGATAGCACAGTTACTTACCTGTAACAGGTGATCTCCGGAACAGCAGGAATTAGTCTTCACAACCCACCCACCTCCCCTAGGAGTTGTATCTCTCTATTCCTTCCTCTCCTCTCCTTCTGGCTCAGCTATGAAACTCAACTGGAGAGAGGCAGTAGGAAGGGCGGGAAGCCATCGCGCAGGCGCGGGGGATGCTCCCAAAGGCTTTCTGATTGGATGCTGGGGAGCATTCCCGTGCGGGCTCCGTCGGCGACGTTTCCCGTATGTGAAGACTAATTCCTGCTGTTCCGGAGATCACCTGTTACAGGTAAGTAACTGCTTTCTCATCGCCCCATTCTGGCCCCATCAGCCATGGTTTCCCTGCTGCTTCATCTGAAACAGGGGCAACCTCTCTGATTAGGATGCGCACCCAACCTGTTTTTGCAGGACCACAGGATACTACTTCATCCCAATCTCAGAGCTTTGCGCCTGACAGCGTGGCTGCTGAACACTTCGTCCTCTCTGACCTTGGGCTTCCAAAAGACATGACTCAATTCTTACTGGCTTCTCGAAAGGATTCTACTAGACGTACATACACTTTTAAATGGCACAGATTTTCCCTCTAGTGTTCCCAGAGAACTCTCAATCCATTTACTTGTCCCTTAGAGTACTTATTACAATACCTTCTTCATCTGTCCTCGTCTGGACTGAAAACTAATTCTGTCTGAGTCAACTTGAGTGTGATCTCTGCCTCTCCTCAACCGATTGCAGATCACCTGATTTCCTCCCATCCGCTTGTAGCACAGTTCATGCAAGGACTCCTTTTAAGAAAGCCACCAATCCCTGCCCCCCCCCCCCCCTGGCCATAGCATGGGGCCTCAGTGTTGTCTTTGCACAGTTACTGAGACCTCCCTTTGAGCTTCTGGCGATGACTTCCCTCAAGTTCCTCAGCTGGAAAGTCATTTTTCTCCATGAAAAAGCAGGAAGTCAGTCCTCACATATGGGTGACGTGGGCACCGGCGGAGCCCTTGCAGAAGCATCCCCCAACTTTCAAAGAAAGCCTTTGGGAGAAGCTACCATGCATGCTTGGTCCCCTTCCCACCCAAGGGTGCTATCTTGCTCAGTCTCCTTTTTTTCCACGGAGTCCTTCAGACGTATGTCTGGCTTGTCCCCAGAAAAAGTTGAATTTTCAGAATGAGTTTTATACTCTGCCCGGTACTGCACCGGTAGTCTTCCTGCCACCCAACCTCGCTGTCTCGACATTGAGTTTGGGTCTTTTTTGTAGTTTTTCCTCCTTGGGGTCTTCGCGCCTTTTTTCCAACTGGCAGCTCGGCTGGTCTTCGGCCTCTCTGGGGTACTTTTTTCCCCTATGGCTTCCCGTGGTTTTAAAAAGTGTGATCAGTGTGACAAGATCATGTCTTTGACAGACACATAGGACTGCTGCCTTTGTCTTGGGCCAGACCACGACCTTGCAGTATGCTGTCTCTGCAAAAAGATGTCCAACAAGAGCCTCGAGCCGCCAGCAGCAGCACGATAAGTCCCCCCCCCCCCCCCCCGAGTCCCCAGTACCTCCGAAGGCCAGGGCCTCATCTGAAGCCACGTCATCTTGGGGCAGCTCCACGTAATCCAAGTGGGGCCATGGTTCTTCGGAGACTGGTTTCCCTCAAGGAAACATAAGAAAACCTCGAAGGCAGCGTCCTTGGATGGATCCAACAGGCCAGGTGCATCCCGAGCCAGGTCCCGCTGTCAGAGATGCTGGTCCGAGGAAGCGGCCTGCAAAGGTCCCCTGAAAGGTCTTGACCTCGGACCGGCCTCTGTCGCTAGGCATCATCCTCGTCGAGGATTCCCCTTCGGGTGAAACGGCATCAGGCCCGATTCCTTCGGTGCCCACACTGATGGCTGCGGAGCTTTCTGGCCTGGAGTTCAGAATTTAAATGACACCCGTGGTCTCTTTTTTCTGAGTGATTACTTCAACGTAAAAACCAAAACAAGTGAATTCACTCAACATACCCACATCAGTTGTAGATTCAAATCTCTATGGGTACTTATATACTTTTCATGAGGTCTCAGACAAACTAATTGCACTACTTCATGGGCTTCATAACTGCCCTAATAGTGTGCCAGTTGACATCAATGACCTCTGTATTAACATCATTTCATGACAGATGATATTTTCGGAACTGAACATAAGAACATAAGATATGCCATACTGGGTCAGACCAAGGTCCATCAAGCCCAGTATCCTGTTTCCAACAGTGGCCAATCTAGGTCATACGTACCTAGCAGTTTCCCCAAAAGACACAGGTTCTGCAATGCTTGTACTAGGTCAAGCATTGATATCCTGGGTCCCTTCTTAATAATGGTTTATGGACCTTTCCTCCAGGAACTTGTCCAAACCTTTTTTAAACCCAGCTACACTAACAGCCTTTACTACATCCTCCGGTAACAAATTCCAGAGTTTGATTACACGTTGAGTGAAAAAATATTTTCTTTTATTAGTCTTAAATAGTTTACCCTGTAGCTTCATTGCATGTCCCCTAGTCTTCCTATATTCTGATAACATAAACAGTCGATCTACGTTTACCCGTTCCACTCCGTTCATTAATTTATAGACTTGCATCATATCTCCCCTCAGCCGTCTCTTTTCCAGGTTAAAGAACCCTAACCTTTTTAGCCTTTCTTCATAGGAGTATCCTTCCATCCCCTTTACCATTTTGGTGGCTCTTCTCTGAACCTTTTCTAATAACGCTATATCCTTTTTAAGATATGGCGACCAGAATTGCACACAATATTCAAGGTGCGGTCTCACCATGGAACGGTATAGAGGCATTATAATATCTTTTGTTTTATTTTCCATTCCTTTCCTTATCAGACCTAGCAGTCTATTTGCTCTCTTGGCTGCCGCTGCACACTGGGCCGAGGGTTTTAACAGGGTATCCACAATGACGACTAACACTTTTTCCTGGGTGGTGGTTCCTAATGTGGAACCTTGCATCGTGTAACCATAGTTTGGGTTGTTCTTCCCTAGGTGCATAACTTTGCACTTGTCCACATTAAATTTCATCTGCCATTTTGATGTCCAGTCTTCCAGTTTATCAAGATCCTCTTGAAAGTTTCCACAATCATCTTGGGTTTTAACAACTTTAAATAGTTTTGTGTCATCTGCAAATTTGATAACCTCACTCGATATTCCACTTTCCAGGTCATTTATGAATATGTCAAAAAGCAGCGGACCCAGCACAGATCCCTGGGGTACACCACTATTCACCTTTCTCCATTGGGAAAATTGGCCATTTAGCCCAACCCTCTGCTTTCTATCTTTTAACCAGTTCCTGATCCACAGTAGTACACTGCCTCCTATCCCATGACTCTTTAGTTTTGCCAAAAGTCTCTGATGAGGGACCTTGTCAAAGGCTTTCTGAAAGTCCAGATACACTATATCAACCGACTCACCTTTGTCCACCTGTTTGTTCACACTTTCAAAAAAACATAACAGATTAGTAAGACAAGATCTTCCTTGTCTAAAGCCATTTTGGCTGTCTCCCATTAGGCCATGACTATCTACATGCTGAGTAATTTCATTCTTTATGATGGTTTCTACCATTTTTCCCGGTACTGACGTGAGGCTCACCGGTCTGTAGTTTCCCGGATCACCCCTCGAACCCTTTTTAAAAATTGGTGTTACATTGGCGATCCGCTAATCTTCAGGTATTAGTGATGATTTTAATGATAGTTCACAGATTACTAATAGCAGGTCTGCAAACTCATATTTCAGTTCTTTCAACACCCTTGGATGTATACCATCCGGCCCAGGTGATTTGCTACTCTTCAGTTTATCTAATAGTTGTACATCTTCCCGATGTATCGATATTTCCTGCAATTCTTCCGCTCCTTTAAATACCACTTCAGTCATGGGTAGCATCTCTACATCTTCCTCAGTAAAGACCGAAGGAAAAAATTCAGTCTCTCCGCTATCGCCTTGTCGCCTCTTAGTGCCCCTTTAACTCCTCTATCATCTAATGGTCCAACTGACTCTCTCACAGGTTTTTTGCTACGAATGTACTTGAAAAAATCTTTATTTCGCGTTTTTGCTTCTGCAGCAAGCTTCTTCTCAAATTCTCTCTTTGCCTTCTTTATCAATGCCTTGCATTTGACCTGCCAGTGCTTGTGCTGTTTCCAGGTTTCATCGTTTGGCTCTTTTTTCCATTTCCTGAAGTACTTAACTTCACTTCAACAAATATTCTTCTTCCTCCATTCCTTTCTCCACTTGCCCTACGCCAATATTCAGGCGCCCTGCGTTTCTCTAAAGTCAGGTTCTTCAGGGGATCTTTACTTCGTCATTTATACTCTAAAAGAAATCATACCAGTAACTCTCTTGAATCTCAACTGTTATAAAATTTTACACATTAAAACAGCCATGCTCATAAAAAATCAAATCTGTACATACATGCTACGCGCGTATCCTGCTTTTAATTCTCATTGTTGTGTTCTCCTTGAAGCAAAAACACCGCGCATGCCTAATACCCGTCTCTACTTCCCTTTTTAAAGACCATTTTCACCCCACTCAATCACAGAGAATAACTCAATCAATTACTATCAGTGCTCACCATGAAACCCACTATTATCAGTCCATTATTATAAACACGCTGCCCATTCTAAATTCATGTTCAGACCATTCGGCGTAACCATATCCAAGTTGAATAACCATCTTTGCTCCCTAATAATTAGTGTTTGGTCCACTGTCTTACCCGTCATCCCTATGTGTACTTGGTCTATGCACTAACATCTCAACTGCTCAAACGCGTGTCCTTCATTAATGCAATGATGTACTAAAGGGGCCTCTTTCACCCTGTTCTTCAATCTGCTTTTATGTTCACTCATTCGGATTTTTAATGACAGGGTGGTTTTTCCTACATATAAAAGTTCACACGGACATTTAATAGCGTAAATTACATTACTTGAATCACATGTGGTGTTATATCTTAAATTGTAAAACAATCCTCTATGTTCAAAACTGGTCAACTCCATCGTAATGTCACAAATCAAGCACTTCGCACGAACTTTGTATAATAACAGGAATCTTTTGTTACAATCTCAAAAGGAGGAGAAAGGAAAAATTTATGATAATGAACAGATCAATTTCATAACCAAGTATTCTCCATTGAGCTCAAGGATACAGAGTTTTAAAGAAACATAGTAACATATTAACTGTAGTACCGGGCTTGGAGAATAAAAAGTTAAGATGTGTGTGGTGTAGACAGACTAATTTGAAAGAGCAACTGAGCCTGACCGTTTTGAGACCTATGAATTCGGGCAATTCAAGAAGGGAGCAGGGGAGCCATAAAAAATGTGCGAAGTGCTTGATTTGTTACATTACGATGGAGTTGACCAGTTTTGAACATAGAGGATTGGTTTACAATTTAAGATATAACACCACATGTGATTCTAGTAATGTAGTTTACGCTATTAAATGTCCGTGTGAGCCTTTATATGTAGGAAAAACCACCCGGTCATTAAAAATACGAATGAGTGAACATAAAAGCAGATTGAAGAACAGGGTGAAAGAAGCCCCTTTAGTACATCATTGCATTAATGAAGGACACACGTTTGAGCAGTTGAGATGTTGGTGCATAGACCAAGTACACATAGGGATGACGGGTAAGACACTGGACCAAACACTAATTATTAGGGAGCAAAGATGGTTATTCAACTTGGATACGGTTATGCCGAATGGTCTGAACATTAATTTAGAATGGGCAGTGTGTTTATAATAATGGACTGATAATAGTGGTTTTCATAGTGAGCGCTGATTGTAATTGATTGAGTTATTCTCTGTGATTGAGTGGGGTGAAAATGGTCTTTAAAAAGGGAAGTAGAGACGGGTATTACTCATGCGCGGCGTTTTTGCTTCAAGGAGAACACAACAGTGAGAATTTAAAGCAGGATACGCGAGCGGCATGGATGTTCAGGTTTGATTTTTGTGAGCATGGCTGTTTTAATGTGTAAATTTTATAACAACAGTTGAGATCAAAAGAGTTAATGGTATGATTTCTTTTAGAGTATAAACGACGAAGTAAAGATCCCCTGAAGAACTTGACTTTAGAGAAACGCAGGGCGCCTGAATATTGGCGTAGGGCAAGTGGAGAAAGGAACGGAGGAAGAAGAATATTTGTTGAAGTGAAGTTAAGTATTTCCAGTTCCGAAAATATCGTCTGTCATGAAATGATGTTAATACAGAGGTCATTGATGTCAACTGGCACACTATTAGGGCAGTTAAGAAGCCCATGAAGTAGTGCAATTAGTTTGTCTGAGACCTCATGAAAAGTATATAAGTACCCATAGAGATTTGAATCTACAACTGATGTGTGTATGTTGAGTAAATTCATTTGTTTTGGTTGTTACGATGGAGTTCTGAATGGCATCCCTGAAACGCAGTTTGTCTTCATGGACCCAGCAGCGGGCGATCCATGAGATCCTCAGCCAAGGTCTCAATCCGGTTCCCGCTCAAAGGGGCCGCGATCATCCCCAGCCAGTGCGCTCGGCACCAGCCACGGGGCCAGCCTTCCATCGAGTCCTTGACGGACTACACTGAGTGTGAGATGGAAGACGAGGAGTCACCCGACACATGTCGCCATTGCGACGTCCCTGCAGACTCTCACACTTTAGAGCCCCAGTGGCAGTCTCCACCGGAGGACATGGCATTCTTTGACTTCATCAGGGACATGTCTAAGGCTCTAGCATTTCCAACAGAATCAGAGGAGGACCCTCTGGCAGAGGAGCTGGAAATCCTCCAGTACGAGGACCCTTTGAGGGACTCGCTTACGGTACCCATCCCTCCCATCCTGGAACAGCTAATGCTCTGTATGTGGGAGACAGCGGCATCGGTACCGGGGGTGAGAAAGCAACTTGACTCAGTGTATTGAGTCCACTGGAGCCCAGGCTTCCAGAAATCACAGCTGCCACATAACTCCATGGTGATCGAGTTGGTCATGCGTCATCTGAAGTCAGAAGACGCACTCCTCGGTGGCTCCTGGCAGGGAAGCAAACTCCTTGGGTGCCCTCACAGAAAGTGTTACCAGGTCTCAATGCTCATCAGCCACATCCAGGCTTACCAACTGTACATGGGCATGTACCTGAGAGACCTTGCAAAGGAAATTGCCGTGTTCTCGGCTGGTCTGTCTGAGAAACCCCTGCAGCGGTTCAAGAACCTGGCCAAGGCCATCCATGAGTACTCCAAGTCTGTGTCTCGGGCAGCTTATGACTGCTTCGAGTTGGCGGTTCAAGTAGCAGTGGCAGGCATTGGTGCCTGACGCCAGACTTGGCTACAGTTGTCCGATCTCGAGCAATTGGGTTCAGGACAAATTGGTCGATGTCCCGTGCCAAGGAGAGAACCTCTTTGATAAACCCATGATCGACAAGACTGCCGAGCTGGAATCAGAGTTAATGACGAGGAACAGGCTCTCTTAAAAGACCGCTGCTCCTCCCCGACGGAAGAGCTCAGTAAAATGTCCTTCTACCTGAGAAAGGGGCTGCTTTCAGAAGCTATCCATCTTTCCAGGCCTCCCCGGCTCCCCAGCAGGGTCAGCAGGCCAAGGGACATGGGCATGGCCGTCGTAAGCAGAAGGCTCCCAAGCCCCGGGCGTTGCCCCCGGCCCAGCCAGGGGGGAGTTTTTGACTCCTTGGGCATAGCCTCTCCACCCCAAGGAGCTCAGCAGCCCACAGAATAATGCCTGATCCACTATGCCCAAAGGTAGCTATCACCACCAATTCCTGGGCACTTTGGGTGTTCAGGGAGGGCTACCTCCTCCATCTGCCTCAAACACCTCCCCCTTACTTTCCAGGAGTGTCCCTCAGGTCTTACCTTCACCGGGACCACCTTCTGAAGGAGCTCGTAGTTCTTCTCAAGAACAGGGCGGTGGAACCAGTGCCCCACCATCTCAAGGGCAAGGGGTTCTACTCCAGGTACTTCCTCTTGCCAAAAAGGACTTATCCTAAGGCCCATCCTTGACCTGCGCAACCTGAACAAGTTCCTGGTGAGGGAGAAGTTCAAGATGCTCTCCCTTGGAACATTGCTGCCTTATTTCCAGCAAGGAGATTGACTATGCTCCTTGGATCTGAAGGATGCTTACATCCACATCCTCATTCACCCCAACCACAGGCAGTACCTGCGGTTCATGGTGGGGGGCTCTACCAGTACAGGGTGCTGCCTTTCGGCTTGGCCTCCGCCCCAAGGATCTTCAGAAAATGCCTGGCAGTCGTAGCCGCCGCCTACTGCCTCCAGGGGTTCTTTGTCTTCCACTATCTGGACGACTGGCTCATAAAGGGAGGCACAGCCTCAGAGGTGCAGCAGGCAACTGCACGCATGCACCATCCAGGTCCTGCAACACTTGAGATTTGTGATAAACTACCCCAAATCCCACCTCCTCCCGACACAGTTCATAGGGGCAAGACTGGACACCCTCCAGGCAAAGGCCTTTCTGCCCATAGACCAAGCCGACCGTCTCAGGGCCCTGGCCCTAGACGTATAGCACTGCTCCTCCTGTGCCTTCTTGGGCATATGGCCTCGACAGTCACGTCACCCCAGATGTCCGCCTCCTCCCAGATGTCTGCCTCCTCTTGAGGTCCGCGCAGTGGTGCCTTCAGGATCAGTTGACCCAGGCCATGGGATGCCTCCAGGACAGGGTATCAATGACCTGCCAGTTGGCAGACTCCCCGACCTGGTGACAGACTCCCCAAAACCTTGAGGCAGGGAAGCCCTTCCAAGCCCTGACCCTCTTAAGGGTCCTCACCACAGACACCTCCTTGCTCGGCTGGGGAGCCCACTGTTAAAAACCTCTCACCCAGGGCAACTGGTCACTGGACGAAAGGAACCAGCAGATCAATTTCTTGGAGCTATGGGCCATATAATTAGCCCTCCAAGCCTTTTGTCACTGCCGACTGCACCAGCTGGTGTTGGTCCAGATTGACAACCAGGTGGCAGTGTTCTGTGTGAACAAACGGGGGCATGGGGTCTCGTGCCCTCTGCTGAGAGGCAGTAGTCCTCTGCTCCTACGCACTCCGGCAGGGTGTTTTCCTGCAGACAGTATACCTGCCAGGCCAGAACTCGCTGGCTGAGCAGGGTCCTCCAGCCACACGAGTGGCAGCTGGACCCGAGTGTGGCCTACTGGCTCTTTTAGCTCTGGGGGGAACCCGAGATAGATCTATTTGCCAGTCTAGACAACTGTCAGTTGCCCCGCTTCTGCTCCCGGCAGACCCACCCTTTCAGGGTGGTGGCGGTGGATGCGTTCCTCATCTCGTGGTCGAGAGGGCTCATGTATATCTTCCCACCCACTCCACTAATTTCCAGACATTGTTCAGGACACTCCGTGACAAAGCCTTGCTCATCCTGATAGCCCCTCGATGGCCCAGGCAACCATGATTCTCCAGGACATAAGAACATAACATAAGATATGCCATACTGGGTCAAACAAGGTCCATCAAGCCCAGTATCCTGTTTCCAACAGTAGCCAATCTAGGTCATACGTACCTAGCAGTTTCCCGAAGCAGGAAGTCAATCCTCACATATGGTTGATGTCTGTGCCGACAAAGCCCCCTTGCGGAGCATTTCCCCAGCTTTCAAAGAAAGCCTTTGTGAATGCAGCGCGCATGCACGGTCTCCTTCCTACCCAAGGGTGCCATTTTGCTCAGTCTTTCTTTTTCCGCACAGCCCAACAGACGTGCGTTCGTATCACCCAGGAAAAGTTGATTTTTTTTTCTGCGATTTTCGCTTTGTCTCTTCTGGTTCAACGCCGGTTCCCCTTCCCGCTTGGTCTCGCTACACCGGTATTGAGTCTGGAGTTTTGATTTTCGTTTTTTGTCCTTCGTGACTAGCGTTAGCGCTCTTTTTGTGTTTTCACTGGCAGCCCGGTCTTTTGACCTTTCTGGGGCCCTTTTTCCCCTGATGGCTGCCAGCGGGTTCAAAAAGTGTGATCGGTGCAAGAAATGTATGTCTCTCACCGACACACATGACTGCTGCCTCCGTTGCCTCGGGCCAGACCATGACCCACTGGCCTATGGCCCGTGTGGCAAGATGTCATCGAAGGTGCTTCGGAGCCATCAGCAGCAACATGAGAGAATCTGGCTGGGCCAGGACTTTGTCAGAGGCCTTGACATCTCGAGAGTCTGACACAGAGCAACGTCGCGGTTCCTCTGAGAGGGAGTCTCCCACCCGGGAACACAGAAGGAAGAAGAAGCTCGCGAGGGCGGCATTGGTGGAAGCTCCTGGTTCCTCAAGGGCCAGGTCGCGTAGCCCTGACCCCCGCCCCGGGCTCTCGGAGTCGGAGAGGCCATCCAAGTTACCTTGTGTGGAGCCGGAGTCCCCGAGTCACGTAAATGCAGTTGTCCTTGTGAACTCTCCTCCGGAGGAGACGACGTTGGGGCCCAAGTCAGGGGCTGCTGAGTCTCCTGAGCTTGGACTCAGGTTGACGGCCTTGGAGAGCAGCTTGGCTGCCTTCATGGAACAGCAGCGGGTGCTGATCGCTGGTCTGACGAGTGCATCTGCCCCGACCACCGGGACCTCGACGTCTTAGTCGACCCCGGAGATCAAGATGATCCTCGAGTCAATGAGGTCTCGAGTTGATCCTTGCTCAGGGTCCCCCTCAACTTCCCGTGCGGGGCTGAGGTCATCAACGCCGATACCCTCGGCATCGAGGCGGGTGGCACCGAGGCCCACACAGCCGGAGCCGCTCGATTCCTCCTCGAAGGAGTCGGCATGGGAGACAGAGGACGAGGAGTCCCTGGACACGTCCCTTCGGACTCACTGGAGTCCGAGCCTCGTAGACAATCCCCCCGGAGGATACTCGGTTCTCGGACTTCATGAGGAACATGGCCTAAGCCTTGTCCTTCCCTGCGGATGCCGAGGAGGAGCCTTGAGCCGAGGAGCTGGTGCCCTTCAGTATGACTTTCCTCCGAAGGGAGCCTTTACTGTACCGGTTCCTCCGATGCTGGAACGGCTGCTCTTCCATATGTGGGAGGCACCGGCCTCGACGCCGGTTCTTAGCAAACGGGTCGATTCCATTTATCGAGTCCGTAAGAGCCCTGGGTTCCAAACGGCGCAGCTTCTGCACAACTCCATGGATGTGGAATCGGCCATGCACCGCCTGAAGAGTCAGAAGATACACTCCTTGGTGCCCCCGGCCAGGAGGCCCGGAATCTGGATGCCCTCGGTAGAAAGTGCTTCCAGGGCTCTATGCTATCTTGCCATGTCCAGACCTACCAGCTGTACATGGGCATGTACCTACAAGACCTGGCAAAGGAAATTGCCAGGTTCTCAGCTGGCCTCTCCGAGGAACCTTTGCAGAGGTTCAAGGCTTTGTCAACAGGGATTCAAGAGTGCTCGAAGTTTATCTGTCGAGCAGCCTATGATGGCTTTGAGGATTCGGCCCGGGTAGCCGCAGCTGGCATCGGTGCACGCCATCAGGCCTGGTTACAGTCATCAGACCTGGAGTCATGGGTGCAGGACAAGTTGGTCGATGTCCCCTGCCGAGGTGAAAACCTTTTCAGTAAGCCCATGACTGAAAAGGCTGCGGAAATAGAGACTGAGACTCTCACCAGGACAAGGCTGTCCAGGAAGACTTCTGCCCCTTCTCAGAAAAAGAAGGGCTCGGGAAAGAAGCCTTTTCCCAAGGAAGGGTGCTGTCTACAAATCCCTACCCTCAATATCAGGCCTCTCTAGCTCCCCAGCAGGCCAAGGGGCAGGGGCATGGGTCCCGTAGGCAGAAGACCCCCAAGCCGCCAGCTCTGGTTCCTGCACAGCAGGGAGCGGGGTTTTGACTCCCACAGCATAGCCTCTTCTCCACAGCTGGCTCCACTCAGCACAGGAGGTCGGCTGACCCTGTACGCCTACAGGTGGCCAGCCATCACAGGGGATACCTGGGTTATCAGCATAGTCCAGAAGGGCTACATGCTCCACTTCCACCAGCTATCCCCTTCCTACTTTCCAGGGGAGCCTCCAAGACTCCCTCTGCACAGAAACCTCCTCCTTCAGGAATTGGCAAGTCTTTTAAAGGAACAGGTGGTGGAACCGGTGCCTCACCACCTGAAAAGGCAAGGCTTCTACTCCAGGTACTTCCTGGTACCAAAAAGGACAAGAGGCCTCCGGCCTATACTAGACTTGCAAAACTTAAACAAGTTTCTGGAGAGGGAAAAGATGCTTACCCTTGGGATACTGCTGCCTTACCTCCAGCAGGGAGATTGGCTATGCTCCTTAGATCTTAAAGGATGCTTATACTCACATCCTCATCCATCCAGACCACAGACAATATCTCAGATTTGTGGTGGGAGGAAACATTTCCAGTACAGAGTACTTCCCTTTGGCCTAACCTCCGCCCCCAGGGTTTTCACCAAATGCCTGGCGGTGGTGGCGGCCTATCTCAGGAATCAGGGAATTTTTGTCTTCCCATACCTGGACGACTGGCTCATCAGGGGGCCAGCCTCTCCAGGAGGCCAGACAAGCCACTCTTCGCACTATCTTCTTCAGCATCTGGGCTTTGTCATAAACTATGCAAAGTCCACTTTGCTCCCTTCACAGAACCTAGAGTTTATAAGGGCAAGATTAGACACCCTGCAGGCAAGAGCTTACTTGCCCGAGGACAGGGCCCACAGACTGATGGACTTGGCCAACCAATTCCAAAGCAATTCTCAGGTTCCGCCAGGCACTTCCTGCGGCTCCTGGGCCACATGGCATCCACGGTACATGTGACTCCAAATGCCTGTCTGCACATGCGGGCTGCTCAGTGGTGCCTCAGAGCTCAGTGGGCGCAGGCCACTGGCGACCTCCAAGACAGAGTAAAGGTGTCCAAACCACTTTTGGACTCCTTGCAGTGGTGGCTACATCTCCCAAACCTTCTCAGGGGGGTACCTTTTCAGACCCCAGCACACACAAGGGTGCTGACGACCGATGCTTCCTTAAAGGGCTGGGGTGCACATTGCCAGGGCACATGCCCTCAAGGCCTCTGGTCTCCTCGGGAGGCCACATAGCAGATCAATCTTTTGGAGCTGCGAGCAATCCGCTTGGCTCTACAGACTTTTTCTCATGCTCTCTCTCACCAGTCTGTCTTAGTTCAGATAGACAGTCAGATAGCAATGTTCTAGGTGGAGAAGCAGTGGGGCACAGGGTCCAGGCTCCTCTGTCAGGAGGCGCAGGCCCTTTGCTCCTTTGCATTCAAACAAGTCATGTTTCTCAAAGCAGTTTATCTACCTGGTCAGGAGAATTTCTTAGCAGACAAGCTAAGCAGGATTCTCCAGCCCCACGAATGGCAGTTGAATCCATTGGTGGTCCAGCAGATCTTTCTAAGATGGAGACTTCCATCCATCGATCTCTTTGCAAGTCTACTGAACCGTCAGCTGCCCAGGTTTTGCTCCAGACAGCCGTATCCTCTGAGAATGGCGGCAGATGCTTTTCTGATCTCTTGGTCTACGGGCCTACTTGTATGCGTTTCCTCCCACGCCCCTGGTGGCCCGAACTCTGTCAAAGATTCTCCAGGACAAGGCCTCGGTGATTCTGGTAGCCCCCAGATGGCCGAGGCAACTGTGGTTTCCACTTATGCTACAGTTGGCGGTGGAAACTCCTTTCCATCAGGGGTTGCAACACGATCTCCTGTCTCAAGATCAGGGTTCCCTTCTGCACCCCAATCTCAGGTCCCTCAATCTGATGGCCTGGCTGCTGAAAGGATAGTGCTAGCTCCCTTGCTTTTATCTAAGAAGGTTGAAGAGGTGGTTTTGGCCTCTAGGAGGCAGTCCACAAGAAAGTCCTATGCCCTCAAGTGGCGTAGGTTCACAATATGGTGTGCTCAGCGTAGTGAAGATCTTTTCTCCTGCCTTGTGCCAGTAGTACTGCAGTATCTACTTCACCTGTCAGACCTAGGCCTTAAATCTAACTCTGTTCGGGTCCACCTCAGTGCTCTATCAGCACACCACTCACCGGTGGAGGGACAGTCTATGTTCACCCCTTGGTGTCCCGCTTCCTCAGAGGTATGCTTCTTCTCAGGCCTCCGGTTCATCCACCGGCGACTGAGTGGGATTTGAACGTGATCTTGCAGCAACTTGCCCACCGCCATTTGCGCTTCCTTTCTTGGAAAGCGCTCTTCCTGGTAGCTCTTACCTCGGTCATACGTGTGAGTGAACTACAAGCTCTGGTTTCTGATAGACCGTACACTCGGTTCTATAGGAACAGGGTGGTCCTACGGACCCACCCGAAGTTTCTTCCAAACGTCGTCTCCTCTTTCCACCTCAACCAGGAGGTGGTTCTTCCGACCTTCTTTCCCAGGCCGCATATCAGCCGGGTTGAAACAGTCTTGCATACCCTGGACTGTAAGAGGGCGTTGTCTTTTTACATAGAACGTACATGGAGGCAAGGGCTACTCAGCTCTTCGTCTCCTTTGACCCTAATAAACTGGGGTTACCTGTCTCCAAGCGTACGTTGTCCACTTGGGTAGCAAATTGTATTGCCTGGGCGTACAAGGTAGCCGACCTCCCCTTGCAGGGTCGAGTCACGGCTCACCGTGTCAGGGCGAAAGCCACGTCAGTAGCATATCTCCGCTCTGTTCCGTTGGCAGACATCTGCCGGGCTGCTACTTGGTCTTCAAGTCAGACTTTTGCAGCCCACTACTGCCTCGAGAGAGAGTCCCAAAGGGACAGTGTTTTTGGACAGGCAGTACTCCGTAATCTCTTTGAGGTTTAGGCAACTCCTACCCTCTGGCCCTTGTGTTGGGCTACCGTACGGGGGCGTTCTCAGAGGATATTCTTATCACGGATGCTGAGGCTCTTGAGAGGGAGCCATTTTTTCAGCTTTGGTTACCCGGTAGCCTAGAGCTGGGGAGTCCCATATGTGAGGACTGACTTCCTGCTTGGTCCTGGAGAAAGAGTACTCAACTGTAACAGGTGTTCTCCAGGAGCAGCAGGAATCAGTCCTCACAACCCTCCCTCCTCCCCTGGAGTTGCAGTCATTTACTTCATTTCATTTTTTGTTGTCTTTTAGCTATGTCATCAGACTGAGCAAGATGGCACCCTTGGGCGGGAAGGGGACCGTGCATGTGTGCTGCATTCCCAAAGGCTTTCTCTGAAAGCTGGGGAAATACTCCTCACGGGGGCTCCGTTGGCGCCGATGTCGCCCATATGTGAGGACTGATTCCTGCTGCTCCTGGAGAACACCTCTTACAGGTGAGTAACTACTCTTTCCCGCTAATCCTCCAGCTATCGGTGGAGACTCCCATTCCGTTGGGGAATTCTCCAGGGCTCCAGTCCCTGGAGGGGTCTCTCTTCTGCACCCCAACCTGGGATCCCTGTTGCTAACAGCATAGCTGCTGAAAGGGTGACCCTGGCCCCTTTCAACTTCTCGGGTGAGGTAGAGGAGATCCTACTGGCCTCCCGTAAGGCTTCCACTAGAAAAGCGTAGGCCCTCAAAGGGCGTATGTTTTCTATTTGGTGTGCAGTGTATTAGACCGACCCGTTCTGCCAGGTGGGACTGGTGCTACAGTACCTTCTCCACCTCTCGCAATACGGGCTTAAATCAAACTCCGTCAGAGTGCACCTTAGTGCTCTGGTGGCGCACCACCACCCGGTGGATGGCAGACACCTCTTGGTCCAGCCGCTGGTGACCCGCTTCCTCCGGGGTCTGCTCTTATTGAAGCACCTGGTTCGCCTCCTGGTGACCAAGTGGGACCTCAGTATGGTATTGGGACAGCTCACTTGCCAGCCCTTTTAGCCTCTCATGGAAGGTGGCATTCCTGGTTGTGCTCACCTCCTCTCGCAGGGTTAGTGAGCTTCAGGCCTTAGTGGTGGAGGTGCCATATACCTGGTTCTACAAGAACTGTGGTGCTCCGCACATACCCTAAATTCCTTCCGTAGGTAGTATCGCCCTTCCACCTCAATTAGGAGGTGGTGCTTCTCACCCTCTTCCCGAGACCTCACTCCAATAGGGGGAGACGGTCCTTCACACCCTGGACTGTAAGAGGGCCTTGTCCTTCTACATCCAGCGTACTCAGGGTCACCACAAAGCTGCTTAACATTTCGTCTCGTACGACATCAGTAGACTGGGGGAGCTGGTGACCAAACGAGCACTGTCTATCTGGGTGGCAGACTGTATCGCCCCTGCCTATGAGCAGGCAGGGCTCCTCCTAGAAGGCCAAGTCACAGCGCACTGTGTCAGGGCCATGGCGGCCTTTATGGCAAACCTGCACTCCATCCCAATGGTGAACATCTGCCGGGCCGCCACCTGGTCTTCAGTCCATACCTTCAGAGCCCATTACGACCTGGAAAGAGAGTCCCATCAGGACAGTGCTTTCGGCCAGGCCGTGCTCCTTAAGCTTTTTTGGGGTTTAGGCAACTCCTACCCTGTGAAACCTTCTGTGTTCAGGCTACTGGAGTGTTGGTTTCCATCGGACACAGGGATCCTACTGTAGTCTGTAGTTACGGACTTAAATTACAGCTGCTCACGGCTCCCCTTGAGATTGACAGTGTTTTTCACGATGGGCTTTCGGTAGCCTGTAGCTGGGGAGTCCCATATGTGAGGACTGACTTCCTGCTTGTTCCCGGAGAAAATATAGTTACTCACCTGTAACAGGTGTTCTCCGGGGACAGCAGAAATCAGTCCTCACAACACTCCCTCCTCCCCTTGGAGTTGCTTCTTTACCATCTTTTATTTATTTTTGCCATCTTTTAGCTATGACATCTGACTGAGCAAGATGGCACCCTTGGGCTGGAAGGGGACCACACATGCGTGGTAGCATCTCCCAAAGGCTTTCTTTGAAGACTGGTGGGATACTTCCACAAGGGCTCCGTCGGTGCCAATGTCACTCATATTTGAGGACTGATTCCCTGCTGTCCCCGGAGAACACCTGTTAAGGTAGTAACTACGCTTTCTCATCGCTCTTACCTCTGCCTGTAGGATTAGTGAGTTACAGGCTCTGGTGGACTACGTGCCATACACTCACTTCCATCATGATAAAGTAGTCCTATGGACTCATCCTAAATTCCTTCCAAAGGTGGTTACCCCCTTCCACTTTAACCAAGCCATCTCTCGTCCAATCTTTTTTCCTAGGCCTCGTGCTTCTAAAGCGGAAGCAAGAGTATACTGTTGATTGCAAGAGAGCACACACATTCTATCCTGATAGGAGTGGAGAGAAAAGTGCAGGGGATTGGAGGTTGGCAAGATGAATGCATGGGGACAGTATGTATATGCCAAAAGGCACGCAGGCACCCCACCCCCATTCCTTACCACTCCCCCTAGCTGTATCCCATGTCTGCAGCTACTGTGTTGTCTGTCTTGACTAGATTGTAAGTTCTGATGAGCAGGGACAGTCTTTTACATGTGTCTGTGCAGTGTTGCATATGTCTTGTAGCGCTATACAAATGTTCAGTAGTAGTAGTAGGACTAAGGGTCCTTACAGCTCTTTGTGTCTTTTGATTCTAGTCACCTGAGTCTCCCAGTTTTCAAAGGGACTTTTGCCAACTGGATCGCTGACTGCATATTCTTTGCTTACACACAAGCCAGCGTTTCTCTATAGTGACATATCACGGCCCACAATATCCGAGCTATGGCTGCTATGCTGGCCAGCCTTGATTCTGTGTCCATCTCTGAGATTTGCCAGGCATCCACATGGTCTTCTATATGTACCTTTGCTGCCCATTATTGTCTTGACAAGGATTCTGGTGGAGAAGCGCAGTTCAGACAAGCTGTCTTAAGATACCCTTTTCAGGTTTAAAACAACTTCACCCACAGTCCATTCCAAATTATCCCAGGAGGAGTGTGCCAAGGGTCTGAGTCTGAGAGATCCCTGCTTTACAAACCTGCTGTAGTTCAGATCTCCTTCCGGATAGTCGTGGGCTAGGGATACTTTCCTATGTCATTTGTGCCAGCATATGTGAAGACTGCTTTCCTGCATGTTCCTGGAGATAGCACAGTTACTCACCTGCAACAGGTGATCTCCAGGAACAGCAGGAATCAGTCTTCACAACCCACCCACCTCCTTTTCGGTTTTCCTATGGGGTTTTTCTTATGCTATATACCTGACTCAGGAGAACTGTTGGGAAGACAGGCGCACATGCATGGAGGGATGCTCCCAAGAGTATTCCTATTGGATGCTGGGGAGTGTTCCCACGCGGTGCTCCATTGATGCCGACGTCACCCATATGTGAAGACTGATTCCTGCTGTTCCCAGAGGTCACTGTTATAGGTGAGTAACTATGCTTTTTGTTTTCAGCAAAATTTGAATGCTGTGTGACTTAATGCCCTCTCTAACATAGAGTGCAACCACATCACCGATTTGATCTACCCTAAATCAGTTTCACAGGTCTTTTGCCCCTTAAGAAGAAGGTCTTTTTGTAAAGACCTCTAGAAACAATTTTTTTCTTTGTGCTCAAAATATTTACTCTTTTCTTCCTTCTGTGCTAAGTTATACTCTAATTTGATTTAAATTAAAAGTTCTCCGAGGCTACTGACTGAGGTTTAAATGTAAATTAAAAACTCTCTAGGGCTGCTGACTGAGGTTTAAATTTAAGCTAAAAGCTCTCTGGGGCTACTGAGCCCTGAGTAAGTTAGCAAATACTGAATTCTAATACACAGATTTATCATCTTTAACCCAAAGGATTCCATTTTCCCCAAGATTTAGAGAATGCCCCAGAAGTAAAGAAATACAAGTGTAGATTTCTTTCCATCAGTAGTAGTCCCTTTTGGTAGTCCTTCACCTCTGACAGTTGGGTACTCAAGATTGCTACTTTGGGAAATTTGGAGGGATATTTTTTTTTTTAGAGACCAATTCTCCAGGTCTCCCAGCAGCAGGACTTGTTTCTAAAGGAAATCTCACCCTTATTGATGGCAATGCCATTGAACCCATACCACCAGGATAAGAAGTGCTGGAGTTTTACTAGAGGTATTTCCTGGTGCCATACACAATATATCTATCCACCCATGCTGAGCATACTGATGGGTTAAATAGTTGGGTAACATCTAACCTTCCTCCCTCTATTACACTCACTCCATACCAAGAGAAAAATATACATAATCTGCACACCGTATGTAGCATATACCCCATTCATCTAAAATCACCATCCCCTAAAACTTATGAACACATTCACATAACCTAAGAAAGTGCCTAACCACTGTACTTATTTTTAAAGTTGATAAATAGCTTCAGTCTTCTGACCCATGTTTGCCATTCTTCAGAAAACCTTTAACAGCATGCTGCTATATATTTTAAGAACACACTCTGCTACAGCTGAAAAGACTTAAGTAAATATCAAGGTAACTCCCAGAGAATCATGTCATGGGGGTCGAGAACTCATCAGCCATTGACAGAAATTTCTCCAACTCTCTCAGATCAATTTGCATTAGTGTAAGTCACCCTCATATGTTAGCGTGAAAAAAGGTCCATATTGTGCTCCCAGTGCTTTCAGTCTCGCGCACAGTGCTAGAAACCACTTCCTCTTTTCCATCTTAGTTTGTGCAGAGTCTTGAATGATGAAACTTTCCTTTCCCTCACACAGTAGACCCAGGAGTTTGTGGAGCCTTAGTTGTTATATCCATGGCTTGAGGGAATATCATTGACCAGGGTGCAGGTCAACCTTGTTGGTACGTAGTGTGTGCGTTCATTCTCACAGGGATGTGTGAAAGTGAGCTGCAATCATTTTGGGATAAATTGTTTCAATAATTCCACATGATTAGTGCCCTAAAGTCTTTCAAGTAGGCCCAGTATCTTGAGATTATTGCATTTACTTCTATTGCACATGTCTTCTAGATCACACTGCAGTGTCATTGCTATCTTAAAAGATTTTTAACCAGCTCCAACCTTTCCTCCAAGCAGCTCATTCTGTGCTTGATCTCCTCAAAGTGAGCTGAAATCACCATGATCTGTGCGTGTACTGCTGTCAATTCTGTTTGCACCTCTGAAATCTTTGTTGCATTGGTAGAGAGCATAGATTTGATTTCCAAAATTGTGCCATGATGGTGGTGATCGAGTCTTCTGGTTGATCTAGATTCAGGGCCTTGATAGGTGTAGATGGGTCTGCTTTAGGGCACTTAGCACCTGTATTTAGTATAAATGTTGGCTCCTTATGCACTGATTTGACTATCAACATTATGGCTAGCAATATGGGGGAATTAGGTGATTCAGTGGATGGAAAAAAATTAAATAGTCTGTGCTTTAGCAGAGCTCCTTCATCACATGTCTATCCTGTACACCCCTCAAGAGCTCACCCACCCCCCTCAAGAAATATTTTAGGAGCCAGGATGGCCACCCAACCCTACCTTTTTTTTTTTTACTCTATTTTACACTAAATTTTCTTATCTTGTCATTTTAGTTTTGAATCTTTCTTATTTTGCACACTTTGTTTTGCTTATTTCAACTTCTGTCACCAATTTCCTCTTCTCCTTGCCACACTTCCCTTGAACACTTCTTTATCCCTGACTGGTGGTGGTGGCGGCAGCGGCTGTGCCTTCCTTCTCCCTGTACCCAGATTGGCAACAGGACTCAATCAGAGCAGCAGTGTCTTTTCTCTTCTGCCAAGGGCCTGTCAAAGATAGCTCCCCCTGAGCTGGAGGTTGTTGCAACAGCTGTCACACTTCAATAGGGCGAACCACAGACAAAGTAGTGGCTCCTCCAGGCCAGCCCCAATGGTTGGTGATCATGGCAGTTGTAGGCAACTTTGCCTTTCTCAGTACAAGTGACATATGACCATTTTTAAGTATTGTAGCAATTTTCCACCCCTCAATATACTGTAGTATGTGTGTGTCTGTATATAAAATATGTAAACATACATATTTATACAATTGGTGTTTAAGATATGCGCAATTAATTTTTCATGGCTTTGTGTGTATTTGGTTAAAGATCAATGTTTTGATTACCTAAAATATAGAGATACTGCAAAAGAGGTTTTGGGAACTAGAAGAACAAATATGTCCACTGTCTTGACAAGTTTTGAGTAAGAGCATTTTTTTTGTTGGGGGGAGGAGGTTACTTTTGAATTTTGGATGCACCTCTGGTGCTTTATATTTCTTATTATGTAATCACTCCATTCTTTTGTCTTGCAGGTGAAGCTGTTAAGGTAAGGCAGGCCCATCACAATCCAATGGAAATCTCTGCCCTGCTGTCCAGCCACACCCATCATTTGTCTGTCCACTGCCAGCACTTCCTTCATTTAAAAAAAACAAAAGACTAAATTTGCATCATTTTCAAGACTGTCGGCATTGCAGAAGAGGACTCTTGAAGACTGGAATCTGCTGTTTCCATGGACACAATTTCATTCTGACAATTTGGGTGGGAAGGGCGGGGAAAGGGAAAGTTGAAGGGGAAGGATACAAAAAAGAATATATATATATATATATTTTTTAGTCTGGCAAAATGACTTTGTTTCAAAGGGAAGATGTGCTATCCCTTTTAACCAGATTAAATCTATATTTAAAACAAACAAAAAAAAAAACATAGCCCAAGCCAAACCTGGAGTGGAAAAGCTGTTGTGGAATGCCTATGACTTTTTAAACTTAGCAATCTCCACACTTTTACTTTCTTGTAACAATTTTAATTTTTGTGGGGATTGGATTAGGCATTCTCAATTAAAAATGCAAGAACAACAAACTGTACCCTCCGACTAGAGGTTTCACATCAGTCTCATTTTTATTATTTTTAATGAAGGATTATTTTTTAGATATGAACCTGAAATTAGTGAACAAGTGTGAGAAATAAAATTAATTCTGTAGAGTGTAGAGCCACATTCACCTCTTGCTAACCATTGAAATCATGACTTTATTTGCCTGACTTGCCCCATTCAGATATAGTAGTCAGCCTCCACTTCATTTTTTGGGCGTTGAACAGATGGCTGTTTGTTCCTTCCTTTTGTCCCCAATAAATTCCTGAGATCTTTTTTGTCAAATCTTGGTTTAAATAAATTTCACCTCTGGATTCCTACCCCCTTAGGTGGCGGTAGGGCCAGGGGAGATCATAGGGCCTCTTGAGGTTTTGTATATTGTGTATTTTATATATATTTTAAAAAAGATCCCAAAAAATCTTGAGTTTTTACAAAATGTTATTGTTAAGGCTTTAATGACGAAAGGGATAGTACATCTTTCCCAAGGGTTTCACTTTGGCCATGGAAAATTTAAAACAACGGTAGCAGTTTCACAGAAAAATTCAAGAAACGTTTTCTAAAAAAAAAAAAAAAAAAGTAAAAATAAAACAAAAAACTTAAAGACAAAAATACAAATAAAAAAACTAATAAAGTTCATTTTAACCTTATTTGTCTCATCTTTTTGTATGGGTGTATATTGCAGAAGAATTCTAGCTTACAAATGCGCTTCCCAATCCCTTTTTTCCCCAAAATCCATCACAGACCTCTTAAATTTATGAAAACAGAATTATCTAATTCTCCAGGACCAAGCAGGAAGTCAGTCCTCACATATGGGTGACGTCGGCACCGACGGAGCGCTCGTGCAGAGCATTTCCCCAGCTTTCAAAGAAAGCCTTTGGGAATGCAGCACGCATGCGCGGTCCCCTTCCCGCCCAAGGGTGCCATCTTGCCCAGTCGTCTTTTTTCCGCGGAGCCCGACTGACGTGTGTCATAGTCACTCGGTTAAAAGTTGATTTTTCCTTCGAGGATTCATTGTTTTTTGCCGGTTTGATGCCGGTTCCCCTTCCCGCCTGGGCCCGGTACACCTGTATCGAGCCCGGAGCTAATTTTTTCGGTTTTTGTCCTTCGAGACTAGCGTTCGCGCTTTTTTTCTTTTTCACTGGCAGCCCGGTCTTTTGACCTTGCAGGAGCCCCTTTTCCCCCGATGGCTGCCAGCGAGTTCAAGAAGTGTGATCGGTGTAAGAAACTGATGTCTCTCACCAACACACACGACTGGTGCCTCGGGCCCGTTCATGACCCAATGATCTGTGGCCCGTGTGGCAAAATGTCCTCTAAGGCGCTGAGGAGCTGTCAACACCAACGTGAAAGGATTTTCTCTGACTCAGAGTCCGACCCCAAGCATCGTCGGGGCTCCTCTGAGTTGGGGTCTGCCTCGCGGGAACACAAAAGGAAGAAGAAATCCGCGAGGGCAGCATCAGTGGATGCTCTTAGTCCCTCAAGGGCCAGATCGCATGGCCCCGACTGCCGTCTCAGAGCCGGAGAGGCCTGCCAAATTGCCTTGTGTGGAGCCGGAGTCCCTGAGTCACATCCTCCGGGGGAGCCAACGTCGGCCCCGACACCGTTGGGGCCGAGTCGGGGGCTGCTGAGTCTCCTGAGCTCGGACTCAGGTTGACGGCCTTGGAGAGCAGCTTGGCTGCCTTCATGGAACAGTAGCGGGTGCTGATCGCCGGTGTGACCGGTGCATCTGCCTCGACGTTCAAGTCGACCCCGGAGCCAAGCCGATCCTCGAGTTCATGCGGTCTCGAGTCTATCCTCGGCCAAGGTCTCCCTCGGCCTCCCATATGGGGCTGAGGTTGTCGACACCGGTACCCTCGGCGTTGGGGCGGATGATATCGGTTTCCGACTGACCGGAGCCGCTCGATTCCTCCTCGGAGGGGTCTGGGTGGGAGACGGAGGACGAAGAGTCCCTGGACACGTTCCAGACCCGGTGCGTCCCATCGGACTCACTGGAGTCCAAGCCTCGGAGAAGGTCCCCCCCCCCCTCCCCGGAGGATGCCCGGTTCTCGGACTTCGTGAGGGATTTGGCCAAGGCCTCGGCCTTCCCCACGGATCCTGAGGAGCCTCGAGCCAAGGAGCTCGAGGCCTTCCAGTATGACTCTCCACGGAAGGAGGCCTTTACTTTACCGGTTCCTCCGATGCTGGAACGGCTGCTCTTCCGTATGTGGGAGGCACCGGCCTCGGCGCCGGTTCTCAGCAAACGGGTCGATTCCATTTATCGAATCCGTAAGAGCCCAGGGTTCCAAAAGGCACAGCTACCGCACCACTCCATGGTTGTGGAATCGCCCATGCATCGTCTGAACAGTCAGAAGATGCACTCCTCGGTGCCCCCCCGGCAGGGAGGCCCGGAACCTGGATGCTCTCGGTAGAAAGTGCTTCCAGGGCTCTGTGCTGGCTTGTTGTGTCCAGACTTACCAGCTGTACATGGGCATGTACCTCCGAGACCTGGCAAAGGAGATTGCCGGGCTCTCTGCTGGCCTCTCCGAGGAACCTTTGCAGAGGTTCAAGGCCTTGACATTGGGGATTCGAGAGTGCTCGAAGTTTATCTCTCAAGCAGCCTATGATGGCTTCGAGGCTTCGGCCTGAGTAGCAGTGGCTGGCATCTGTGCATGCCGTCAGGCCTGGCTACAGTCATCGGACCTCGAGCCATGGGTCCCAGGACAAGTTGGTCGATGTCCCTTGCCGGGGTGAGAACTTTTTTGGCAAACTCATGGCTGAAAAGGCTGCAGAAATCGAGACTGAGACTCTCACCAGGACAAGGCTGTCCAGGAAGACTTCTGCCCCTTCTCAGAAGAAAAAGGGCTCGGGGAAAAAGCCCTTTTACCCAAGGAAGGCCTCTGCCTACAAATCCTATCCTTAATTCCAGGCCTCAACAGCTCCCCAACAGGGTCAGCAGACCAAGGGGCAGGGACATGGGCCCCGTAGGCAGAAACCCCCCAAGCCTCCAGCTCCAGCTCCTGCACAGCAGGGAGCGGGGTTTTAACTCCCACTGCATAGCCTCTCTCCCACAGCTGGCTCCACTCAGCACTGGAGGCCGGCTGACACTGTACACCCACAGATGGTCAGCAATAACGGGGGATGCCTGGGTACTGAGCATAGTCCAAATGGGCTACTTGCTCCATTTGAACCATATACCTCCCTCCTATTTTCCAGGGGAGCCTCCAAGACTCCCTCTGCATAGGAACCTCCTCCTTCAGGAGTTGGCAGGCCTTCTACAGGAGCAGGCAGTGGAAACAGTGCCTCACCACCTGATAGGCCGAGGCTTCTATTCCAGGTATTTTCTGGTACCAAAAAGGACAGGAGGCCTCAGGCCCATCCTAGACTTGCGAAATCTCAGGGAAAAGTTCAAGATGTTTACCCTTGGAATACTGCTGCCTTACCTCCAGCAGGGAGATTGGCTATGCTCCTTGGACCTAAAGGATGCTTATACTCACATCCTCATTCATCCAGACCACAGACAATATCTCAGATTTGTAGTGGGAGGAAATCATTTTCAGTACAGGGTATTTCCATTTGGCCTAACCTCCGCTCCCAGGGTTTTCACCAAATGCCTGGCGGTGGTGGCCTATCTTAGAAATCAGGGCATCTTTGTCTTTCCATACCTGGATGACTGGCTCATCAGGGGTCAGTCTCCACAGGAGGCCAGACAAGCCACTCTTTGCACTGTCTCTCTTCTCCAGCACCTGGCCTTCGTCATAAACTTCGCAAAGTCCACTTTGCTCCCCTCACAGGACATAGAGTTCATAGGGGCCAGGTTGGATACCTTACAAGCAATGGCTTTTTTGCCCGGGAACAGGGCTCACAGACTGATAGCTCTGGCCCAGAAGTTTCGCAATGGATCTCTTGTGTCTGCCAGACATTTCCTGAGGCTTTTGGGCCACATGGCATCCACGGTCCATGTAACTCCAAATGCTCGTCTGCATATGCGGCCTGCTCAATGGTGCCTCAGAGCTCAGTGGATACAGGCCACAGGGGACTTAAGAGACAGAGTAAGAGTGTCCAAACTACTAGTGGCCTCCCTGTAGTGGTGGCTGCACCTCCTGAATCTGGTCAAAGGGGTGCCTTTCCAGGCACCACCACACATGCAGGTTCTGACGACCGATGCTTCTCTTCAAGGTTGGGGTGCACATTGCCAGGGGGCATGCACTCAGGGCCTCTGGTCCTCTTGGGAGGCCAAACAGCAGATCAATCTGTTGGAGTTGCGAGCTATTCGATTAGCTCTACAAACTTTCTCTCATGCCCTCTCTCACCAGTCTGTCTTGATTCAGACTGACAACCAAGTAGCAGTGTTCTCTGTGAACAAACAAAGAGGCACAGGGTCCAGGCTTCTGTGTCAGGAGGAACAGGCCCTGTGCTCCTTGGCAATCAAAACACAACATGTTTCTCAAGGCAGTTTATCTGCCTGGCCAGGAAAATGGCCTGGCAGACAGATTGAGCAGGATTCTACAGCCTCACGAATGGCAGTTGAATCCTCTAGTGGCCCAAGGGATCTTTCTAAGATGGGGACTTCCAACCATCAATCTCTTTGCGAGTCCACTGAACCATCAGCTACCCAGGTTCTGTTCCAGACAACCACATCCTCTGCGAATGGCAGCAGATGCCTTCCTAATCTCTTGGTCTATGGGCCTGCTGTATGCGTTTCCTCCAACGCCTCTAGTGGCCCGAACCCTATTCAAGGTTCTTCGGGACAGGGCCTCGCTGATCCTGGTAGCCCCCAGGTGCCCGAGGCAACCGTGGTTTCCACTCCTTCTACAATTGGCGGTGGACACTCCACTCCCTCTAAGGGTGCAACCTGATCTCCTGTCTCAGGATCAGGGATCTCTCTTGTACCCCAACCTCCAGTCTCTCCATTTGATGGCCTGGCTGCTGAAAGGGTAGTTCTAGCCCCCTTACTTCTACCTAGGGAAGTGGAGGAGGTGGTTTTGGCCTCTAGGAGACAATCCACCAGGAAATCTTATGCTCTCAAGCAATGTTCCCTCTAATTTTCTGTAGGCTGTGTGCGCATAAAATATCAGCTGTGTGCAGCTTTTGAAGGAAGGTTAAATTTTTGTGCGCCACATAATGACACTCGAGTTATATACTTTAAAATTTGACTACACGTCAGAATACAGTATGTACACCACATTGATTTTAATCAAATTAAATGAAAATAGACAATTACTAAATGAAGCGGGAAATTTCTAGTAATTACAATCATAACTTTTAAATTTTAAGACATCTGTGTTGTTTTCTATCAGAATCAGAGCCGTAATTTTTGTGCGCTCTGTTGTAAAGTATGTGCGCTCGCTCGGAGAGGTGTGTGTGCGCGCGCACACGCGCACAGCTTAGAGGGAACAGTGCTCTCAAGTGGTGTAGGTTCTCCACCTGGTGTGCTCAGCCCCAGGAGGATCCTTTCTCGTGCATGGTTCCGGTGGTGCTGCAGTATTTGCTCCACCTCTCGGACCTATGCCTTAAATCCAACTCTGTTCGGGTCCACCTCAGTGCTCTATCGGCACACCACTCACAAGTAGAGGGCCAACCTCTGTCGGGCCACCCCTTGGTGTCCCGTTTCCTCAGAGGCCTGCTTTTGCTCAAGCCTCCAATCCGTCCACCAGCCCCTGAGTGGGATTTAAATGTGGTCTTGCAACAACTTACTTGCAAACTATTTAAGCCGATGGCTACCTGTCCTTTACGCTTCCTTTTCTGGAAGGCCTTGTTCTTCGTGGCTCTTACCTCGGCCAGGTGTGTGAGTGAACTACAGGCTCTGGTTTCTGATAGACCGTACACACGGTTCTATAGGAACAGGGTGGTCTTACGGACTCATCCTAAGTTCCTTCCAAAGGTTGTCTCCGCCTTCCACCTCAATCAGGAGGTGGTTCTTTCGACCTTCTTTCCCAGGCCGCATGCCAGCCGGGCTGAGATGGTCTTGCATACCCTGGACTGTAGGAGGGCGTTGTCTTTCTACATTGACCGTATGCAGGGGCATCGAAGGGCTGTTCAGCTCTTTGTATCTTTTGACCCTAATAAGCTGGGGTTACCTGTGTCCAAGCATGCCCTGTCCATTTGGGTAGCAGACTGTATCGCCTGGGCGAACAGGGCAGCTGGCCTCTCCTTGCAGGGTCGAGTCACGGCCCACCGTGTTAGGGCGAAGGCTGCGTCAGTAGCTCATCTCCGCTCTGTTCCATTGGCAGACATCTGCCGGGCCGCTACCTGGTCTTTAAGCCAGACTTTTGCAGCCCATTACTGCCTCGAAAGGGAGTCCCGCAGAGATAGTGCTTTCGGACAGGCGGTACTCCGTAATCTCTTTGAGGTTTAGGCAACTCCTACCCTCCAGCCCTTGTGTTTGGCTACTGTTCGGGGGCATTCTCAGAGAAGATTCTTATCACGCATGCTGAGGCTCTAGAGGGAGCTTATTTTTCAGCTTTGGGTTCTCGGTAGCCTAGAGCTGGGGAGTCCCATATGTGAGGACTGACTTCCTGCTTGGTCCTGGAGAAAGAGTAGTTACTCACCTGTAACAGGTGTTCTCCAGGAGCAGCAGGAATCAGTCCTCACGACCCTCCCTCTTCCCCTTGGAGTTGCAGTCATATATTCTGTTTTGTTTTTTTTGTTGTCTTTTAGCTATGTCATCAGATTGGGCAAGATGGCACCCTTGGGTGGGAAGGGGACCGTGCATGCAGGCTGCATTCCCAAAGGCTTTCTTTGAAAGCTGGGGAAATGCTCTGCACGAGGGCTCCGTCGGTGCCGACGTCACCCATATGTGAGGACTGATTCCTGTTGCTCCTGGAGAACACCTGTTACAGGTGAGTACTCTTTATTAGATAACTTGGATGCTTGCCAGCAATCTTTTCTCCGACAAGCAAGATGTAATTAACTATACAAGTGGGTGATGGAGCCAGGATGGAATGGCTCTCACAGAGCTCAGAAATATAAAATTCTGAGCATGCACAGCCCTTCCTGCATGCAGCAGTTTGCTTTAATTTTTTTGCTGTGCTGATCAGATGTGAAACAACGCTTTCCATTTGATGTTTTTGAAGAGATCATTTTATTGATGTTTTCATTGTATTCTTCATAATTTTTTTTATTTAGTTGCTTATGTTTTTCCTAATTTCTTCAGCACTGGCCCATGGCACACAGTAAGCTAGGATTTCATCTTGACGAGTAATGATGCTTGTGAAATTGGGGCAAGGGGATGTTTACTAAAATGTGCTAAGAAGCATGTGGTGTTAGTGTGAGCCTGTGCTAAAAACCAGCTGTTCAATAAAAATCACACATCAGCTGTCCAGTGTGGGTTGTACAGGAACAGGGTGGATAGAGATGAGGCATGATCAGTGCAGCAGTAAGAACATAAGATATGCCATACTGGGTCAGACCAAGGTCCATCAAGCCCAGTATTCTGTTTCCAACAGTGGCCAATCTAGGTCATAGGTACCTAGCAGTTTCCCCAAGGGACACAGGTTCCACAATGCTTGTATTGGTTCAAGCATTGATATCCTGGGTCCCTTCTTAATAATGGTTTATGGACCTTTCCTCCAGGAACTTGTCCAAACCTTTTTTAAACCCAGCTACACTAACAGCCTTTACTACAGCCTCTGGTAACAAATTCCAGAGTTTGATTACATGTTCAGTGAAAAAATATTTTCTTTTATTAGTCTTAAATAGTTTACCCTGTAGCTTCATTGCATGTCCCCCTAGTCTTTCTATATTCTGATAAGGTAAACAATCGATCTACATTTACCCATTCCACTCCGTTCATTAATTTATAGACTTCTATCATATCTCCCCTCAGCCGTCTCTTTTCCAGGTTAAAGAGCCCTAATCTTTTTAGCCTTTCTTCATAGGAGTATCCTTCCATCCCCTTTACCATTTTGGTGGCTCTTCTCTGAACCTTTTCTAAAATCGCTATATCCTTTTTAAGATACGGCGACCAGAATCGCACACAATATTCAAGGTGCGGTCTCACCATGGAACGATATAGAGGCATTATAATATCTTTTGTTTTATTTTCCATTCCTTTCCTTATCATACCTAGCATTCTATTTGCTCTCTTGGCCGCTGCTGCACACTGGGCCGAGGGTTTTAACATGTTATCCACAATGATGCCTAAATCTTTTTCCTGGGTGGTGGTTCCTAATGTGGAACCTTGCTTCGTGTAACCATAGTTTGGGTTGTTCTTCCCTAGGTGCATAACCTTGCAGTATATTATCACATGCTGCCAGGAAGCCTGGTATATCCATGATGGTTTAGTGTATGGGGTGGGAACAGTCCCCTTCCATTCTTGCACCATTGTCATTTACTACTACTATTATTAATCATTTATATAGTGTTACAAGGCATACACAGCACTGTACAAGAACATATAGTAGATGGGCCCTGCCCATTAGAGCTTATAATCTAATTAAGACAGACAGTAAGAGAAACAAGGTTCAAATAGAACAAGGAGAACAAGGGAATTAGAATCCAAAAGTGCCTCAAAGAAGTGAGCTTTTAGCATGGATTTGAAAAGGGGGAGAGATGAGACCTGACAAATAGATTCAAGAAGTTTGTTCGAGGCATAAGGAACAGCATGGTGAAAGGAACGTTCTGGAGTTGGCAGTAGAAGAAAAGGGCCTAGAGAGAAGAAAGCCAGAGGAACAGTGGAGTTCACGAGGAGGGGTGTAGGGAGAGAGGAAAGGTAGTGAGGGACAGTAGTGTAAATGCATGTATAGATCAGAAGGAGAAGTTTGAATTGGATATGGAAATGGAAGGGGAGCCAATGAAGTGATTTGAGAAGAAGGGTTATATGAGTTTGAGACTGGCAGAAGATTAGCCGTGCAGCAGAGTTCTGAACAGATTGAAGTGGAGAGAGATAACTCTGATGGAGTCCAGCAAGGAGGAGGTAGTAATAGTCAATACAGGAGATGACCAAAGAGTGGATAAGAGTTTTAGTAGTGTGTTCAGAGAGGAGGGGACGAATTTTATTAATTTTATAGAGAAAGAAACAACTGGTTTTAACTATGTTGGATATGTGTGGAGAAGGAGGATTCAAAGATGACAGATTAGCAGGCAGAGATACAGGCTTGGAGTGTAAGAGAAATGTCAGGTGTAGATAGATTTATTTGGAAGTCTTCAACATAAAAATGATACTGGAAGCCATGGGAAAAGATGAGGACACCAAGGGACTGGATAGAGAGAGTGAAAAGGAGAGGGCCCAGAACAGACCCTTGAGGTACACCAACTAAGAGATGGATGGCAACAGAGGATCCACCAGAACAAACACTGAAAGATGATGGGCGAGAGAAGACGAGAAGCAGGATAGCACAGCACCCTTAAAACTAAGAGAAGACAAAGTGTTGAGGAGAAGGAGGTGGTCAACAGTATCAAAAGCAGCAGAAAGATTGAGAAAAATGAGAACTGAGTAAAAGCTCTTGGACTTAGCCAGGAACAAGTCACTGGAGATTTTGGCAAAAGACGTTTCAGTTAAAGGAAAGGGATGAAAACCAGACTGAAGAGAATTTAGGAGGACTTGAGAGGAGAGAAATTCAAGGCAGCGGCAGAGAACTGCACGTACAAGAAGTTTGGAAATGAAAGGAAGGAGAGGGAGAAGGGTCGATAATTAGAAGGACAAGTAGGATCAAGGGAAGGTTTCTTGTGAGGTATAATCACAGCATGCTTGAAGGCTGCAGGGAAAGTTGCAGTAGAGAATGAAAGGTTGAGTATATGTGAGATTGAAGGAGATGACTGAGAAGGAGATGGAGTTAAGGAGACGGGTGAGGATAAGATCAGAAGAACAGGTAGTGAGTTTAGAGGAGGAAAGGAGAGGTTTCCTCATTGGATATATTAGAAAAGGATGAAAGCATGATAGAGGCTGAGAGCAAAAAATTGTATTGAAGAGGGGGTGAAGAAGATTTAGTGGGGAATTGGAGTGTAATCTTATGGATTTTGTCATGGAAATAGTCTGCTAGAGTTTGGGCAGAAAGAGAAGGAGGGATTGGAAGCAGAGGGCGCCTTAAGAGAGTTGAAAAAGAGACTGTGAGGGTCAGAGGTAAGAGAGCTAGTCAAATGGATAAAATAGTTTTGCTTCGCGAGAGCAATGGCAAACTTGAAGGAAGTAAGCATGAATTTGAAGTGAAGAAAGAAAGGGAATGGGATTTGAGCCAAGTGTGCTTGGCTGAGCACAGGAGTATAGGTAGCTGGTAGTTGAAGTTAGCCAGGGCTGAGGTGAAGTGCATCTTACAGGATGTGGTATGGGTGGAGCAAGAGTATTCAGAGCAGAGGAGAGAGTAGTAGTATAGGAATTTATAGCCTCATCAATAGATTTTAGAGGTCAAAGTGGTGATGAAACAGTAGCAGAAAAAGTCAGTGGATTGATGGCATGAAAATTCCTAAAGTAGGAGACTGGGTGAGATTGAGATAGGGCAGCGATGGCGAACCTATGGCACGCGTGCCAGCTGTGGCACGCGAAGGCCTTGCAGCTGGCACGCGGGAAGGTCCGCTAAAACAGGTGTCTGCCTCCCTTCGTCTGCAGCCGCGGCTCCCTGCCTGTTAGGGAACCGCGGCTGTGCTTGTAAAATCGTTGCGGAGCCCTTCCTGTCTTGACGGGCTCCGTGCAGCATTGTCCCGCCTCTAAAGGAACTTCCTTTAGAGGCGGGACAATGCTGCACGGAGCCCGTCAAGACAGGAAGGGCTCCGCAACGATTTTACAAGCACAGCCGCGGTTCCCTAACAGGCAGGGAGCCGCGGCTGCAGACGAAGGGAGGAAGACATGGGGAGAGGGGGGGGGGCTACCATCGACATGGGGAGAGGGGGGGGGCTACCATCGACATGGGGAGAGGGGGGGGGGCTACCATCGACATGGGGAGAGGGGGGGGCTACCATCGACATGGGGGGGAGGGGGGCTTACATGGAGGGAGGGAGCTGATATGGATGGATGGAGGGAGGGGGCTTACATGGATGGATGGAAGGAGGGGGGCTTACATGGAGGGAGGGAGCTGATATGGATGGATGGAGGGAGGGAGCTGATATGGATGGATGGAAGGAGGGGGGCTTACATGGAAGGAGGGATAGATGGAGGGAGGGGGCTGACATGGACAGAGGGGGGACTGACATGGACAGTGGGGCTGACAGGGAGGGAGGGAGGGAGCTGACATGGACAGATGGAAGGACGGGGGCTGACATGGAGGGAGGGGGGCTGGCATGCACAAAGGGGAGAGACAGGGACATACTGGACAGACGGGATAAATGCTGGAGAGAGGCGAGAGACATTGCGGCTTAGGATTATAATGGGCTGATGGGGGAGCTAGCACTGGTAATGGGCAGATGGGAGGGGACTAGGACTGGTAATGGGTTGAAGGCTAGGATTGGGAATGGACTGATCAAGGGGGGGGTTGGGACTGGTAATGGGCTGATAGGGGGGTATGACTGATAATGGACTGATGGGCTAGCATTGGAAATGAGCTGATCGGTGAGGTTAGGACTGGAAATGGGCTGATGGGGGGGGGTAGGACTGGTGGTATTGGGCTGATTAGGGGAGGCTAGCACTGGTAATGGGGTTGAGGGGGGATTAGCACTGGAAGTGAGCTGATTGGGGGGCTTTGAGAATGGGCTGATTGTGGGGAGGGGAGGATAGAGCTGCTGGCCCTGGAAGAAAACTGGGGGCTAAGGCTACAAATGGGCTGATGCGAGGGGATGGGAGAATGGAACTGGAAGGGAGTGGATCTGAGAGGGGCTGCCATGGTATTTGTACTAGAAGGGACTGGTCAGTGGGGAAGGAGGGGGACTGGAAGGGAATGGACACCAGTGGCAATCATGGGAATGCAAGTTGACATTGGAAGGTACTGGGAGTGAGGACTGGAAAGGGGCTGATACTGGGGAGGGTTACTGGGACTGGAAATAGGCTGATGGAAAGAAGTGAAGAAAACGAAAGAAGAGATAAGAAATGGCAGATGGACCATAGACCACAGAAACAGAGCTAAGAGAAGACAGGAAAGCAGAAGCCTCAGATCGGGACCAGCATGATCAGAGAATAAATTGGTCAGACAACAAAGGTAGAAAAAATAATTTTATTTCATATTAGTGATTTGACTACAAAATCATCATAATTTTGAAATCAAATATTGTTACTTGTTGTGATTAATTAACCGTATTTTCCGGCGTATTTTTTTTGGTGTGCGCTGGAAGAGGGGTAGTCTTCTACGGCGAGTATAGGCCAAACACCTATATTTTAACAGGAAAAGTAGGGGGTCGTCTTATACGGCCAGTCGTCTTATACGCCGGAAAATACGGTAAGTAAGTTTAACGTTTTCTATGAAAAGTAGTTCTGAGGGGGGTCAAAAAAATATTAAAAGAAAAGTGACAATAATATAATAATATTTATAATGTGGATTACATTTGGGCCCTCATATTTACCTCAGGCTATGATTGTGATTGTGATTATGATGGTACACTGTAAGAAACAATATATGCAGTGTTAGATTTGTTTTAAATGTCGCAATGGTTTTGCGGCTCCCAGTTTTTTTTTTCCCTTCGGAAACGGGTCCAAGTGGCTCTTTATGTCTTAAAGGTTGCAGACCCCTGTGCTAGGAGAAAGGCCCCAGCCCGGCCCCGCGCTTCCCCTTCCGGTCGGAGCTTCTGCGCGCCTCTCGCCGAGAAGCTGCACGCTAGAGCTCGTGCGCCGTCCTCTCGCGAGATTATAGGACCCGTGCGGGAGCTGGGTTCCAAAGAAGAGCAAAACCTACCACTTTCGTGATGAATGGGAAATGGACTACTTCATCATGGTGAAAGACAAGTGTTGTGTAATTTGTAACGCCCCAGTATCCTTGCCCAAAATGGGTGATCTGGAACATCATTATAAGGCTCTAAAATATTGTTGTTAAGGTTTAATTGACGTGCTGGCACTTTGAGGAAATTCTTTGGTTTTGTGCGGCAGTTTGGGCACTCGGGCTCAAAAAGGTTAGCCATCACTGAGATAGGGAGTGATGAAGAGTGAAGCTTAACAGGTGGTGGTCAGATAAGGGAAGAACTGAGGTACGGAAATTAAAGGGTAAACAACACAGGTACACTAAAAAAAAATTTTTTTTAAACTGCCTCTAATGTTTCGATTGATTTTTACGTTTTTTGGTGCGCTGAATCCAAATCTGGTAACCAATTTGCTCCATCACGTACAGATATTTTGCTACATTGGGTTAGCAGTTTGAGGTAAACGTTTCAGATTGAGTGCGATCGAGATAAAAGTTTCTTGGATGAATTCTTTATACTAATTGTTTAGTAGTTATTCAAATAAGAATAAAGAAAATTGTAACAAGGCAGCACATAAGAATAGAGTAATGTCAACAAAACACCCTGTGATGGTAGCAAAATTGTCTGCACTTAAAACAGCCACATACATGTGCACAAACATTGAGCATATAAGAGCGAGGTTAGACACAAAGCAAAGCAAAGAAATGTGCAAAAAATGTTGTACAGGTATGTATGTAAGAATAGAAAACGCAAACCGCACCACTGCAATACATGAAGACAAACACCCGATGGTGTGAAAATAAAATTCTAATAAATGAGATCTGACACTGTGGTAATAACTAGCAAATTTTTATTTCAAAGTTTAGTAAAAACACGATATTTGTCAACACAGTTTAGATTTTAAAGTCATTCTTGGGTTAATCAATCTCCTGGTGGGCCCGTTTCTTCTTCCCCCGAATGCTTCTCTTGGTGCGCTGCTTGGCGTATTTTTCATCTGGGGTTTCCCGCAGCAGCAACTAGCAGAAATCAGCCATCATAGTGGTGTTCCATCTTCCTTGGTACCTTCTCTCTGCGTCCTTGATGTCCTGGTGAAACCTTTCACCTTGTTCTTCACTGTACGCCCCCAAGTTTTTGGGAAAGTAGTTCACATGGGAGTGCAAGAAATGGACTTTCAGGCTCATGTTACAGCCTTGTTCTTTGAAGGCATTGAGCATCCTGGCAACAATATCCTTATAGTTCTCATCCCGCCTGTTCCCCAAGAATTTGAGAACAACATCCTTGAAGGAATCCCAGGCTTCTTTTTCCTTCTCAGACATCGTTTCAGCGAATGCTCCATCTGAAATGAGTTTCCTTATATCAGGGCCAACAAACACTCCTTCCTTTAGCTTTGCTTCAGAAAGTTGGGGGAACTTTGAGCAAAGGTACCGAAAGCACTCACCATCTTTTGGAAGGGACTTGATGAATTGCTTAATGAGACCCAACTTAATGTGGAGAAGTGGTAATAGAATTTTATCACGAGGTACCAAGCTCTCATGAAGAACATTTTTCTCACCGGGTCTCAAATACTCCCGAATTGGCCAGTCTTTTTTTCCCCCAGTGTAGGTCGCGGGCCCGGCTATCCCACAAGCAAAGGAAGCAGGGATATTTGGTGAAACCGGATTGCTGCCCTAATAGCATGGATAGAATTTTAAAGTCTCCACAAATCATCCACTTATGCTCATCATAACGAATCTTCTGAAGAATCAGGGCCAAATTCTCGTATTTTTCTTGGAGAATAACAGAGTGAGCAATAGGAACTGAAGCGAATGTGTTGCCATTATGAAGAAGAACACCTTTTATGCTGTCTTTTGACGAATCAATGAACAGCCGCCATTCAGCAGGATCATACTTGAGTTTAAACTTTTCCATCACTCCGTATATATCGTTGCAAAATACCAAATCTTCCTCTTTGCTGAAATACTTCAAAAATTGTGTCTCGCGGTTGCGGTACCAATAAAAAGTTGTTCCTGGTGACAATAGATTTTTCTGTTTAAGCCGAGAACCTAGCAGTTGGGCAGCATCTTTTGGGAGTCCTAAATCCCAGATTAAATCATTCAATTCAGCTTGAGAGAAAAGTTCAGGTTTCGGATCTGGTTCAGTTTCAAACTCGGAAGTACTGGACTCATCGGGAAAAGCCATCTGATGAGTCTCATCATGATCAGAACCGTCCACACAAATATGATCCAAAGATTTTGGTGGTTCAGGCACAGGTACTTCGTTGCTATGAGGCATAGGCCTAATTGCTGAGGGAAGGTTGGGGTAACTTATTACGTTCTTATTTTTTAAGTTGTATCCCTTCACAATGCAAGAGCAAAAATAGCAGTCACTGCTGTGGTCTCTTTGTTCACGCCACATCATAGGTATTCCGAAACGAAATGCTTGTTTTTTACCTTTCATCCATAAGCGTAGATCTTCCTCACATATCTTGCACACTTTGTGAGGAGCCCACGGTTTGTCTTGATCGCCTAACTTCAAACCGAAATAGGCGAAATATACTTTTTTAATAAATGCAGAAATGTTCCTCTGCTGCTTTTTCACGGTATATTCCCCACAAATAAAACAAAAACTGTCCGGAGAGTTGACGCAACCTCTGGCTCTGTGAGTCATCACAAATACACAGCACTGCAAACTACAACTGTAGTGAACCACTTCGGAATAAAGCTGGATTACGACTGAGCAAACAAAAGGTAATAATGAACTTGCAAGAAACTGAAATTTGACAGGAACGTTCATGTCGCAACCACCGTGTTTGAGCGAGCGAACGAGGCGAGGCGAACAGGAAAGAACATGTGCCAGCACGAGTACTGGATTTAGCCCCCCGCCTCCCAATTGTCCTGTTAATGTATAAAAGGAATACAAAACACTCTAAAATATCATGAGGGAGTGTTTCTAGTTAGTTAACCATTACAACCTCTATTTTGGGCCAAGAAAATAAACTGCAGTCGGCTAAAAAGAAATTATGTGAACATTCCTTATATGGGTAAGAAATCTAATTTTGCAAGAAAACGTGACGTGATGGAACATTTTGGCTATTTTTCCTGGATTCAGCACCCCAAAATCTATAGGAATCAGTTGCAAAACTGGAGGCAGTTTTTTGGTAGTGTACCTGTGCAATTAGTAAAGAAAACAAGGTCCAGGCAGTGACTATGGTGATGAGTAGGGGCAGAAGAGCAAAGCTGGAGGTTGTGAGGAGGTAAGGGAAAGGAACTTTCAAAATGGCAGCTGTAACCCCTAGTGAGTGACCTGTAGCAGTAGTTTTCATCAGACTATCTGCCAAATGAATGATTAACTTCTAGTGATAGTGCTGTGACTCTACCACTAGAGATCATAGCTGCAATTTTTAATTTGGGCATCATCAGAACAGGAGCAGAGGATGATCGCTTTTGATCCATACACTAAACCACTGCAGATAAGCCTAAGTAAGTCCTGGTGAGGTGGGAGAAGGGTCTGGTTTAGATCCTTATGGAGGAGATGCTACAACGTGGATGGATGATGGCATTGGTTGAGGTCACATTGTTTCGCCAGCGTTGCGGCCATTATTTAATGCAGTGGGAGATGAAATGGGTGTGTCCATGCTACTTGCCACTGTATTTAAGGCAGTCCTGTGTGGTTGATAGCACACAGTCTTTACACTTGTTGCATGTAAGATTTTGCTCAACGCATGTTAAAGAGGCCCTGGTGTCATCGGCCTGTGCCTAACACACAGACAGGATAGCTATTGAGTGCGGAAGAACAGGGGCGGCTCTATATTGAGGCCGAGTGAGGCGGTAACTTTTTGGGGTCAGCAAAAATTGCCCCCCAAAAGACCGCCTCGCTTGGCCTTAAAAAAAAATTTAAAAAAATGGTTGCAGAAGCTGTTGCCGCAGCAACAGCATGAAGTGCACGGCGGCTGCTGCCTCCCCCTCCCCCCCCCTCCCGGAAGAGCCTTGACAGCTGCCACTCGTACCTCCCCTCCCCTCTCCTCCCTGCCGTTTCAGCTTTGCAGAGCCACGTGAAGGGAGAGTGTTTCCCTTTCTTGCAGCTCTATTAAAACTGAGCCCAGCCTCTTTCCCATCAGCACCAGCGGGCTCAGCTTTAACAGAGCCATGGGAAAGGGAAACACTCCCTTCGCGCGGCTCTGCAAAACTGAGCTGGGGGGGGGGGGGGAACGCGTGGCAGCTGCGAGGCACTTCATGCTGCAGTAGCAGCTTCTGCAACAGTTTTTTTTCCCTTCATTTTCTCTTCAGAAGGTTGGGCTGGTGGGGGGAAGAACAGGAAATAGTAATGGGCTGATGGGAGGGAGGGCTAGGACTGGAAATGGGCTGATGGGTTAAGAATGGAAAGGGGCTGATGGGTTAAGAATAGAAAAAGGCTGATCGGGAGGAGGGGCTAGAACTGGTAATGGGCTGATTGATGGGGTTAGGCCTCGAAATGGACTGATTGGTGGGGTTAGGCCTGGAAATGGACTGATTGGTGGGGTTAGGCCTGGAAATGGGCTGATTAGGGAGGCTAGGACAGGAAATGGACCTATTAGGGGATTAGGACTGATGGGGGGGGGCTAGCACTGGAAATGAGCTAGGAAATGGGCTGATTGGGGCGCTAGGACTGGAGTGGGCTGATCATTGTGATATGCATTGTTGCACTGTTCAGTTCTAATGTAAACTGCGCTGATTTTAATAGCGCGGTATATAAGAAATAAAAATAAATAAAATCAGGGGGATAGGACTGGAAGTGGGCTAATGTGGGAGGGGAGAAGAGTGCTGCTGGCCCTGGAAGAAAACTAGGGGCTAGGGCTACAAATGAGCTGGCTGATGGGGGGGGGAGAATAGGACTGGAAGGAAGCTGAGACCTGGGATGTATTGAAGGACTGGAAGGGAGCTGACACTTGGGGATGGGAGTGGTAGGTGACTGGGTAATGGGGAGGAGGCTGGAAGGGAGCTGACATGCGAATGGCACTGGAAGGGGATGGACAGAGGGTAGGGTGACTGGAAGGGAGCAGACTGGGGGGGGGTGGCACAGAGCGGATGCCTGGGATGGTATTTGGACTAGAAGGGGCTGGACAGGGGAAGGAGGGGGACTGGAAGGGAATGGACACCAGTGGCAGTCGTGGGAATGCAAGGCGGTTGACATTGGAAGGTACTGGGAGGGGAGGACTGGAAAGGGGGTTGATACTGGGGAGGGTTACTGTCGCTGGAAATGGGCTGATGGAAGGAAGTGAAAAAAACAAAAGAAGAGATAAGAAATGGCAGATGGACCATAGACCATAGAATGAGAGCTAAGAGAAGACAGGAAAGCAGAAGCCTCAGATCAGGACCAGCATGATCAGTGAATAAAATGGTCAGACAACAGGAAGAAAAAATAATTTTATTTAATTGTAGTGATTGTGTTATCTTTATATTTTACACAGTTTTGGGGAACTGCATCTCTTATTTATCTGATGTTGCACTGCATGTGGACTCTGGCTTCTTGGGGTTTCAGTTTAAATTTTGTCTACATATTTTTATTTTTACTTTAGATTGTGATTACTTATTCTGTACTTGGTGAGGGTTGATGATGTGAGTGTGTGACTGAGGCCAGCTTGTACATAAAGATATACTGTACTGTAGTAATTTGACTTGTTCAGCTTTTCAAATAGGTGTATGGATGTTCCATGGCCCACCATAGTATTTACAGTGACACCTTTTTTGGATGGGCTCATGTGAGTTTTGGAAGTTTGTGCTGTTATGGTATGGTAGGTTTTACTCTTTGTTGTAGGGTTTTGTATTAGTTCACAATCTGCCTGGTACTGGAGAATAGTGGTGGTGGTGTTAGTGAGGTGATCAGAATCGGATCTTTTTTTTAAATATTGAGCTCTGTGGATGACTGTCCTGGTTCTGCTCTGCACCCAGTGTGGATGCAAAATATATGTTGAAAAAGAAAAAGCAAGAACCATAACGCAGTTTATAACAACAAAATAAAAATGAGTTATAATTTAGTTTCCTTATTGTCTCTCAAGTCCAGTCCCTTCCATCTGGGTTACGTTCCCCTTCCAGCAGCTTTGGAGACTGAGCTTATCACTGATTTGATAGCCCCCTGGATAAATACTACTGGCACCATCCACCAGCTTCCAGTATTAGCTCAGTCTCCAAGGCAGCTGGAAGGAGGCAGTAAGCCTGAGAAGGGCTTACTGGAGAGACACAGGTTTAAGGGGGTTAGGTTACTGTTTCTTTAAGGAGGACGAGTTGTTTAATTTTGTCCTTTCCCTCACTCCCTCCCTCCCTTCCTGGATCAGTGCGTTTGGGGGAAGACCGGTCCTCCGTGAAGAGCAGGATGAGGAGGCTTGCTGGAGCCATTTGGGCTCAAGGGAGTGCAGTTTCCTGTTCTGTGCGTGGCCGAGGGGTTCATTATGGCCGGAGCACAAGCGGAGCCCTGCCTGCTGGTCCCGCCATGCTGAAGCCGTTGGCGGCTGAGCACAGCGAGGAAGAGTGTCGGCAGAGGTCCAGCTCTGGGCAGCGTGCAGAGGCAGGCCGGAAGAGCGGCGATTCTGCCGTGGGAGAGAGCAGCAGCATCGCGGTTGCTGGCCATGTGGTCTGGTGCAGCCTGCTGTAGCAGTGGAAGCCTAGCTGCAGGAGGTAGGTGGCTCACTTTTTTTGCACATTTTTCACGTGCCCCCTGAGGGAGGGGGAGTGAAGAGGAAGGCTTTTGGCTATAAAAAAAAAAAAAGGAAGACAGGTTTATTTCATGTGGTAGAGTTTAAGCATAAATAATTAAAGTTAGCTTTTGGCTCTCTAGGGCCTGCGGACTTCTGTCTCCTTTAAGGTCAGTCATGCCGGCAAGGCCTCAGTGTCTGGTCTGTGGCACCAAGCGGGGCACAGTGTCAGAGAATGGGATCTGCAGAGGTTGCGCCACTGAAGCAGTGTCAGTAGAGCGGGAGATTCAGTTAACGGCTCCACAGGAAGGGCTGCCATCTGGTTCCTTGAGATCTGGGGACCCTATGGAGGGGGAGCGGGGCCCGTTCTCATCTCTGCCCTTGGTTTTGGAGTCCTTGGGTCCATCTCCAGCTCAGCCCACACCCTCTACTTTCTTGGGGGACCTGTTGGAGGAGGGTGAGGGAGATTTCTCTCCGGAGTTCGTTTTTATGCACAAGGCATTCTGTTTGTGTCAGCACAGGAAGGGAGCTATCTCTCCCATGCAAGGGTGTAGGACAGGAGGGGGCTATTGAACAGGAGGAGTCCAGCCTGCCTCCTAAGTGGCCTAGATTAGCTGTGGAGGATCCTCTGAGGTCCTCGGTTTCTGAAAATTTGGAGGGTGAGGCCTCTGATAGGGAATCCGGGGAAGTCGAGGAAGGCGAGATTGCTGAAGAGGAGCAGAACCGGATTGTTTGGGTTTTCAGGTGGGAGGAGCTCCCAGCCTTGATTGGAGAGACCATGAAGGTCCTCAATATGGTGGCAGATGCTGCAGTAGACGAGGAGGTGCTGGAAGATCCGCTGATCCAGGCAGTCAGAAAGTCTCAGAAGGTTTTTCCGTTACACCGGGTGGTTCGTCAGATGATTCAGGAGGAATGGAATCAGCTGGAGTCTGGCTTAAGGGGGATACGGTCCATGGCTCGCCTGTACCCTTTGCCAGAAGTGGAAAAAGAATTGTTGCGTTTGCCTAGGGTGGATGCAGCGGTGGCGGCAGTGACTAAGGAGACAACTATTCCAGTTGAGGGCAGTGCGGCACTCAAGGATACCCAGGATGGGAAACTGGATGTATTGTTAAAGCAGGCATTTGATGTAAGCGCCTTGGCTCTCCAGGCTTCGGTGTCGGGGGCCTGGGTGGCCAGGGCCTGTCTGCGGTGGTCGCAGCAGCTTCAAGGGGCTGGTGACCAGTCAGGTGAGGCGCTCTGAGAAGCCACCAGGATTGAGTCGGGGGCCGCGTATCTAGCGGATAGTCAATATGATCTTATTAGAAGCCTGGCGAAGAATATGGCTTCGGTGGTGGCAGCTTGGCAGTACCTGTGGCTGCGCATTTGGGCAGCGGATGTTTCTTCGAAGGCACGGCTCAGCAGACTTCCCTTTAAGGGGAAATTGCATTTTGGAGAAGATTTGGATAAATTGGTAAAGGACCTTGGGGAATCCAAGGGATGCAGGCTTCCAGAGGATAAGCAGAAGCAGAGTTGAATGCCCACTCCGGCGTGGAGTCAGCCAAGGGAGTTCCGGAGGTTTCGGGCCGCCAGATCAACGCCCTTTCAGAGGGGCCAGTTCCCCGCCAGAGGACAAAGCTTCCGGGGGGCAGAAAGGGATTTTGGGGCCTCTTCCTCGGGGCGCGGAAGCAACAATGAAACAACGGGAGGGGGTACTGCCGGGGGGGGGGGTCGATTCAGGCAGTTTTTCCCCACCTGGGCCTGGTTCATTTCAGACCAATGGGTGCTGGAGATAATTCAGAAAGGGTATGCGCTCGAGTTTGCCAGACCAGTGCATCCGGCATTCGTGCAGTCTCCTAGCAGGACCCCGGAAAAGGCTGCGGCGGTCAAAGTTACGCTGGAGCGGCTGTTGGGGTTAGAGGCGGTAGTTCCGGTGCCCGTAGACCAGTTCGGCTGCAGTCGATACTCCATTTATTTTGTAGTCCCCAAAAAGGAGGGGTCATTTCGGCCTATTTTATATTTAAAAAGGGTCAATCGCTATCTCAGGGTCCCGCACTTTCACATGAAGACTCTGAAGTCCGTGATTGTGCCTGTGTAGCAGGGGGAGTTTCTGACGTCCCTAGACCTCATGGAGGCATATTTGCATATTCCGGTATGCAAGGCTCATCAGCAGTTCTTGAGGTTTGCGGTGCCGATGGGACATTTTCAGTTCCAGGCATTGCCCTTTGGTCTAGCAACAGCCCCGAGAACGTTTACCAAGGTAATGGTCGTGGTGGCCGCGGCACTTCGCAAGGAAGGCATCCTGGTCCATCCGTATCTCGACGACTGGCTGATTCGGGCAAAGTCCAAGATGGAGAGTATGGAGGCAACGGCCAGGGTGGTAAGTCTTCTAGAGGAGCTGTGCTGGGTCATCAATACGGCGAAGAGCAGATTGGTACCCATGCAGGAGCTCGAGTATCTGGGAGCAAGTTTCGACACCTACAGAGGCAGGGTGTTCCTGCCGGAAGAGAGAGTAAGAAGCTTGAGAAGTTTGCTACGACAGTTTCTGGACATGCCGGCGCCATCAGCCTGGCATTATTTGCAGGTGTTGGGGACTATGGCGGCAACTATCGAGCTGGTGCCTTGGGCCAGAGCTCATATGCGGCCGCTGCAGAGGGCCCTGCTCTGGCGGTGGTCTTACCAGGGACAAGCCTTGTCAGGACACTACCCTGTCCTCAGGTGACCAGAAGGGCCTTGAGGTAGTGGATCGCTCCGGGGAATCTAGAGAAAGGTATGCTCCTCAAAACCCCACAGTGGATTCAGTTGACCACAGATGCCAGTTTGGCGGGGCAGGGTGGGGAGCTCACTGCGAGGGCAGGTTTGCCCAGGGTCTCTGGAATTTGGAGCAAGCCCAGTGGGCGATCAACAGATTAGAGTTGCGGGCGGTGGCTCTGGCACTGGAATCTGGTCCTCAGGAAAGCGGTACGTGTTCTGTCCAGCAACGTCACCACAGTGGCCTACATCAACCATCAAGGTGGGACAAGCAGTCCGCAGCTGAAAGAAGAAGCGGAAGCTTGCTACAGTGGGCCGAAGCTGATCTGTTAGCCTTGTCAGCACAGCATGTGGCCGGGGTAGAAAACGTGACGGCGGATTACCTGAGCAGGCACACAGTAGATCACGACGAGTGGGAACTTTGCCAAGCAGTGTTCAAACTAGTGGTAGAAATTGGGGAGCCCCAGTCATGGATCTCATGGCTCGTCTGGAGTTGGCCAAGGCGAGACGTTTTTTCAGCGGCAAGAAGGAAAGGGTGTCGGAAGGCCTCAATGCTCTGGCCCGGAGATGGCCCACCGAGGGACTTCTGTATGTTTTCCCGCCGTGGACGTGCATAGAAAGAGTCTTGCAGCAGGAGGAGGTGCACCAAGGTCTCGTGATCCTCATTGCGCCAGATTGGCTGGGAAGACCGTGGTATGCAGACCTGATGAGGCTGCTAGTGGGTCATCCGTGGTGCCTACCCTGCAGGGACGATCTTCTGGTGCAGGGACCAGTACGAATGCCGCAGGTGGATCGGTTCTTGCTTACGGCTTGGCTATTGAGAGGACAAGGCTCCGTAAGTGGGGGTATTCCGGAGCGGTGTTTACTACATTGTTGAATGTGCGCAAGCGATCGACGTGCCTATTGCCTCTCTTATGTAAGAATCTGGAGAATATTTGAGGGCTGGTGTGCGGTTCAAGGTAAGAGTCCCCTTTCAGTGAAGGTTCTGGAAGTGTTAGAGTTTTTGCAGGCCAGATTCGAGAAGGGGTTGGCAGCCAGTTCCTTGCAGGTGCAGCTGGCGGCCATCTCCTGTTATAGGGGTAAGGTGCACGGGAAACCCTTAGCAGAATTTACGGATATAGGTAGGTTGCTGCGGGCAGTTCGGCGTCTTTGACCGCAGAGAAGGTCGGTGGTCCCTCCTTGGGATCTTAATTTGGTGCTGAATGCGTTGGCCGGGGAACCTTTCGAGCCAGTGGGGAGTGCCTCCTTGAAGGATTTAACTCTTAAGGTGGTGGTCTTTGTGGCAATCTGTTCGGCAAGGCGTATTTCGGAGCTTCAAGCCCTATCATGTCAGCCGCCGTTCATCTATTTCTTTAAGGAGAAAGTGGTTCTGCATACGGTGCCTTCCTTTTTGCCTAAGGTGGTTTCTCCCTTTCATGTAAATCAGGTGCTCTCTCTTCCTTCCTTTCCGGAGGAGGGACAAGGAGCGGAGGATGCGTGCTTGCGCAGTTTGAATGTGCGCAGAGTGTTGAAGCGGTACCTCAGTCATACGGAGCGATTTCAGAAGTCGGAACGCTTATTTGTATTGTTCGGGGGGGCCGCGAAAGGGTGAAGCAGTGGCCAAGGCTTCCATCTCTAGATGGATTAAGGAAGCTATTGAGTCAGCTTGCGTCCTGAAGGGTAAGAGGATCCCGGAAGGGTTCCAAGTGCATTTGACTCGTGCCCAGGTGACCACCTGGGCGGAGTATGGTTTGGTCCCGCCGCTGGACATTTGTAGGGTGGCTGCTTGGTTGTCCTTAGATACGTTCGCGAAGCATTACTGGTTGGATGTTCAGGCAGCCACAGATGCGGAGTTTGGGAGAGCGGTGCTTTGGTTTGATCTTGGAAACCCCTCCCAGGCTTGAACTGCTCTGTTACATTCCAGATGGAAGGGACTGGACTGGAGAGACGATAAGGAAGAAGTAATTAGACCTTACCTGCTAATTAGTGTTCCTGAAGGAACTCCAGTCCAGTCCCTGTTCCCGCCCAGTATTGTCAGGTTTATGTTTCAGGTTTTACATTGTCGGACCGAAGCGTTAATAAGAGCAAAGAGGAAATCCAGAGGTTCCTCGCAGAGGGTTTCGGCGATGAATGGATTGCAGGGGGCCCTGTCGGTGGGGTGGGTAGAATCAGGTGCGGTATCGGGTAAGTCTCCTCCTCTTCCGGGGGGGGGGGGGTCCTTCCTGGGGAGGAGTCATTCTGGAGTTATGGTTTTTACAGTTTACAGAGTTTGAGTTATTAAATTTGTTTGTCTCTCCATTAAGTTTGCTTTTTTAATAGTATACTGGTGGCTGGTGCCAGTGGTATTTATCCAGGGGGCCATCAAATGAGTGATGAGCTCAGTCTCCAAAGCTGCTGGAAGGGGGGGCACAACCCAGATGGAAGGGACTGGACTGGAGTTCCTTCAGGAACACTAATTAGCAGGTAAGGTCTAATTACTTCTTTATAAACTGTGCTGTTGGTTCTTGCTCTCTTTTAGTTCCTTGGTGTGCAAACAGGACCGTACCTAGCCCTGTGCAAGCAGTGCAGCCGCACAGGGTGCAAAGGCTTGGGGGGTGCATTTCGGCTGCTGTTGCCATGCCGCTGCTTGCAGGACAATAGCAGGCAGCCAAAATGTGCCCCCCCCCCCAGCCTTTTCACAGCACTTTAAGCAGGTCTGGTCCCTCTCTCCCTCCTCTGACGTGATGTCAGAGCAGGGAGGGACATCTGCTTAAAGTACCAGCCCCTTTCAGATCGGGCACATGCCCCCTCCACCTCCCCATCTCTCTGTCCAGCGTTGACTGCTCTTTCCCTGCTGCCGGTGTCGCTGTGAAAAAAAAACAGGGTGGCAGCAGTAGCAGGAAAAGAGCAGGCAGCGCTAGACAGAGGCATGGGGGGGGGGCACATGCCCGAGCTGTGAGTCGCAAAGGGTGCAATTGCATCTCAGTACAGCCCTGTGTGCAAACATCTTGCATTTCCTTCCTATAATCAAATTGGCTTTTTGGTTTGGTTCAGTCCCTGATTGGCGTTCTGAAAAAGTCCCCCCCCCCTCCTCTAAGTGTGGGGGGGGGGGCACCATCTCATTCTTCGCCTCAGTAAGTTAGCAGATTGCCTTGAGCTGCCCCTGTGGAAGAATGTTCTTGAGAGCCAGAAGACATTGCCTCTTCCACCTCAAGGAACATTATTTCTCCAGGACCAAGCAGGAAGTCAGTCCTCACATATGGGTGACGTCGGCGCCGACGGAGCCCTCGCGGAGCAATTTTCCCCAGCTTTCAAAGAAAGCCTTTGGGAATTGCAGCACGCATGCGCGGTCCTCTTCCCGCCCAAGGGTGCCATCTTGCTCAGTCTTCTTTTTTCCGCGGAGCCCTACAGACGTCTGTGAATCCCCGCCGAAAAGTTGATTTTTTTCTCTATTTTTCTCTTTTTTCTTCAGTTCGACGCCGGGTTTTTTTCCCGCCCGGACTCGCGACGCCGGTTGCGAGTCCGTTCCTTATTTTTCGGTTTTTTGTCCTTCGTGACAGATTTCGCGCCTTTTTCCTTTTTCCCTGGCAGTCCGGTCATTCGACCTCGCAGGGGCCCTTTTTCCCCCGATGGCTGCCAGCGGCTTTAAAAAGTGTGACCTCTGTAAGAAACTCATGTCTCTTACAGACAGTCATGACTTCTGCCTCTGCTGCCTCGGACCCGATCATGACTCCATGATCTGTGGCACATGCGGCAAAATGTCCTCAAAAGCGTTGAGGAGTCGGCAGCATCAGCGGGAGCGTATCTTCTCTGACTCTGGCCGGGCTCGGACCTCGTCAGAGGCTTCGACGTCTCGGGACTCTGGTCCTGAGCATCGTCGAAGTTCCTCTGAAAGGGGGTCTCCTACCCGGGAACATCATCGGAAGAAGAAACCCGCAAGGGCGGGATCGGTGGACGCTCCTGGTTCCTCGAGAGCCAGGTCGCATAGCCCCGATTCCCGTCCCGGGTCCTCGGAGATGGAGAGGCCGTCAAAACATCCTCGACTCGAGGTGGACTTGCCCGCTCACGTGAGTACTGTTGTCCTCGTTGACTCGCCTCTGAAGGACCCGACGTCGGGCCCCGAGTCGGGGGCTGCTGGGTCTCCTGAGCTCGGACTCAGGTTGACGGCCTTGGAGAGCAGTCTGACTGCCTTCATGGACCAGCAGCGGGTATTGATCGCTGGCCTCGCCGGTGTTTCTGCCCTGACCGCCGGGACGTCGACCTCCAAATCGACCCCGGAGACCGAGCCGATCCTCGAGTCCATGAGGGCTCGAGTCGATCCTCGGTCAAGGTCTTCTTCGGCCTCCCGTTCGGGACCGAGGTCGTCGACGCCGACTCCCTCGGCGTCGGAGCGGATAGCATCGGTGCTCGCCCGACCGGAGCTGCTCGACTCTTCCTCCGAGGAGTCGGCCTGGGAATCTGAGGACGAAGAGTCACCTGGTTCCTTTCGGACTCGGTGTGTCCCTTCGGACTCCCCCGAGTCCGAACCTCGGAGACGGTCCCCCGAGTCCGAACCTCGGAGACGGTCCCCCCCGGAGTATACCCGGTTCTCGGACTTCATGAGGGATATGGCCAAGGCCTTGGCCTTCCCTGCGGATCCCGAGGAGGAACCTCAAGTCGAAGAACTCGATGCCTTCCAATATGACTCTTCCCCGAAGGAGGCCTTTATTGTACCGGTTCCTCCGATGCTGGAACGACGCCTCTTCCGCATGTGGGAGAGCCCGGCGTCGTTGCCGGTGTTAAGCAAGCGGGTCGATTCCATTTATCGAGTCCGCAAGAGCCCCGGCTTCCAAAAGGCACAACTACCGCACCATTCCATGGTGGTGGAATCGGCCATGCATAGACTCAAGAGTCAAAAAATGCACTCCTCGGTGCCCCCTGGTAGGGAAGCCCGAAGGCCTGGATGCCCTCGGTAGGAAGTGCTTCCAGGGCTCTATGCTTGCTTGTCGAGTCCAGACTTACCAGCTCTACATGGGCATGTATCTCCGAGACCTGGCTAAAGAAATAGCCGGGTTCTCTGCTGGTCTCTCCGACGAACCTTTGCAGAGGTTCCAAACCTTGTCTACTGGTATTCGAGAGTGCTCCAAGTTTATATCTCGAGCAGCCTATGATGGTTTTGAGGCTTCGGCTCGAGTAGCTGCGGCCGGCATCGGTGGACGCCGCCAGGCTTGGCTTCAGACATCCGACCTCGAGCCCTGGGTACAGGACAAGTTGGTCGATGTCCCCTGCCGAGGTGATAACCTCTTTGGCAAGCCCATGGATGAGAAGGCTGCACAAATCGAGACGGAGACTCTCACCAGGACTCGTCTCTCAAGGAAGACCTCTGCCCCTTCTCAAAAGAGGAAGGCCTCAGGGAAAAAGCCCTTTTACCCGAGGAAAGGTGCTGCCTATAAATACTACCCCCAGTATCAGGCCTCAGCAGCTCCCCCACAGGGAAAGCAGGCCAAGGGATGGGGTAATGGGTCCCGTAGGCAGCAAGCCCTCAAGCCTGCACCACTGGCCCCTGCTCAGCAGGGTGGGGGTTTTTGACTTCCTCAGCATAGCCTCTCCCCCTCAGCTGGTTTCTCTCAGCACAGGAGGCCGGCTGGTCCACTTTGCCCAAAGGTGGTCCAACATCACCACAGATACCTGGGTACTTCACATAGTTCAAAAGGGCTATCTTCTTCACTTTCACCAGGTACCTCCCTCCTACTTTCCAGGGGAGCCTCCCAGACTACCTTTGCACAGGGACTTACTCCTTCAGGAGTTAGCAAGTCTTGTTCAGGAACAAGCCGTGGAACCGGTGCCCCACCACCTGAGGGGCCAAGGGTTTTTACTCCAGGTACTTCCTGATTCCAAAAAGAACAGGAGGCCTCAGACCCATCCTGGACTTGCGAAACCTCAACAAGTTCCTTGCAAAGGAAAAGTTCAAGATGCTTACCCTTGGAATCCTGCTGCCCTACCTCCAGCAGGGAGACTGGCTATGCTCCTTGGATCTGAAAGATGCGTATACTCATATCCTCATTCATCCGGAACACAGACAATATCTCAGATTTGTTGTGGGCGGAAATCATTACCAGTACAGAGTGCTGCCCTTTGGCCTATCCTCCGCCCCCAGGGTGTTCACCAAATGCCTAGCAGTGGTGGCGGCCTATCTAAGACTTCAAGGTCTTTTTGTGTTCCCATACCTGGACGACTGGCTCATCAGAGCCCCATCTTCAACAGAGGCCTCTCAGGCCACTCATCGCACTGTGGCTCTGCTCCAGCACTTGGGTTTTGTCATAAACTTCGCAAAGTCCACTTTGCTCCCCTCTCAAAATCTCGAGTTCATAGGCGCCAGGTTGGACACACTTCAGGCGCGGGCCTTCCTCCCTCTGGACAGGGCCAAGCGGCTCATGGATCTCGCCAGCCACTTTCACAGCAATGCGCTGGTCTCCGCCAGGCACTTTCTGCGACTGCTCGGCCATATGGCTTCCACGGTCCATGTGACCCCCAATGCCCGACTGAATATGCGTCCTGCTCAGTGGTGCCTTCGCAATCAATGGCATCAGGCCACGGGGAGCCTTGCTGACTCAGTACAGATCTCCGACCAGCTGGTCTCATCTCTGCGATGGTGGCTTCATCTACCAAACCTAGTGCTAGGGGTGGCTTTTCAGCCCACTCCACATTCTCAGGTCCTGACGACCGATGCTTCCCTCCTGGGTTGGGGAGCACATTGCCAAGGGTCATGTACTCAAGGCCTCTGGAATCCTTGGGAATCTGCTCAACAGATAAACTTCCTGGAGCTCAGAGCCATCCGCCTAGCGCTCAGAGCCTTCTCTCACCTGGTGTCCCACCAGTCACTGCTGATACAGACAGACAACCAGGTTGCCATGTACTACGTAAACAAACAAGGCGGAACGGGCTCCTGCCTCCTCTGTCAGGAGGCGCAACAGCTATGCTCTTGGGCAGTCCGCCACGGCATCCTCCTCAGGGCTGTCTATCTCCCAGGTCAAGAAAATTACCTAGCCGACAAGCTCAGCAGGATCCTCCAGCCACACGAGTGGAAGCTGGATCCGATGGTGGTTCAGCAAATCTTTCTCAAGTGGGGTCTCCCCACCATGGATCTGTTTGCCAGTCCTCTGAACCGGCAGCTGCCCAGCTTCTGCTCTCGACAGCCGCATCCTCTCAGAGTAGCGGCGGATGCTTTTCTGATTCCATGGTCCACCGGCCTCTTGTATGCCTTTCCTCCCATGCCACTGGTGTCTCGGACGCTCTTCAAGGTTCTCAGAGACAAAGCATCGATGATCCTAGTGGCTCCCCGGTGGCCGAGACAACCTTGGTTCCCGCTTCTAATGCAGCTGGCGGTGGACACTCCTCTTCCTCTGGGGTTTCAGCCCGACCTCCTGTCGCAGGATCAGGGGACTCTCCTACACCCCAACCTCCGGTCCCTTCATCTGATGGCCTGGCTGCTGAAAGGGTAGTCCTTGCTCCTCTGCAGCTACCTCCAGATGTGGAGGAGGTCGTCTTGGCCTCCCGAAGGCCCTCCACCCGGAAGTCCTACGCTCTTAAGTGGCGTTGGTTCTCCGTCTGGTGTACTCAGCAGTCTCAAGATCCCTTCTCCTGTTCAGCATCAGTGGTCTTGCAGTACTTGCTCTCTCTCTCTCACCTTGGACTTAAGTCCAACTCGGTCAAGGTCCACCTCAGTGCTCTTTCTGCGCATCACATGCCGGTGGGTGGTAGACCTCTTTCCAGCCACCCTCTGGTGGCTCGTTTTCTCAGAGGCCTCCTTCTCCTTAAGCCACCTTTGCGCCCGCCAGCCCCGGACTGGGATCTCAATGTGGTTTTGCAGCGGATTACCTGTCCGCCTTTTGAGCCTATGGCTACCTGTCCACTTCGTTTTCTTTCGTGGAAAACCTTGTTCTTGGTAGCCCTCACTTCTGCTAGACGCGTTAGTGAGTTGCAGGCCCTTGTATCTGATCCTCCTTACACTAGGTTCTACAAGAACCGGGTAGTCCTACGGACTCACCCTAAGTTTCTTCCCAAAGTGGTATCCCCTTTTCACATCAACCAGGAGGTGGTACTTCCGACCTACTTTCCCAGGCCACACTCCAGCCGAGCTGAAATGGTCCTGCATACCCTGGACTGTAGAAGGGTGTTGACCTTCTACCTTGACCGTACGCGGGAGCAGCGAAGAACTGTTCAGCTCTTCGTGTCTTATGACCCCAACAAGTTGGGGCTCCCTGTCTCCAAGCGTACTCTGTCCATCTGGATTGCTGACTGTATCGCTTGGGCTTACGAGGCAGCCGGCCTCGTGTTGGAAGGTAGCGTCACAGCTCATCGTGTTCGGGCGAAGTCTACGTCGGTGGCTTACCTCCGCTCTGTTCCATTGGCAGACATCTGCCGGGCCGCTACTTTGTCTTCCAGCCAGACTTTTACAGCCCATTACTGCCTGGAGAGGGAGTCCCGCAGGGACTGTGCTTTCGGACAGGCAGTCCTCCGTAACCTCTTTGAGGTATAGGCAACTCCTACCCTCCATCCCGGATGTTGGGCTACCGGTTGGAGACATATTCAGAGAAGATTCCTTCCTTCTGTGCTACTGAGCTAGAGGGAGCTCATTTTTGTGCTTAGGGTCTCCGGTAGCCTTAAGCTTGGGAGTCCCATATGTGAGGACTGACTTCCTGCTTGGTCCTGGAGAAAGCGTAGTTACTCACCTGTAACAGGTGTTCTCCAGGAGCAGCAGGAATCAGTCCTCACAACCCTCCCTCCTCCCCTTGGAGTTGCAGTTCTATGCTTTCGTTTTTTGCTAATTTTTTGCTGTCTTTTAGCTATGTCATCTGACTGAGCAAGATGGCACCCTTGGGCGGGAAGAGGACCGCGCATGCGCGCTGCAATTCCCAAAGGCTTTCTTTGAAAGCTGGGGAAAATTGCTCCGCGAGGGCTCCGTCGGCGCCGACGTCACCCATATGTGAGGACTGATTCCTGCTGCTCCTGGAGAACACCTGTTACAGGTGAGTAACTACGCTGAGGCTGAAGTAGGATTACTGAAACGTCCGAAGAAGACATCTGTGCAGAAGCTGGCTGGTTAAGCAGATCAGTGGAAGTTGCTTCTTTCACCTTGTGTAGTGGTCCAAAGTGTCCAACCATTAAAAATTAGGCACATGCGATTTTTGGACTAAAAGCATCTGATTCTAAAGTTATATATCAGCACTCTGAGTTGACATCACTCAGAAAAGTATGGCTCCAAGATGGCCACTAATAGTAGTTCTCACAGCACAGATGACTTAATTATTTAACACTGAAGTTCAAGAAGTACGTTGACTGTGCCATCAAAGCCAAAGTACCACCATTTCTCCAGCACAACACAAACTCCTGTACCAGCATCAGTGCAGTAGCATATAGATTCAGTTTGTGCCCATTGTCTGTGCTGTTAGTTACCCTGCTTGAGGATTTCTGGAGAGCATGTGCAGGGTTCTATGCTTTCATTGTTTCAGTGCATTACTGTTGCACAAGAGCGCCTTCGCATCCTTTTAAGCAAGAAGTAGTTGACCTCAATGCCTTAGTAAGGATGATGAATCCATCTGCATTAGTACTTTTGCCCAAACAAACTCATTTCTTATAGAAATGTTCAACAAGAGTATGCTGGGTATTGAATAAATAGATCTGGCTGCCACTGTGTCTCAGTTTGCACAGATTACTCCAGCACAGTTACTATCCTTGTCTGATTTTGAGTTGCAGGAATAACATTCTCTGTCTCTATCTTTGCCTGCCTGCAGGCTGCTTTAGAAGATTTTGCAGATCGGCAATCGCCTGGCTATGATTTCCTTCCCTGCAGGAGTTTTCCTTTAGACCACCCCCAATCCCGTATGGGGATATTTTGTACCCCAGATTTGTATAAATGACCAAGCAGGTTCCTTTTCCATTGCAGCAAGACACTGAGCCAGGATCAAATGTATTGAGATTGCTTAAGTTGGAGACTCTCAAGGGTGTAGTGGCAGTTCCAGTTCATGGACTAATGTTGGAGCAGCAAACCTGCATATGGTAGTTGTCAGTTTTGGTGCAGCCTATTTCAAAAATACTAAACCTTAAATATAAAGTTGAACCAACTTAAGCAGTCAGCAAATATATCACGCAATTCAGTGCCTCTGGCCTTCCCTCCTACAATAAACCCTAGCCAGTGAGGGGCCACAGATGGGTAGGGCCTAAACCAGTTTTTTACGTTCTTACAGTTGATCCTTGCCTTTTGAGCCGATAGGCCTGTGGGCCTAGGCTTTCAGTTTTCTTGTTAGCTGGGAAGGAGTGTGAATCTCTCTTCTCCTGATAGGAGGCCTAGAAAGGTGGTCCAGCTGTAGGACAAGGAGAGAAAGCGAATAAACAAGAAAAATAGCCTATCTCTAAATAAAAAGGGAAAACAGAAAACCAAGGAAAGGAAAGAGGGCATATGAGTATGTGCTTAGCATCATGTAGGAGGGCTCCTTCTGCCGGAGTGGGTGGAGCCGGAGGCGGAGCCAGAGGGAACCCCGGTGGCAGAGCCAATGGGAGGCTGAGGGGTGGAGCTAACGGTTGCCACGATGCCGGCGCCATCTTGGCCGGCCGCTGAGGACTCCGGGGCACTGAGTTCTGCCACGTGGGACAGCGTACTCACCGAGGCAGTCACCGAGTCAGTCCTGTGAGGAGAATTTCTTGTACCGGCATCGTGGGCTTGTGTGGCGTTGGGGAGCAGCTCGGAACGGCCGGGGATGGAGGCCCTGCAGGGCGCATCCCGTGCCGGAGCAGAGGCCACGCCTGGCAGTCCTTTTGCTTTGCTATTTTTGTTTTTCTTCTTGGACGCTGCTTTTTTGGAACCGGGGCCCGATGCGAGGTAGTCTTTGAGGTCATGCTGCCTGTGTCTGATGGCCCTGGGGGACATCCTGGAACAAGCAGCACAGTCCTCGATGGCATGGGCAGCTCCGAGGCAACGAAGGCAGCACCGGTGAGTATTGGTGGAGTTCATTTTCCGGTTGCATTCTGGGCATTTTTTAAAACCCGGCATTGTAGGTAGAAGAGTAATACTCGGAGAGAGCTGACTATCCGTCTTGAGGCAAGGCGGAAGAAAAAGAACTGATCGGGCTAGGGGCGGGCTGGGGAGGTGGGGCCTCTCGCACATGCTCAGATCTCTGAGCTCTAGAGAGCACTCCGTCACGGCGCCGTCGGATGACGTCACCATGTGTGACTGACACATCCTGCTTGTCCTTAGGAGAATTTTGCTGTCACCACACTTAAACAGCTAACTGAGGTACACAGCAGATATATCAGTGCCTACCTCCATGTCACTGTTTTTAGCAAAAGTGAAATGAAAGACCTAAGAAAACAGAAGAGCCCAGGTTCTGGCTCTGTTTATGCTCGTCTTTAGGGCAGGGGTTGGTGATGCCATTCGCAACCTTTTATCTTCCATCTATCTTGCAACTTACATGGCCTTTGCACGTTTTTGAGTATGACATGAAGACTATAACTGCAGGCCAGATGCTTAATGTTCCTAATCAGGAAAGCTAGAAATGGAATCGGGAAGGAAAAGAAACACAAGTTGCTAAGAGGGGGAGGGGATTGTGCTACTGTTTTCATGTTGCTATAAGCTTATCTCCAGGAACAAGCAGGAATGAGTCTTCACATATGGGTACGTCGGTACCGACGGAGCCTGCGTGGGAACGCTCCCCAGCATCCAAAAAGAAAGCTTTTGGGAGCATCTGTTAAGACTAGCCAGTCCTCGAGTGGTAGATCTCCTTCTAAGTATCGAGATGCCTCTGGCCTTGCCCTCGAGGACATTTTGGCAATAAAGCCCCGGCGGGAGTCTTCGGGCTCCAAAGCATTAACGGAGCTTCAGGTTGTTCCCGGGGTTCTTACCTCGATGAATATACTTGACAATAAACTTAACATGGATTCACACATAAAATATCTAACAAAAAACATACATTACAAACTCAAGACATTGAGACAATTAAGACCATTGATCCACTTACAAGACTTCATAACTATAATTCAAGCCATCATAACCCCACACTTTGATTTTACAAATATAATCCTTAATGGCATCACAAAGCAAAATATTAAAAAGATACAACTAACTCAGAACATAGCAGCAAGGATAATAATGAATATAAACTCAATAGAGCATATCACACCGATCCTGGCTGAACTTCATTGGCTACCCATTTACAGCAGAATAAAATACAAAATTATTTTAACCACATTTAAACTAATAAATAACTTAGCACCATCTGTACTCAATACACTCATTAACGTAGAAATAGATAAACAATCACAAAGGAGCAGAAACACAAACACTATAGCAGTTCCAAAAGATTACACAAAAGCTAGAAAACAAACCAACAAGAGGGCCTTCTCCCATTCGGCACCTATTCTCTAGAATAATCTGCCTGACAACATTCACCAACTATCAGACATAAAGGAATTTAGAAAAAAAACTAAAAACCCATTTATTCTCTTTACACTACAATGCACTACCTAATCAGAATACACAAAGAGACACAGGTTAACAACCATACTACAGTACTACATAACACACAACAGATAATAACATAACCACACAATACTTAACCATACCATACTTATATACAGTTGACAATTCTCCCAATTTATAATTATGTGATTTGTCACATTTAAAATATTTTATGCATCACAATTTTGATCCATGATATAATTTGTAAGTACCTATAATGTAAATACGTTCTAACATTTTACTGTTCAAATGTTATATTGTATCTCCAGGAACAAGCAGGAATGAGTCTTCACATATGGGGTTCGTCGGCGCCGACAGAGCCCGCACGGGAATGCTCCCCAGCATCCAATCAGAAGGCTTTTGGGAGCATCCCTCGCGCCTGCGCGGTAGCTTCCCGCCCTTCCCACTGCCTCTCCCCAGTTTTTGTTTTTCCGCGGAGCCGACAGGACGTACCTCCTGTCACCGCAGAAACTTTTCTTCTTTTTCTTGTTTCCTGTGGTCACGGTTTTTTTCCCGCTGACTCTGGCACCGCTGGTGCCTCCCTTTTTTCCTTATTTTTTGTTTTCCTTTATTTTCCTTCGAGGAGCATCCTCCTCGTGTTATTCTGAGGCCTACCGGGCTTTCCAGCATGGAGCCTTCTTCCCCTAAGAAGTGCCCCCACTGTGGAGACGTTGTCTTCTTCTTCGACTCCAACGCCTGGTGTCTCTCTTGTTTGGGCCCTGACCCCTTCTCCCCCGGTTCCCCGGGCTTCAGCGTCGGGAGAAGACCCTCCCTGTTTCGAGTGTCCCTCGATGACGTCTTTCCCTCTGAGGTGCGGTCGTTGGCTTTCTCTCCTCGCCAGGATCAGGTAACCCAACAACAGTCTGTTAAGACTAACCGAGCCTTGAGGGGTGAGTCTCATGCGCTGCATGACGACGACTCCGGCCTTCCCCTCCAGTCCCTTACACCCCGGAGGGAGTCTTCGGGCTCCAGAGCCTCCACGGGGTTTCGGGTTGTTCCTGAGGTTCGCTCCTCACAGAACATTCCCGAGCCATGCCCGAGGGTGGCACCCGCTTCGAGCGGTGCAGATCCCTCGGCATCGGTGCCGGCGTCGAGTGTTCCACTCTTCGCCAGGGACTGTCAGCTGGTGTCCTCGGTGCCTTCGGGGCCGATTGACTCGACCCAGTCTGGCTCTACGGCATCCCGGCCCTGCGCGGGGGCGGTACCCGCTTTCGGCGGTGCCGATTCCCCGGCATCGGTGTCGAGTGTTCCACTCTTCACCGGGGATCGTCGGACCAACCTGACCCGGTATGGCGTGCCCACACCCCTGCCATGCGCGGAGGTGGTGACCGCTTCGAGCGGGACCAAGTCCTCGGCATCGGCGTCGAAGTCGGTGGCTCCACTCCCCGCCGGGGATCGGCACCAGGTGCCCTCGGTTCCGTCAGGGCCGATCGACTCGTCCCCGGCTTCCGCGGGGGCGGTACTGGCCTTGAGCGGCTCCGCCCCTCCGGCGGCGGTCTCGGGAACGAGGGCCCCGTTCTTCGCCAGGGGTCACCACCGGGCTCCACCTGCGGAGCCGATCGATCTATCTCAGTCGGGTGGGTCGGCACCCCCATCTTGCGCGGGGCCGGGGCCTCCCCCGGACACCACCGACCTCCCGGCATCTACGCGGGCATCGAGTGCTCCACTTGTCCCTAGAGTTTGCCCGCGGAACCCGGGACCTTCGGTCGGGTTGACCCAAAGAAGCGCCGCGGCCCCGGAGCCGGGGCTGTGCGTCTCGCTCCCCGCCGGGGCTCGTCGGCGGGTTACCTGGGTACCCTCAAGGCCGCGTAGTATGCCCCGTAAGGGTTTCCCGCTCAATAAAACAGGCGCGGGAAGAACCCCAGCATCTAGAAGGGCCTCTCTCCCGACGTCGGAGCCGACTTCGGGTGTTTCCCTCTTCGCCGAGTTTCGGCCTGGGAAGCCCTCGTTGCCCTCGGCACCGATCGTCGCAACCCCGACTCGATTCTCAGGAGTGGCAGAACCGGCGCGGCCGCCGACACCGGGGCCCCCTACGGAGGCATCACTCGGTTCGATGCCCAGCCTCGAATCGATCTCCAGTCTGGAAAGCGTGGCTCTGACGCATTTCGGATCCGACCCCGGTCTCTTCCGACGGCGCAGTGCTGCGCTCGCCTGCTCTCCAGCTGCCTCGGCACCACTCCAGCCGCCCTTGCGGATCGGGGCCGAGGCCGAGTCCCGCGGGCCCGTCGGGGACATCGCTCCCTTCGATGCCCCGCTTGGAATCAATCCCGGGCTCTGACGATGCAGTACCAACTGCCTCGAATTGGGACTGTCAGTACCCTCCTCTGTTTAGAGCGATTCCTCCCGTGCACCAGCACGGTGGGTCCCCTGGTGTTCAAGCAGGCCCCTCCACCTCGGCCTCCCCCGGAATAGCCCCTGTGGGAGAGCCGTCTTTTCAGGACTTCCTCCTTGACATGGTGGACTTGCTCGCCATTCCTATCCCGGGCCCTTTGCTAAGTCCGGGTTCTGCGGAACAGGCAGCCATAATGCTTCCTCTACATCCCTCCCTGCGGGATCTTCTGCTCGGGATTTGGCGCTCGCCCTTACAGGTACCGGCGCCGCCTACAGCCATGCATGCCCTGTATCGGGTGCCCCCCTCTCCGGGTTTCCAGACGCACCAGCTTCCCCATCATTCCATTGTGGTGGAATCGGCCCTGAGGAAGGTCGGAAGCGAGAAGAAGCACTCTTCCCGCCCCCCGAATCGTGCGTCTAAAGCTCTGGACAACTTTGGGCGGCAAACCTTCCAAACGTCCATGTTGGCTTCCAGGATTCTCTTATATATTTTCTATATGAGCCTGGCGCTTCGGGAGGTCACCGAGAGGTTATCTCTTTTGTCTCCCTTTGTGTCGGCCCCTCGGGCCCATGACTATTCCTTGCTTCTTTACCATTGCAGGAATATCTCTTGGTTTCTTTCTCGTGCTGCCATGGACTCTTTTGAGTCAGTTAGCAGGTCCTCTGCTGTCGCCATAGGGGCGCGTCGTACAGCCTGGTTACAGGCTTCCGACTTGTGCAGCTGGGTACAACATAATCTGGGTAATTCCCCATGCACCGGGGAGAACCTCTTCAATGGCGAGGCTTTGCGTCAGGTTGCTCAGTGCTCCGCCGACCTGTTTGGCGCTGGCCGCCCGCGGCCCTCCCCCTCTCCCGGGGGTAGGAAATGTCCTTCCCGACCCTCCTTTCCGAAGAAGAGGAAGTTTCATCCCTCTGCCCACCTGTCGGGTGCGCCCATGCCAGGGACATCTCACACCGGTCGGCGGTGCCAGGGCTCGCGCCAGGCTGCCCATGCCAAGCAGCCTTAGGCTCCGGTATGCGGCAGTTTGCGCTTAACTCCTCTTACCAGAAGTTACTGTCCAGTTCTACACTGGGGTTCTTTTCAGTATGACAAGTGGTTCGGCTGCTTGATTGGAGGTATGGAGCTACCTCCCCCGGAGGGGGGGGGGGACCCTTCCCACACTAGGTTAGCCTGGCTCCTCAGGGCCATGCTAGTCTTCTTCGGACTTACCCTCGGGTACGTCCCTCGAATTCCCCTCTGCCTGGTTTCCCCGGATTGAGGGGATCGCGCACCGAATCTCCTTCTCCCAGTGTAGGCCTTGGCCGCTACTCTCCGAGCATGGCCCGAACTAATCCTCGACAGGGCCGGACCACCCCCGCCCTCTGGTCTGTGTCTCCGCTCTCGCAGAGAAACCCATGGGTCTGTCAGGTTACGGTGGACAGGAGTCCCACTGACCCATGTCGATCCCCGGCTCCGCTCCCTGCACTCCTCGGAGCGGCGGAGGGCATTGGCCCTACCCCCGAGGGTTTTTTTATATATATGCCGGAGATGACCCCCACGGTCACACCATAGCTATAGGGTTTTCTATCCTCCTGCCTTCCCTGTGGTACGGAGGACACGTTTTTCTGCGTGGCTGTCAGGTGGACGCCTCAGGGGCCTACGTACTCCTGATGTGCTCCTCCCCAACTGATCTGGCGGTCACGCAACCATACTGCTACTCTCGCCGATCTGCCCTGCACCACGCACATCGGCCCATCACTTGGATGGCCCTTCCCCCCGCCACCTTCCAGGTGGGCGCCCTCCTGTGGAGCAAGGGCCGGTCCGAGTTGGCAGTATCGTTCTCACGTGTGCATGTCCCCTGCATACCGGTTTAGTAACCTGGGTGGGCGTTCCCGGGCCCACCTATAGCCCGATATACATCTATACCTGTTATTGGATATATATCGGTACAGGTGGGCGCTTTTGGGAAATGTTATAGCGCCCTGTGTCTTACCGACTATCTCCCAATTGTCGGTACTGACGTTTTGTTATTTCTTACGGGGTCCGGCCGGTCCGCTTGCCTGCGTTCTGCGGCTCGGGTGCTCGGACCGGTTATGCTTAAACTTGCTGTGAAGTCAACAGCCCCTTGGTTTACGCCTCCTTGTCTGGAGGTTTTCAAACCCAATGTCTTCCTATCCCTTGCCGGCTAGGGTAGACAGTGTACCCCTCGGTATCCCGGGGTACACTCCTGTTCTTCTCCGGGCTGGGTTCTCCCAGATCGGTCAGTCTTCTGCTTAGTCCTCCGGGTTGGGGACTCTGCTTCTACTGGAGTTCTCAGCTTCTCTTAGAGCTCCTCGTGAAGACCTGCCGTCCTTCCGGTGCCGGTTGACACCTGCGTCTCCAGCCCACCCGGACTGGGAACTTCGTCCTCTCTGCGGTAAAGTTCCCTTGAAGACTTCGCTACTGCATCTACAGTACCCGTCGCAGCTCTGCCTTCTACAATCCAGTAGGTAAGCTCTAGATTGTGCTAGATCATTAACGGTTTAATGATGTTTGACGTGGTTTTGAAGACTCCACCTGTAGTCTTCGGTTGCTGTGCCTTGGCAACTCTTCTCAACTCCTACCCTCCATCCCTCAGGGGATGCCGGGGATCCAGGTTGGGCGATGCCGCCCTGTCCAGGGGCGCGCATTCTGGGATCTCCTCTGGCACCCTCAGCTAGGGAGTCCCCATATGTGAAGACTCATTCCTGTTTGTTCCTGGAGATAGCACAGTTACTTACCTTTAACAGGTGATCTCCGGAACAGCAGGAATTAGTCTTCACAACCCACCCACCTCCCCTAGGAGTTGTAATTTTCTCTCTCTCTCTCTTCCTTCCTCTCCTCTCCTGTCTCAGCTATGAAACGCAACTGGGGAGAGGCAGTGGGAAGGGCGGGAAGCTACCGCGCAGGCGCGAGGGATGCTCCCAAAAGCCTTCTGATTGGATGCTGGGGAGCATTCCCGTGCGGGCTCCGTCGGCGCCGACGAACCCCATATGTGAAGACTAATTCCTGCTGTTCCGGAGATCACCTGTTACAGGTAAGTAACTGTGCTTACTTGTAAATAGTTCCACCTGTTCTATGTAAAATGACTAGGTATGCTCTTTCACATAACATATAACTTACTGTTCCTTGTAAACCGCACTTGATACTTGGGAAAGAGCGTATAGAAATAATTGTTAAATAAATAAATAAAATACCTGGGCCATACTCGGTGGTTGTGGCCACTTCGAGCGGTACTGACACTCCGGCATCGGCTATGGTGATCGATGAAACACTCCTCACCGATGAACGTAGTCTGGCACTTTCAGCTACTTTGGTACCGCTTGAGTTGCTGCAGACCGTTCCTCGAGTATCGGTGTTGGTACCGTCCATGCTTGCTTCGACAGACTCGCTTCCTTCGATGCCGAGCTTGGAGTCGCTCTCTAGCATGGAGGACTCGGTACCGATTCGTCTCGGTACCGACCTCGAGCGGTACCGAAGACATCGCTTTAAAGAAAATCCGATGCTTCATCCTTTCAAGTCTTCCGATCCCGATGACTGGGATGAATCCATCGGAACCAAGGCTGAATTTTCAACATGTCTAGCCTTTGCTCCTCATTTTAGGGGGTTCTCCTCAGGAGAGATTTCTTTTCAAGCTTTTCTGCTTGATATGGCAAAGTTACTTGCCATTTCTATACCTGGTGAAGAATCCATACCAGGAGATTCAGAGACTCTGCAATCCCCCTGGATTCCAAAGGAGGGAATCATGCTTCCTTTGCATCAGATCTTACAGGATCTACTTTTAAGAATGTGGGAAACTCCTTTAACGGTATCCCCACATTCTAAGACACTTGACACTATGTACAAGGTGCCACCTTCTCCAGGTTTTCAAAAGACTCAACTTCCTCATCATTCTATTGTTGTAGAATCAGCAATGAGGCGTATTAAGAGTGCAAAGAAGCACTCCTCTTATCCGCCAGGTCGTGAGTCTAGGACTTTAGATGCCTTTGGACGTCGATGCTTCCAGGCATCCATGCTTTCATCAACAATTATCTCATATATTTTCTATATGGGATTATCTCTTGAAGAGGTCACAAATAACTTAAAGCTTTTGAACCTTTCAAGAACATAAAAGAGCAGACTATTCCTTATTAGTCAGTCATGCTCAAAATGTCTCTAAGTTCCTTAGACTGGACTGTTTTGAGTCTATTGGCAGAACCTCTGCTATAGTCATAGGGGCACGATGCATGGCCTGGCTCCAAGCTTCAGACTTGGACAAATGGGTGCAAGAAAGGCTGGCAAATACTCCTTGTACTGGTGAGAATCTCTTTAACAAGGATGCTTTATTCTAAGCTAATCAGTTAAACACTGATATTCTTGCTTTCAGAGGATTGTCAAAACTTTCCTCTAATCCAGCTACTAAAAAATCTCCTAACAAATTTTATCCCCCTAGGAGGAAAAAGTTTTATCCATCTTCTACCCATCATGCAGATGTTTCCAAAGAAGGGCAACATCAAACCAGGCTAAGAAAATCAAAGCCTCAACAGGCTCAGCAAACCCAGCAGTCGCAGGGTTTCTGATTTTTTTATTCATTGAATCTCTTTTTCCTGTTTGAGGTTTAGAACCAGTAACCTACTTCTTATGAAAAGTAGCTTTTACAGTTCATCTCATCCTTACTGAGATATCAGTGATACACTGACTCAATCCTCGGCTCTAGGCATGAATCTCTTGCCACAAGAGAAATCCATTCTTTTAGCTCCAAGAGCTACTGAGGACAGTCATGCCTTACAGGTAACAGGGTTCTCCTCTCCTTTTTGAAGGAAAAAGAGGAGTAACAACTAACAATAAGGTAGGCTATGTCCTTCACCTTGACAGTTTTCCTGTACGAGGATATCTCTTAGTTTGGTCTGCAAGGGACTTCCCAAATTGTAAGTCTTCTCAACTCTGTATTGCTTCTATCCCTCTTAGTCGGAACATCTAGTCTCTAAAGAGTGATACTATTCAACTGGAGGGCTTACTTTCTGAGCCATAGGTTTTTCTTCAATACCTACTCCAGTAACTGATTTCCATACAGAGTTTTCTTTCCCTTTACAATCTTCTCAAATATTTCTTTTAAGACAGCTTATCAGACACTAATTGAGTTTTACCACTCTTAATTATGTCTGTCGGTCCTTTTCCAATCTATAGGACCTAACTTTTTCTGCTGCCTTGATAACAGAAAATTCCAAGAGAGGTTCCACAACCCACTTGGACATTTTATCATTGCAGGCAACCGGCCTGTCTACTATTCTTAGCCATTTTTAATTCTTTTTGGCTCTCAACAGAATAGATTAGGTTGCACACTGGCAGTTGAACAGCCAGATCTCACCTAAGCAACCTACAACATGCTCTCTGCAATTATACAAAAAAGCTCTGCAACTATGGGCCTTTGCTAGAGAGCGTCAGAGCCATTCCTAGTAGGTAGCGTCTAGATGGTTAAAAAGGCTTTGCCCAGTCATGCTCCTACATGACTGTTTTTTTCCTACCCTTACCATCTTCCTTAAAATTTCCTTTTAGGGAAAAGGAACCAGGGCTTAGACCACGTGAAAACATAAAGAATTGCTCGATTCCCTGGGTTGTTCCACATCTCCAGTGGAACTCTTTCAACAGAGATGCATTCTTTTTCACTGCAGTCGGTCCTTGTCCACTGTTTTTCCTTCTAATTCCCGAAACTTCATTGAAGCTTATGCTGAACAAAGAACACATGATACTCATATTGCCCTCATAGAGGGGCAAACATGGTATCTCCTTATATTGCGTCTTCTTCTCCACATTGAAGTTATAGAAGGATCCAGACTTGTCTTAAGACTAAGGATCTCCTCCTGCACCCCTTCACATAGGTCTCCATTCTGGTTATTCAAAGGCTAGAATTTTTTAAAGAAATCTAGACCTCTCCTTCTAAGTAAGAACATTCCACTGGTTTCCATGTAACCTTCTCCATGGTTTTTCCACGTGTAACCAGAAAGAGATTCTCTATCTATATTCTCAAGCAGGTCTTACCCCTTCATGTTATTAAGTGGATCTCTCTCTCTCTCTCTGTGTGTGTGTATGTATATATATATATATATATATATATATATATATACACATATATCTGACTTTGAAAGATTTGTTACTGTCCATATTAATGCTGTTCCAGCATACCATAACCTTTTAAATGGACAGCCAATTTCTATGGTAGTAACAAACAACCTTCTTTTACCGTAACCTGTCCGGTTACGTTGCATCTCAGTCTTTCCATGTAAAGTCATTATCCTAAGTGACATCACTTAGGGAAGACATTACTGATCTTCAATGAGTTGGAGGCTACACTGCCTACCACGAATGTTTCTTTCTTTCTTTCATTTGGATAGAGGGGTCTTAAAGACCCATCCTTTTTCTGCAAACTAGTCAGATTATCTCCTCTCTTTCCTAGAGCCTTATTCTGCTCCAAGGACAAAGAGCTTCCAACTTTGCCCTACAGAAGCTTTAGCATCTCCTCCAAAGTCCAACCTCATTAAACTCCCCCAGTTTTTCTTCTGGGATTAATTCTAGCCATTAAGGCTTCTGACCTCTGCCTGTATTGCCAAAATTATGTTCCTCTACTTCACAGTGAGATAATTTCTTTGAGGATAATGTACTGGCTCTGGGCACAAGATCATATTACCCCCAACAAATACTTTTGCAATACTTTGAGTAAGGTCCACATTAGAAAATTGAAATTCAATATTTGCTAACAATTATGGTCTACACAAGGACTCCCCTCTAGACCCCTTGTTTATTCAAGCTGTTCCACAGCACACTCTTTTTTTATTCAACTCCTACCCTCCATCCCTTGGATGCCTGAGGTTCTGGAAAATAGCATGGCCCATCCATTAGGTTTGCAACATGCTGAGACCTCCTCCAGGCATATTTAGCTTGGGAGTCCCCATATGTGAAGCCTCATTCCTGCTTGTTCCTGGAGATAGCACAGTTACTTACCTGTAACAGGTGATCTCTGGGAACAGCAGGAATAAGTCTTCACAACCCACCCACCTCCCCTAGGAGTTGTTCTCTCTCTAATTTGTCTACTTCCCTCCTTCGGACTCAGCTACAAACCCAACTGATGAGAGGGAAGTGAATGGGCGGGAAGGCAGCGCGCATGCGTGTGGGATGCTCCCAAAAGCTTTCTTTTTGGATGCTGGGGAGCGTTCCCGCGCAGGCTCTGTTGGTACCGACGTACCCATATGTGAAGACTTATTCCTGCTGTTCCCAGAGATCACCTGTTACAGGTAAGTAACTGTGCTTTCTTGCAGAAAAGGGAGGGGAGATATACCATAAGTTGGACCACCTAATGTGCTCCCCCCCCCCCTCTCCTTCTCAATGAGGCAGTATAATAGGAAGGGATTAGGATAGCCAACCTTTCCACAGAGTATATCTGAACACTTCCCTGGGGTGGGGGCAGGGAAGGTTCTGAACCTGAGGGCTGGAGCCAAGAGGGAGAGGAGTCTGCAATAAAGGCATATCCTGGATTTTAGAAAATGTGGAGTGGAGTGGTTCAGGGACTTGCACAGGCCAGCTCCTGAGAAACACAAATGATGCTTGTGAAATCTGTGGGGATGTTTGCTAAAATGCACTGAGTAGTGGGGATTTTAGCATGTGCTAACATAGCACAGGCCTCTGTTAACTGCCACTATACTAAAAGCAATCTTCTGCTTTCAGCTATGCACAAGTGCAAACAGGTCCAGCAGGGAAAGAAGCAAAAGTGGTAGAGCTGTCACTCACGCCAAGTCAGCCAGTCTACTTGGTCCAGTACTGGTTTTGCCTCATCACATGCTCATATATGTAGTTCGGAATTTCTTAGGGGAGAGCAGTGGCATTCCTGGTGGATGCTTCAGACATGGAGCAAGAATCAAAGAGGCACCCACTCCTACAAGTGGTGCAGAAATCTGCTACTGTCTTCCAATTCTCAGAGGCGCTCAAGGGCCTGTTCCAGTTGGAGTGGGATTCCCCCAACTCCTCGCCTAAGAGGGTGTATAAGAGGATGCACACTCTCCCAGAGAGGGAGTGCATTGTGTGGTTTGCTATTTCCAAGGTGGATGTGCAGGTCACAGCAGTTACCAGACGGACCACCATTCCTATGGAAGGCGGATTGACCTTGAAAGATACTCTGGACTGAAAGGTGGATTTGTGTTGAAGAACCACTTTGCTGCAGCAGCTGCTATTCTTCTGTTGGCAGTATGTGAGACCTGACATTTTGGACCCTGCCCCAGTGGTTTCACTCTTCCACCAGATGATTCTAACCCTCTTTTGGAGTCTGCTATAGCCTTCCTTTCTGATGCCATGTACAACCTGGTATGTTTAGCGACCAGGGATTGGACCCTGTTGACAGTGACATGGCATTGGCTTGGCTTTGACATGGGACAGCGGGCTCCTCTTCCAAAGCCCTGTTGCCCATCTAGCCTTAGAGGGGCATTTCTGTTGGGTTCAATTGGGAGGAGGTAAAGGACCCGGGCAAGACAAAATCTTCCACCTTCTGGAGGACGGGTCCAAGGGGCCTGGGTAGCGAACAGGAGTTTCTTTTCAGTCAGTCTCTACCTATTCCTCACAGGATTGTTAGTCGGACTCCTTGATGTCTCGGGAATTCCATCGCTACCGGTATGGAAAGTTTAAGCCTGAGTATGTGGTGCTTAGAGGGAGGAGGTTGTGCAAGGTTTAATATGCTAGGAGTTTGCTGCAAGTGTGATGTATGCATTTCCTACTAGGTTTCTCTGGGATTAATAGGGGGCAGGCCCTATAGGTTGGTGTCAGGATTGTGAAGGAGAGAGCCCATCTGAGACTTGAAAGTATGCTTTCAGAATCATGTGGCATAAAGGTTTTTGTGAGTTTTAGGCTTTCTGAAGGATGCAGTAAGTATTTTAGAAAAGGTTTGTAGATGTGACTTTCATTTGGTTTCTAATTTGTCATTTGTTTTATTTTTTGGCAGTTATGCACTGAGGTGTGGCTGAAAGTTAACCTTTGCAAAATCCATGTTTAGAGCGACGAAACCTACGGCCGTGGTCAGGTTTCTTTGATTACATATTGTTTACGGAGTGTGCTCAGTACTGTTCCCTGAGAGTGGGTGTATATCTTCCTGTTTAACACTTTTAGAGAGGTTTCATTGATTACCTCTTGTTCATGGAGTGGGCTTAGTACTGCTCCCTGAGAGTCTGATGGTTTAACTTATACAAATGCCTGTGAAAATATCAATGCTTAGGGAATTTTGTATAAATGCATATTACCACGATTCTTATGTTTAAAGTGGAGTACTTGATAGTTTAACTTGAAGTTTGATATAATTTTTTTTTATTAATGTTTATGAATTTTTATATAAATGTATATGTGAGTATGGTACAATTCACCAGTGGAACAATGATGAGTGTGACCAGGTGGTGTGGCAAGGAAATTTTTCCAAGCCTGTAAAGTCCACAGTTTGAGCTCCGGGGTTCTGTTAATTGATAAGTCATTGTTTGTTTTATAGTCATTACGATGATTGTGTTATTAAGGAAAATTTGTTGGGGACTAAAATTGTAATATTCTTAAGCTTTTGAGTATATCTGTTTATCTTTACTATGTAGGGTCCCATTATTTGTAGTGCGGGGTATAATTTTGGCACTCTTTTTGATGTATTTATGGTTGGTAGTTCTGTGCATAGTAGGCTCCCAAAGTGTGGGATTATTTTCAGCTCCTCGCATTGATGGCAGCGACCATAGAGATGGTGCTGTGGGTGCATGATCATATGCGGCCTCTCTAATGGTCCTTGTTGACTCTGTGGTCCTCGAGTTCTCCGGAGTTCGAGCGCAGGCTCCCACTCCCAGTGCTGGTGAAGACCAGCCTCGGTGGTGACAGTAGCCCTGTCATCTGAGGAAGGGCATGTGGTTGGATGATTGCTCCTAGTTCCTGATGATTACAGATGCCAGTCTCTCTATCAGAAGACATCAGAATCACTGAGGACAGTTAGGACTTCAGGAAAAAAGTGAAAACATTCCTTTATACAGAACACTTTGGAAACATCACCTTGCATACCCTAACACGATCACCTCCAACCAACAGCTGACTCTGGCCACGGAACACTGCAGTACACTACAACACCTAAGAGATGCTGATGATCCCACTTCCAACTCAACTTGTACATAAGTTCTCATGTTAAATTGCCCTGCACCCATGCACCCATGTAATCCCCCACCCCCAATTTATCATTTTGATGTAAACAATTCTAAATTATAATGCAAACTGCTTTGACTTAAGGATAAAGCGGTATAAAAATACCTGTTAAAGTCCCAAGACCGTATGACCTAGGGTTGTTGGAACCGCAGGGAAGTAGTGTGGTCCATCAACCGTCTTGAGGTGAGGGCCATCAGGTGGATTCTTCTGCGTTTCCAATCCCTGTTAAAGGGCCGGGCAATTTGAGTGTTTTCAGACAATGCCATGGTGTGGCTTTCAGTTGTGGTCAACATTATTTATTTATTTAACATTTCTTATAGACCGCCTTTCATGATATCAAGGTGGTTTACATTGAACAAACTGAAATTACATTGAACAGGGCATTATAACTTGGATATAACTATATTACAGGGAACATGGGCAATCCATTTTAGGTATGTTGTGTATAGTATCTTAAGAAATAATTGGAAATATTCAAACTGTATGTCATTATCATATTTTATTTATTTATTTGGCATGTTTTATATACCACCTTTTTTTTCAATCAAAATGGTTAGGGATGTAACGAGGGGTCTACATTTAACAGAGATGACAAGACATACATATATTTCTGGGGGTTGTGCCCCAGATCTGAAATGATGGTGCCTGGTGGCTGTATTGGCGAGGCTGCGTGGGTTGGGAGTTAAGGTCCTTGTTCAAATGAGGCCCTGAACAGGTGGGTTTTGAGGGATTTTTGGAAGTCCTTGAGGTCCTTTTGTGCTCTTAGTTCCTCAGGGAGGGAGTTCCATAGGTCCAGTGCCGAGAGCGAGATGGCTCTTCTGGAGGTTGATTGCTTCATTTTGTGGTATCCGGCTGGGGTGAGGAGTCTATTGCTGCCTTGGGTTCGTCTGGGTCTGCTGCTAGTGACTCTGGTTAATGTGTTTTGTAGAATTTCTGCTGAGCATTGGTGTATGGTCTTGAAAATGATTAGTGTTGCTTTGAATTTTGCCCGTGCCATTATAGGTAACCAGTGCAGCTGTCGGAGTACTGGTGTTATGTGCTCGTATTTGGGCATGCCTGTGATTATGCTTGCTGTGGTGTTTTGAACCAGTTGAAGTGGGTGTACAGCATGTTTGGGTAACCCCTGATATAATGAATTTCCGTAGTCCAGTATGGGGGTGATGACTGCCTGGCATACTGTGCGGAAATGTTCTTGGCTGAGGATTGGCTTGAGTTGTCTGGCGATCTTTAAACGGTGGTACGCTTTCACTGCAGTCTTGGTTATGTGGAATTGGAGATTCAGGTTCTTGTCTATGGTGACACCGAGATACTTTACTTTGTCCTTTGTTGCAATTGTCCTGTGTAGAATGTTGATTTCTTGGGGTGGGTTGAATGTTGTGCTCCTGGAAACGAACATTGCTTCAGTCTTATCAAAGTTTACCTTGAGGTTATTGTTGGCGAGCCAAGTGTTCATATGTTTGAGGCACTCGGTCATTGAGATTGTGTCAGGGGTGCTCAGGTCAATTGGGGTGTACACCATTATATCGTCTGTGTACAGGTGATATTGTATATTGAGTTGTCTGATGATACTGCATATGGGCTGGATATAGATGTTGAATAGTATTGATGACGGGGCTGATCCCTGTGGTATTCCTTGCATGGTGGGAAATTGGACGAACCATTTCATGGTGGTGTTGCGTAGTCCAATTTCTTGGAGGCGCTGTAGGAGTATGGGGTGTTTTAAAGGCAGCAGAGATGTTGATGAAGATTAGTAAGAAACCGTTCTTTATGTTGTCTATCCCCTTCAGTAGGTTGTCAAAGAGGGAGGTGAGCAGAGTCTCTACGTTGTGATGTGATTTGAAGCCATGTTGGTGCATGTCTAGTGGAGCATGGAGGTCCACATGATCCTGTAGCTGTTTTTGCACTATTTTCTCGATGATTTTGGAGATAAATGGCAAGCTTTTGATTGGATGGTAAGACTTCGGATCAGAGGTGTTTAGCGAGTTGCCTTTGAGGATTGGTCATATGGTAGCTTGCTTTAGAATCTGTGGGAGGTGCCCTTGTTGGAGAGACTACTGTACGATTTTGTGTAGGTGGTGGCTTAATTGGTTCTTGGAAGACTTGATCCACTCCACTGGGCATGGGTCTGCTGGTGCGGTTGTTGTATTAAGGGAGCCCACAATGTTTTCTATTTGCTGTATTGTTGGTATAGAGAAGTCATTCCAGGTTTGGTGAGTTTCTTTGCAGGACTGGTTGTGATCCGTTGATGTTGGGGTGTAATCTGCAGTGGGTATGTTGCTTGTTGGATTTGCGTTCTTGTTCATCAGATAGTTTGCGAATTCTTGGGGGTCTACTTGGTGTCCACTGGGTAGTGGGGTATCTTTTGTGAGTTACTGTACTATGTTGAATAATTCTCTTGGTTTGTTGGCTGATTTTAGGATGAGGTTGGTGTGGTGGTGTTGCTTGTGGTTGTTGATCAGGTTGTTGTAGGCTTGTTGTTCGGTTCTGTATTGGAGTGCTGCCTCATATGACTTTGTACATCTCCATTTTCTCTCCAGCCTTCTGAGCGTACGTTTTGCTTCCCGGATCTCACCCGAGTACCAGGGAGCATTGGTTTTCCTTTGGGTGTGTGTCTTTTCTTTGCTTGTCGCTGATGCCGCTTTGGATAGGTTTGAGTTCCATTTGGTTATGGCTTCATCTATGTCACTGGGGTCTTGTTGTAGTTGTGGCATTATTTCCTTAAGAAAGGTCTCCTTGTCGTGGGCGCTAATAGTTTGTTCAAAGGTATGCAACAAAAAAGATGTCTGTGTAACTATGACATAGTAATTTCTGAGAAAAAGAAATATGACCTGGACAGATTTAAAGGCACTCTTTACTAATAGTTGGTTGCACAACCCTTGGCGTTGATGACAGTGTCCAAATGTTTCTTGTATCCATCTATAGGTTTTGTACATCTGTCTGCTGATAGTTTCTCCAACTCTTCAACTGCGATTTGTTCCAGCTCATGAATGTTTCCAAGATTCCCTTTGCCAATGGCAGATTTCAGCCCTTTCCCAAAGGTTCTCTATTGAATTGAGATCAGGACTCATTGCTGGCCAATTTAAAACAGTCCCTTTTTTCCTTTTTAATCATTCGTTGTATTTTAGGATGTATGTTTTGGTCATTGTCCTGCAAGAGGACCCATGACCTTCAATTCAAACCTAGCTTTCTGACACTTGTAAACGGGGGTGCTGGTCGTGAATGTCCACATAAGAACATAAGATATGCCATACTGGGTCAGACCAAGGTCCATCAAGCCCAGTATTCTGTTTCCAACAGTGGCCAATCTAGGTCATATGTACCTAGCAGTTTCCCCAAGAGACACAAGTTCCACAATGCTTGCCACAGTCTTGGCAAAGGCAAAATATTATTATGACTTGCAAAGGAGTGTGGGGGTTGTAGTTCACTCATTCCAGAATCAGCCGTTCACAAAATAATGAGTTGTGATGCTCGAGTGTAAGCAAAGAAAAACAGATTTTATTCATGGGGTTAATTCTCCCACACAGATTTACTTGGTAACACAAAAGGACACTTGCTTCAAGTATTGTACTCAGGAAAATCAAATCATGTTATAAGGTAACTGAACTTCTTAAGCAATAAATCCATAAAGACCTTGATGGGAAACAGAAAAGGTCTTTTTGATGGCTCCTGCTAATGACCTTCTTAGCAGTGCTCCAAAAGGCAAAAACAAACCCAAAAGTAGCAAAAAAACCCTGTTCTTTACCAAGGATAACTTTCTTCTATTCACACACACAAAGAAGAAGTTTCCTTCTAGAGCTCACGTGCACTTGTGCCTGGCTCAATTACAAATAATTAGCCAGCTGCAAACCCCTTTGCTGGTTCACTCTCACTACGTGGCTCAATCCTACCCTAAAGCTTTCTTGCAGAGACTTTTCTGGGTAGATAAAAGAACAAGTTACAGTTCCTTTTGGTGGTTGTTGTATTAGTGAGAAACTACTTTAAAACAGCAGCCTAGACAGAGAGCAGTCCATGTATTCCAACTGATCATTTGATATATCTCCTCCTTCCTCAAATATCATGGAATCAATATCATGGTCTGGCTCAGAGGAATTCCTTAATTGATCACTCTCAGGATAATATTTGTTTCCCTGCTGTCTTCCAGATGAAGAGCTAGGGCATAGATCAAAGTTCATACCTGAGCTTCCCTTGCTGTTAGGTTTCCTCTCCTGGTATCCTGGCCAGTAAGTAGTCCAGCTTTTATGTCCAGCCTTCCAATCAAGATCCCTGGACACTGGGTCTCTCTTCACATACCTTCTTGCACCGGTCTTAGGGCCCCTTCCAAATGCAGCCGTCTCTCTCAAAGGTGCCGTTTGGGAATTCCTGGCTCTATAACCCCAATCCTCTGGCTTCCTCCAGTCTAATGGATTATGCTTGCCTCTGGAATCACTCCTAACACACATACTGCTGTGGGCTCCTTCTTTAGACCTCCAAGATGTCTTTCTATTCTTCCTTCCACGTTGCCTCTGCTGTTGTAGTCCTCTCCCTTCTTTCTCCAATGGCTTCTGTTTCTGGATCTGCAGCTTCTGCTTCTCATCGTGCTGTCTCTCCCTGTTCTGTCTCTGTGTAGAATATCTTTTACTTTTAAAGTGCTTAGAGGGACACTCCACCCTAGCACAACCCAGGTGTGCTGAATCAAGCCCTGCCCTTGGAGATGAGTAATTGGGGATTACCTCATAGCTCTCCTGATTGAACACACGTTTCCCCACTTCAGCCCTTCTAGAGGCTGTTTGAAACCTGGTGCATTCTGGGACTGGTAGTCTTCTATGAAAACATTCTGTTTTAGTATTTCTACCAGCAAAGACAGGCTGCTTGTTCAGAGCCAATTCACCTCTTTTATAGCTCCCTCCTGAACTATGATAAGCTTCCTTATCACATACCCCCCTGCTTAAGTTATTACGGACTGGTGCAACTGGTGAAACCTCTTTCCTACAGTCCGTAATACCTACGAGAGTATTATCTTTTTGACGCTCACCTACTTCTTGGCTGGCTTCAGGGTCATTATTATTTACAGGCCTCTCCTTCCACGATTTAAGTACATTAATGTGGTAGGTCTGTCTACGACCTCTTGCATTTTCTACCACATAAGATACTGGGCTCACCTGTCTAACAACCTTCCATGGCCCTTTCCACTGTACTTCAAATTTTGGGGCTGTACCTGCTACTTGAACCAAAACCTTTTCACCAATACTTAATTGGCGGCTTTTGGCCTTTCTATCATACCACCCTTTCTGGCGCACTTATCTGTCCTGCAGGTTTTTCTCAGCAAACTGCGAGGTCCTTTTTAAACGTTCTCTCAAGTCACATAGAAACTGTGGCACCTCCTGATTTCCTGGTTCAGGATCAATCCATTGTTCCCTCAAAATATCCAACAAACCACGTGGAGCCCTACCATACATCAATTCATATGGAGTTACAGCTAGGGACACCTGAATTCTTTCCCTGCAGGCATATAAGGCAAAGGGCAATAACATATCCCATTCTTTTACCTCTCCTGCTAACCCCCTTCTCAACATTTGTTTGAGAGTTTGGTTGAATCTCTCCACCAAGCCGTTTGATTGAGGATGGTAGGCTGAGGTTTTCACGTGATGAATGCCAAAGGCATCCCAGACCTGGGCCAAATATTTGGATACAAAATTGGACCCTCGGTCAGTCAACACCTCTCTTGGGAATCCCACTTCGCAAAACAATTTGACTAGCTCTAAAGCTATTGTTTTTGCAGAAACATTCCTCAATGGTATGGCCCAGGGAAACCTTGTTGCCTGATCTACCATAACTAGGATGTATTGGAAACCTCGGGGCGTTTTGACTAATGGGCCTACAATATCCATAGCAATGCGACCAATTGGGTCTGTGATAATTGGTGTGGGAATCAAAGGCACCACCGGTGGGTAAGTCGCTGTAACTCGCTGACATGCTGGACATGCAGCACAAAACTGGGCAGTTTCTTTGAAAATACCTGGCCAGTAAAAACGTATAAGTATTTGATCCAGCGTTCCTTGCATCCCTTTATGACCTCCAACTGGATGATCATGTGCTAATCTAAGTACTAGTCCTTTGAAAGTTGTGGGTACCACCAATTGTTTACGTATGGTCCCATTTCTGGGGTCCTGACTCTCTCTCTATAATATTTCATTATCTAGTCTGAATCTGGGCAGCTCCTCCCTGACCACCTGAGCATACTTAAAAGCTCGGGTGAGAGCTTGATCAGCTCGCTGTTCTTGTGGAAAGTTAGGAAACTTTGCCACTAACTCAGCTGGCACCCAGGGTAAACTTTGACCAGCCAATATGTCAGCCCTACCCTGTGCTCTGCAAAGTCTCTCACGACGCTTTTGTGCTTTCAACTTTCTTACTTTCCCAGATGGTGGCGTTATTAAATCATCATGAGAGGGTAAGTCTCCTAATAACTCTGCCTGCTCCCCCTCCTCCTGGCTCTTTACCTTAGCCTGTGAACGGGTGGATACAAGGCCCCTCTTCTTCCCTACTTCCTTCTTTATAGTTTGGTCTTCTGGAAGCTTAACCATCTTTTTAGTTAGGGTCTGAGGACTTCCAAACAAAGGCCCGGGAGCTATTACCATCATTCCTTCTCCCTCCTTCTTTCCTAGTCCTTTCCCTAGTCCCTGCTTAAATCTTGGCCAGTCTCTTCCTAGAACCAAATCAAATGGAAGCCTAGGCACCACTGCTAAAAGAATTTCCTCTTGTTCCCCCAGGCACTTAACCATTAGCCTATAGGTGGGATATGATGTTGCAGCACCATGAATGCATCTGATGTGAACCTGGCTTTCAGGGGTTCTAGGCACAAATCCTTCTTGGGCCTCTATCCTCTTCCAAAGCCTCTTTGACAGCATACTCTGGTCTGCCCCAGAGTCTAACAGAGCATTTGTGGTAATTCCCTGCACATCAACCACCAAAAGGAATCCTCCTTTGGGCTGTTTTAAATCAACACCCATCAAGCTAGTGTGTATCTGGCATCCCCTTTCCAAATGTCCCCATTTTCCACATTTGAAACATTTCTTTTTACTCCACTTTGTAATCTGGGTTGGCACAGTACAATTATTCTCAGAAACATTTGTAACCATTTTCTTTTCTGATACAGCACAGCTTGCCTCAGCACCAACCTTCAGAGGGCCACCCATTCTATGGCAAGCCTGCGTGGCTTCCAAGAATCTCTCTGCTAGCACGGTTGCCTCTCCAAGGTTCTGGCAATTTTGCTGTATAAGGAAAGTGTGCAGATCTTTAGGCACAGCAGACATAAATTGTTCAAGCATAATAATGTCTTATAACATTTCCACAGTCTTTCCCTCAGGCTCCAACCATTTTACAGCCAATCCTCTGATTCTCTGACTCAGAGCCCTGGGTGTTTCACCCACTCTTAATGCAGTAGCTCTAAACATTCGCTTATACTCTGAAATAGACAACCCTAGGCGATCTCTTATAGCAGCCTTTACATCTCTATAATTCAAAGCTTGAGCTGCTGGCATTGCCCTATAAGCTGCAAGCGCCTCCCCAGTTAATGAGGCTGCCAGCCTTACTGCCCACTGGGTCTCTGGCCATGCTAATGCTTGTGCCACTCTCTCAAAAGATTCAAGGAAATCATCAACATTATCATCTGGAGTCAGCTTCCCAAAACTAAATGCCCCAATTCCCTGATTGAGTCCCACATTGTCCACATGTGGTATACCAGTTGTTACTGCTGGTCTTGCATCTGGTCCACTTTGGTTATGAAGAGCAATTAAGGCTTCCACCAGATCAAGCACTGGCTTCTGCTGGTCCCTTAGTGCTTTAATTGCAGTGTCCTGAGCCTGCTGCGCTAGCTCCTGTTGCCTGCTAAATTGGGCTGCCATCCAGCTGGCCAGTTCCCTTGGATCCATCTCGTATCCCTGCAAGAAAACAAAAGAAACAAAAACACAGAGCAGCACCCTCCAAACAGGTGTTTTTCTCCCATTTTTTTTCAATTACCCCTGTGTCTTACTCCCATCCACCACTAGACATGCCCAGGTACTTATTACCTTATGCCAGTGATGAATCCAGCTTACACAGGGTCTTTTCCTCCTTGGAACAGCTCCTGGAACAGCCACCTCTTTTTTTCTCCAAAGTGTTAAGGGAAAAATCCACTTTCCAGCTTTTGACTTGAACTTTTTTCTTTCAGATTTCAGTTGTAATCCTTATAAATCCTGTAAATCCTTTGTATAAAAGCAATCCGAACTACTACGCCACTGTAAACGGGGGTGCTGGTCGTGAATGTCCACAGTCTTGGCAAAGGCAAAATATTATTATGACTTGCAAAGGAGTGTGAGGGTTGTAGTTCATTCATTCCAGAATCAGCCGTTCACAAAATAATGAGTTGTGATGCTCGAGTGTAAGCAAAGAAAAACAGATTTTATTCATGGGGTTAATTCTCCCACACAGATTTACTTGGTAACACAAAAGGACACTTGCTTCAAGTATTGTACTCAGGAAAAACAAAACATGTTATAAGGTAACTGAACTTCTTAAGCAATAAATCCATAAAGACCTTGATGGGAAACAGAAAAGGTCTTTTTGATGGCTCCTGCTAATGACCTTCTTAGCAGTGCTCCAAAAGGCAAAAACAAACCCAAAAGTAGCAAAAAAAACCCTGTTCTTTACCAAGGATAACTTTCTTCTATTCACACACACAAAGAAGAAGTTTCCTTCTAGAGCTCACGTGTACTTGTGCCTGGCTCAATTACAAATAATTAGCCAGCTGCAAAACCCTTTGCTGGTTCACTCTCACTACGTGGCTCAATCCTACCCTAAAGCTTTCTTGCAGAGACTTTTCTGGGTAGATAAAAGAACAAGTTACAGTTCCTTTTGGTGGTTGTTGTATTAGTGAGAAACTACTTTAAAACAGCAGCCTAGACAGAGAGCAGTCCATGTATTCCAACTGATCATTTGATATATCTCCTCCTTCCTCAAATATCATGGAATCAATATCATGGTCTGGCTCAGAGGAATTCCTTAATTGATCACTCTCAGGATAATATTTGTTTCCCTGCTGTCTTCCAGATGAAGAGCTAGAGCATAGATCAAAGTTCATACCTGAGCTTCCCTTGCTGTTAGGTTTCCTCTCCTGGTATCCTGGCCAGTAAGTAGTCCAGCTTTTATGTCCAGCCTTCCAATCAAGATCCCTGGACACTGGGTCTCTCTTCACATACCTTCTTGCACCGGTCTTAGGGCCCCTTCCAAATGCAGCCATCTCTCTCAAATGTGCCGTTTGGGAATTCCTGGCTCTATAACCCCAATCCTCTGGCTTCCTCCAGTCTAATGGATTATGCTTGCCTCTGGAATCACTCCTAACACACGTACTGCTGTGGGCTCCTTCTTTAGACCTCCAAGATGTCTTTCTGTTCTTCCTTCCATGTTGCCTCTGCTGTTGTAGTCCTCTCCCTTCTTTCTCCAATGGCTTCTGTTTCTGGATCTGCAGCTTCTGCTTCTCACCGTGCTGTCTCTCCCTGTTCTGTCTCTGTGTAGAATATCTTTTACTTTTAAAGTGCTTAGAGGGACACTCTACCCTAGCACAACCCAGGTGTGCTGAATCAAGCCCTGCCCTTGGAGATGAGTGATTGGGGATTACCTCATAGCTCTCCTGATTGAACACACGTTCCCCCACTTCAGCCCTTCTAGAGGCTGTTTGAAACCTGGTGCATTCTGGGACTGGTAGTCTTCTATGAAAACATTCTGTTTTAGTATTTCTACCAGCAAAGACAGGCTGCTTGTTCAGAGCCAATTCACCTCTTTTATAGCTCCCTCCTGAACTATGATAAGCTTCCTTATCACACACTAGGTAGCACATTTCACTCCAAAGTACCTTGGTAGTCTTCTCACTTCATGGTTCCTTTAATACGTTCCAGGCCTCCAGTTCCTGAGACAGAAAAACAGCCCCACAACATTATGGAACCTCCACCATATATAACTGTAGGAAGGCTGTTTTTTTTATTTTATAAGCTTCACTGGTCTTCATTGCCAAAGAGCTCAAGTTTGGTTTCATCTGTCCATAGAACAATTTCTCAGAAAGATTGTTGCTTCTCAAGATGGATTTGGGCAAAGATCATGCGTACCTTTTTATTCCTTTCTTTGATCAATGGGATCCTTCTTGGCCTTTGCCTATGAAGTCCTTCTTTGATAAGTATGCAGCATATGGGGTGGGTTGAAACCACTGCTCCAGATTACTCCAGGTTAGCCTTAAGCTCTTTAGATGTTGTACGTGGTGTTTTTCCAACAGTTCGCACTAACCTTTGAAGACTTCTTGGATTGTTTCTGTTGTCTCCTCTCTTTTTATTATTACCTCTCATAACATGACTATTGTTCTGTTCTCAGTGTACAATATTGCATCTCCAAGTACTATTGGATATATGTAAATTCCAACTCACCTGTTGATAAGGTACTGTATTTATTACTAATTATTATTATTTTTTATGTATGCAGTATGTATTTTATGTCTGCTGTTTTACCATTGTTATTTATATTACTATTTAACTTATTGGACAATATTTTCTTTACATTTTGTTTGGTTTAATTGAGATTTCTTATTTATTTATGTAAACATTTTTATATATTTTAACTTTGCACAATCAGTTACTACCATTGCTCGTTTGAGTTATGTACTATATGTTTTTATGTATTTTCTTGTATTTTTATGTTTTTAGTGGTCACAGTCCCATGAAGAAGGCCTGTGTGGCCGAAACACATGTTGGGCTGACCCCTTCAATAAAGTTTGTCCCTTCCAAGGGTTCCTCATTGCCTGCTCCTTTTTTGTGTACTGGTGAAAATGAGGAACATAACTTTAAGGAGGCCGAAGATACCACTTCACAGACTGAGCCAACAGAAGAAGACTGAGTAGAAACAGCTGGGACAAACACCACAGACGGCACCACCACAGGAAGCGCTTGATGAATAGCCTGCACTTTAGCCTGAAAAAAAGTCACAAATTATTCAGCTGTTCATTAATGATGTGAAAAAGCTCCTGGGATGGATTGGAACTATGGATTCTCCAGGACCAAGCACGAAGTCAGTCCTCACATATGGGTGACGTCGGCGCCGACGGAGCCCCCATGCGGAGCATTTCCCCAGCTTTCATAGCCTTTGGGAATGCAGCGCGCATGCACGGTCCCTTTCCCGCCCAAGGGTGCCATCTTGCTCAGTCTTCTTTTTTTCCACGGAGCCCGACGGATGTATATTCGTTTCACCCGAGAAAGACGTTGATTTTCTCTGCGTTAACCTGTTTTTCTTCGGTTCGACGCCAGTTTCCCTTCCCGCCTGGGCCCGATACATCGGTATCGAGCCCGGATCTCTTTTTCGTTTTTTGTCCTTAGTAACTAGCGTTCGCGCCATTTTTTCTTTTTTCACGGGCAGCCCTGTCTTTTGACCTTGCAGGGGCCCTTTTTCCCCCGATGGCTGCTAGCGGGTTTAAAAAGTGTGATCGGTGTAAGAAACTTATGTCTCTCACCGACACACATGACTGCTGCCTCCGGTGCCTCAGACCCGATCATGACCTGATGATCTGTGGTCCGTGTGGGAAGATGTCCTCTAAGGCGTTAAGGAGTCGGCAGCACCAAAAGGAAAGAATCTTCTCTGACTCCGCGTCTGATAGGGCCCGGACCTCGTCAGAGGCCTCGACATCTCGGGACTCCGGCCCCGAGCAACGTCGAGGCTCCTCTGAAAGGGGGTCTCCCTCAAGGGAGCATCATAAGAAGAAAAAAACCGTGAGGGCTGCGTCGGTGGACGCACTTGGCTCCTCGAGGGCCAAGTCGCATAGCCCCGAGCGCCGTCCTGGGTCTTCGGAGTCGGAGAGGCCTGCAAAACAACCTCGTATGGAGATGGAGTCCCCGGGTCACTTGAGTTTTGTAGTCCTTGTGGACTCACCTCCAGGGGAGCCGACGTCGGGCCCAGAGCCGCTGGGGCCCGAGTCGGGGGCTGCTGAGACTCCTGAGCTCGGACTCAGGTTGACGGCCTTGGAGAGCAGCTTGGCTGCCTTCATGGAACAGCAGCAGGCACTGATCGCCGGTCTCACCGGTGCATCTGCCCCGACCACTGGGACATGGATGTCCAAGTCGACCCTGGAGGCCGAGCCGATCCTCGAGTCCATGCGAGCTCGAGTCGATCCTCGGCCAAGGTCCCCCTCGGCCTCCCGTTCAGGACCGAGGTCATCGACGCCGGTACCCTCGGCGTCGGGACGGATGGCATCGATACCTGCCCGACTGGAGCCGCTCAATTCCTCCTCCGAGGAGTCCGGCTGGGAGACAGAGGATGAGGAGTCGCCCGACACCTTTCGGACTCGGTGCGTTCCTTTAGACTCACCCGAGTCCGAGCCTCAGAGAAGGTCCACCCCGGATGATACCCGGTTCTCGGACTTCATGTGGGACATGGCCAAGGCTTTGGCATTCCCCACGGATCCCGAGGAGGAGCCTCGAGCCGAGGAGCTCGAGGCCCTACAGTATGACTCTCCTCCAAAGGAGGCCTTTACTGTTCCGGTTCCTCCGATGCTGGAACGGTTGCTCTTCTGTATGTTGGAGGCGCCGGCATCGATGCCGGTTTTAAGCAAGTGGGTTGATTCCATCTATCGAGTCCGCAAGAGCTCTGGGTTCCAAAAGGCACAATTAACGCACCTCTCCAAGGTTGTGGAATCAGCCATGCATCGTCTGAAGAGTCAGAAGATGCACTCCTTGGTGCCTCCCAGCTGGGAGGCCCGGAACCTGGATGCCCTCGGTAAGAAGTGCTTCCAGGGCTCTATGCTTGCTTGCCGTGTCCAGACCTACCAGCTGTACATGGGCATGTACCTTCGAGACCTGGCAAAGGAGATTGCCGGGTTCTCTGCTGGTCTCTCTGAGGAACCTTTGCAGAGGTTCAATGCTCTGTCATCGGGTATTCGTGAGTGCTAGAAGTTTATATCTCAAGCAGCTTATGATGGCTTCGAGGCTTCGGCCCGAGTAGCCACGGCCGGCATCAGTGTACGCCGTCAGGCTTGGCTACAGTCATCGGACCTCGAGCCATGGATGCAGGACAAGTTGGTTGATGTCCCCTGCTGAGGTAAAAACCTCTTTGGCAAGCCCATGGCTGACAAGGCTGCAGAACTCGAGACCGATACTCTTACCCGGACAAGGCTGTCCAGAAAAACCTCTGCCCCTTCTCAGAAGAAGAAGGGCTCGGGAAAAAAGACCTTTTACCCGAGGAAGTCATCTGCCTATAAACAGTACCCTCATTATCAGGCCTCTGTAGCTCCCCAACAGGGTCAGAAGGCCAAGGGGCAGGGTCATGGGCCCCGTAGGCAGAAGGCCCCCAAGCCTCCTACTCCGGCTCCTGCTCAGCAGGGAGGGGGATTTTGACTACAATGGCATAGCCTTTCCTCCTCAGCTGGCCCCTATCAGCACTGGAGGCAGGCTGGCCCTGTTCGCCCACAGGTGGTTAGCCGTCACCAGGGATACCTGGGTTCTAAGTATAGTCCAGAAGGGCTATCTCCTCCACTTCCACCAGGTACCCCCTCCTATTTTCCAGGGGAGCCTCTCAGACTCCCTCTGCACAGGGACTTACTCCTGCAGGAGTTGCCAGGTCTTCTGAACCGGTGCCCCACCACCTGAGAGGTCAAGGCTTCTATTCCAGGTACTTCCTGGTACCAAAGAGAACAGGAGGCCTCAGACCCATCCTAGACTTGCGAAACCTAAACAAGTTCCTGGAGAGGGAAAAGTTCAAGATGCTTACCCTTGGAATCCTGCTTCCCTACCTCCAGCAGGGAGATTAGCTATGCTCCTTAGACCTAAAGGATGCTTATACTCACATCCTTATTCATCCAGACCACAGACAATATCTCAGATTTGTAGTGGGAAGAAACCATTATCAGTACAGAGTACTGCCTTTTGGCCTTACATCCGCCCCCAGGTTATTCACCAAGTGCCTGGCGGTGGTAGCGGCCTACCTCAGGGTTCAAGGCCTCTTTGTCTTTCCATATCTGGACGATTGGCTCATCAGGGGTTAATCCCCGCAAGAGGCCAATCAAGTCACCCTTCGCACTGTCGCTCTGCTTCAGCACCTGGGGTTTGTCATAAACTTCGCAAAGTCCAGTTTGCAACCCTCCCAGAACATGGAGTTCATAGGAGCTCAACTGGACACCTTTCTGGCAATGGCCTTTCTACCAGTGGACAGGGCCCACAGATTGATGGATCTATCCAGGCTATTCCACAGCAATTCTCTGGTCTCTGCCAGACAATTCCTGAGGCTCTTAGGCCACATGGCATCCACGGTCCATGTAACTCCAAATGCCTGTCTACACATGAGGCCAGCTCAATGGAGCCTCAGGACTCAGTGGCACCAGGCCACAGGAAGCCTCGCAGACAAAGTGAGGGTGTCCAGCCTACTACAGTCTTCTCTGCAATGGTGGCTTCATCTTCCAAATCTAGTGCAAGGGGTGCCTTTTCAGGCACCTCCACACTCTCAGGTGCTGACAACCGATGCTTCTCCAAGGTTGGGGTGCACATTGCCAAGGGGCATGTACTCAAGGCCTGTGGACTCCTTGGGAGGCCGCACAGCAGATCAATCTCTTAGAACTGAGAGCTATCCGCTTAGCCCTGAGAGCTTTCTCTCAACTCATCTCTCACCAGTCCGTCTTGGTTCAGACGGAAAATCAAGTTGCTATGTTCTATGTGAACAAACAAGGGGGCACAGGGTCCCGGCTTCTATGTCAGGAAGTGCAGAAACTGTGCTCCTGGGCAGTCAATCATGGCATTCTTCTCAAAGTAGTCTACCTCCCAGGTCAGGAGAATTACCTGGCGGACAGATTGAGCAGGATCCTGCAGCTGCACGAATGGCAGTTGAATCCTTTAGTGGTTCAACAGATCTTCCTGAGATGGGGTCTTCCAACCATAGATCTCTTTGCCAGTCCTCTGAACTGTCAACTACCCAGGTTCTGTTCCAGACAACCACATCCTCTGAGTAGCAGCGGATGCGTTTCTCATTCCATGGTCTACAGGCCTCCTATATGCGTTTCCTCCCATGCCTCTAGTGTCCAAGACACTTTTCAAGGTGACCTGGGACAAGGCCTCAGTGATTCTGGTGGCCCCAGGTGGCCAAGGCAACCCTGGTTCCCACTACTGTTGCAACTGGCGGTGGACACTCCTCTTCCTTTGGAGATGCAACCCGATCTCCTGTCTCAGGAGCAGGGATCTCTCTTGCACCCCAATCTCCAGTCCCTCAATTTGATGGCCTGGCTGCTGAAAGGGTAGTCCTAGCGCCTTTACTACTGCCTAGGAAAGTGGAGGACGTAGTCTTGGCCTCTAGGAGGCAGTCCACCAGAACGTTTTATGCCCTTAAGTGGCGTAGATTCTCTACCTGGTGTACTCAACACGAGAATCCCTTCTCATGCCTGGTACCAGTGGTGCTGCAGTATTCGCTTCACCTGTCCAACCTAGGCCTTAAGTCCAATTCTGTTAGAGTTCATCTTAGTGCTCTTTCAGCACACCACTCACAGGTGGAGGGTCAGTCTCTATCCAGCCATCCTTTGGTGGCTCGCTTCCCCAGAGGCCTGCTTTTGCTTAAGCCTCCAATGCATCCTCCTGCCCCTGAATGGGATTTAAATGTGGTCTTGCAACAGCTTACTTGCCCACCATTTGAACCTATGGCTACTTGCCCTCTGCGTTTTCTGTCCTGGAAAGCGCTATTTCTGGTAGCCCTTACCTCAGCAAGGCGAGTGAGTGAACTTCAGGCCCTAGTATCAGAAGCACCATATACTAGGTTCTATAGGAACAGGGTAGTCTTACAGACTCACCCTAAGTTCCTTCCAAAGGTTGTCTCCTCCTTCCACCTCAATCAGGAGTTGCTTCTTCCGACTTTCTTTCCCAGGCCTCATGCTAGCCGGGCTAAGATGGTCTTGCATACCCTGGACTGTAGGAGGGCGTTGTCCTTGTACCTTGACCGTGCGGGAGCACCGGAGGGCGGTTCAGCTCTTCGTCTCTTATGACCCCAATAAGTTGTGGTTGGCTGTCTCCAAGCGTACTTTATCCATATGGGTAGCTGACTGCATCGCCTGGGCTTACAGGGCAGCCGGCCTCTCGTTGCAGGGTTGAGTTACGGCTTACTGTGTCAGGGCGAAGGCTGCATCAGTGGCTCATCTCCGCTCTGTTCCGTTGGCAGCCATCTGCCAGGCCGCTACTTGGTCTTCAAGCCATACTTTTGCGGCCCACTACTGCCTTGAGAGGGAGTCCCGCAGGGACAGTGCTTTCGGGCAAGCGGTACTCCATAATCTCTTTGGGGTCTAGGCAACTCCTACCCTCCAGCCCTGGTGTTGGGCTACTTTTTGGGGGCGTTATCAGAGAAGATTCTGTTCTTGCATGCTGAGGCTCTAGAGGGATCTCATTATTTCAGTTTGGGGCCTCTGGTAGCCCTGAGCTAGGGAGTCCCATATGTGAGGACTGACTTCCTGCTTGGTCCTGGAGAAAGAGTAGTTACTCACCTGTAACAGGTGTTCTCCAGGAGCAGCAGGAATCAGTCCTCACAACCCTCCCTCCCTCCCCTTGGAGTTGCAGTCCTATGATTTATTTTTGCTATTTTTGCTGTCTTTTAGCTATGTCATCAGACTGAGCAAGATGGCACCCTTGGGCGGGAAGGGGACCGCGCATGCGCGCTGCATTTCCAAAGGCTTTCTATGAAAGCTGGGGAAATGATCCGCACAGGGGCTCCGTCGGCGCCGACATCACCCATATGTGAGGACTGATTCCTGCTGCTCCTGGAGAACACCTGTTACAGGTGAGTAACTACTCTTAATATGCTGGAAATAAAACGTTCTTTTTGCCAGAGCCATTTGGGTAGAATAAGCTCGAGTTACCTCTCGAAACTGTTCCAAAAGGACCGGGGACCTGTGCTTTTTGCCCTGTGCAATTGCCTCTTTGGCCTTGTGTCAGCTCCTCATGTGTTCACATAATGTCTTGCTGTAGTAGCAGCAATTCTATGCAGGCCGGGAGTGCATGTTTTTCCCTACTTGGACAATTGGATGCTCAAGAGCACTACTCCAGAAGGAACTCTGGAATCCATGTGAATTACCATTTGGGTCTTGGAGCTACTAAGATTCATGATCAATTGCCCTAAATACCATTGCTATGCCCTCCTGAAATTGGAGTTTATAGAAGTACTGCTTGATATGACTCAAGTGAGAGTTTTTCTCCCCCATGACAGACTATCCAGGTTCATAGCAATAATGCAGGAGACTCAAATGAGTCAGCAGGCATCAGCTCACACCATGTTGAGACTGCTGGGCCATATGGCCTCAACGGTTCATGCAACACCCTTAGCACATCTCTGAATGAGACAGACTCAATGGACCTTGAGCACCCAATGGACTCAGGCAACAGGAAGACTCAGAAACATCCTGTCTGTCACATGCCTATTAATTCAATCACTGGCATGGTGCACCATCCACAAAAATCTCACAAAGGGTCTACCCTTCCAAATTTCTCCTCATTAAAAACTTCTAACAGATACATCCAAACTGGGTTGGGGAGCTCATCTCGATGGATTTCACACTCAGGGGACTTGGTCCCTTCAAGAGAGTCTACATCAGAACAATTTTTTGGAACTAGGAGTGATATTTATTTATTTAACAGTTTTTATATTCCGCTCTATCCTTCACTCAGAGGGGTTTGCATTATAACATTAAACTTATGCAGACAACAAGTGAGAGATCACATTGACGGCTACACTAAGCATAGGTAAACATGGTAAATATATTTATAAACTTTTAAACTTGTAAACTATATACAAAACGGTGTGTATTATAAGGTAGTCTGTTGGGATTTATTTAACATTTCTTATATACCGCGCTCTTTGTCATCAGTGTGGTTTACATTGAAACAGTATAACACTTGGTCAGTTAAATTTGGCCATCGTTTACAAAGAACAGGGCATTTAACATGGGGTTAAACTTGGGGGAAACTAAGTGACCAGTGCTTTTCTATGGTTTAAATGATGTGTCCAAAGTGTTTAGTGTATAAGTAAGTCTTTAGTTTTTTGCGGACGTCCTTGATGTCCGTAGTTGATCTGATGTCTTCTGGTAGGGTGTTCCATAGTGCTAGGGCAGAGAAGGAGACTGCTCTAGCAGAGGTGGTCTGGTTGGATTTCTTGTATTCCTGAGGGGTAATGATCAAATTCTTATTGCTTGTTTTCTTGGGGCAGTTGCTGGTGTCTTGGTTAATTAATTCCTGTAGAATATATGCAGAGGATTTGTGTATAATCTTGATGATTATCAGGATTGTTTTGTACTTGGTGCGGGAGTGTATTGGAAGCTAGTGTAATTGGTTTAATATGGGGGTGATGTGTTCTTCTTTGTGTAAGATTTAGTCAGCGATAAAGTGTAAGATGTAGTCAAGTTACTCTCCTGTAGGTCCTGGGTTCATTTCACTTCACAGAGGCAGTAGGGTTTGTAATAAAACAACCAAACAGGTGTGGCTTGGAGAAAGGTTTTTATGTAGAAATAGGCTTATTACATAGGTATTGAACAGAGGTATATAGTGATTGTTACAGAGCTGTTTCAGTGTGCATCAATGAATCTGTGTGTCCATGTGCATGTGTGAAGTTTGAGAGAGAGAGAGGCCAGAACATGTGGGTCAGAGCCTCATGGCAAGGTGTAGTGGAAGAGAGAGCGGGGGAGGGGTGAAGGGAATTGATTATCAGAGCCTCCTGTCCTTCATGTCCGATGAATGGTGGAAGAGAGAGAGAGAGAGAGAGGAAGTGTTTCTGTCCTTTATAGTGAATTGAATCCTCTCCAGGACTTCCCCTTGAGGTCTGCTAGCCACTCCCTTTAAGGTCTGCCATTGTTGATTTAGCAAGGAGGGGCTTCAGACAGGCCTTGGAGACTGAAATCACCAGGGGGTCAGAGTTAATCTCATCTTGTAAACTGTCCTATTACCTTTGGAGACTGAAATCACCAGAGTCCAAAGCTGCATGAAATGTATGCTGACATCTCCCACACTTTTTTTATTTTTATTTATTATTTGTGCCTGGAAATGGTGGAAGCAAGCCTGTGGTACCTGTCCCAGCTGCCATTACATGATAGTAGGCAGCTTGTCTAATACCTCCTGTATTAAATACCTTGCTATGTCCAGCAAGTCCCCTGTCCTGCATAGTACTGTCTCTAGTGTTCTAGAGATAAACAAGTCTCCTTATGAGTCCAAACCTCGTGTCTTAGGTAGAGCAGCCACTACTGGGGGGGGGGGGGGGAACCCAATATGCTACCTCTGTGCCCGTCTTAGAGAGAGTGAACAATGCATAAGGTCTGCAGGAATTTTTGAGGAGGCTAAAGCCAAAAGGTACCAGGATGCTATGAGTGAGGATAGGAATCAATACTAGACTGCAGCTGACTCTGGTATTCAGTGTAATAGAAAATGCCAAATTAGCCTGGATGTAGGGGTGGATGCTGGAGAAGTTCAGTGTAACTACCTTAAAATGTTGTGGTTCTGTATGACATGTGCTGCAAGGATATGTACATTTGTTTCATTTTACAACACAGGAAAATTACGATAATGCATAGCAATATTTGTACAGCAGTTAAAATAATAATAGGGTGAATAAAAACATTAAAGACATGATCAGTATGTGAGTAACCAAATAACAATTCCCACACAGACACATGAGCATCTTGTAGCAAGTGTCCAACAATTTGTTGAATGTGTCCATTCTCATAAGTGATGGTGTGATTCACTTCAGTGGATGTTGTTTTAAGGTGATGAATATAGGCATGGAGTTCTGTAAAGGTGAGCAGTTTATGTAGTGTCTCTTCTCCCATGCCAAGTGGTAAGGGATGCACCACATATGAGATAAAGTCTGGAATGTCCATAGAGTCATTGGTAACCAGCGGTGTGGAATAAATTGTCCCATTAATGGTGAGGGAGACCAGTGGTGTATGACTGCACTAGGTATTGTTTGGTAAATAGTTTGAACTGTACAACAAAGTGTTCTTGGGAAGGTGAATGTCATGCATCCTGGGAGCAATCGAAAAAGAAATATTCTGGGGAAAGAACAGATGAAAACAAAAGTGTCCAGCTCCAAGGTAATACAAACTGTGTGAGGTAGTCAGGGAATATGAGAGCTTAACAGTCAGGGAGCAAGAGGAGGAATTGTTCCAGCAGGAGGTGTCAGCCTCTTTAAACTGGTGAGGTTGACACTTGAACTGAAACGTAGTCTGCTCACACAAACTGGGGTCCATCGGCTTGAATGAAGTCCAGGTGTCGTCCAGTGGCTGCACCCATGTGAGATGGTCCACAGGATACATAAGCATATTATCAAACTGCACCCCAATATTAACAATAGGATAAATAACTGTGTGTTGTCCTGACCATGGGATCAAAGTACAGATAGAGCAGCCTTGTGGTGAACAAATGGGAACACTAACTGTCCACCAATCAAGGTGAGCTATAGCAAATTCCGGTATTTTGGTACTAGCCATATGAATGAGAGATGGTGGCCAGTGTCCTAACTTAGCAGTGATAAGAATTTCCTTTAGTATAGTAATAAGTTCGATCTGTACTTGATCACAGGCAAGAGCCCAGGAAATATTCTTTCCCAATCTATATTCTGCATGTGCTAAGTGTGATGTAGCAGACTCTTGTGAAGCCATGGAAACTGATAGTGATCCGGTGGAGAGAACCGGTACTGCAGGGGAATGCAGGATTTTCTCTTCTGAGATAAAGAAACACAGAGTTAATCAGGAACCACACCTCACCTCAAGGCAGGTGAGGAGCCAAGTCTCTGATTGGGCACGCCCAAGCAGGAGGCGGGCAGTGCAGTACTCAAGCAGCTTGTTAAGAACCCAGAAACAGAAACAGTTAGAAGGTGAGCGAGAAGGGAGGCAAAGAGAAGATCAGCGAGATTGGCAAGGAGACAAGCACCTGGATGAGGATAGGTCAGATGACCAGGAACAGGAATCGTTGGTGAGAGAACCACTAAGCAGCTGTGATCCACGAAGGAGCAGACAGGACCTGGGAGACTCAGGGGCAAAGAAAGACTTCTGTAAGCAGAAGAATTCAAAGGCACTGAGAGACCCAAGGCTACAGCTCAGGAGTTTAAAGGACCAAGCAGAACCTTGGAACAGGAGGCAGTGGGAGAAAGAAATACCCTGGAAGAAGCCCCAGCACAAGGTATCTGGTGGGTTTAGAACGGCTAGCAAGCTTAACAGTGGGAAGCCAGAAAGAGTGAACTTTAATTGTGAAAGACAGGACAAAGGCAGAAAGTTTGATAGTAATTGGTTAAGCCAAGAGAAGCCTAACTGTTTTCCTTTTAAAACTCTAAAAGACTCTCCAAGCACAGCTGAAGCGTTTTACCCTGCACTTTCATATGGAGTTAGGTGGGGGAAGGGAAATGCTTACACGCTGAACTCCTGTCCAAGTAAAAGCACTGATAATTACCAAGAGATAAGAAATGTAAACAAGCATTTACCTGAAGGAGGATATTATCAGCCCAGCTCAGAAAACACACAGGCTGAATTACTTCTCACTGAATTCAGGGAGTTCCTTAAGAGCAGAGCAGTTTCTCCCAATAACGTAGCAAAGCCTGTGAGCAGCTGTGAGGAAGAAATGCCTTTAATTTCTCTGCCGTCTACAGAGCTGGAAGTCCCAATGGACTGCTCTACTTGTGTGATTCAAAAGGACATTTAAATGATATGCTTGCCAATGTTTTATAAAGGAATATAAGAAACTTACCTCACTGATTGCTATGCTAAAGAAGCTTATGTGAAGAGAATAAGTGAAAGCATTTTGTGTGCAATTCAGGAACAGTGCTGTTACCATAGTTTTCTGTTACGTTAATGAAAGGAGGTCACATGACAATTGAATGTGATCCAGAATGGACATTTAGCCAAGCAGTGAAAAGCCTTGTTTAGTTAAGTTTCTCAGCCTTGTTTTATGCTACATTATTTCCTTTACGTCTGCTGCATTTGAACTGCGAAAGCGGGAATAAACCTCACAAAAGAAATTTTCTTTGCCTTGCCTTACTACTTGAGCACCAACACAACTACAACCTTACCCTCAAGGGCAACCAAGGCCAGCCCCTCCCTTAACCCTCAAGGTCCAGGGAGTGGGTGGGTGGCAAAGTGGCGTAGTATTGAGGATACTGCGCAGGCGCAAGAAATAGCCATACCAAGAGCTGCAGAAGCTGACTTCCAGGAGGTGCCCAGCCGAAGAGCTGACAAGCCCAGACAAGGAAGGAGACTGCAGGACTACAGGATCTTCTGTTCCTGACGTGCTTGTATACCACCTGAGCCAGGTAAAGGGTATCCACCCCGGGTAACCAGGATACCAGGGCAAGGGTGCACCCTAGTGGTGACTAGGAAGGAAAAAAAAAAAAGGGAAAAAGCGCAGATAGACAAGTGTTCTGTGATTCCGCACTTGGGTCTGTCTTTTTGATTTGTTGCAGGTATTCCAAGATGGCGATGGACGCCAAGGAGATTTTCCACTGGATGGCGACGCAGCTGGATCGCCAGAGAGATCTTGCGTTAGAGGCACAGGAAAAGGCCAATGCAAGCCTACGTGAACAGCAGCAACCTCTACTGACTCTCATGGAGGAGTGGTTAAAGGAGAGGAAGCAAGCCGCTGGACCATCAACATCCAATACAGGTTCCACACTAACAGACACTGTACACCCTGTTGGTCTACAGACAGGAACTTTGTTCAACTTTGGTCAGCTTACTAATCAGGATGATGTGGATGACTTTCTCGAGAGCTTTGAGAGAGTAGCTCGCCTTAGCTCCTGGCCTCAAGAACACTGGGCGCTAAGACTAGCAGCATCCCTTACTGGGGAAGCGATGGCCGCTTACCGCGCCATGCCTGCTGCTATGGCTGGCAACTATGAGGAATTGAAAAAGGCCATAAGAGAGAGATTAGGGCTCACTCCTTTGGTCTGCCACACGCGTTTGAGGAGTGTGAGACTGAGGCCGAGTGAGACACCTAAGTCATTATGTCACAGGATTAGAAGCCTGATTGACAAGTGGTTAACTCCAGAAGGGAGGTCTGTGGAATCAATACTTGATGACTTGGTATTGGAGCAATACATGAATGCTCTACCCCAGGGAATCCGCACCTTCCTAATCTTGCAGAATTGCAAAACTCCCCAAGAAGCTGTTGCACTCTCTGAGAGATACATAGAGGCAGAGCTAACTGCCCAGAGAGCTAGCACTACTTCTCAGGAGTCAGGCAGTCGCAGATTAGAAAGGGACGGGAGGGTGCATGAGGACCCGATAAAAATGTGCATGCCTTTATGGAAAAGCTCTAAGAATAGGCTAAGATGTTACAAATGTGGGCAAGAGGGACATTTGCAAAAACACTGTTTTGTTAAAACTGCTTGATAGCGGGTAGTCCTATGGAAGATAGACTCGGATTTCTTCTTGCGATTGAAGTACAGGGAATTACCACTCAAGCTCTCCTGGATTCAGGAGCAGAGTTAAGCATGCTCTCTGAAGAGTTTTGGCAGAGAATAGAAGCCATGCAGGGCAAGGAAGTAATTCAGCCTGTTAGTTCAGTTAAAATAAGGTGCGTCCATGGAGGAACTTCTACCTACCCAGTATACAAGTTACGCATAGCGGGGTTAGGTCCACCAAGGGCTGTCCCCATAGCAGTTGTCCCAGGACTTCCCCATGCAGTAATTCTAGGCAGGGATTGGCCGCAGTTCTTCAGGGAGATGGAAAGAGAGTTGCAGGTGAAAGGTGCAATGGTCTCCACAAGAGCCCAGTCCTCAGCCTTAGAAAATAAAGAAGATACCTCAGAGGATCTCGGAGAAGTTCTCCCCTCTGATGATGCGTTGATAGATACACCAGACACTAAAGTCAGGAAGCCTAAATCTGAGAAACATAAGGAGAAACAGTCTCGCTCTAAGAACAAGTCTGAAGTGCAGGCAGGGCAAGAGCTACCATGGGTTACCAGAGGAGCTAATGAATAAGTTTCCCACGTTCCCAAATGAGCAGCAAGCGGACCCCGCTCTCACACAGGCATTCAAATGGGCTCAGACTACTAGGGATACCTTACCTAGATTTATCTTGACTGCAGGCATACTCTATAGGGAGAGTAAAGATCCTTTCACAGGAGATAGTAGAAAGCAGTTGGTTGTGCCAACGACCTTTAAAAATATAGTGTTGCGGTTGGCACACGACCATCCCGTTGGGGGGCATAAAGGCATTCAGGGAACCCTCGATCAAATCTTAGCCAGATTCTATTGGCCGGTGTCTTCAAAGAGACAGCAAAGTTCTGTGAGGCTTGCCCCACATGCCAAAGAGTTTCAGCGGCCCATCCCCGGGATGTCCCCATGATACCATCACCAGTGATTAAGGATCCCATCCAGAGGATAGGTGTAGACATTGTCGGACCTCTGATTAAAACATCCCGAGGTTTCCGCTATATCTTAGTGGTGGTAGACCACGCTACAAGGTTCCCGTGGGCCATGCCACTACGCACCATATCTGCCAAAGTAATAGCAAACGAACTTATTAAGTTGTTTTGTGAAGTGGGTTTCCCTAAGGAAGTTCTCACCGACAGGGGGAGCAACTTCATGTCAAAATACTTAGGACAAGTGTGGGATGCCTTTGGTATTCACCATATTAAGACGGCAGCATACCATCCACAAACGAACGGTTTAGTCGAGAGACAAAACCAGACTCTTAAAAGGATGTTACGTAGGAGTTTGGAGGGGGAAATGGACAACTGGGATACAATGCTTCCCTTTGTTCTTTATGCATGCCGAGAGAGAAAACAGGCCTCGTTAGGAACAGCACCATATGAGCTACTATAAGGGAGGTCTCCCCGAGGCATTCTCGATATTCTGAGAGAACAGTGGGTAGAACCCGATCCCAGGGAAGTGGAGGTGCCCAAGTTCCTGAGAAATTTAAAGAATCGGCTACGCCGGACTTCACAAGTTGCAGTGGATAATCTGAAGCGTAGTCAGGCCAAACAGAAAGCCTATTACGATAGGAACACAAAGCAACGTCAACTAAATGTAGGAGAGAAAGTTATTGTAATGGTGGCTGGGACAGAACCGAAATTTGAGAGCCATTGGAAAGGCCCGTGTAGGGTAGTACAAGCCGTAGGACCTGTATCTTACTTGATCGAGAATAGGAAAGGTCGCAGGCAAGTCTACCATGTCAACGTGTTAAAACCCTGGCATGACAGAGTAGCTTTAGCCCAATTAGCCACAATAGCCTCTCCGAGACAACAGCCTCAACAGGACCTCATCAGCACTGAACCCATAGATAGAATCACATGCTGTGCCGTCAAGACTAAGCCAGCCCGTGATATCTTAAGGGGGGGGATCTGTGATGTAGCAGACTCTTGTGAAGCCATGGAAACTGATAGTGATCCGGTGGAGAGAACCGGTACTGCAGGGGAATGCAGGATTTTCTCTTCTGAGATAAAGAAACACAGAGTTAATCAGGAACCACACCTCACCTCAAGGCAGGTGAGGAGCCAAGTCTCTGATTGGGCACGCCCAAGCAGGAGGCGGGCAGTGCAGTACTCAAGCAGCTTGTTAAGAACCCAGAAACAGAAACAGTTAGAAGGTGAGCGAGAAGGGAGGCAAAGAGAAGATCAGCGAGAGCAGCGAGATTGGCAAGAAGACAAGCACCTGGACGAGGATAGGTCAGATGACCAGGAACAGGAATCGTTGGTGAGAGAACCACTAAGCAGCTGTGATCCACGAAGGAGCAGACAGGACCTGGGAGACTCAGGGGCAAAGAAAGACTTCTGTAAGCAGAAGAATTCAAAGGCACTGAGAGACCCAAGGCTACAGCTCAGGAGTTTAAAGGACCAAGCAGAACCTTGGAACAGGAGGCAGTGGGAGAAAGAAATACCCTGGAAGAAGCCCCAGCACAAGGTATCTGGTGGGTTTAGAACGGCTAGCAAGCTTAACAGTGGGAAGCCAGAAAGAGTGAACTTTAATTGTGAAAGACAGGACAAAGGCAGAAAGTTTGATAGTAATTGGTTAAGCCAAGAGAAGCCTAACTGTTTTCCTTTTAAAACTCTAAAAGACTCTCCAAGCACAGCTGAAGCGTTTTACCCTGCACTTTCATATGGAGATAGGTGGGGGAAGGGAAATGCTTACACGCTGAACTCCTGTCCAAGTAAAAGCACTGATAATTGCCAAGAGATAAGAAATGTAAACAAGCATTTACCTGAAGGAGGATATTATCAGCCCAGCTCAGAAAACACACAGGCTGAATTACTTCTCACTGAATTCAGGGAGTTCCTTAAGAGCAGAGCAGTTTCTCCCAATAACGTAGCAAAGCCTGTGAGTAGCTGTGAGGAAGAAATGCTTTTAATTTCTCTGCCGTCTACAGAGCTGGAAGTCCCGATGGACTGCTCTACTTGTGTGATTCCACGTGATATCTGTGCTGTACTCTCTTTTCAAGCAGGCTTTCAACGCAATGAAACTATTCCATTGGCCAGAGATAATGTACAGTCCATTATATCTATATCTTCTCCAGTATCAATACACTCTGGTTCACAGTCCATCAATTCCTCCTGCTCATAAGGAAATGCTTGAACCGGCACTGCTGGTGCCACGCCCTTTCTTACTGCTCCAGGCTTTACACGATATGCTTGGGTCAAATACTGGCTTTCACACAGACTATTAGGCTCAGTATTCTTTTCCCAGCACCACCCTTCTGGGTACAAACAGTCACTGTAATTAAGTATATTCAAGCCTTTTGGCTTACCTTTCAGCCTTACAGGTGGAGGTTTTCTCTGGTGCTTTTGAATAGCTGTAGGTTCCCAACCTAAGCCCTGCTCATAGCATTTCACTTGCCTCCTAGGCTTTCTGTCTCTCCCGTGCTCCCCAGGATATTGCAGACAATCTCCTTTGCCCTTGTTATATCCTGTCCTCGGGGTTTCTTTCTTTCTCCTCAAGAAGGAATCTGTCTCTCCTTTCCATAGAGACTCAGGCTTACTCTGGGCATAGCTGTCTTCAATGTAGCTCTCAATAGCTTCTCTCTCCAGCTCGTATGCCTCACTTCCTGCTTCTTCAGCCAACTCTTCCTTACTTCCCTCTCTGCCTACCTTACTCCACCTACTCCACTTACTTAACTCACCTGAACCTTCTTTAATAGGGTGAATTCTGGGGCCGTGCTCAATTCCACCCCCTAGCAGGTGTCCTGCATTTTCTTGTGATTCACCCCTTGACTGATAGCACCGGCGTTTCTCTTGCTTCCGTGCTTGGTTCCCACGGTAACCAGGAACCATGTGCTTCTGTTTACAGCTCAGCTCTACTTTTGTTCCTGGTTTTTTAGCTTCATTACACGGGCTAGAAGGACCCACTATGTCACAAGTATGAAATTAAAATTTCTTTATGTTCTTTAAAATCAAAGGCTTCCATATTTGATACAGCAGAAAGGCTGTAGTTGGACTATCTCAAATGTGTAACTGTGGCAGGTGCAGGCCTGTGATCCACGGTGTCTGACATAGGCAGGCCAGCATGGCTAGCTTGACCTGTAAATGAGGCCTGTGGAGAGGCATATAGGATTGCACATCCCCCAATATGCTGCTATTGTAAGATAGAACTCAGTAGAAGTATTGAATTAGCTTAGGTAAGCAGAACTGCAGAACTAAGAAATGGAAAAATACAGAAAAGACATGTTTGAAAGTTACTGATAAGAAAAAGTACATCTGCAGAGAAATAATGAGGAGTGCTGACAGATGAGTTACAGAACCTTGCTCTTCTGCACGCACAAATTGGTCCCATAACCTTGAGAGTGTGAAAGTAACAAGTTGATGAACTGACCATTGTAATTGGGACTAGAAGGGGGGCAGGCAGGTGTCATGCCCACAGAAGGGACATAATTGGATAAACTTATCAGTACCGGGACCAATAGAAGAGGTACGGAAGGTACGGGAGGTTACCGGGACCAATGAAATGTTTTCCTATACCTAGAATGGAACAAAAGTCTATAAAAGTTGTTGTAATGCTTGAAAACTTTGCTCAGCCATTTTGAAATTGACTTGCTTGAGACGTGTGCACAAATAAATGATTTGGACCTTCTGAACAGACTCCTGGTATCATTGGTTTGTCTGCGCTTTGCTGCTACATATTCCTTGGTGCGTTGGCCGGGAAGTTGTGGAATCAAAGTGTATATAGGGCAATATACCACGACTTTCAGCCTCTATAGGCTTGGTCCTGCCGGGATCGCGCCCTTCCGACGAGGGCCGCTCCCTGGCGCCACCGGTCCCTTGTATCGGAGGGAGCTGGTCGGACCTCGGCGGGTGCCGGGCCCGGTTGGAGCCAACGCCTCGAACCCGAGTGAGGGGAGTCTGAGGTCCAACTCATGCGCCTGCTTGGGAAGTTTGAGGACCGGATCCGGTGAGTATAGTTTTGATTTTGGGTCTAGACAGAAATAGAAAGAGCAGTACTGCCATTGGAATTTGGAATTTGTAATCTCGAGATATTGGGAATTGGTAAGAGAGCATGATCAACTCTCAAGGAAGAGCCGAGTAGCCTGGCATGGGAATTCGCTGGGTGAAACCCTCATCCTTTTTGTAATTGGGAAAAAGACTAGTCAGAACAGATAGAAACGAATGCATTCTGGGATACGTTGCTAGCATGATTGTGTGAACGAAGTGTGAATGAGAGGTCTGGCAGCACGGACCAAGTGAAGGCGGACCCCTGATTAGCGCATTTCCTGACCGGGCGACCGCGTTCAGGTCGCGAAAAGGGGGAAACGATTGTCGTCTTGTCTTGTTATTTGTATTCCCTATACGTTTCCAGGGCCGTGAGGACCCCTTACCCACGGTCCGCCCTCCTTTTCCCTTCTGTCTGTTGTTGCGCGCACACATCGAAATGGGAGGGGCGGTGTCTACTAGAAACACTCCATTAGAATGTATGATCGCACATTTTAAAGAGGGATATTCAGGAGATTATGGTATTAAAATGACAGCAGCCCGTTTGCAGATTTTGTGTACTAGGGAGTGGCCCGATCTAGACCCCATCTGGCCCCGAGAAGGAACGTTCACTGTAGAGATTATTCAGTCAATACATCGTAGAGTGCGGGTAGCGCACCCCGATCAGTACCCCTATAGATTCCTGGTTAAGTATTTGTGAAGATCCGCCCTCCTGGGCGCAGCGCTGTTATGAGGAACAGTGCAGAATAATGTTAGCTAAAACAGATTCTAGACAGAAAACGGAACAGCCTAGAATGAAAGAGCAGGATAAGAAAGCCAAGAAGAAACCCATCTTGGTAGATCCTGATTCCCCAGAGATAGTCCTCAGGCAGCCCCGAACCCCAGGTCCAGTAAGAGTAGCCCGGCGTCGTCCTGCCCCAGAACCCCAGAGACGGCCAGAGCCGAGACGGGACCCAACCCCTGACCCCCCTCCTCCCGGAGGAGAGAAAGAGGAAGAATTAGTGGAAAGAGAAGTGGAGGACGTAAAAAGTGAGTCAGAAGCGGAGATAGAAGAAGGAGAAAGAGAGAATTCCCCAGAAGAGGAGGAGGACAGTGTACAAATAATCGAGAAAGCCAGCGCTAGCACTAGCACGCCAGTGAAAGAGAAACCCAAAGCCAAACCTGTTGAGAAAAAGAAAGCGACTCCTGCAAAGGCAACGACAATAACCCTTAGATCCCAAACGACGCCTGGGACAGCCAAACTGTTTCCCTTGAGGCAAGTCCCGGGAGTGCCCGTAAAGAATGATAATGATGAAGTGGTAGCGGGACCCCTAACTTATGTGTATATCCCTTTCTCTACAACTGATTTATTAAATTGGAGGTCGCACTACGCCTCCTATACTAGTAAGCCCCAGGAGCTGACAGAATTAGTAACTAGTATTATGGAAACTCACCAACCCACTTGGCCAGATTGCCGTCAGCTCCTGACCACCCTATTCACTACAGAAGAACGAGCGAGAATTAGAAAAGCAGCTATTGAATGGATGGCAGAAAACCCTGCAGCTCCGGCGCAGGGGCAGAATATAATAGACCGTAGGGAAGCAGCTCAGAGAGAATTCCCGAATGAAGACCCCCAATGGGATCCAAATACAGATGAAGGATCCACAGCCCTAGCCCGTTTTCGCCAAGGCTTTTTACAAGGCCTGAGAAGGGGGGGCCAAAAAGCCATGAACCTTTCCAAAGTCACAGGAGTTATTCAAGGGATAGATGAGAGCCCAGCAGATTTTTATGAAAGATTAACTGAAGCCTACAGAATGTATACTCCCTATGATCCCGAGGCACCAGGAAGTTTATGTATGGTGAATTCTGCTTTTGTAAACCAGTCTCAACCAGACATTAGACGTAAATTACAGAAATTAGAAGGGTTTGCGGGCATGAATGCAACACAGTTATTGGAAGTCGCTCATAAAGTGTATGTGAATCGTGATACTGAGAGACAGAGAGAATGTGATAGAAAGATGAAGAAGAAAGCTGATTTTTTGGCTGCGGCCATAGTTGAAAAGAAAAGGGGAGGTGTCCCTAATCGAAGGAGCAGAGGAAGAGGGCGGGGTCAAGGCGGAGGCCGGACCCAGAGACTAGGCATGAACCAATGCGCCTATTGCAGAGAGGAAGGACATTGGAGAGATACGTGCCCGCAACTCGAAGACGCCCAGCAAGATGACGACAACGATCATCAGTGGCGAGAAGAAAGACGAGGCCGTCCCCGAGGCCGAGGAGGAGCCAATCGAGAACAATTCCAGCGAGAGAGAGGAGGAGGAGCCATTCAAGCATTGGCCACACAAGCCCATGATGAGGATGACGTGGATTAGGACAGACCGGGCTCCAAGTTTGCTTTAGGTCTCCAGGAGCCTATGGTCGGAATACAAATAGGAGACCAAATTATGAACTTTATGGTTGATACTGGAGCAGAGCATTCAGTAATAGACAAAAAGATAGCCCCATTCACTACAAAAGCAGTCACCATTATAGGAGCAACTGGTGCCAAAGCCACAAAGTCTTTTCTTCAAAACCGAATATGCAGTCTAGGAGGACAGCAAGTAACTCATCAATTCCTTTACATGCCCGAATGCCCAGTACCACTACTGGGACGAGATATGCTAGCCAAGCTTCAAGCACAGATATCTTTCTCTGAACAAGGAGAAATGCAAATGACAGTAAATTCCCAAGCCAAGCCAGCAGGAGTAATGCTGCTGACAGTTCCCCGAGAAGAAGAATGGAGGTATTACATCGATGACTCCATCCAAGACACCTATTTTGAACAAACTTTAAAGAACATTCATGCACCACCTGGAGTATGGGCAGAAGGCAGTCCCCCAGGCCTAGCCAAGCATATAGCTCCAGTGATTGTAACCCTCAAGCCTAGTGCTACACCAGTGCACGTCAAACAAGTACCCTCTCCCAAGAGCCGCAATTGAAGGCATCCATCGCCACCTACAGAGATTGCTCGAATATGGCCTACTAAAAGTATGTCAATCCCCATGGAACACCCCACTTTTGCCAGTAAAGAAACCTGGGACAGATGATTATCGCCCAGTACAAGATTTAAGAAGAGTAAATGATGCAGTTGAAACTATACATCCAGTTGTACCCAATCCTTACACTCTTCTAGGACTGATACCTGCTGAAGCTACCCATTTCACTGTACTGGATTTGAAAGATGCATTCTTCTGCATAAGATTAGCCCCTGTAAGCCAAATATTGTTTGCATTTGAATGGCAGGACCCCATCTCTGGAAGAGGGGGCCAACTCACCTGGACAAGATTACCCCAAGGATTCAAGAATTCACCTACCATCTTTAGTGCTGCATTAAATCAAGACCTTTCAAGCTATCCAGTAGCCCCGGGGAGGAGAGTGCTTCTTCAATACGTGGATGATCTGTTGATAGCTGCCGTATCAGAAAGAGAATGTATATTAGCCACCAAAGATCTCTTGCAGTTACTAGATGAAGCTGGATACAAAGCTTCCAGAGCCAAAGCACAGCTATGTCAAAAAGAAGTGAAATACTTGGGTTTTTGTATTACCCAAGGAAGCAGAAGATTAGGCAGAGAAAGAAAAGAAGCAGTATGTAGAATTCCAACTCCAACAACCAGAAAGCAGGTCAGAGCCTTTCTGGGAGCGGCAGGATATTGCCGAATCTGGATACCCAACTTTGCCCAAATTGCCAAACCACTGTATGAAGCCACAAAAGGAGAAGAGAAGTCACCACTGGAGTGGGGACTTGAGCAGGACACAGCCTTCCAGAAGTTAAAAGAAGAATTGATGTCATCACCAGCACTTGGACTACCAGATGTCCACAAACCTTTCCACTTGTTTGTACATGAAGCACAGGGAAATGCCCTAGGCATGTTGACTCAGAAATTAGGAAATTGGGAGCGACCTGTAGCCTACTTATCGAAACAATTGGACCCTGTGGCCAAAGGATGGCCACCTTGCTTGAGAGCAGTTGCAGCTACAGCGCTACTAGTGAGTGAAGCAGACAAACTCACACTAGGACAGAACATACGAGTCACTGTGCCACATGCAGTCCTTGCCCTTATGGAACAAAAAGCAAATTATTGGCTCACCAACTCCCGAATGTTGAAGTACCAGAGCATGTTATGTGAAAACCCACAGATACAACTTGAAGTGAGCCATGCCTTGAATCCAGCTACCTTGATACCCATTAGTGATGAACTCCCAGAACATGACTGTATCGAAGTCATGGAAACTGTGTTCTCTAGTCGACCTGACTTAACAGATGTGCCCATAGACAATCCCGACCAGATCTATTATGTTGATGGGAGCAGTCTCATCCTTGATGGACGACGCTGTGCCGGATATGCAGTCGTCACTCAACATGAAGTAATTGAATCATCAGCTCTAGCCTCAGGCACATCAGCCCAGAAAGCCGAATTGATAGCACTTACCAGAGCATTGTTGTTAGGAGAAAAACTTGTACTAAATGTATATACAGATTCCAAATATGCATTCACTACCTTGCATGCCCATGGAGCTCTCTATAAAGAAAGAGGACTCATCACATCCGGAGGAAAATCAGTCAAGTATGGTCCCGAGATATTGATGTTACTTGACGCAGTCTGGGCCCCAACACGTGTAGCTGTCATGCATTGCAGAGGACATCAAGCAGGGAAAGGAGAAGTTGCCCGAGGAAATAGATTTGCAGATGCCTCAGCACGACAAGCAGCTATGACAGGACAGATTGCCCCACAAGCTATGCCAATGCAAGCAGCATTGTTTCCAGTACCCTTGAATCTATGGACCCCACGATATACCACCAAAGAATTGGACTACTATTGTGACAAAGAAAATGGAGTATTGAAAGATGGATGGATTGAGCTGCCACCAGAAGAGGGCAGTCAACCTCCAGGACGAATAGTAATTCCAGAGCTGTTAGGACCATCCTTTGTCAAAGCTTTCCACGAAGCCACCCACTATGGAAAGAGTGCTATGGAGAAAGCACTCAGACCACATTTCTACATCCCTCTGATGACAACCATATCAGCCTCAGTAGCACGACAGTGTGTAACTTGTGCCAAAAATAATGCCAAGCAAGGCCTTATTACCGCACCCCGAGTTCAGTCAGGAGGTGTCACCCCCATGCACAACCTCCAAGTTGATTTTACCGAAATGCCAAAAGCCAATGGATACCATTACCTACTAGTATTAGTTTGTACTTTCTCTGGGTGGGTAGAAGCCTTCCCAACCAGAACGGAGAAAGCTCGAGAAGTTACCAAAGTCTTAATGAGAGAGATTGTCCCCAGATTTGGAATCCCAGCAGTAATAGGGTCAGACAATGGACCCTCATTTGTCTCCCAAGTTACTCAGCAGTTAGCAAAAGCTTTGCAGATACAGTGGAAACTCCACACTGCATACAGACCCCAGAGTTCAGGGAAAGTTGAGCGAATGAATCGTACATTGAAAGCCCAAATGTCTAAGCTTTGTCAGGAGACACACTTGAAATGGCCCCAAGTGCTCCCCATAGCTTTACTCAGAATACGCTCAGCCCCTGTAAAGTCAACAGGATTTTCCCCTTTTGAAGTTTTGTATGGTAAACCCCCACCAATAGTGCAGGGAGTCAAAGGAAGTTTAGCCCAGATTGGTTCAGAAGTAACCAGACAAGAACTCCTAGCTCTTAGTTTTGTTCTGCAGACTCTCCATACGTGGATCCAAGACCAGTTGCCTATCAACTTGACGGAACCCTTGCATCCCTACCAGCCTGGAACTTCGGTGTGGATCAAAGATTGGAAGAAGATACCGTTGGAACCCCATTGGAAGGGACCGTACACCGTCATCCTGTCTACCCCAACTGCAGTAAAGGTAGCCGAGATCGACGCCTGGATCCACCACAGCAGAGTCAAGCCCGCCGCCGATCCTGAACCAGAGCGGTGGACAGCAGAGCAGCACCCTGATGTACCCTTGCGAGTTACTTTGAGACGGCAACCAGCAGCATAGACACTTCATCACAAGTGCTTTGCAGTAGCCAAGTCTTTCGAAGAGGATTGCTGTTTTCCATGCAGCAACAGTTTTGTTTCAACGAACCCAACTTGTGTGTGATTTGACACACTACTTTGAGACTACATTGACTAAAGCCAGACTTCACAAGCCAACTGAATTGCTAAGTTGGTTAATGTATACTGGACATCTTGAGGATCTTCAATCAACACTCAGCACCCGTTAAATTGCTTCATTAGCAAACGGGACGAAGAATAATAGACCGTCGTGATCAAGATCAGCAAGCTGAGGATTCAGAAGAACTCCAATCAACATCAACATGTATCTTTGTTTTTGCTTTGCCTTGGTTGCCTTCTTTGGAGGTTTTGAACAGACTTATGCTCTACCTCCATGCACTGCTTGCATAACTTCTACTAGAACTGGACTGAAAGTAACTCAGACTTTGCTTTACCATTCTTACTATACCTGCAAGGGAACAATAACTCGGTGTATCTATAACAACACTGAACTAAATGTTTGCACTCATGGCAAAATCAAAGCATGCTATAATCCGCATCAGAATCCATCCTATTACACGTTGGAAATAAGATGGAAGGATGCAGATGGACCTATATTAGCTGCTACACCACCACTTAAGGACATTACTAAACCTGCTGTTTTGAATTTTGATGCATGTAATGCTATTAATAGAGATAGTCAGTCCACCTGTGGTACATGGGAGAAAGCGTATCGAAATGACCATAAGTATATGTGTCCAGAAGGTGCCACAAATTGGTGGAAGTGTACAGGTAAAACAGGATCAGGGTATAGTACTGCTACAGCGGCAGATTACTATTGCCCGTATTGGGGATGTGTTTTTTATGCTACCTGGAACACCGGTATAACTAATGAGAAAATAGATAAGCGGATGGCTACTCTAACCAAGCCAACCACAAATGATAAATGTCAGAAAGATGCTTGTAACCCCTTACATTTGCGTGTACATAATCCCCATGCATGGAAACAAGGATATAAGTTTGGTTTACGTATTGCTGGAGGAGCAATAGATCCAGGGACCATTGTGTATATCAGATTGAATACCCAAGCCCACAAGTCATCTAAATATCATATTCATAATACCTTTTATGAAGCTATGCATGTAAATAAGTTTGAGATCCCTCACCCTTCACAGAATTTGTTTCTAGAATTAGCCGGAGCAGTAGTATCTAGTCTTAAGATCACAGATTGTTATTTCTGTGGCGGAACCCAAATGGGAGATCAATGGCCCTGGGAAGCCCAAGAATTGAATTATTCCATGATTTACAACCAAACTGAATTACACAAGACAACCAGTGAATGGGTGTTAGCGCACTCAATCGTTGGACGTCTTTGCTTTGCCAGAACTGGACCCCAGTTCACCCAAAAGGTAGGACAGCTGGTCTGTCTTAGCCAGAAATACTATAATGCCACGACCAAAAAGACAGCATGGTGGTCAGGAATCAGACATCCTGAACCTCCTAACCCATTAGCTAGATTTCCTGAACTTGCAGGTCTATGGACTAACCTTGCCAAAGTCCAAGCCTGGCAAGCCCCACCTGGCCTATATTGGATCTGTGGAAACCGAGCATATGCACAACTCCCGCCACACTGGGGAGGAGCATGTGTCTTAGGAACCATCAGACCTTCTTTCTTCCTGTTAAACACTGAACATGGAGAACAATTAGGATATCCTGTATATACTACCCACAAACACAAAAGAGCATCAAGACAGAAAAGAGAGGCCTTACAGATAGGCAAGTGGGAAAAGTGGCAAGGTGATGATTGGCCACCAGAAAGAATTATTGAGTATTATGGACCTGCCACTTGGAATGATGATGGTATGTATGGTTATCGTACCCCAATTTATATGATTAATCGTATTATCCGCTTACAAGCAGTAGTTGAAATAATAACCAATGAAACTAGTCATGCTCTTACGCTCTTAGCTAGACAAAGTACTCAGATGCGCACTGCCATATACCAGAATCGCTTAGCACTTGATTATTTGCTAGCAGCTGAAGGAGGAGTATGTGGTAAGCTGAATTTAACTAATTGCTGTTTGAAAATAGATGATAAAGGTCAAGTAGTTGAAGAAATTGCTAAAGATATGCAAAGACATGCTTATGTGCCAGTACAGACTTGGCACGCATTGAAATTTCCTAACTGGTTTGCTAACCTTTTCTCTTGGCTGGGAGGATTTAAGACTTTCATTGTTTTAGTACTAATCCTTGTTGCTGTTATCCTCTTATTACCATGTTTAATCCCATGTTGTATGCGTTCCATTCATAGTGCTATTGATAGTACAGTAGAGCGGAAGACCGCAACTAAAATAATGGCTTTATACAAAGCTAGTCCTAGTAGAAATCCTTCAATCATGATGTGATTCTTCTAAAACGTGATTTAATTCTCACACCTTATTGAGTAATAGGGTGAGATTAATCAAAGGGGGGACTGTGGCAGGTGCAGGCCTGTGATCCACGGTGTCTGACATAGGCAGGCCAGCATGGCTAGCTTGACCTGTAAATGAGGCCTGTGGAGAGGCATATAGGATTGCACATCCCCCAATATGCTGCTATTGTAAGATAGAACTCAGTAGAAGTATTGAATTAGCTTAGGTAAGCAGAACTGCAGAACTAAGAAATGGAAAAATACAGAAAAGACATGTTTGAAAGTTACTGAGAATAAAAGTACATCTGCAGAGAAATAATGAGGAGTGCTGACAGATGAGTTACAGAACCTTGCTCTTCTGCACGCACAAATTGGTCCCATAACCTTGAGAGTGTGAAAGTAACAAGTTGATGAACTGACCATTGTAATTGGGACTAGAAGGGGGGCAGGCAGGTGTCATGCCCACAGAAGGGACATAATTGGATAAACTTATCAGTACCGGGACCAATAGAAGAGGTACGGAAGGTACGGGAGGTTACCGGGACCAATGAAATGTTTTCCTATACCTAGAATGGAACAAAAGTCTATAAAAGTTGTTGTAATGCTTGAAAACTTTGCTCAGCCATTTTGAAATTGACTTGCTTGAGACTTGTGCACAAATAAATGATTTGGACCTTCTGAACAGACTCCTGGTATCATTGGTTTGTCTGCGCTTTGCTGCTACATAACCTTAGAAGGAGGAATGCTCACTTTTATGAAGAAGTGAGACTTAGAATTATAGTTGGAATGGTATAAATTTTATGGGTGTTCAGTAAAGAGTACTGGCATACAGACCACACCTTAAAATTATACCTGAATAAAAAGTGCTTATCACCTTTTTAACAGGGTGGAAGTTTAGGGTGAAGTTATAGTAAGAAGGGTGTTAGGAGATAAACAGAATTGTTGTATCAATTGCAGCCAGCTTTAAGCCTGCTCTCACTAAGATAGTTACTGACAGGAGACAGAGAAATAAAAGTTAAAAGGGACAGGAGGTTCAATGAGGGACTGTTTACCTGTGTACCACTTCCAAACTAAATCTGGACTATCTCTCTGTCTTTTCTTAGCAGCTCAAATAATATAGCAAGCCTATACATCAAAATAAGACAATTGCAAGCCACTCTGTGTGATGTCTTTAAAATTCTAGATGCTTACAGAGCCTTTTGACAATAAAAATCTCACCTTGTCTAACCCACAAAACAAATTTATCACTGGAACTGTTCACTAAATAGTGTCTAAGTGTCATCCAGTCTGTCAATTGTAAATGGTCACAAGGACTTTTGATTCTGTCTGAAATCTACTTAATGTATTATACAAAATTATTACTTACCCAACTGGAGGTCTGCTGTGAAATCCGAGAGACGAGCCCCCATAAAGATGTAAGATTTAGTCAGCGATAAAGTGTAAGATGTAGTCTCCTGTAGGTCCTGGGTTCATTTCACTTCACAGAGGCAGTAGGGTTTGTAATAAAACAACCAAACAGGTGTGGCTTGGAGAAAGGTTTTTATGTAGAAATAGGCTTCTTACATAGGTATTGAACAGAGGTATATAGTGATTGTTACAGAGCTGTTTCAGTGTCCATCAATGAATCTGTGTGTGCATGTGCATGTGTGAAGTTTGAGAGAGAGAGAGGCCAGAACATGTGGGTCAGAGCCTCATGGCAAGGTGTAGTGAGAGAGAGCGGGGGAGGGGTGAAGGGAATTGATTATCAGAGCCTCCTGTCCTTCATGTCCGATGAATGGTGGAAGAGAGAGATAGAGAGGAAGTGTTTCTGTCCTTTATAGTGAATTGAATCCTCTCCAGCACTTCCCCTTGAGGTCTGCTAGCCACTCCCTTTAAGGTCTGCCATTGTTGATTTAGCAAGGAGGGGCTTCAGACAGGCCTTGGAGACTGAAATCACCAGGGGGTCAGAGTTAATCTCATCTTGTAAACTGTCCTATTACCTTTGGAGACTGAAACCACCAGAGTCCAAAGCTGCATGAAATGTATGCTGACAGTTTGTGGGTACCAGTGAGTATATGTGCGGCCTATTTTGTGCCAATTGCAAGGGGTGAATAGAACGTTTTGGTAAACCTTGGTAAATCCTGTTGTGATTTTATCAATTCCCCTAATAACACTGTCCAGAAGTGAGGTTAGTAGTATTTTGACGTTATGGTTGGGTTTAAAGCCATGCTGGTGGGAGTCCAGAGGGGCATGTATGTTAAGGTGGTCCTGTACCACTTTTTTCAATAATTTTTGCCATGAGAGGTAGATTGGATATAGGGCGGTAGGATTTAGTGTCGGATTTGTTGAGTGATTTTTTTTTAGTATTGGTTGTATGGTAGCGTGCTTGAGTGCATTTAGCATGTAGTTGAGGGCAGTTATCACTATCTTGTGATAAAATGTATGACTTGCTCCTTCGTGGCTTTAATCCAGGATGTTGGGCATGGGTCTGACGGTGATGTGGTGGTGTTGAGAGATGTGATGATGTGTTCAGTTTGTTGGCAGCTTGGTTCATGGAATTCATTCCATGTTGTAGGAAGTGTATCCAGGTTGGTTGAGGTTAGGGTCGGAAGAGTTTTCATAGTGTGGGTTTTTTGGTTATCAGATAGTTTGCAAATACTGTGGGTTTATCTCTGGGTTAGCTTATTGCACTGGGTCTTTTATGAGGGTCCTTGTTCAAACAGTTCACAAGATTTGTTGGCTGACTTCATAATGCGGTTGGTGTAGAATTATTGTTTGGCTTTATTTATTCTGTTATTGTATTCATGCTGTTTTTGCCTATATTGTGTAAGGGTGGTGGTGGATTTGGTCCATCTCCAATGTCTCTCTAGTTGTTGCAGTGCTTGTTTCATTTGCTTGATCTCAGAGGAGTACCATGGGGCTGATATTTTTTGTGTCTTTTTGTGGTCCTTGCTTGGGGCTGCTACAGCAATGAGAATGGTTTTGTTCCAGTTTTCAATGGCCATGTCCAGGTCGGGTATGTCGTGGTTCAGATTTGGGGTTATTTCTTCTAAGAACCTTTCTCTTTGAAAGCTTTTAAATCTTCTTTCTGTGTGTTGCTGGGTTGTTGTGTCAGCGGTCCTTTTTAGACGCATCTTGAAGGTTATGAGATGGTGGTCTGCCCATGGTATGGGCATGATTGATGAGGTTCTGTTTGGTCATCGTCTTTGGGATGAAAATAATGTCAGGCATTGTCCCTAAGCTGATGGGTTGGTGTGGTGATTTGATTGAATTGAAACCACTCCTTTGCCCCCAAGAATGCCATTACTACTTTGTTGTTTACTGAGCTTAGACTGAAATCATCCAGGGCTATGAGGGGTTTGTGTATCGTATACTGGCTGCATGCTGTCTCAAGCAAGGAGAATAACTCATCGAAGCTGGCTTTGGGGACTCTATAAGTGAGACATATGGTGATATATATGTTGGCAATTGTGATTATGTTTGTGTTGTGTGTGATGACTGGGGCTGTGAGTTTGAATTTAAAGTGGTTTCTAGTGAGAATTAGAACACCTTCACCTCTCTTGTGTGCTCTGCGGCAGTGGAAGGCAATGTAGTTTGCAGGTGTAATCTAGTTGATGATGGCTTGGTCTGTGTCTTTGAGTCAGGTTTTAGTGATGCACAGGATGTCTGTGATTGTGTTGATTTTATTTCTGACTGATCTGGTGTTGACGAGTGTGCATGTGATGGGAGTATCTAGTATAGGGTTGTTGTATGTAGGTGTAGTTGTGGGCTGGGGTATGATTTCTATAAGTCTGTATGTTTTTTGGGTGTCATGTTTGATAGGGTGTTGCCACAAGCTGATTTGGTGTGTGTGTGTGATTATAGGAAGTATTAGTATGTAAGAGATGTGGGTGTTGCCCCTATGTATACGAAGAGGAAGTGAGCAAATGATAAGAGTAAAGGAGCAGTGTCACTATGTAGCTTTATGGTTGTGTTATGCAGTTAACTGAGGGGCTTGGATTATAGTAGAGGGATTAGTGATGTTATTCTGGTGATATTTGAGGATAAGGGTTTTTAAATAGGTATGGATAGATAGATGCTGTGCTTATCAGGGCCCTTTGTGTTTCGGACATTGTATCTTTCCAGATGTGAGCTTGCGTGCCAAGGTTCTAGGCCTCCGGAGATTTGTGAGGCAGGTTGGGTCCGTGGAACTGGAGGTGTTGTAGTAGGTCTTTGCCCAATGCTCTGTCTTGAATTGCGAGCAGATTTTTATCGCTTACAGTCCCCGCCTAAGGGCCACGCCAAAGGTCCCATTGATGAGGCCCCCAGGCATGGGCGTGACCTATGGCAGTTTTCCTTTATGCTGGTGCTGCTGGGTCCCTGGTTGACCTTGGGATGATGATGAGGGATTTAAGCCTCCCGCTTGCAGTCTGATGCCGATCGGGGAGCTGAGGAGTTGAGTTTTGCGCACTATGGCAGCTCTAAGGACTTTCAAAGATTGATTAACCAACCAAATTGTTCTCATTCAAAGTGACAGTCAGGTTGCCATGTTCTACATCATCAAGCAGAGAGGAACCACATCATATCACCTGTGTTGGGAAATGGTCAGGTTGAGGAACTTTGCCATCTCTCACAGGATGGAACTGAAGGCTACTTATCTACCTGGTGAACAGAACACTCTAGCAGACAGGCTGAGCCAAGTCCTTCAATCTCACAAATGGACCTTGGACAGGGAAGTGGTGCTCTACGTCTTTCAGGAGTGGGACACCCTCTCAATAGATCTCGTCACCACTCAAAATGCCCAAGTGTCTTGTTTCTGCTCCAGAATTGGAACATACAGAAACTAGCCTCGCATGTTTTACTCCTTGATTGGAGTGGGGGTCTTCTGTATGCATATCATCCAATATCACTCATTGACAAGACCCTTCTGAAACACAAAACAGTCAAGGGTATGACGATTCTCATCAATTTTTATTGGCCCAGACAATTATGGTTTTCTTTAATTCTGGAACTCTTCATCCAGGATCTAAGGCAGGCTCCAGACTTGATATCGCAGGAGAATGGTATGATGTTGCATCCCAAAATCAGGCCCCTAGCCCTCATGGCTTGGATGTTGAGAGGCTAATGCTGTCCACTCTCAATCTGCCGACTGATGTCACCAATGTCTTTTTGGCACCCAGAAGGGCCTCAACAAGAAAGTCTTATGCAGGGGTGGCTCTATAATAAGGCAGAGTGAGGTGGCTGCCTCAGGCGGCAAATCTTTGAGGGCAGCAAAAAATGCCTCCAAAACCACTGCCTTACTCAGCCTTCAAAAGTAAAAAAAACAAAAAAACAAGCGCACAAGTTGCTACTGCTGCCGAGTCTGCTTCTCAGCAGTGGCAGACTCACCCTCTCCTTTCCCTGGCAGTTGTGGATCCTGCCTCTTAGAGAGCCATGGCTGTGCTAGCAATTTTCAGTTTAAATAAAAAAGCCAAACCAGTGTGGAGCCTTCCTGCCTCTGTGAAGGAACCTATGCAGCTGCATCCTGCCCCCAAAGGAAGTAAATGTAACTTTCTTTGGGGGCGGGATGCAGCTGCATGGGTTCCTTCACAAAGGCGTGAAGGCTCCGCACCAGTTTCACTTTAATTTAAACTTAATATCGCTAGCACAGCTGTGGGTCTCTAAGAGGCAGGACCTGTGGCTGCCAGGGAAAGAAGAGGGTGAGTCTGCAGGGGAGCTAACAAGGGGGAAGGTGGGGGCTGACAAGGGGGGAAAGGTGGGGGCTGACAAGGGGGTGAAGGTGGGGGCTGGAAGGGGGCTGACGGGTGGAAGAGGGAGCTAGAAGGGAACTGACAGGGCAAGGTGGGGTCTGTAACGGAGCTGACATGGAGGGAGGAGAGGACTGACACGGGGGGGAGGAGGCTGGAAGGGAGCTGACATGGGGAAGATGGGGTCTGCAAGGGAGCTGATATTGGGGGGAAGGTGGAAGCTGGAAGAGGGCTGACACGGGGGAGGAGAGGGCTGGAAGACAGCTGACAGGGAAGGTGGGGGCTGGAAGGGGGCTGACATGATGGGGAGGAGGGGGTTGGAAAAGAGCTGATATCTGGGGATGGTACTGGAAAGGTGATGACACTAGGGAAGGGAGAAGAAGGATGGAAGGGAGCTGACACCTGGGGATGGGACTGGTAGGTGGCTGGGTAATGGGAGTGGGGGCTGGAAGGGAGGGGGCACTGGCACTGGCATGGTATTTGGACTAAAAGGGACTTGGACAGTGGGGAAGGAGGGGGACTGGAAGGGAAGGGACACCAGTGGCAGTCCTGGGAATGCAAGGGGGTTGAAATTGGAAGGTACTGGGAAGGGAGGACTGGAAAAGGGGGCTGACACTGGAGAGTGTGACTAGGACTGGAAATAGGCTGATGGAAGGAACTGAAGAAAACAAAAGAAAAAACAAGAAATGGCAGATGGACTATAGACCATAGAAAGAGAGCTAAGAGAAGACAGGAAAGCAGAAGCCTCAGATCAGCACCAGTATGATCAGAGAATAAAATGGTTAGACAACAAAAATAGAAAAAATAATTTTATTTTCAATTTAGTGATTGGACTTTGTGTGATCTTTATGGGGAAGTGCATCTCTTATTTATCTGCTGTTACACTGCATGCGGAGTCTGACTTCTTGGGGGTTCAGTTTAATTTTTGTCTACATAATTTTATTTTTACTTTAGGGTTTGGTCACTTATTCTTTACTTGGTGAGGTTCTGTCTTCTGAGTGTGTGACTGAGGCCATGTGTTCTGTTAACATGTACGTAGGGATCTATACTGTACTGTAGTAATTTGACTTGTTCAGCTTTTCAAATAGGTGTATGGATTTTCTAGGGATTACAGCAATTTTATAGTGCGTTGTTTTTCTGGGTAGGCCGCTTATGAGTTTTGGAAGTTTATGCTGGTATGGTATGGTATGGTAGATTTGATCTTGTAGATCTTTGGTGACTTTTGTAGGGTTTTATATTAGTTCCTAATATGCCTGGTACTGGAAAATGTTTGTTAGATGACCAGAAACAGATTTTTTTTTTAATATATTGAGTTCTGTGGGTGACTGTCCTACTTCTGCTCTGCACTCATTGTTGAGGGAGAGGTTTCTGTGGAGGCAGAATATTCAAAAAGAAAAAGCGAGAACCATAATGCAGTTTATAACAAAATAAAATGAGTTATAATTTTGTATTAAACTGTCACGGTTCTCACTTTTTCTTTTAGTTCCTTGGTGTGCGAGTATCTTGCATTTCATTTGTTTTTTTTGCAGAATATGGATGGTGTCATCGAGAGCGTTTTGGTTTCCTAGACCATGGGGTGCTGTTCCAAGGGTTGCAGAGCAGAGATGGCATCCATCTGTCCAAGAAAGGTCAACGCATCTTCGGTAGTAGACTGGCTAATCTACAGAAGAGGGCTTTAAACTAGATTCGTTGGGGATAGGTGAAGAAAGCCCCCAGGTAAGTGAAAGCCCCCAGGTAGGTGATACATTAAATACCTTTATGGAAATGGGTAACAGGGGTAACATAAGGAAAGCAGTGTGTATAAATGCCCGTAACATGGGAAATAAGATCCCTGATGTTGAAGCTTTGGTGGGAGTGGCTGACTTGGATTTAGTGGCAGTTACAGAAACATGGTTCACAGAAAACCATGACTGGGATGTAACTATACCTGGCTATACTTTATTCAGAAAGGACAGGGTAGGAAGAAGGGGAGGAGGAGTGGCACTATATGTAAAAACTATCATTAAAGCTTTGGAATTACAGAGCTTAAAAGGGAGAGAGGAGGCATTGTGGGTTAAACTAGAAAGAGGGAAAGAGAAATCTATTTGCATTGGTGTGATATACAGACCTCCCTCACAAGAGGAAGAGATGGACAGAGAGTTAATTGAAGACATACGCAGCATTGCTAGGAAAGGGGAAGTGCTACTGATAGGAGATTTCAATATGCCAGATGTTGATTGGCACATTCCTGCTGCAGTATCATCATCTAGAAGTAAGGAGATCCTGGATTCTCTACAGGGAGAACTATTCAGGCAATTGGTAACAGACCCCACACGTGAAGGAACCATACTGGACTTGGTGCTTACCAATGGTGAAAGTGTTTCTGATGTTGTAGTGGGAGATCATTTTGCATCCAGTGATCACCAGATGGTGTGGTTCAGTATTAGGACTAGGGCTGTTAGAATCCATTCCAAGGTGAGGATCTTAGACTTTAGGAAGACTAACTTTGCGAAGATGGGCCAATACCTCAGGGAGTCGTTAGTGGGATGGGAACTACTGGGGGATGTAGAAAAACAGTGGGCAAAACTGAAAGGGGATAGTTTAAGGGCAACCAACCTTTTTGTTAAAATGGTAAATAAAGGCAAAAGGAAAAGGAAACCGCTATGGTTTTCTAAGGAAGTAGCTGAAAAAGTGAAGAAAAAGAGGGAGGCCTTCATGAAATACAAGAGATCACAGAGAGAGGAAGACAGGCATCTGTATTTGGAAAAACTTAGAGAAGCTAGCAAAGTAGTCAAGAAGGCAAAGATTAAAAAGGAGGAGGAAATAGCCAATGCAATAAAATGGGGGGATAAGACATTTTTCAGATATATTAGTGAGAAGAGGAAGGGCAAAAGTGGTATTGTCAGACTCAAGGGTGCAGGGGGGGAATATGTAGAAGCTGATAAGGATAAAGCGGAATTGCTTAACAAATATTTTTGTTCTGTGTTCACAGATGAAGAACCAGGAGCAGGACCTCAGAAAACACCCACAAATAGGAACAGAAGCGAGAGACATCTTGAACAATTTTCAGAAGACTGTGTTCGTGAGAAACTAGCTCAACTTAAAGTAGACAAAGCGATGGGACCGGATGGGATACACCCTAGAATACTGAGGGAACTTGGGGACGTTCTAGCAACTCCACTGACTGACCTTTTCAATGCCTCGTTGGAGTCGGGAGTGGTGCCAAAGGACTGGAGAGAGGCTCATGTGGTGCCTTTACACAAAAGCGGAAGTAAGGATGTGGTTGAAAACTACAGGCCGGTTAGTTTAACTTCGGTGGTGAATAAATTATTGGAAACGCTGCTGAAAGAGAAAATAGTGAGGTTTCTGGAGTCCAGCGGATTACAGGATCCGAGGCAGCATGGATTCACCAGAGGCAGGTCTTGTCAGACAAATCTGATTGATTTCTTTGACTGGGTGACCAGGGAGTTAAACCGAGGGAGAGCTCTAGATGTGGTGTATTTAGATTTCAGTAAAGTCTTTGACACTGTTCCTCACAGGCGACTTATAAACAAACTGAGCATCCTAGGGATGGACCCTAAAGTTACTGCTTGGGTTAGAAATTGGTTGGGTGGGAGGCAACAAAGAGTACAAGTAAATGGAGCTCACTCTGAGGAGAAGGATGTTACCAGTGGTGTGCCCCAGGGATCTGTCCTTGGTCTGATTCTTTTTAACATCTTTGTTAGTGATATAGCGGAAGGGCTGTCGGGTAAGGTTTGCCTCTTTGCAGATGATACCAAAATCTGCAATAGAGTAGACACCCAGGAAGGTGTAGATAAAATGAGGAGGGATCTAGCTAAGCTTGAAGAATGGTCTAGAATTTGGCAGCTGGGATTTAATGTTAAAAAATGTAAGGTCATGCATTTGGGCTGCAGCAATCCAAGGGAGCAATACAGTATAGGAGGTGAAGTACTTTTGTCCACTAAAGAAGAGTGGGACCTAGGCATGGTTGTGTCTGATGATCTTAAAGTAGCTAAACAGGTAGAAAAGGCGATGGCAAAAGCTAGAAGGATGCTTGGGTGCATACGGAGAGGAATGGCTAGCAGAAAAAAGGAGGTGATAATGCCTCTGTATAAGTCTTTGGTGCGACCTCATTTGGAGTATAATGTGCAATTCTGGAGACTACACCTTCAAAAGGATGTGAACAGGATGGAGTCGGTGCAGAGGGTGGCTACTAAAATGATTAGTGGGCTTCATTATAAAGCATATGAGGACAGACCTAAGGATCTTAATATGTACACCTTAGAGGAAAGGCGGGATAGAGGTGATATGATTGAGATGTTAAATACCTCCATGGCATAAATGTTCAGGGAGAGAGCCTCTTTCAATTGAAAGCAAGTTCTGCTATGAGGGGACATGGGATGAGGGTGAAGGGAGATAGATTCAGGAGTGATATGCGGAAATATTTCTTTACGGAAAGAGTAGTGGATCCATGGAATAGTCTCCCAGTGGAGGTGGTAGAGATGAGGACAGTAACTGAATTCAAAAAAGCATGGGACCAACACAGAGGATCTCTAAAGGTAAAAAGTGGACTGTTGTAGTTGTTGATATGGAAGGACAGACTAGATAGGCCATGTGGTCTTTTTCTGTCATCATGTTTCTATGTTTCTATATATTTACATTAACATCATGCTGATTCAGTGTACAGTTTCAGGAGTTATGTTGGGGTTGCCAAGCCCTACTTGGTCACAAAGTCTCTCCCGTTTTTCAGAAGGGGGAAGTGCTGTGTTGAGGTGCCAAGTCGTTCCTGTTTTTGTGGAAGTGGGAGGTGCTGCATGGGTACTATTGAGCCTCTCTTGTTTGGCATATTTAGCAGCATGTTTCTTAAGCTTTGCGCCATACTGGGTCAGACCAAGTTCCCCCAAGCCCAGTATCCTGTTTCAACAGTGGCCAATCCAGGTCACAAGTACCTGACAGAGTCCCCAAAAGGCACACAGGTTCTGCAATGCTTGTCCCAGGGCATGCAGTGGATTTCACAGGTCCTCTTTAATAATAGTTTATGGACCTTTCCTCCAAGAACTTGTCCAAACCTTTTTTAAACCCAGATACACTAACAACTTTTGCTACATCCTCTGATGACTAATTCCAGAGTTTGATTATGCAGGGCCATGGGCTAACCTGTAGGGAGGCAGTTCAGGTCCCCTGCAGTTACCGCATTTCAGTTTGGCAAAATAGCTGTAGTGCAACTAAGAACACATACTGAAGTGGCATTAGTTGCACTCACGCTACTTGTACTGAGCCATTATGTTAGTTTCTGCTGTCAAAGCAGATGCCTGTGTGTGAGAGTTCTTTCACCTCACTCTGCAGTAAAGTATAATTGTGGGAAAGAAATCCTGTAAACCTAAAGAGGAATGTATAAAAGTATTTTTTGACTACATATGTCTGTTTTTAGTTTGTATTGATATATTCCCTACTCAGTGAAGATCTATCTCTGTTCTGCATGTGTGACTGAGGCTACATGTTCTGTTAGCATGGAGTTTCTATGTAGGGAGCTGTAGTAATCTGGCTTATTCAGTTTTCTGAATAGGAATATGGATGTTCTAGGGCACACTGCAATATTTGTGGTGCTGTCCTTTCTGGGTATGTTCCATATTGTGTCAATTTTGGAAGTTAGTGCTGTTATGGAATAGTAGATTTGCTCTATGGGTTCTGTACTCTGGGTTCTTGGTAAGGTCAACTTTAGGGTGTTGGTTGGGAGGGTGGGTACTGGAATATGTATTGTCTTTGAGATTTGCAGTTTTGTGTTCTCTATGCTGCCAGACTGAAATTTAAAATATTTTGTCAGGTCAGATTCAAGGAAATTTCAAATTTTATTTATTTATTAACATTTATATACTGCTTTTTCCAAAAGATCAAATGCGGTTTACATTAAACAGAAATTGCTGTTCCATTAAATAACCGAGTAAGTTCATAGAACAGATAAACTATATACATAGAACATGACCTACTCTAGAGTTAATCTAAGTTGGGAACTATGCACAGTAGATGGAGCCCTTAGATTTAATATTATGATCTGGAGGTGGCTTATATAAATTGTTGGCTGTGTGTGTTTTCTTAGAGTGTGGGGAAATAGAGTTCTAGTTTTGAGGGGTTATGGCTTTTATTGTGGGTGAGTTAGATGGAGTCTGTTGGGGGGTTCCCATGGGTTTCCAAAATATTGTTTGAAGAGGTGGGTTTTTAGTTTTTTTACAGATTGTGGTGAGGTCTTTGATTTCTCTTAGCTCATCTGGAAAGGCATTCCAGAGAGTGGGTGTGAAGTGTGAAAAAATTATATTGTTTGTGGTCTTAATGGATTTTCGGTAGTCTGAGGGAATTGTTAATTTGTTTTGATTGCATCCTCGTCTTGATCATGTCTCTACTTCTTTGCTGATTAGAGAGGAGAGGTGGGAAGGGGCTATCTCTCTAAGGAGCTTGAACATGGTCATTAGTGTTTTGTAATATATTCGGCTTTGGACTGGGAGCCAGTGTAGATTGTATAATATTGGCATGATGTGTTCTGATATGTTTGCATTCCCTTCTATTCATGTTGCACCATTTGAGGTTGTTTTAGGATTTATTTAGATAAGCCTTATAGTGCACTGTTACAAAAGCCAATGTAGGGTGTGATTATTGCTTGGAGGACTGGTCTAAAGTCATGGTTGGGGAGTAGTGGTCATAGTAGTTTTAACATTTTGAGTTTGTAGTAGATTTTTTTGGTTCTTAGTTTTATGTGAGTGGACATGTTGAGTGTCTGGTCTAGGGTGACTTCATTTTTTTATTGCTATGTCGGTATTACTAATTCTGATATTAGGAGGAGGGGTAAAACTCTGATTTCTGGTAATATAAAGTGCTTCATTTTTTCTGAAGTTGATCAGTAGGTTATGGGAGTTGAGCCATTCTGCTGCTTCTTTGAAGCAGTTTGTGATTTGGAACGGTATGGGGTCGGAGATGTTGAACGGCAGATATAACATTATATCGTCCGTGTATGTGTGATAGCCTACTTTGAATTTTTTGAAGATAGCATAAATGGGCTTGAGGTAAATGTTAAAAAGGAGGGCAGATAGGGCAGAGCTTTGGGGTAGGCCTTGTTTTGTTTATATAGTTTAGATGTTTGTTGTCCGGTGCTAACCTGTTGAGTTTTGTCTGAAAGGTAAGATTGGAACCATTGGAGTACTGTGCCTTTAACTTCTATCTGCTGTAGTCTGGTGAGCACAATGATGTGGTTGATGCTGTCAAATGCTGTGTTGCTGTCTAAAAATATGAGGATGAACACTTGTTTGATGTTGTCAATGCCACATATCAGTTTGTCAAGCAGAGCAATTAACAGGGTTTCGACACCATGGTGTGGTCGGAAACCATATTGGTGTTCATCGAGGGGAGCATGGGTATCACTGTGATCTTGGAGCTGAATTTGGACTATTTTTGCAATTACTTTGGCCATAAAGGGGAGGCTTGAGATTGGTCTGTATGCTGTAGGGTTGTTTTTATCCAGGGAGTTTTCTTCAGGATAGGATAGATTATGGCATGTTTCAGGGATGGAGGCATATGGCCTTGTTTCAAGGAGGAATTAATGATTGGAAGAATAAAAAGGGAAAGCTCTGTTTTTGTGGCCTTTATCCAGCCGACCGGGCATGGATCGAGACTGGATGTAGTTGTATTTATTTTAGTTATAATGTTACTAAGTGTATCTTTCTGGGTCAGAGAGAAGTTGACCAGGTGTAATTCGGTGTGGAGTTGGTTTTGAGAGAGAAAGTTAGGTCTATCATTTGATGTTTTAGATTTTCTTCATAGTAGTTGGTCAAAATTTGGGGATCTATGATAGGGTTTTTTGGATCATCATTTTTGGTTTTATGAGTGAGAGTCTTTACAATTCGAACAGTTCCCTGGGGTGGTTAATTGATTTTGTGAGAATATTGGAGTAGTACTCTTTATTATTATTATTGGCAGTGTCTTTGTAATATTGTAGTGCATTCATGTATTGAGATCGTAGGTTGGTGGATTTTGTGTATCTCCATTTGTGCTTAATTTTACACAGCGAGTTCTTTATCTTTTTTAGATCTTGGTTGTACCATGCTGCTTGTTGTTTTCTGGTGTTAGTTGAATGTGGTGTTTTAATGGTAGCGGTATGGCATTATTACAATTTGATATGGCTTCTTCTAGGTTTGTTTGGTCCAGGTTTAGAAGCTGGAGGGTTTGGTCTATGAAAGTATCCTTTTCAAAATTTTTATATCTTTTGGGTGGTGTGTCGCATTCAGGTGCTGGGGGGGGGGGGCGGGGGGGTATGTAGGATGGGATTTGAAATTTTATTACGTGGTGGTCTGACCAAGGGACTGGTTGTATCTGTGGTGAGGTAGGATGGAGGGAGTTGTAGATTTCGTTGAGTATGAACACTAGATCTAGTATGTTGCCTTTGCTGTGTGTGGGGACGTTGATTATTTGAAGGTAGTCCATGTCCAACATGGAATTTAGGAATTTTGTAGCATGACTGTGGTGGAGTGAAACTAGGTTGAAGTCACCTAGCAGGATTAGTTGCTTTTTATCAGAAGAAGAGCATATAGTTTCAATTATGATGTCCAGACTGTCAGGGTTGGTATTCGGGGATGTATATACTAGACAGAAGGATTTTAAGGGAACGTTTCCATTTATTTTTGTTTAAAGAACATAAGATATGCCATACTGGGTCAGACCAAAGTCCATCAAGCCTAGTATCCTGTTTCCAACAGTGGCCAGTCTAGGTTATAAGTACCTAGCAGTCTCCCCAAAAGACACAGGTTCCTCAATGCTTGTATTGGGTCAAGCGGTGATATCCCGGGTCCCTTTTAATAATGGTTTATGGACCTTTCCTCCAGGAACTTGTCCAAACCTTTTTTAAACCCAGCTACACTAACAGCTTTTACTACATTCTCCGGTAACAAATTCCAGAGTTTGATTACATGTTGAGTGAAAAAATATTTTCTCTTATTAGTCTTAAATAGGTTACCCTGTACTCGCTGCTGAGTTCCGGACTTTTCCAACTCTAGTACAATCCAACCCAGCATTTGACTTCATGGCTACCAGGATTAGTTTCTCATTTTATATCTTTCCTCCTCATCAATAATCTGGTCATAGTGAAATAAATCTGATGCACAGATTGATGAAGGTCTGATGGGGGAGGGCTGTGTAAGTTGCTTTTCATTAATCAAATTTAATGTTTTATTAATATGTTTCTTTTATTGTAACATCTGTTTTACTAAATTGCATGTATAAGTTTGGAAACCACCTAGGATTTTAGATTGGTGGCATATACATTTTAAAATAAAGTATACTAAATTTATGCAAATAATGCTTCAGTGAATCTCCGCACATGGCTCTGCATCACCCTCATGCCGTCCCTGTGAGAAAGTAGACAGGGGGGACACTGGGAGTGGAGGAAAGCATAAACCTCAGATTGGGACCAGCATGATCAAGAATAAAATGGTCAGACAACAAAGGTAGAAGAGAATTTTATTTTCAATTTAATGAACAGTCTTGGTGCTATCTTTATATTTTATACAGTACATGGAAATGCATCTCTTTCTATTTCTCTGATGATGCATTGTATGCTGAATCTGATTTTTTGGGGTTGCAGTTTAATTTTTATCTACATATGTTTATTATTAGGTCATGGTCACTTATTCTGTACTTTGGTGAGGGTCTGTGTTCTGAGTTTGTGGCCAAGGCCAGGTGTTCTGTTAATATGGAGTTAGTACGTAAGGATCTGCACTGTAGTAATCTGAATTGTTCAGCTTTTCAAATAGGTGTTTGTATATTCAAGGGCACACAGCAATATTTACAGTTAATCTTTTTTGGGTAGGCTCATTATGTGAGTTTTCGAAGTTGAGCTGGTATGGTATGGTAGGTTTGCTCTACAGATCCTCAGTGATTTTGTTGTAGGGTTTTTATTCACAATATGCCTGATACTGGAGAATGTTTGTTGTTGTTAGTGAGATGATCGGAATCTGATTTTTTTTTTAAGATATTGAGTTCTGTGGGTGAATGTCCTAGTTCTGTTCTGCACCCATTGCTGAGGGAGGGGGTTCTGTGGATGCAAAATATATGTTCAAAAAGAAAAAGCAAGAACCATAACACAGTTTATAACAAAAAAATAAACATGAGTTTTAATTTGGTGTTATAAACAGTACTGCGGTCCTTGCTTTTTCTTTTAGTTCCTTGGTGCGCAAACATCTTGCATTTCCTCCATGTTATCTAATCAGCTTTTTGGTTTGGTTCAGTCCCTGACTGGAGTTTTGAGAGAGCCTCCCCCACCCCCTGCTCTGGGAGGGGGTGTGCCATCTCATTCCTCACCTCAGGCAGCAGATTGCCTTGAGCTGCCCCTGGTCTTATGCTTTTATGTTTGAACTGTTTATTAACATACAAAGTCGCATGAGATATTCACACAGTGCTACAATTGCCACAATTAAACCATCACACAAAATCTCCTTATTACAGATTGACTCTTTCTATACAACATTTTCCCCCATTTTTAACCCCATCCCCCTCCCTCAACACCACATCTCTAAATACTACTATTACAATTGTTGCAACACTTAATTCTAACCCCACACAAATGTCTAGCAACCCATCTTCAAAGTCCGAGTCTTCCCCAATTTGGGCTGCCTGCCACCTCTCCAGTAGATGGCCACTTTGCCCAACAGAAATCACCACCTATTTGATACCCTATATGGTGTGGCCCCCCTTTTTACCCTCCCACCTGTTACTGTTGGGGGCTCTACCATGACCAACCGATATTCTCCTCGTCCAGCGGCGGGGAGCACCCAGGGAGGTGTGCTCTTCTCCCTCTGATGTGTCGTCCCCCCGCTAAGCCCAACTACCCCACGATTCCTAAACCTAACCCCTCCCCCCCAGGGGACCCAAGGGCCTACTTGCATTCCTGCACACAACAATCTTAGTATATACCTCCTCATGCACAGTGGTTAAGGACTCTATTATGTGCTTGAGGTATCAAAAACTGGAGATGCGGGCCCCACTCCTCTAGAAATTCTCCCCATCTCCTGCAGTCCCCACAGGCCCTATCTCATTCTAAAAGCAACAGGACATGTAGTTGAATCCACTACTGCCCATAAGTTGGACCCCGTGGGACAAGCCAATTGCACAGAATTACCTGGCGAGCTGCCACCAGGGCCAGGCACAGCCAGCTCGGCCCAACCGGCCCAGCATCTGTTAATATTTTCAGCTCCCAGATATCCAAAATCTAAGTTGCAGATGGTAAATCTAGCCTACATCCCAAACAGTCCCCCAGATACCACTGCACCTTCATCCAATATGTTGCCACTCCAGGTTACCCCCAAAACATATGTCCCAATGTGACCGCCCCTGAGCCGCACCTAGGGCACTGATCCGTAGCCACCACCTACTCCCGCCACGCTCACCTCGTAGCAAAAAGCAACTGCCATATCACTTTCTGCTGCAGGTCATGAAGGTCTACAGACACACTCAATGATGGAATATTCGCAAACGCCTTCAGTAACATCTCTTCGTCTATTGGGGCTCCCAAGTTGCACGACCAGATTCTCACTAGGTCCTTCTCTGAGGAAGATGGACCGCCCCCCCCCCCGCCAACATCTTGTGCAATTGGGACACTCAGGCCTGCTGGTCACCCCCCAGCAGCAGCTCCTCTAGTCGACAGCAAATACTCCCCACCAGAGACTCCATCTGTAAATTCCAAAGATAACTTCGAACCTGCAGATAAGAATAAAAATCTGCATTTTTGAGGGGATATTGCATGCAGAGTGTATTAAAGGCTAAGGGGGACCCCATCTCAGAGACCAGCTGCTCTAGACTGATGATCCCCGCCTGCTCCCAGCGCAGAAAATTGTCATTCATCATACCTGCAGGGAAATCCCGATTGTCCCGGAGCGGGAGGTAGGGAGAACTATCATAAGGCCAATCCAGCTTACCACAAAGAAAACGCCACGCATGATGGATGGGGCCAAATAGTACACTATGCGCCACCATTCTTATCCCTCACCACGACTTTGAGTGCAGGAGATAGTGCACAAGTAGGGGCTTTGCTAGGGCGCTATCCATTCTCACCGGCATATGCATCTCCGTATCCCAAAGCCAATCCTGTACATGTCTAAGCAAGCAGGCCATATTATATCTCCTAATGTCCGTGAAGCCCATTCCCCCCCCCCCCCCCGCTCCTAAGGATGTTGCAGCAAGGCCAGACACACTCGCGGTCGTCTCCCCCCTAAACAAGAGCACATTCGCGTATTTCTCAAAAAGCTGTATATCCTGCCTTTTCATCACCACTGGGAGAGTCTGTAACACATACAGCCATTTGGGGAAGAGACATGTCTTAAAAAGAGCTATTCTACCACCCAGCGATAGTGAGAGGTCACGCCACTTCTGTATCCTCTTGTCCAAATCCTTCAAAAGAGCAGAGATATTGAGTTGATATAATTCACTCAAACAAGCTGGGAGTTGTATATCCAAGTACCTAAAACAACCCCTTGCCCACTTCAGGGTGAAGGTCCCTACCCACTGCTGTGGCATCCCAGGATCCAAAGGAAGATTCAACGTTAACCCCGATAATAGCCCATACTCCGCAAACATCCGCAATAGAACTGGAAGTCCCCGCAAGGGGTCATCCAGATGCACTACGAAGTTGTCCGCGAAAGCTGCTACCCAAAACTCCTCCCTACCCACAGCAACACCCCACAGGTCCTTCGCTGACCCGATCCAATTCAGCAGGGGCTCCAAAGTTAAGATGAATAATATTGGAGAGAGTGGGCACCCATGACTCGTGCCTCTACAGATGGGGAACTCGGGGGACAATCTTCCGTTCACCATGATAGCCCCTCTGGGATCTGAGTACAGTAACCGGACAAAGTCTACATATAGCCCTTTAAAGCCCATTGACTCAAGCACCTGAAACATGAACTGCCAGTTCACCCGATCAAATGCCTTTTCGGCATCAAAACTGATCAGCATGGAGGACCACCCTTCAGTAATGCTAGCACACACACAAGTCAGAACCCAGGGAGCCACACTTCTGCCACGCACAAAGCCCACCTGATTTCGGTGTACCAAATCCGGCAGGAAAATCACTAAATGGTCTGACATAATCTTCGCTAAAAGCTTGATATCAACATTCAGTAACGAGATTGGTCTGTAAGGGCCTGGGCGAGTAGGGTCCCTTCCCGGCTGGGGCAGCACTGTAACCAGCACCTTGTTGGATTCAAAGGGAAAATGTTTCTGCTGGATTAAGTCAACGTAATATTCAGTCATAGGAATGGCAACCCTTTCCCTCAGTAATTCATAAAACTCTCCCCTAAACCCGTCTGGGTTGGGGGGCCCGCCCCCCCCCCCTTTAGCACTGCCCTTCAGAACCTCCTGTGGGGAAATGGGGGGATTCAGTACATCCACTTGAGCAGCTGTCAACCTAGGGAGACCACATGCCCTAAGATACTCCTCTCTGACCTCTCCCACCATCTCACCAGCCTGATATAATTCCCGGTAAAATTCACAGAACACTTTTTCCACCCCTGCAGCAGTCGACTGCTAGGACTCATCCACCTGCTGCAGAGCTCCCACATGGCCTGGGCCTCCATCTGCATGGATTAAAGAAGATACTAATTTACCTGCCCGATTGCCATACCAGTACAATTTATATTGGTAAAACATTAGAGATTTTTTGGCCCTTTGGTGAATCAAAAGTCCCAATTTGCTTTGTATATTAGACAATTGAGTCCTAGTTTCTAGGCACGGATGGGACACGTGATGACGCAGCGCCTTCTCCAAATCTCTTTCAAGCTGGAGAACCCTACTATTTAATCACTTGCGCTTGAGCTGAACATAGCTAATTATTTCGCTGCGCAGCACTGCCTTAGCTGCCTCCCAGAAGAGGACTGGATTGTCCTTGTGCTACCTATTGTGAAGCTCATAGAAATCCCACTTTGCCTCAAGATACTGTTCAAACTGGGTGTCTCCTAGCAGCTATAGCGGGTACCTCCAAAGCCTCTGTCCCCCACCTTCATGCCACCGAATATCCAAATTAATCATGGCGTGGTCCGAGACCACTGCGGGGCCAATATCCCCCCTGATTATCTGCCCGAATAGTTCTCTTGCTACAAAAAAATAGTCCAGCCGGGACCATGTGCCATACACCCTCGACATATGGGTATAGTCACGAGCTCCTGGATGCAGGACTCTCCAAATATCTAGTAAACCATAGCCTTCACACAAACTCTTAAGATGTCTTGCCCCTCTCCCCGTGACCTATCCACCTCACTATCCATAGCACAGCTAAAGTTCCCACCCATTATCAGTTGATAGTCTGCGTTTTAAGTGATACATCGAGCCAAATCTTGGGAAAAAACGCGCCTCATATACAATGGGGGCATACACTGACCCCAACAACACAGACCTCCCTTATAACGTCCCCCATACAAAAACATACCGCCCCTCCGGATCAACCCACACCGACCTCTCGACCCAGCCTACATGTTTGGCCATTAAAATCACCACTCCTCTCTTCTTCCCCACAGCATAAGCTCTATGCACCTTGCTGACCCATCCTCTGCACAGTTTAGCATGTTCCTCAAACGTCTGATGTGTTTCTTGTAACAATGCTATGTCAATGTGGTGCGCCTTCAGCTGCTGCACGATTTTATAGTGCTTATTCGGGGAGCTGAGACCACACACGTTCCAGGAGTCCAGGTGAAGATCCTTACCCATCCTCCCTATTCAGTGAACCCCCAAAAGACAAAACACTCACTATCTACCATCAACATGGTCCCCCTCAGCCTAGAGCCCACGCCTCCAAATCCCCCACCCGAGTTCCACTCATCTCCATCCATGGTGCAGGTTCCCTATTATTACCATATAACCTGTCCTCTAGGCCCCGTGGGTCCCCCACCTTCCCCCTCCCTCTCCTCCCCACTAACCCAATCCACCAAAGAACAACCCCCCTCCCTACCACCCTTAACAACTTCCCATCTCTTAACCTCTCAGGTGCGGCTGACCCAACCAGGACTTCCCGAATGCCGTGGCATGTGAGGCTCCTCCCCCTGCCACCCTCAGCCCCCATTAATCAAGCCCTTGTGGCCCCGAGTGTCTACACATGTGGCCCCATGTCCCAACACCTAGGAGGCCCATGCCCTCCCCTCCAGCAACAGACACATCCTTGTACTGCTCACCATGTCCAACCCTGGAACCCCACCCTCCATTTGCCCTACTCATTTGTCCCTGAGAAGTGTAATAAACAATGATGGAGTGCACCACTCATTCGTCCATGCACTCAATCCACACTTGTTCTCCCATCTCCTCATTCATCCATCCCTCCACACCATCAGAGGGCGGGGGTCAGAACAGGAACGGGCCCCCACCCAGCACAGCAACAGGACGTGGGCCGCATGATGTCACCTGCGCCCACCCCATTTAGAGGGCCTCTTTGCCAATACCAGTGCGTGCTTCCCCCCTCTGGGCCCTTTTAAGCTCCATCACCCATGTGTCACAGGGCCCACTGGAAGCCCATCCTGAACAAAGAGGAGAGGAACCCCAGTGTCGAACCCGCCACGTGAGTATCCGCCTGCCCCCCCCCCCTGTAATGTAGAACAAGTGCCAAGACTAACAAAAAATGGCTGCCACCTTAAACAGGCCCATAACGACAGCATGCTACAATCTCCCAATGCCTCCCACAATACCCCCATAACACAAAGGACCCACCCTCACAAACGTTCCCAGCCCTCCACCAAAACATGGTGACCCTCTCGAGTCATGTCTGCTTCGCAGAGTTGTTGGCATTTTAGGAACCACAACTGTCCTCAAGGATCCAGCACTCTGCAGTGATGCAGTTCCAAGTTCCTAATTGACAAATACTCTCTGGAACTGTCCTTGAGTAGAACGTTATCGATGTCACCACCTCTCCAATAGGGGTTCAACTGCCTTGAGGACCAAAAATTGCAAGTCCAGTACATGTTGACTCTTTTCCACCCAATGTGCTACTAGAGGTTTTTCTAGTACACACCTTTGCAAACAACGTTTGTGTTCTATAATACAGGTTCTGACTTGTCTCTTAGTTTTACCCACATAAATTAAATTGAATGGGCAAAGAATCAGATAAATAACATTTTCAGTTTTACAATTAGAGAAATCTTAAAAAGATAGAAACATAGAAACATGATGACAGAAAAAGACCATATGGCCTATGTAGTCTGTCCTTCCATATCAACCACTACAACGTTCCCCTTTTTTCCTTTAGAGATACTCTGTGTTTGTCCCATGCTTCTTTGAATTCAGATACTGTCCTCATCTCTATCACCTCCACTGGAAGACTATTCCATGGATCCACCACTTTTTCCGTAAAGAAATATTTCTGCATATCACTCCTGAATCTATCCCCTTTCACCATCATCCCATGTCCCCTCGTAGCAGAGCTTGCTTTCAATCGAAAGAGGCTCTCCTGTGCATTTATGCCACGGAGGTATTTAAACGCCTCAATCATATCGCCTCTATCCCGCCTTTCCTCTAAGGTGTACAACTGTACATATTAAGATCCTTAAGTCCGTCCTCATATGCTTTATAATGAAGATCACCAACCGTTTTAGTAGCCACCCTCTGTACGGACTCCAGCCTGTTTATATCCTTTTGAAGGTGCAGTCTCCAGAATTGCACACAATACTCCAAATGAGGTCGCATCAAAGACTTATACAGAGGCACTATCACCTCCTTTCTTCTGCTAGCCATTCCTCTCCATATGCACCCAAGCATCCTTCTAGCTTTTGCCGTCGCCTTTTCTACCTGTTTAGCTACTTTAAGATCATCAGACAAATCACGCCTAGGTCCTGCTCTTCTTTAGTGGACAAAAGTACTTCACCCCCTATACTATATTGCTTCCTTGGATTCCTGCAGCCCAAATGCATGACCTTACATTTTTTTAACATTAAATCTCAGCTGCCACATTCTAGACCATTCTTCAAGCTTAGCTAGATCCCTCCTCATGTTATTTACACCTTCCTGGGTGTCTATTGCAGATTTTGGTATCATCCACAAAGATGCAAACCTTACCCGACAGCCCTTTCGCTGTATCACTAACAAAGATGTTAAAAAGAATCAGACCAAGGACAGATCCCTGGGGCACACCATTGGTAACCTCCTTCTCCTCAGAGTGAGCTCCATTTACCTATACCCTTTGTCGCCTCCCACTCAACCAATTGCTAACCCAAGCAGTAACTTTAGGGTCCATCCATAGGGTACTCAGTTTGTTTATAAGTCACCTGTGAGAAACTGTGTCAAAGGCTTTACTGAAATCTGTCCCTCAGTCCAACTCCCTGGTCACCCAGTCAAAGAAATCAGTCAGATTTTTCTGACAAGACCTGCCTCTGGTGAATCCATGCTGCCTCTGATCCTGTAATCCACTGGACTCCAGAAACCTCACTATTTTCTCTTTCAGCAGCACTTCCAATAATTTACTCGCCACTGAAGTTAAACTAACTGGCCTGGAGTTTTCAACCACATCCTTACTTACGCTTCTGTTCCTGTTTGTGGGTGTTTTCTGAGGTCCTGCTACTGGTTCTTCATCCGTGAACACAGAACAGAATTATTTGTTAAGCAATTCCGCTTTATCCTCATCAGCTTCTATATATTCCTCCCCTTCACCCTTGAGTCCGACAATAACACCTTTGCCCTTCCTCTTCTCACTAATATATATGAAAAATGTCCCGTCCCCCCCCCCCATTTAACTGCATGGGCTATTTCCTCCTCTTTTTGAATCTTTGCTTTCCTGACTACTTTGCTAGCTTCTCTAAGTTTTCCAAATATAGATACCTATCTTCCTCTCTCCGTGATCTCTTGTATTTTATGAAGGCCTCCCTCTTTTTCTTCACTTTTTCAGCTACTTCTTTCGAAAACCATAGTGGTCTCCTTTTCTTTTTACCTTTATTTACGATTTTAACAAAAAGGTTGGTTGCCCTTAAAATATCCACTTTCAGTTTTGCCCACTGTTTTTCTACATCCCCCAACTGTTCCCATCCCGCTAACGACTCCCTGAGGTATTGGCCCATCTTGGCAAAATTGAATGGATTTTAACAGCCCTAGTTCTAATACTGAACCACACCATCTGGTGATCATTGGATGCAAAATGATCTCCCACTATAACATCAGAAACACTTTCACCATTGGTAAGCACAAAGTCCAGTATGGCCCCTTCATGTGTGGGTTCTGTTACCAGTTGCCTGAACAGTTTTCCCTGTAGAGAGTCCAGGATCTCTTTACTTCTAGATGGTAATGCAGAAGGAATATGTCAATCAACATCTGGCATATTGAAATCCCCTATCAGTAGCACTTCTCCTTTCCTAGCAATGCTGCGTATGTCTTCAATTAAATCTCCATCCATCTCTTTCTTCTGTGAGGGAGGTCTGTATATCACACCAATGCAAATAGATATTTCTTTCCCTCTTTTTAGTTTAACCCACAGTGCCTCCTCTCTCCCTTTTAAGCTCTGTAGTTCCAAAGCTTTAATATTTTTTACATATAGTGCCACTCCTCCTCCCCTTCTTCCTACCCTGTCCTTTCTGAATAAAGTATAGCCTGGTATAGTTACATCCCAGTCATGGTTTTCTGTGAACCATGTTTCTGTAACTGCCACTAAATTCAAGTCAGCCTCTCCCATTACAGCTTCAACATCTGGGATCTTATTTCCCATGCTATGGGCATTTATACATACCACTTTCCATATGTTGTTCCATTTACCCATTTCCATAAAGATATTTAATGTTTCACTTACCTGGGGGCTTTCTTCACCCATCCCCAATGAATCTAGTTTAAAGCCCTCTTCAGTAGATTAGCTAGTCTGCTGCTGAAGACATGTCGACCTTTCTTGGACAGATGGGCGCCATCTCTACTCTGCAACCCTTGGAACAGCATCCCATGATCCAGGAAACCAAAACACTCTCGATGACACCATCCACACAGCCATGCATTCATCTCCAGGATGCGAGCTTCTCTGCCTTGGCCTTTACCCTCAACAGGGAGAATTGAAGAGAACACCACCTGCACCCCTATCTGCTTTACCCCCTGTCCCAGAGCCATGAAGTCACTTTTGATACACTTGGAGGGATACCTGGTAGTATCATTTATGCCAAGAAGGATTAGCAACATTGGGTAATGGTCAGTGGGCTTGATGAGGCTCGGTAAATACTCCGTAACATCTTGGATTTTGGCACCTGGCAGACAGCATACCTCTCTGGACATCAACTTTGGTCGGCAGATGGACACCTCAGTACCCCTCAGAAGAGAGTCACCAACCACCACTACACTTCACTTCCTTGTGGTCACTGATTCTGCAACTTTGGAGTGCTCGAGCTCTGGTTCTTCCCTTTCCAGGGATGCTTTCACCTCCTCCACTTCCAAGACTTCATAATGGTTCTTCAATTCAAGGGCTGGAGAAGTTGGATTGGTGATTATGCAAGCCCTGGTGATTTGTGTCCAATTGTCATCATTCTGTAGGCTCCCATCTTCTCCTCTGCTAGAGAGCTTGGATGTTGCAAGAAGCATCATCTCATCAATGTACTTCCCACTCTCTTGAATGCTCGTCAGCCTCACCACCTCCTCTCTGAGTTCCTTAACTTGTTTCCTGAGAGCTTCTGCCTGCAGGCATCCTGCACATGGAACTGGTCCTTCAACTGGCATTGGGACCTCTGTCTGGACAGATGCAGAAGCTGTAATGGGGGCAACAGCTTTGGCGATACAATTTTCCCAGCCATTGTTCAGTCGGTGGAGCTTAGGTATCTGTTAAAGCAAAAGATAGAGATCTACCAAAGTATCAGCTGGTTTCCCAGCTGTCCTTTCAGAAATAAAGCAGTTAAATGTCTTTAAGTGTGTTCAAAATGTGCTTTTCCAAGTCCGTGTGTGTAGTTAATTGGGGAGGTGCCCAATAAAGCAAGACAGCTCACTAGGGGTGGGTGTCAGTAGCTTCAAAGAGCTGAGAAAGATACTACAGCAGAGTTTAAAACCTACCCCACTAAAGAAAATATTTCCCCTTTTAAACTAAAGCACCAAAAAGAATGTAACTTTGTTTTAAAAATGTACTAAAACCCTTTTAAGAGCTCCCAGGCAGAGAGCTGTAATTTAAAAAGCCACAAACTCTTACCTTTGCTTGGAATGCAGAGCCCCTGTTAGGAATGCCTCAACAGTGCTCTGAAGCCTTTTATGCAGGCCTCAGCTGCTCTCAGTTCCTTCACAGGCTAATCAGGCCCACTAACGCCTGATGAGAAGTCAGTGACCTCAAAGAGCTGAGAAAGATACTAAAGCAGAGTTTTAAACCTACCCATCCTCTTGTGTGATACCGGATGTTCAAAGAAGTCCCTGGTGACTAAGGAATTAGCACATACTGAACATTTCCCACTTTTTTTTTTTTTTTTTTTTTTTGTTTATTGAAAGGCTTCCAAAGAATACATAACATCATAAACCACAAAGATCTTCAAAAAGGGAGCAATAACAATAACACAACGCCAGATCACAATGGCATTCAACAGTATGCCTTCACTTTTACAGTTTTAAAGTGATGAACCCAAAAGCTGTAACCCCCCCCCCCAACCTCCCCCCCCCGACACCTCCCTGGCCCAGGATCCCCCTCCCATCCAACCCCCCAATTCCCCCCTCTATAGCTCGCTAAGGTTCAAGGACAGGGAGGGTGATGAGCAGCAGATATACTCAAGGGACAGACTCCCTTATAAAGTTTTACAAATTCCCCCCTATTTATCCAATACAATCACGCACCATAACGAGAGACAAAAGGCGCCCACACCAACTCAAAGTGTGCCAGGCGCATTCTACTGATCGCCACCCCTCGTTCCATTGTATACATATCCCACATCCGTTCCCGCGCCAAATCTGGAAGGAGGGGGCTAAGACACTCTTCCAGGCTGCTGCAAGGGATAGCCTAGCTGCATTCAGGCCATGGCGAAGCAGAGTGAGTTGCGGAGCCCGTGCTCCCGGCACCGCGGCCCCAAATAAGAAAATCCCCGGATCCCAGGGGACACTCACTCCCAGAAGCAATTGCATCCGAAATTGTATACCCCTCCAATAGGCGCGAATGCGGGGGCAGTCCCACCAAATATGCCCTAAGGTACCCCGATGTCCACAGTTACGCCAGCAGAGGTCAACCGCCCCAGGATAGATGCGCGCGATCCGCGTCGGAGTCATGTACCATCGGTACAATATTTTATAGTTGGTCTCACGGGCATTAATCGCTACCGCGCGCTTTTCCACAGGTGGGTTTCTGCCCGTTCCCATTGCTGCTCAGTGTAGGAAAGGTTCAGGTCGGAGTTCCAGAGTTCCCTGTGTCTGGTAGAACACGGTTGGGAACCCTGCAAGTGAGCATAGAGGGTCGCCACAAGTCCCTTCGTGGTGGTGCACCCCTCGCAGTAACGTTCCAAATCTGTCAAGGCCCTCGCAACTTGTGGTCGCACAAGCCTGGATCGAACCCAATGTATCACTTGCAGATATTGATAATGTTGCCTGGCTGGAATGTCAAATTCCGCTTGCAACGCACGAAAGGGCTGCAATTGTCCATCGTCAAAAAGCTGTCCGACCCTACTAAGACCTCGATGTCCCCACTGCCGAAAAACTACATCACTCAACCCCGGTGGGAAGGAGGCATTATCTACTAATGGGGCTAAAGGGGTTAGGTCCATGTCGCGAGATCGAAAGTGCCGATCCCAACAGCGAAAGGTATGAAGGATATAGGGATTGTTAATGCACTTACCACGACGCAGTTTCGGGCCTAACCACAGCCAATCTCCCAAGCCAGCTCCCCCCGCCAAATTCATTTCCAGTTGCACCCACCGCTTAGTGCTATCCGCAATCATCCACTCCACCCCCGCCCGGCATTGCGCCGCCGCATAGTACCAATGCAAGTTGGGCATGCCCATGCCTCCAGAGCGCGTCCGGGCATAAAGAACCTGTCGCGCCAGGCGTGGGCGGCGATAGTGCCAAATGAATTTCATGAGCAACTGCTGCCAGGTCGCCAAGGTAGCCCGCGCAATGGGAAGCGGCAGGACCTGAAAAAAATAAAGGAAGCGGGGGACAACCACCATCTTAACTACAGCTATACGCCCAAACCAAGAGAGGAGCAAGCCCTTCCAGATTTCTAGGTCCCGCCGGACCTGGCGAAGCAAGGGGTCATAGTTGGCCCTAAAAAGGTCTGTCCGCTCTACAGTCAATTGCACCCCTAGATAACGTAAAGCCCCGGACACCCAGCGAAGAGGGTAGGCCGCTTGGAGCTCCGCACAGACCGCCCCAGAAACCCCAACATTCAGAATCTCCGATTTAGTATAGTTGATTTTGAAACCAGAGACCCGCGCATAGTTATTAAACAGCTGCATCGCAATTGGAAGAGAGGTGGACGGGTCCACCAGGGACAGTATGATATCATCCGCAAAAAGCGCAATCCTATAATCCTCCGGGCCAATGTGGACTCCCTTCAAGCTTAAATGCTCTCGGAAGCTCTGGGCCAAGGGTTCCATCGCGAGAGCAAAAAGAAGGGGCGAAAGAGGGCAACCCTGTCGCGTGCCCCGCTCCAGCAGGAAGCGTCTCGAGTGTCCCCCATTGACCCGAACGCACGCCTGGGGCATCTGATAAAGACTACGTACCCAGCTGATATAATTGGGGCCGAAGCCCATTTTCCCCAAAACACACCATAAATATTCCCAGTGAACCCGATCAAAGGCTTTTTCTGCGTCAATTCCCACCAGGAGAGCTGGTTGTGGGTCCCGCTGGGCTACGTGAATGACCTGTAACATACGCCTAATGTTATCTGCTGCCTGGCGCCCTGGCACGAATCCCACCTGATCCGGATGAACCAAGCCCGGAAGAACCCGATTTAGGCGCGTCGCCAGTATAGAGGCAAAGATTTTAACATCAACATTTAACAAAGAGATGGGGCGGTAGGACGCCGCATCATGTAATGGTTTACCAGGCTTGGGTATCATAACAATCAACGCCTCACGCTGGGATGATGGTAAAGAGGCCCCTCCCAAGATCTCATTAAACAAGATGGTCAAGGTGGGCGCCAATTGTGCCCGAAACTGCTTGTAATATTCTGCTGGAAGGCCATCAGCACCTGGCGCACTCCCAGTTTTCAGTCGTCGAATTGCGATTTCCACTTCATCTACCGTTACTGCAGATTCTAGCTGAGCTCGGTCAGAATCTGAAAGATGCGGCAGATCAATCCCCCGCAAATAGTCCTGTACACTATCCCGCTCAAAGGACTCTGCCTTATAAAGCTGCTCCAAGAAGTCAGCAAACAAATCGCGTATCTCCCGTGAGATAACCCTCTTCTGTCCCCCAGCGTCGCGCAGTTCGCGTACCACTCGCGCGGATTGTTGTTGGCGAAGACGCAAAGCTAGGAAGCGGCCCGTCTTATTCCCATGCTCATAAAACGTTTGTCGTAGCTTCCGACGCTTATTATCTAACTCTTTCTGCAAACATGCATCCAAGGAGGCTCGTGCTGCCCGCCACTGACGCAAAACCTGCCGCGAGCCAGTTCGGGCATGCTCCGCGCCCAAACGGGCAGCCTCCGCCACCAACTGTTCGCGCTCACGCGTCCACTTCTTGCGCGTGGCAGCCGCTTCCTCCGCCATGAGTTGACCACGAGCCGTAGCTTTGTAAGCATCCCACACCGTGGGGAGAGGAACATCTCCAGTATTGTTAAGCTCAAAGAATTCCGTAATAAAACGGACATGATCCTGCACTGCGCCCTGTCTCCGTAGAAACCTCACATCTAGGCGCCAAAGCCTCTGATGCTCACTATACAATCCGGGCGGGAGAGCAAGCCAGCACGGGGCATGATCCGACCAGGTCAACGCTCCATGTCCAGCCTTCACTCTCCTGTCCATCAGGCGCTGATCTAATAAAAAATAATCAATGCGAGTATGAACCTGATGGACCGGAGAGTAGTACGTATAACCTCTTTCCTCCCCATGGGTATCCCTCCAGACGTCTCTCAAGCCTAGATCAAGCATGAGGCTTTGCAGAGCTTTGGCTGGTCCCCCCACTCGCCCCCCAGCCCGACTTGTGGAATCCAGGTGGGGCACCAGGTGCGTGTTGCAGTCCCCCCCCAGGATAATAGGACCCCTTGCAAAATCCGCCAGTGACGCTTTCAATCGTGCAAAAAAGGCCCCCTGACCTGCATTGGGAGCATAAACATTAGCCAAGGTAAGCAGGTGCCCCTCCAGACGGACATTCAAAAAGAGCCACCTCCCCAAAACATCCTGCTTTGTCTCCTCTATCTGCAGTGAGAGGCTCTGGTGAAACAATAAGGCCACTCCCCGCTTCTTTCGTCCCTGTGCATCCGAGGCCACCCGTACCTCAGTGTATGGGGACCTCCTCAACCAGCCCTGCTTACAGGCCTGAATATGGGTCTCCTGTAGGTAAACAATGTCTCCTTGCAAAGTGCGCAATTCGGAGAACAGTAAGGATCTCTTCCTCGGGGAGTTAAGGCCTTTAACATTCAAAGAAACAAAGCGCACCATTAGTAATTATAATCCACTCCCTCGCTGCCGCCCACTGTTCAATAAGTCCCCGTAGCAGCTCCCCCCCATCAAACCCAGGGAAGTAGTTAGTCGAACCCATCCATTCCACTTTCCAAGAATAAGGGCCATAGTCCCCCCTCCCAAGCCCAAACACGTCCCCCAATTCCATGTTAATAAAAGTTCCCCCTCCCCGTTTGTTCCACCCTGGAAGAGAACCCCCCCTCCCTCCCCTCCCTCCCCCCTTCCCGTCAATACCACCTGCCTGTTTGAATTAGCACAGGACACGGTAAATTGACCACAAACCCCGAATCCCCCAGAACCCCTTAAAGCAAAAGTACAGCCTAAACAATGAAAATACAGAGAAGAACATACTCCCCGATACTCCTCCCCTCCCCCAGATCGTCAAACGCACCACACCCCATCATTAAAGCAATAACATCAACAAAACGTTTGCAGGGCATCCGCCGCCCCTCAAGCGCCAAAAAGGGCCCGGGGGACCCCTATCTAATACCCATTACCCCTTATGTAAGACTCAGGGGACCCACAGGTTGAGACTCCTTAAAGAAAAAAAAAAAAAAAAATTGAAGGAGTTCCTCAAATCCACAATAAAAAAGCGATCAGGTGGGCTTGCCCACTCGGGTCCACTTGGAATGCTGGGGCCTAGGGGGTGGCGGATGCGGCTGAGCATTGTCATCTACTAAACCCGCCTGGCGAAGAGCTCGCCAGGCTTCAGTACAGTCCTTTGCAGAAATCTTTTTGTTGTCCAAAAGAAAGTTCATCCTAAATGGAAATGACCAGGAATAGCGAATCCCCTTGCTGTTCAGGACCGCTGAGACAGGTCTCATCTCTCTCCGCTTCGCCAAGGTGAACGTCGAGAGGTCCTGGTAGATGGACACAGATGCGTCCCGAAAACGGACCGTCTTTTTCTCCCGGCCTCGACGGATAAGGAGCTCGGCATCAGAGTAGCGCAGAAATCGTGCGATGACATCACGAGGCTGATTATTGGGGGGTTTCCCCAAAGCGCGGTGAACTCGCTCTACTTCCATACCAGGCGCATGTGTGGCCAAGTCCTCTGCAGAGAGCAATTCTGCTATGAGCGATTTGAGTACAGTTGGTAGATCTTCTCCGCCCCCTTCCGCTTCTGGGATCCCACGGAAGCGCACATTGTTGCGGCGGGAACGGTTTTCAATGTCGTCTAGTTTATAAGTCAGTTCCATTGCTTGCGCACGTTGTCGATCCAGAGCACATTGTAGATCCATCATAGTCCCGTCTTGTTCCACCAGCTTGGTCTCCACATCTTCCACTCGGGCTCCCAGTTCCTTAACGTCGGTCCTGAGTTCGGCGATGTCTTTCATCAGGTCCTCCCGCAGCCCACGGAATTCAGTAGCTAGTTCCGCAAAGCCCTTCCGGAGTTCTTGTTTAAGTTGGGCTGAGGAAAGTTGCCGATGCGGGTCCAAATCTTCCTCGCTCACAGTCTCATCATCGGAACCTGATGGGAGGGGTTGCTCATGTGGGCTACTGGGGGCTCCAGATTTATTCTGCAGGCGCTGTGAGGAGCGCATCCCCTCCCGGGCCTCAGAACTTTTAGCTTTAGTAGCCATCTTACAGTGTCACACAGTGTTAGGAGAAGGATATGCCCAATGCCAGTCCAAGTGGAGACAATAAGGAAGCTGTAATGTCCAGGGCTACACACAGCTGCAGTAGGAACTCACAGTGTCAGGAGACAGGCATCTGCAATGTCAGCAAAATGGCAGCAATGAGAGCAGAGGGAAGCGCCACTTCTGCCCTCCCAGAGAAGGGGACTCTCAGTGGGGCTCCCAAGCCCTCTTAGGGGAGCAGCCTATGCCAGATGAGGAGCAGAGAGCAATTTGATGCGCTAGCCAGAGTCCGCCTCTGGAGGTGGGAAAATTGCCACGAAAAGCCCGAGGCCGTGGTTAGAGTGGTTAGCTGTTGCAGCGGCAGCCGCCGCACAGAGTGCACGTGGGTCCGGCCAAGTACTCCGGGCGATCTTTCTGTTCTGTGCGGTGCAGTCCCCCTCCCGCGAAGTGCTCCGGCGCTCAACCCACAGGCAAGAATTTGCGGCAGCGTCGGAAGCAGGGACTGATGGCAGAGTCAGGCGAGGAGGCGTCCAGAGGCCGGAGACAATTTTTAACAGGCCGCGGAGCAGAGAGCGTTCCCTCGAGGTCCCAGTCTCCGGAAGACCCGCAGAGCCGCGAAATCAGTCGTTGAGGGGGATCGCTGATTAGCGCCGAACCGGGAGAGGTGCTGGGGGGTCAGAATGCGGCTGTACGCTAGTGTTGGCTAAAAGTTAGGGGTTGTGGGGTCGGAGCTTCAGTAACTTGCGGCCATCTTGCAGTGGGCTCACGAGCGCCCCCCCAACATTTCCCACTTTTAAAATGGCCTTTTACCTTGCAAATCTGTCTTGGTGACTGGCAAGACGCTAGTTTTTTCAGCAGTGCTCGCCGTGAGTGCTTCTGAACCACGGAGTATCGGGACGGGGAGCAGAGTGAAAGTACCAGAGACGTTCTGTCTGTTCGACGGTAGTGGTCAGGAAAGTGCAAAACCCTGAAGTAGCCCCTGGTGTGGTGAAACCATTGGCTAGAGAGGGATGAATCTTTTGGATACATATTTACAGCCTTTCATTGGCAATGCAGACCTCATTGAAAGAAGAGAAGTATGATAAGAGTGGGAAGAGGTGGTTTGTTCCACCCTTTTGACGTTGCTTTTTGTCTTCTTTGACCCCTGAAGAAGGCTCCAGGTCAAAACGTTTTAGTTGGGCCTGCTAATAAAGTCTCTTGGATACCCCTACTGTGTTTGGCCGTAGTTCTTGATACAAGAATGTTAGCCAGGTTTCAGTTGCGTTTATAAGCAACAGCTAGCAAAGTAGTCAAGAAGGCAAAGATTCAAAAGGAGGAGGAAATAGCCAATGCAATAAAATGGGGGGATAAGACATTTTTCAGATATATTAGTGAGAAGAGGAAGGGCAAAAGTGGTATTGTCAGACTCAAGGGTGCAGGGGGGGAATATGTAGAAGCTGATAAGGATAAAGCGGAATTGCTTAACAAATATTTTTGTTCTGTGTTCACAGATGAAGAACCAGGAGCAGGATCTCAGAAAACACCCACAAATAAGAACAGAAGCGAGGGACATCTTGAACAATTTTCAGAAGACTGTGTTCGTGAGAAACTAGCTCAACTTAAAGTAGACAAAGCGATGGGACCGGATGGGATACACCCTAGAATACTGAGGGAACTTGGGGACGTTCTAGCAACTCCACTGACTGACCTTTTCAATGCCTCGTTGGAGTCGGGAGTGGTGCCAAAGGACTGGAGAGAGGCTCATGTGGTGCCTTTACACAAAAGCGGAAGTAAGGATGTGGTTGAAAACTACAGGCCGGTTAGTTTAACTTTGGTGGTAAGTAAATTATTGGAAACGCTGCTGAAAGAGAAAATAGTGAGGTTTCTGGAGTCCGGCAGATTACAGGATCCGAGGCAGCATGGATTCACCAGAGGCAGGTCTTGTCAGACAAATCTGATTGATTTCTTTGACTGGGTGACCAGGGAGTTGGACCGAGGGAGAGCTCTAGATGTGGTGTATTTAGATTTCAGTAAAGCCTTTGACACTGTTCCTCACAGGCGACTTATAAACAAACTGAGCACCCTAGGGATGGACCCTAAAGTTACTGCTTGGGTTAGAAATTGGTTGGGTGGGAGGCGACAAAGAGTACAAGTAAATGGAGCTCACTCTGAGGAGAAGGATGTTACCAGTGGTGTGCCCCAGGGATCTGTCCTTGGTCTGATTCTTTTTAACATCTTTGTTAGTGATATAGTGGAAGGGCTGTCGGGTAAGGTTTGCCTCTTTGCGGATGATACCAAAATCTGCAATAGAGTAGACACCCAGGAAGGTGTAGATAACATGAGGAGGGATCTAGCTAAGCTTGAAGAATGGTCTAGAATTTGGCAGCTGGGATTTAATGTTAAAAAATGTAAGGTTATGCATTTGGGCTGCAGCAATCCAAGGGAGCAATACAGTATAGGAGGTGAAGTACTTTTGTCCACTAAAGAAGAGCGGGACCTAGGCGTGGTTGTGTCTGATGATCTTAAAGTAGCTAAACAGGTAGAAAAGGCGACAGCAAAAGCTAGAAGGATGCTTGGGTGCATACGGAGAGGAATGGCTAGCAGAAAAAAGGAGGTGATAATGCCTCTGTATAAGCCTTTGGTGCGACCTCATTTGGAGTATGGTGTGCAATTCTGGAGACCGCACCTTCAAAAGGATGTGAACAGGATGGAGTCGGTGCAGAGGGTTGCTACTAAAATGATTAATGGGCTTCATTATAAAGCATATGAGGACAGACTTAAGGATCTTAATATGTACACCTTAGAGGAAAGGCGGGATAGAGGTGATATGATTGAGATGTTTAAATACCTCCGTGGCATAAATGTTCAGGGAGAGAGCCTCTTTCAATTGAAAGCAAGTTCTGCTACGAGGGGACATGGGATGAGGGTGAAGGGAGATAGATTCAGGAGTGATATGCGGAAATATTTCTTTACGGAAAGAGTAGTGGATCCGTGGAATAGTCTCCCAGTGGAGGTGGTAGAGATGAGGACAGTAACTGAATTCAAAAAAGCATGGGACCAACACAGAGGATCTCTAAAGGTAAAAAGTGGACTGTTGTTATGGAAGGACAGACTAGATGGGCCTTGTGGTCTTTTTCTGTCATCATGTTTCTATGTTTCTATTTTGGAAAACTTAGAGAAGCTAGTTAATCACTTGGACACAAGTGTAGGTGAGGTAGTGAGAAGGTGCCATTCCGGTTTCAGGTTGCAAACAATATCCTTGGAGAGGCTGGAGAAGGTGAGGGCACAAACCACCCTATCCTGTTTAGGCCTATTGGAAACTGCAAGAAGAGAAGCCTGATCTGTTGATCTCGCACATTCGTATGCTTTCTGAATGCAGTCTCGAGGATACCCTCGTTCTTTAAATCTAGTGGCCATATTAGCAGCATTACGTTCAAAGTCTTCCTCAGATGGGCACAATCTTCTAATCCTCAGAAATTGACTTACAGGGAGGTTGTATTTCAAGAAGGTATTATGGAAACTATCGAATCTGAGCAAAGTTTCTATGCGTAATTTTGTGATACAGGTCCATTGTAAACCCACACTGGTCTTTTCTAATAACAATCTCGAGGTAAGCAATTTAATCCAAACCGTATGTGCTCTTGAACTATAGATTTTCATCAAAAGAATTGAGCCATGCAAAGAAATCCTGTCGCTGTAGATTCGTGCCGTTCCAAATCATTAGAATGTCATCAATATACATTTTCCATAATTTCATCTGGGCTTGGAAAGGATGATGTATAAGATATCGTCTCTCAAAATCAGTGACATAAAGATTAGCTACATCTGGAGCCATGGACGAGCCCGTGGTGACTCCTTTTATTTGCTTGTAAAAAATGCTCCTAAAACAAAAGTAATTCTCTGTCATTGCTAACGAGGCCATCTGGGTCAAAAAGAAGGTAGGCGTATGGACGGGCCTGGTCCTTTGAATGAGAACATCTGATATGACCTCAAGGGCTGCCTTCTGAGGAATATTTGTATAAAGAGAATTAATAGGTCACTAAAAGAAGTTGCTTGTGGTATCCTGTAAAATCTTGTAATATATTAATGATATGAGCCGAGTCACGTACATACGATGTAACCCTGGTTACAAAAGGCCTAAGAAACACATCTAAGAACTTGGATAGAGATTCAAATAAAGAACCTTTTGCAGATACAATCAGACGTCCAGGTGGATTGTCTAAAGATTTATGTATTTTCGGCAACATCTATATAGTTGACGTCACTGGATGAGTGACAGTCAGAAAATCAATCTCTTTGGGTATCAAATATCCTGCTTCCTGTCCGATGTATACTAAGGTATCAACTTTGTTTTTCAGAATGGTGTCAGATCATCGTAGATCTTAACATAAAATTCAGTATCATTAATTTGACATAAAACCTCATTAATGTAGGCAGTCCTATCCTGTAAAACCAAGGCACCTCCTTTGTCTGCTGGTTTGATTATTATAGACTGATTATCTCTCATTTTATTAATATATGGTTTTAACACTGGTCTTATGTGTATTTACTTCCTTTGATTTTGGATTTTAATTGGATTTCTTAATACAGGATTTTAATAATGTTCTTATATACACTTAATCTCTTTTTTATTATGACTAGTTTTGATTTTTTGCTTTTATTTTGGTTTAAGTTTTATTACAATTTTTTATTTTTATTTTATGCTTTTATATGATTCTTAATCGTTTTTTTTATTCCTTTTTTAACTTTTTGATCCATTGTCCCCCCTTCCCTGTTCCTCTTCTTTCCTTTCCACCCTCCCCTCCGCCTCCTTCCCCATCCCCCTCCCCCTCCCCTTTTCCCCCCTTCTTTCCCTCTCCCCCCTTCGCCTTCTCCTTCCCCCTCTCCTCTGCCCATTCCCCCTTTTTCTCCCCCTTCTGTTCTCTCTTCTCTCTCCCCTCTGTTCTCTGTCTGCCTCAGGTCTGCCTCCTTATGATGGGAATGCTGTCTCGGTCTCCTTGCTTTCATTGCCTCAGTAAACCTGGCACATAATTCATGCTTATTTTTTCAAAAGAAGGCTTTATTTGTAATATATTTTTGTGTAATTGGTGTCGTGGATTACCCCTTATTTATTTATTTTATTTATTACAGTTTCTTATATACCGCGCTATTCGGTATCAGCGCGGTTTACATCATAACATAACTACCATAATGACAAGTTGTCAGGTTTTACATCGAACAGGGATACAAACTTGGATAACAGGGTAAACTATATACATAAGCTATTTACACAGCAAGGATAGGTAAAAATCAGATAATGAATATGAGGGCATTTCTAGAGTGGGTCATTTCTTGAGAAGGGTATCTAGGTTCAATTGCTGGCTGGGAAGTATTGGAGGAAGAGATAGGTTTTGAGTGCCTTCCTGAACTGATATAGATTGGTTATGGCCCTAATGTCAGGGGGTAGAGCATTCCAGCATTTGGGGATATAGAAACTGCACGCCCTGTTTGTGGTTGACTTGTTGCACTTTGTCGATGCCTTTGGTGTGATTAGCAGGTTGACAGCTATTGCTCTTCTGGATCTGTTGGGGGGTACAATGTGAATAAGATGTGTAAATGAGGAGGAGGAAATGCCTTTGATTGCCTTGAATGCTAATAGAAGTGTTTTGAAGGTGATCCTCCCATGAATAGGTAGCCAGTGTAGCTGTTTGAGAATGGGAGTCACGTGGTCGCTTCTGGCTGCTCCGTAGATGACCCTGGCTGCGGCGTTCATGGCCAATTGTAAGGGGGTTAGTGTGGATTGGGGGAGCCCTTGTAAGATGGCATTTGCAAAGTCAAAATGTGGCAGGATCAGTGCTTGATATATGGTTCGGAAATCATCTGGGTCCAACAGGGAGCGTAGGTGCTTGAGTGAACGGATTTTAAAATAGACGGCTTTGACTATATTGCTTATGTGGCGTTTCATATCCAGACGTTGATCGACAGTAACTCCCAGGTATTTTATTGACTCTTTAGTTTGCAGGTCAGCTTCCTTGACACTGACGTGGGATGGCGGAGTAAAGTTGGGGTCTCTGGTGAAGAATAGCACCTCTGTTTTTTTATGTTGAATGCGTGGGTTCTGTGAATGGAGCCACGTTGAAACTGCATTGAAGCAATCCGTGAGTGGGGTCAGGTCCATGTGCGTTGTGGAGAAAGGCATGTATAAGAGAATGTCATCTGCATATATCAAGCAGTTCACATTGAATGATCTTATGATATTGCAGATGGGCTGCATGTAAATATTGAAGAGTAAGGAGGATAATGAGGATAACGAGGAGCCTTGGGGTACCCCTTGCTTTTGATGGAAGTGTATGGACTCTTCTAATCCAGACTTCACATATTGCCATCTACCGTCCAGGTAGGATTTACACCATCCTAGTGCACTGTTGCAGACGCCCTTTTCTCTCAATCTTCCGAGGAGTATTTCGTGACTCACGGAGTCGAACGCCGCAGCGATGTCTAGGAAGATGAGCACAAAACCTTGACGGATGTTGTCGATTCCTGTGATGATGTCATTGAATAGACCAGTGAGTAGTGTCTCGACCCCATGATGTTCTCTGAACCCATGATGACAGCTGTCTAAGGGAGCAGCGGCATCTATGTGGTCCTGAATTTGCCGTTGTGCCTCTTTCTCAATTATTTTGGCTAAGAGAGGGATGCTGGCTATTGGTCGATAAGAGTCAACTCTTTGGGGGTCAAGTTTGGGGTTTTTCAATAGTGGCCTAATGGAGGTCAGCTTGAGTGAAGTGGAAAAGTATCCTGTTGTGAAGGAGATCTTCATTATATTTGCGATGACAGGGCTGAACACATCACGTAGCTCCTTGATCCAAAAAGCTGGACATGGGTCAGTCTGCGCAGTGGAGGTGTTGAGAGATGGTATGGTGTCCTCGATAGATTTAGTGGATGGTGTGGAGAGAATGTTCAGTGGGGATAGGCCCGTCGGTTCTTGAAATGTGACTGCTGAAACCTTGTTGGTTTGCACAATCTTGGATTGCAGGTAATCAGCGAATTTTTGCGGGTGAATCTCGCTATGTTGTTCGGGAGATGGTTCCTTTGAGAGGGATTTGACTAAGTTGAAGAGGTCACGTGGTTTATTCAGAGACCTCTTTAGGGTGTCAGTATGATATTGTCTCATTTTAGTAGTGATTGTTTCTCGATGTATTGCAAGGTGGGTTCGGTAAGCGGTCTGATCCTCAGTTGAACGCGAGCGGCGCCATCGGCGTTCAAGTCTACGTAGTTGGGTGAGAGAAGATCGCAACTCAGGTGAGAACCATGGGGCGGAGCTTCTTTTTGTCCTTGCTGTATTCTTAGGGTTTGAGTGTTGTGAGATGGCAGCAGGCTGGAGTTCCAGTGAGAGATTAGTTCATCAAGATCCGGTGTGATTTTGTTGAGGAGTGATGGGGTCTCCGAAAGGATGTGTTCCCTATCGAAGGGGCGAAAGCATCTAGTGGCAGTTCGAGAGGTGTTGTTTGTAGGTTGGCTTCTGTTCAGCTGGTCATTGGAGGAGTGGAGGAGTAGCCTAGTGGTTGGGGCAAGGTACTTCAGGCCGGAAGGTCGGGGGTTCAAATCCCACTAGAGGACAGCAACCTTGGGCTGGAAGGACTGGGGTTTCTAGTCCCACAGGTGCTCCTTGTGGTCTTGGGCAAGCCACTTAACCCTCCATAGCCCATGTTCCCTGTAAAATAGTTATCTCCAAGTTATAATGCCCTGTTCAATGTAATTTCAGTTTGTTCAATGTAAACCGCACTGATGCAGAATAGTGCGGTATATAAGAGAATATAAATAAATAAATACAAATTGTTGATGGGTATCTGTATAATGATCAATTTGTGGTCGGACCAGGGTACATCTACGATTGATACTGGAGGATTGTGGTTTTGGACCATGACTGGTTGTGGAACAAATACCATGTCAAGAATGTTCCCCTTTGTATGTGTGGGTTCATTGATGATTTGTTTGAGTCCCAGGTCTTCCATTGCCTCAAGGAATGCATTTGCGTGGCTTTGGGGTAAAGAAGGGAGATTGAAATCACCCATTATCCAATTTGGTTTCTTGGGAGAGAGGGTGTTAGCTGCAAGGTCAACAATGGTTGGAAGGTCATCTGGAGAAGAAGATGGTGTTCTATACAACAGGTTGAGGGAGCATTGTTGGTTTGCGACGGAGAGGATATCCAAGCTGTTTGTGCTTGAGGAGTCCAAAATGTGGAAATTGAGGTCTGATTTGGAGATTATGAGCACCCCTCCTCCTTTTTTGTTTTCCCGATGTCTTGTATGTATGGAGAAATTGGGGGGTAGAAGTTCGTTGAGGAGGACGTTGTCTTCTGATGATAGCCATGTTTCCGTGATCATAAGGTCATAAAAGGAGATAGAGTCTAGGATAACAGGCCATTTTTTGCGAATGGAGCGTGCGTTGATGATGGCACATTTTAGGGGTCGGCATCTCAAAGGTTTTTCCTGGCTGGGTGTTTTGGTTAGCTGGAGTGCTACATGTATTAGGTGGGAGTGGCACGTGTGCGCGTCGCTTCCTGGGTTGAAGTATGGGGGACCATTCCATCGTTTTCCATGTCTATTCAGGACTGGAATCCTGCCATGTGACGTGTAGAGGGCCTGGGAGGTTCCAAGCCAGTGGGTGAGAAGGTAGAAGCTAAGAATGACAGCGACCTGGAGTGCCATTCTGAGGTTTTGGATTGTGTGTGATACACTGTGGCTACGAAGTGGTGAAGTGCAATATTGGGGTAGTAAAATGCAGATATGAGACACAGTACAGTGATGAGATTCTTCAGAACGTAAGAGCAGTTATACAAGGATGCAAAATTGAGCAAGTACAGTTTGCATGCTATGATATTGACTATGACCTTTTTTTTGGCGCAAATCTAATGCCATAATTTCACCTGCAGTTCAGTGTGCCGGTACAGAGCTCATTGTATGTAAAGGCTTGTTCTGTTCCCGAGGGGTAAGTACACTAATGGCATGGTTAAAATGTTTACAGTCTACACTTATTGCACAGTACTTTAGCTAAAGCATAGATTTCTATTGATGAGTTTGTCTCTGTATGAGGGGAATATTGCCTTGGTCTCTCTGCTCTCATTGCCCCAGTAAAGCAAGCTCCTACTTTTGGTATATAATACATCCAAAAGAAGGCTTTAATTTGTAAAATATTTTTTTTGTAACTCGCATCGAGGATTATCCCTTGTTCTTGGATTTCTGTTTGACGCGAATCCAAATGTTACAGTTCAGCCCGCCGGCACAGAGCTCACTGAATGCACAGGTTTATTCCGTTCATGAGGGGAGAATACACTAACGACACAGTTTAGATTTTATAATTTACACTCAATGCACAGCTTTTTTCTGTAAAGCATATAATTTTATTGATTAGCCTGCCCCTTGTTATCTCTTCTTTGTTTGCCGAGTCTTTGAGGCTTTATAAAACATTTTTGATTGCAATTACATGATTATCCCGCTGATATTTGATATCGGTTTGAATCAAACAAACTGCACATTTTCATTTAAGGTTCTTCTATCTTTGATTGTTTTTCTTTCTTAAATCCATTATGAATTCCTAGCAGATTTACATACAGTCTCCCTATACACTGCATTTTGTTTATTTCTCCGAGAATGTGATCTGGCTCTGATATGGTTCTCCTGGCTCTGATGTCCTTCTCATGCATACTACTGTATGCTTTCTATAAGAAACTTTTGTGATAGGTTTCCCCTCCCTTTATATACAAGAAAGGGATAATATAGTTTTAATAAAAAGAAAGGAGGCACATTTCCTTTAAAAAAAAAAAAAAAGGGAACATTATTTACGCCTGTTGCTCCTTAATTTTCAAATACCACCTACTCCAGAGATCAACAAATGTTTTATGTGAAGGGCCACGTTGGACATTTCAAATCACTGAGAGGGAGTAAGAGGGGTGCAATCCCCCTTGGAAGAGAGTTTGTAACGTGGGAGGGAGGGGGACCATGTCTGGCCTTTTCAGTGATTTAAAATATTGGGGAAGGAATTTCCAGGGCTGTGGCATAATTCTACCCTGTTGCTTCCCCTCCTTCCCCCTGGGGCAGTGAGAGAGAGATGCATGGATGGTGGGGTATAGTGTGTGCCTTTGTTTATAGCCCTTTCGCCCACTCGCATCCCTCTGCCTCCTCTCACTCCTCTTTTTCCCCCCTCCCCTTTCTTCTTACTCTTGACCTTCTCTCATTCCACTTTTTCTCATTCCCACTTCTTCTCTTTCCTACTTTCTGTCTCCTCTTACTCCCCTTTCTCACCTGCACTTATGCCTCCCAGTCCTGTAGCCCCAGAGCAGTGTGCACCTGCAAACACACTCCTGGTTCAGCAAAAGTGATAGCAAGGAGTCCCAGTATACGTAGCCTAGTCCTGTAGCTTGAGGAGCAGAAAGCATCCCCACACACCTCCCGTCCTGCAGCCCTGGAGCAGGGCGATAAAGGCACACACTCAGCTCTGCCTCACTAAGAATGTGGCATACTCCCTCTCTCAGTGGTAAAAATGCCCAGCCTGTGATAGCTGCGAGCTGGGGTACTGCTATGATCAGGGGCGGCCCAAGGGGGGTGCGTGGCCATGTGCGGAGACTCGGTGCGGGGCCTCATTTGCATAAATATTTGCATAATGTTACCATACACTAACTTTTAGTAAGCATGCCTCTTAATGGGTGTATGGATAAAGAAAGACTAAAAGATTTCTACATTACTATAATCCAGTGCCAACCGCCAGGCAGATTAGGAACTACTACAAACACTGCCCATTTAGAACCCATAGCAAACCCGCCATATCCTAACAGCACTACCAGGACTCACAAAGCACCATACCCTACCTATCAAAAGGCAACACTGCAAATATTAAACCAATACATTTCAGAGAATAACAATACATGACCTACTGGGGAAAGGGAACAAGTGGCAATGTCAAATAGGAATTACATAAACAGAATACCTCAGCTCAGTTACACATGCAGAACACAGACCATCACCAAACAAGGAATCACAATTTAGAAACAGGAAGACAATTAAACTGGGAACCCCCAAAAGCCAAACTTTGAATGTACAACAACACTGTAGAAATAAAACTATAAATTAATTTCCTCTTGTACTAAACAAAGCTCAGACGTTAATGATGCACATTTCCCAGAGCTGACATATTCCAGTTAATAAATTCAAAATAAAGAGATATCTTTCTACCTTTTGTGCATTTTTTTTTCAGTTGCAATTGCTCCAGCCACTTTCTTCTGGTTTCTTTGTGTCTTCTGCTAACTCTCCATCGTCTGCTGTCCATTTGTCCTTTCTTCTCTCTTCTAATTTTTTTCCATTCTCTCTCTACATCTGCTTTAACATACTAATCTTTCTCCTTTTGCTCTTTCCTCATTCCTATCTCATCCACTCAAATTTTACCCCTCCATCCTCAATCCCCACTTATTCTCCCAATACCCAGCCAATTGTAGATTTTTCTTCCGTCCCACACAAAATATTTTTTCCCCTCTCCATTTCACTCTCCCAGCTCCATTCCATTCTAATCTCCCCCAACATCAGCTCCCTTCTAGTTCCAGCCCCACCTAGTATCCACTCCCTTCTAGTCTCCCTGCATCAGCCCATTTCCAGTCCTAGCCCCCCCCCATCAGCCCATTTCCAGTCCTAGCTCCCCCATCCATTTCCAGTCCTATCGAAGTCCCTCCATCAGCTCATTTCCAATACCAGCCTCCCATCAGCCCATTTCTAGTCCTTTCCTAGCCCCACCATCAGCCCATGTCAAATCCTAGCTCCCCTCCACTCAGCCCATTTCCAATCCAAGCCCCCCATGAGCCTACTTCCAGTTCTAGGCCCTCCATAAGTCTATTTCAAATCAAGCCCCCACCACAGCCCATTTCCAATCTTAGCTCCCCCCAACACCCAATTCCCAGTCCTATCCTAGCCCCCTTCATCAGCCCATTTCCTGTCCTAGCTCCCTCCCCTCACAACCCATTTCCATTCCAAGCCCCCCTCCCCATCAGCTATTTGCAGTTCAGGCCCCACTTCCACTCAGCCCATTTCCATTCCAAGCCCCCCTCACCATCAGCTATTTGTAGTTCAAGCCCCCCCTTCCCCTCAGTCCATTTCCAGTCCTAGGAACCCCCCCCAACCCATTACCAGTCCTAGCCCCCCCCATAGCCTATTACCAGTCCTAAGTCCCCATCAGCCCACTCTCAGTCCTAATCCCATCAGCCCATTTCCAGTCCTAACCCCCCATCACCCAATTTTCAGTTTAAGCCCCCCCCATAGCCCATTACTAGTCCTAAACCCCCATCAGCTCACTTCCAGTCCTAACCCCCATCACCCCATTTCCAGACTTAGCTCCCCATAGCCCCAGTCCTAACCCCCTATCAGCCCTCTTCCAGTCCTAACCCCATTAGCCCATTTCCAGTCCTAACTTCCACCCCAACAGCCCAGGGAAATTAAAAAAAAAAAAAAAAAAAGCTGTCTGCTTCCGCCGTGGCGGCAACGGCAGAATCGCATATCCCGCGGGCCCCCCCCCCCCCCGGACAGAGGCTGCCCTCCCTGCATCAGCTCCGTCGGCTTTCAGAGCACGAAAGGAGAGTTTCTCCCTCGCGGCTCTGTTAAGCCCGCGGGGGCTGATGGGAAAGTCCCATCAGCCCCTGCGGGCTTGACAGAGCCACGGAAGGGAAACTAGTCTCCCTTCGAGCTCTGAAAGCCGACGGAGCTGATGCAGGGAGGGCAGGCTCTGTCGGGGGGGGGGGGGCCTGCAGGATATGCGATTCTGCTGTTACCGCGGCAGCGGCAGCAGACAGCTTTTTTTTTTAATTTTAAAATTTACTTTGCAAGCAGAATGTTCTTTGCGCGGGGCCCCCTGAAACGCGGGGCCCTGTGCAAAAAACATTCTTGCTCAATGGACGGGCCGGCCCTGGCTATGATTGTGGGGATCTGAGGCAGTTGAATGGATTAATTTTTGGTAGGTTTGGCAGTGCCAGGCCCCAGAGGCTACTCTCACCACATGTCTGGGATATTGACACTTTCCTGGCAGAAGGAGGAGAAGATCTGAGCAGTAGGAAAGCTTAGCAGTCAGCGATGGAAAGGGAAAACCACTGAGAGTGAGGCAGGTTCGAAGGATGACGAAGAGAGACAGGCAAAATGTAAAACATGGGCAAAATAAAAAGCAAAATATCTTGCTCCAGGGGGCAGGTCTGATCTAGGTACAAGAAGAGCATGAAGGGCCAGCAAATCTTTCATCCAGGGCCACAGTTGCAAAAACTATTTTACCCATTCCTTCATTTCCCTAGTCACTGATTTCCTTTTTCCTTTCCCCTTTCAGACCTCTTCCGGCCCTCCCACTCAACCTAACTATCCATTAACATATTTCTCACCCAGCCCACCCTCTCCCATGTCCCCTCACAGCCTTGGCTCTATACCCTTCCTACTCTCTCCTTCACAGCTCATGGATAATGGTGCAAGTTCATAAGAATATAAGATATGCCATACTAGATATGACAAAGGTCCATCAAGCCCAGTATCCTGTTTCCAACAGTGGCCAATCTAGGTCACAAGTACCTAGAAGTTTCTCCAAAAGACACAGGTTCCACAATGCTTGTACTGGGTCAAGCAGTGATATTCCGGGTCCCAGGGGCAGCTCTATAATGAGGCCGAATGAGGCGGTGGTCTCAGGTGGCAACTTTTTGGAGGTGGCAAAAATTGCCCCCATAAAAGACAGCCTCAATTGGCCTTCAAAATAAAAAAAAAACAACAACCCCCCCCCCCCCCCGATTGCAGAAGCTGCTGCTGCTGCCGCTGCCACAGCAGCAGTAGCAGAATGAAGTGCCCCGTGGCCCCCTGCCTCCCCAGAAGAGCCCTGTGACTCTTTTTCCCCTGAACCACGCCGGCTCAGCTTTGCAGAGCTGCAAAGGGAGTGTTTCCCTTTCCCGTGGCTCTGTTAAAGTTGAACCCGCTGGCTCTAATGGGAAACGGGCATTTTCCTGTCTCACGCAGGAAATGCATGTTTCCCATCAGTGCCGATGGGCTCAACTTTAACAGAACCGCGGGAAAGGGAAACACTCTCCCTTTGCAGCTCTGCAAAGCTGAGCCGGCGCAGGGAAAAAGAGTGGCAGGGCTCTTCCAGGGAGGTGGGGGGCCGTGGAGCACTTCATTCTGCCGCTGCTGCAGCAGCTTCTGTGACCATTTTTTTCTTCAATTTCCCTTCAGAAGGTCTGGGGCTGAGCTGGGCTTGGGGGGGGGGGTAGCACTGGAAATAGTAATGAGCTGATGCTGGAGGGAGGGCTAGGACTGGAAATGGGCTGATGGGGGGGGGTTAGAACTGGAAATGGGCTGATGGGGGTTAAGAATGGAAATAGGCTGATCGGGAGGGGGGCTAGGACTGGTAATGGGCTATTAGGGGGGTTAGAACTGGAAATGGGCTGATGGGGGTTAAGAATGGAAATAGGCTGATCAGGAGGGGGGGGGCGCTAGGACTGGTAATGGGCTGATGGGGGTTTAGAACTGGAAATGGGCCGATGGGGGGGTTAAGAATGGAAAAGGGCTGATCGGGAGGGGGGGGGCTAGGACTGGCTAGAACTGGTAATGGGCTGATCCGGGAGGAGGGTTAGAACTGGAAATGTGCTGATGGGGGGGAGGACTAGGACTGGAAATGAGCTGATGGGTTAGGAATGGAAATAGGCTGATCGGGAGGGGGGTTAGGACTGGTAATGGACTGATTGGGGGGTAGGACTGGTAATGGGCTGATGGGGAGCTAACGCTGGAAATGAGCTAGGACTGGTAATGGGCTGATTGGGGGGGTTAGGACTGGAGTGAGCTGATAAGGGGGGTAGGACTGGAAATGGGCTGGGACTGGAAATGGGCTAATGGGGGAGGGGAGGATAGTGCTGCTGGCCCTGGAAGAGGACTAGGGCTACAAATGGGCTGATGTGGTGGGATGGGAGATACTGAGAGGGTCTGCCAGGGGAAGGGAGCTGACACGGGGGAAGGAGGGGGCTCAAAAGGAGCTGATATGGTGGGGGAAGGAGTGGGCTGGAATTGAGTTGACATCTGGGATGTACTGAAGGGGGACTAGAAAGTGAGCTGACACTTGGGGATGGGAGTGGTAGGGGGCTGGGTAATGGGGATGGTGATTGGAAGGGAGCTGACTGGGGGGGGGGTGGCACTGAGAGTGGATGTGAACAGATACCAGGGATGGTATTTGGTCTAGAAGGGGCTGGATAGTGGGGAAGGAAGGGGACTGGAAGGGAATGGGCACCAGTGGCAGCCATGGGAATGCAAGGTAGTTGACATTGGAAGGTACGGGGAGGGGAGAACTGGAAAGGGGGCTGATACTGGGGAGGGTTGATGGAACTGGAAATGGGCTGATGGAAGGGAAGTGAAGAAAACAAAAGAGATAAGAAATGGCAGATGGACTATAGACCATAGAAAGAGAGCTAAGAGAAGACAGAAAAGCAGAAGCCTCAGATCAGCACCACTATGATCAGAGAATAAATTGGTTAGACAACAAAGATAGAAAAAATAATTTGCATGATCTTTATGGGGAAGTGCATCTCTTATTTATCTGATGTTGCACTGCATGCGGAGTCTGGTTTCTTGGGGTTTTAGTTTAAATTTTGTCTTCATATTTTTATTTTTACTTTAAATTGTGGTTACTTATTCTGTACTTGGTGAGAGTCTGTGTTCTGAGTGTGTGACTGAGGCCAGGTGTTCTGTTAACATGGAGTTTGTACATAAATATCTATACTGTACTGTAGTAATTTGACTTGTTCAGCTTTTCAAATACGTGTATGGATGTTCCAGGGCCCACTGTAGTATTTACAGTGACCTTTTTTTAGATGGGTTCCTTATTGAGTTTTGGAAGTTGGTGCTGATATGGTATGGTAGATGTGCTGTTTGTTGTAGGGTTTTGTATTAGTTCACAATATGTCTGGTACTGGAGAATGTTTGTTGCTGTTAGTGAGATAATCAGAATCAGATTTTTTTGCAACCACTGTGGATTTTTTTGCAACCACTGTGGATGCAAAATATATGTTGAAAAAGAAAAAGAAAAAGCAAGAACCATAACGCAGTTTATAAAAACAAAATAAAAATGAGTTATAATTTAGTTTTATAAACTGTGCTGTTGGTTCTCGCTCTCTTTTAGTTCCCTGGTGTGCAAACATCTTGCATTTCTTCCATATAATCTAATTGGCTTTTTAGTTTGGTTCAGTCCCTGATTGGAGTTCTGAAAAGCCCTGCCCCTCTCTATGGGGGGAGGGGGCGCCATCTCATCCTTCGACTCAGGCAGCAGATTGCTTTGAGCCACCCCTGCTGTGTCCCCTTTAATAATGGTTTATGGACCTTTCCTCCAGGAACTTGTCCAAACCTTTTTTAAACCCAGCTACACTAACAGCTTTTACTACAACTTCTAGTAAAGAATTCCAGAGTTTGATTACGTGTTGAGTGAAAACATATTATCTTTTATTAGTCTTAAATAGGTAACCCTGCAGCTTCATTGCATGTCCCCTAATCTTTCAATATTTTGATGGCGTAAACAATCAATCTACATTTACCCATTCCACTCCATTCATTAATTTATATACCTCTATGATATCTCCCCTCAGTCATCTCTCTTCCAGGTTGAAGAGCCCTAACCTTTTTATCCTCTCCTCATAGAGGTATCCTTCCATTCCCCTTTACCATTTTGGTGGCTCTTCTCTGTATCTTTTCTAATAACACTATATCCTTTTAAAGATATGGTGACCAGAATTGCATACAATATTAAAGGTGTGGTCGCACCATGGAATGATACAGAGGCATTATGATACCTAGCATTCTATTTGCTCCCTTAGCTGCCACTGCACACTGTGCAGAGAGTTTCAACATGATCTCCAGGAACAAGCAGGAATGTACTCTTCACATATGGGTATTGTTGGTACCGACGGAGGCTGAGCGGGAATGCTCCCCAGCGTCCAATAGGAAAGCCTTTGGGAGCATCCCACAACGCCTGCGTGCGTCCTTCCCGCCATTCCAACTCTCCCTGTTCAGTTCTTCGTTTTACGCGGAGCCGACAGGTCGCATGCCCTGTCACCGCAGAAAATTCCTTATTACTACTTTGTTTTTTGTGGTCGCGTCTGCCTTCTTTCGACGCCTACCGGTACCGCCGGTTCTCTTTTCTTCTTTTCTAAAAAAAACAAACAAAAAACTTTACTGAAGTACTTTTTCTTCAGAGGCCTTTTCCCTTTCAGTGCTAGGCGCCATTTTGGGTACTAGGCCCATTTTTCTTTTAAATGGAAAAAACAGCTAGTGGTTTTAAAAAATGTTCTAAGTGTGGCGGTACCATAAGAACATAAGATATGCCATACTGGGTCAGACCAAGGTCCATCAAGCCCAGTATTCTGTTTCCAACAGTGGCCAATCTAGGTCATATGTACTGTGGCGGTCGCGCCCCTACCAGACGGTCGCCTAGTAGGGACGGGAAGCCATCTTGAATTCCTCTTTACCAAGGATTGTAATTGTGTATAGAGATAAATGAACCAAGTGGTTGTTTCAAAGCACACAGGAATTTTATTAGCGTCCGTGGCAAGCGGGTAACAAATCTTTAAGCAGTTGTACACTCAAGTCAAAGAAAATAAAGGATAATCTTCTCCTATTAAAGCAAAGCTTACAACCAGTGTTGTAGTAGAATTATTTACACAGGCTTTCTTTCTTTTCCCTTTATGATGCTTCTCAATTCCGAAATCATAAAGCACATGTATTTACAATTCCTAACTTCTCACTGCTATCAGGCTTTCATTACTTAGCCACAATGCACATATCACAGTCCATCTCAGAACAAGCTGAAGTCAGGTCACTTTCTTTACCTTCTACCTCCATGCTTTCTGCTGAGCTGTATCTTGGCAAAGTTTGAAAACGCTCGGGCACTTTATGCTTAATGTTCTTTAACAGGTTAAACAGCCTATTCCACTGAATGGCCCCTTCTCCTCTAGGTAGGACTTCAACGGACTTCTCCTGTTCAGTTTCTCCTGACAATCCCTTCTTCCTAATCCAGGTTTTCTCAGGCCTAAACCTCTCCTCAGAGTCAGAGCAAGAAACACAGGGTTTTGGCTTTACTGCTTTCTTTCTCCTACCTTGGAGTCTTGTTGCAGCACCTTCTTGGCTGAGGCGTCTGTGGCTTGTGACTCTCTCTGCCTCTGAGCTAGACAGGGAATCAGGGTAAGATCTCCACTTCCCTTCCTGGGGCTTCTGCTGTCTGCAGACAGACCCTTCATCAGAGGAGTCTAAGCATTCTTGCCTTAGCCTTCTCAAAGCCAACCTTTTCTCACTCTCCCTCTTGTCAGTCTGTTTGGTCCTCTGCCTGGAACCTTCTCTGTAGCTTCCTTGGCTGCAGTGCTGGCTGCTCTTGTCTCTGCTGCTGCTCTCTTTGTGGCTACTTCTCTCTTGACTGCTTCTCCCTTGACTGCTTCTCTCTTGCCTGCTTCTCCCAACTTTGTTTGTTTTCTCAAACTTAAACGTTGAGCAGGGCACCTCCCTTCCTGACTCCACCCACTTGTACCTCCTACTCTTACCTGGGTTTGTCATGGAGTCTGGGAGTGGCTTAAACCTAGCTCTACCCTCTTGGTTTCTCTCAGGGATTTTGCTGTGATGTATGTGTTCTAGTGCACCCATCAACCGAAAAGAAGAAAAAGTTCTTCTTTCTCTTTTATTTCCATGCTGAGCTGCACTCTCCTTACCACAGTACCTAGCAGTATCCCCAAGAGACACAAGTTCCACAATGCTTGTACTGGGTCAAGCATTGATATCTTCGGTCACTTCTTAATAATGGTTTATGGACCTTTCCTCCAGGAACTTGTCCAAACCTTTTTTAAACCCAGCTACACTAACAGCCTTTACTACATCCTCCGGTAACAAATTCCAGAGTTTGATTACACGTTGAGTGAAAAAATATTTTCTTTTATTAGTCCTAAATAGTTTACCCTGTAGCTTCATTGCATGTCCCCTAGTCTTTCTATATCCGTCACCGACACCTATGACTGGTGTCTCAAATGTTTAGGACCTGACCATTCTCCATTGGACTGTCTCTCCTGTAGAAAGATGACCAAGAGGGGCCTGCAGAATAGAACTGCAAACTAGGTACCCTTTTTGCCGCAGATGCGATGTCCGTTGCATAGTTGTCTTCCAGGACTTCATCTTCCTCCCATTGATCTTAGGTAACTAAACTAAAGTCTTCTAAGACTAGCCGGTCCTCAAAGGGTAGATCTCCTTCCAAGTATCAAGATGCCATCGGCATTGCCCTCGAGGAAAGTTCACCGGCAAAACAGCCCCAGCGGGAGGCTTCGGCTTCCAAAGCACTAACGGGACTCCAGGATGTTCTAGAGGTTTCCACCTCTGCAGAACTACTGGTGCCATGCTCTGGGGTTCTGGCCGCCTCTATCGGTACCGACACCCAAGCATCAGCAATAGCGATAGATCAAAGATTTCTCGCTATCGAGCGCAGTCTGGTGGCTCTTTTGACAGTTCGGTACCGCCGAAACCGCTTCAGACAGTTCCACAGGTACCGGTACCAACACTGGTACTAGTACCTACTGCACCAGCCTCAGTGGGTATACCCCCCCATGCCAAGTCTAGAGTCCATCTCCGATATCGACAGATCGGTACCGAAACACCTCGGTACCGACTTCGATCGATACCGATACCGTGCATTGCACGAACATTGAGATCAGAGATATTTTGAATCCTCCGATTCCGATGACTCTGCCGGTACTAGAGCAGTCCTTCTGGAGGATCCATCTCCTTCTCCTCAGCAAAGAATGTCTCCTCCAGAAGATATGTCCTTCCAGGATTTCATACGTGATGTGGCTCGAGGCCTTGCAATCACGGTGACTCCTGAAAATAACCTAGAACAGAAGAGTTAGAAATTCTTCATTACCCTAAGGCTCCCAAAGAGGCAGCTACTCTGCCCATTCATAAGATTCTTCATGATCTTATGCTGAGAATGTGGGAAACTCCTTTAACTACATCTCCACACTCTTGGAGACTCGATACCATGTATCGAGTTCCACCCTGTCCTGGTTTTCAGAAAACTCAGTTACCACACCATCCAATGGTAGTGGAATCGGCGATGCGTAGGATAAAGAGTGCAAAAAGACATTCTTCCAGTCCTCCAGGCCGAGAATTGAGGATTCTCGATGCCTTTGGCCGTCGATGCTTCCAAGCTTCCATGCTGTCAGCTAGAATCAACTCATACATCCTTTACATGGGGATGTTCCTCAAGGAGGTTACAGGAGACTTGGAACTTATGAGCCCTCTTATCCCTGATGATAGAGAGGATTTTCTTACTCTGGTCAGACATGCCCAAGATGTTTCCAAGTTTGTAAACCGTGCAGCCTTTGATTGCTTTGAATGCATCAGCAGAACTTCTGCTATCGCCATCGGTGCACATCGTATTGCCTGGCTTCAAGCATCAGACTTGGAAATTTGGGTATGTGGCCTGGTTCCCACAAGCAGTTGCCCAAATATCACCAATCAAAGAATTACTTAGACAGCAGTTGCTATAACTACAAAGACTTTTATTTCAGCATAGCAAAATAATAGTGTCATGCAGAACAGCAAGGCCTGTCTAGAGATGGCAGACAGTACTTTCTCTCTGTAAAGGGAGAAAGCACTGCCCAATGATCCTCCAAAATAGCTGGTTTATATACATTCCTCCTTGTCTCAAATGTCTGTTTCAAATTAGTTTCAGTGAATTCATCATAAGTTCTTAAGTGTCTGCAAGGCCCCAGGCGTCCTGCAACACTTTTCCCCAGGGGAGGATCCCTTTACATTTATACATCTGGATCTGCTTTTAGGTCTGCTCATCTATGCATGGCCTGTGACCTCTATACATCTGGATCTGCTTTTAGGTCTGCTCATCTATGCATGGCCTGTGACCTCTGCCCCTTCCTGTGTTTTTCCTTCTTGGCACTAATTGAAACCGTGCAGGGCAAGAGAGAGTGCTTTTGCTCATTAGTTTGAATTCGTTGAATTCCTAGCTTGGCCTGTACTTTCTTTTGCTAGGCCCCAATATTCTGCATCCAGAATACTCCTATCCAGAATATGGTTACCCAGAATCCTCCATAGCAGGCCGCATCTACTCCTTTATACCCACATGCTTGTCTTCTGTGCCTTCCATATGTTGTGTAATTTCACCAGGCAAGGGTGCAGTCATATAAAGCCAATATATAAGCAGACCTAAATCAAATTTCCCAACATTCTCCACTTTTTCTTTTCCTTTTTCTTTTTCTATGTGGAGGGGTAAAAGTAATCCCACTAAGGGGCATTGATAACAATAACCATTTGAGACAGAGAGATTATCAAGGGGCAGCTTTTGGTACTGTACTTTGCAATATCATTCTTTTACAGTATCCTAATAAAATAGGAAAAATACAGCAGGCAAAATACCAAAAACAGCAATACTTAAAAAAGTTATAAAGAAAGCTGTTAGGCCTCCTCCGAGTCCGGAATACCAGCAGGCAACATTCTAAGAGAATGGAAGACATACAGCATGCAATAATACTGAACACATCAAATATTCAACAAAGTGATGAAAAAAGCTTTGAAATGTTACAGCAAAACTTGAGCTGGTGTGGGTATTGCAACTGCTGTAGCCAAATGGCTTGTAGATTTTCCCAAAAGTCCCAATCAGTCTAATAGTTCTTATTTTCAGATAATTTGGGTCTGCTTCTCAGCAGTTTTTCAGGACTGCGTCGTGCGCTTCACCTGTCTCTGAAGTTTAAGTATGGTTTAGTTCAGAGGTCTTGGGGTGGTTTTTTTTACTTCTGGATTATGGCCAATACCCTCTGCTGGAATCTCTGGATTTCAATTGGTGACATGGCTCCAGGTCCCATTCAGAAGAGCAGCAACCAATATTAAATGAAAAGACTAAATATTCTAGATTAGATTTTACAATGAGACAATGCAATGTGACAAAACATAATTTCATCCACATTTACTTAAGATCATAACTATCTCATATGGTGTCAACTGTGTCTCTCAGTTTGATAAACTTCTTGTCTCTCCATCACTGGAGATTCATTTGCTGGTAGGAAATACTCCACTATGCCCTTGACTGATCTTTACATATTTACAGATCAGACAAGTTGCACACACGTGTTCTGAAAGTTTGGCAAGTTTTAGAATTACACCAATTTTTGTGAAAATTTGTCATCAAATCATCCCTCTTTTTACCCATGCATGTCTGGCCAGTACATACAAAGGCAAATGAGGCAAAAAGCATCTGGAAGTACCACATGGCCAGTGTGGATGTTCCAAAGCATATCAGGGTGCAAAATGCACCTAGCCTGTCTCCAGGTGTCTATTTCCAATTGTTGAGTATGTGTTGGGGCTTAGATGACTTCCTGAACTGAAGATTCTGGAGACAGCATAGTTGAACAAAATTTGTTTACAGATTCATTAGGCAGATATGTCACTTTAAATAGCCTTCATCAGTTTAATGTTCATCAGAGTCCTTTCATGTTTGTATACCATACTAATGTATCCTTTTTGGGCAAGGTTGCTAAGAACATCAGACAATTGTTAGAAACGTAGTATTGTAAACAAATAGTATATAGGAAATATAAACTTGGATTTTTCTTAATAAATATAACAGCATGAGTAAACAGTGTCCTTTTTTTCTCACCAACTTAATTGGTATGGTTCAAAAATGGACATATGTGCTCATTCAAAATAGCAATTGTCTTAAACAATCTGAATAAATTCCCTACAGTATAAAACTATTATTTTTGTAACATTTTTATAACGGTAGTCCCATTAGGACAAAGTATGTTTTTTAACAAGACAGCCACATGTCTCTCTCTCACGTATGACTAGAATCTATTGTATATACTGTTCTCAGTGAGAGTGCTGAACAAGGCAAAGTAATTATCCTGGGTCTTTCATGACACTGATACTTTTGCATGTCAGGGGGAGACTTCAAGTCAGTGTTTGGGCTAGCTTCACCTTACCGGCATGCTATCTTAAGAAATGCAAATGGACAACAGAACTAGACAGACATGTTAAAAAAAAAACCAAACCTCTGTATCAGAGAGAGTGCTGTAGGAGACTTTGTCCAATCAATTCAACTTAATGGTATTGTTTTATGTGTAAATAACTTTACAAATATTCTCATATTTTTCTGGGAACTAAGCTCCATCTTTCCACCAAATTTGTTCTATATGCTTGGGAACAAAGCAATTTCATATCAGCCTCTGTCCAAAATTCTATAATTTCTGTGTATACTGGACCTTTACATAATATACTGCTACAACAAGTATTTTGGTAACATACGTGCAAGTGTGTAAACTAAAGTAAATTTGTATGTCATAGTGCTACAATATACTGTATTCCTAAAATTGAAATTTAAAAAAAATCTTTCAAAACAAAGTACACTGTTTTTTCTCTGGACCCCAACATATAAAATTAAAATACAGAAAAATAGATGAATTTATCCTAAAATTCAGCAACTCCCGTGTTACTGTCCTTAGTCATTAGTCATTAGCACTGAGCTTAAGAATACAAACACTCCTTTTCACATTTAAATTGAATGAGACTGGTGTCAAACTGAACTGCAGACTAAACAGTAGATCTCTCTTCTGTCCTTTAAAGCAGCACCAAAAGTTAAAATAAAACTTAGTTACAGCTCTTTTGGGTTTCTGTAATTTATGAACAATAAGCATGTCCTCCATGAGATGCTTGCAACAATATACAAAATTCTGTTTTACTTTTAATTTTGCTCGATCAAAACCAAACATATAACTTCTCATTCACTTGGGATTTAAATCATTTCCAAGTAGCATTGTCCTGTCAGGGCTGTCAACCTCCACTCTGAAGGTCAAAGGAAAACAGAAGCAGCTTCCCCAATTTCATGCCTTGCTTGTTTGATCTAACATCTGGGGGCACTTAAACAGCTGACAATAAATACAAGGCTATCAGTCATTAAGCACAGCAGCCCATCTGATCAAAATAGAGAACAGCTTGGGAAGATCAGGGACCTTAAAAAAACAAGTAAAAAGTCTTTTCTTTATAATCTTATATAAGGATTTTCTCCAACAATTTAATACTAACTCTACAGGATAGATTTAAAGCACTGAACTAAACATCTTTGCATCACAAGGTTACATATTTTCTTAAATAGGTTTTCTTAACTTTTAGAGCTATTTTTCCTTGGCTGCAAAATCCAGCTGTAGTCTTTTCCCTTTATTAGTTTGATCTTGAATTTGTAAAGTCATAAGAATATGACAAAACTGATCTTGTATCACTGAGTCAAAACTAATCAAACAGAATTTCTTAGCATCACTATGATCTTTTATTAATCTCTTGTTGATTAGAATCTTCCACATTTTTTAGAAAAATCAAAATAAGCTTCTCAAAAAGTAACACATTCATAGGAATTTGTTCGTCATTGTTTACAACTGCCCTATGTCAACACTTCTATCAGCACGAGCTCTCTAACAGACCCAGGCATAGCTATTTAATCTCCTGACACACAGAAAACAGCAGACAAATTTTTCTTAAGCAGGATATACTCAGATCCCAAATCTAAAAAATAAAACTTACATATGTGGATTAGACTTATTTACTGCACACAAATATTCACAAGGGAAAAAGAAACAATTTGAAATTTTCAGGCTGTACTTGTAACTATAAACTATTTTTCTTGTTTTTCTACCAGTCAGATCACTGCACACAATAGTTGGCAGTTCAGAATAAAACACTGTCAATTATCTGTGCAGTCTGCTTCTAAGATTCTCATTTCAGTGTGCAATACATTCCGATCCCAATCCATTAACTCAGAAAATCCGTTCCATGTTGCAACACAAACTCAGACAGACAGGAGGAAAAAAACTAGCTGTCTCAGCACATCAATTGCTACAGCAGACCCTGGAAGATTTTTCGTTGTTTTCAATGTTCTAAAGAAGATAGGAAAGGCTTGGAAGAATAGAGACAGATAAATAAACATCGCTTGTCACTTGCGTTCCAGGGACTCTGGGTCAATGGTGTTACCCTTGCCAGAGACTGGGGGCGTCTTACAAGCACATAGATATTGTGAAATAAAATAAAAGCAAACAGGAATTCTTTTTCTAACATTTTCTGAACTTTCCTTTTCCCTGCAGTTAGTAGACCTGGTGTTTTCACTGTTTGGGAACAGGGGCAAAACCCTCTTTATTTACAGGGGGGGGGGGTAACTTCGCTTTTACAGATGGAAAATTCAGACCTTTTTATTTACAAAGGTGAGAAGTTACTTATCCAGGACTCATACAGACAAGCACAATCCTTACGCTTCATCCAAACCCACACACATACACCAATCAATCCTGGAGATAAAGACCTAATGTCAGGGCGAACTTCCTTTCCCTAATCATTCCCTAATGTTACAACTAAATACAGAGACACATAACATTTACAGAGACACTCTAACAGTTTTTCTACACAACAAAAACATTAATTACACAAAAAATACATATGCATATGTTTAAATTTAGTACTCACCCACCAATCGAACCCGGGCAAGTCTTACGTCTTTGTTTGTAGACAGGAAAAACAAAACTCATCCGCTGGAGTCGTCCTAGGGTATCAAAATCTCTCTCGACGTCACTCAGAACGGTATTCCCATCTTCTGTACCAGCAGAAGGAATCCTCTCCTCCTAATGAGAAGGTATTCTCTTCCCCTGTTTTTTTTCTCTGTGAAAAACAGGAGGTAGTCCCTCTGACAAGTAAAACTGCAGTCAGAGGAGTCCTTGGGCAATTTAAAAAATTTTAGACGGGTTCGGCACCAATTGTGGCCTGGTTCCCACAAGCCGTTGCCCAAATATCACCAATCAAAGAATTACTTAGACAGCAGTTGCTATAAATACAAAGACTTTTATTTCAGCATAGCAAAATAATAGTGTCATGCAGATCAGCAAGGCCTGTCTAGAGATGGCAGACAGTACTTTCTCTCTGTAAAGGGAGAAAGCACTGCCCAATGATCCTCCAAAATGGCTGGTTTATATACATTCCTCCTTGTCTCAAATGTCTGTTTCAAATTAGTTTCAGTGAATTCATCATAAGTTCTTAAGTGTCTGCAAGGCCCCAGGCGTCCTGCAACACTTTTCCCCAGGGGAGGATCCCTTTACATTTATACATCTGGATCTGCTTTTAGGTCTGCTCATCTATGCATGGCCTGTGACCTCTGCCCCTTCCTGTGTTTTTCCTTCTTGGCACTAATTGAAACCGTGCAGGGCAAGAGAGAGTGCTTTTGCTCATTAGTTTGAATTCGTTGAATTCCTAGCTTGGCCTGTACTTTCTTTTGCTAGGCCCCAATATTCTGCATACTCCTATCCAGAATATGGTTACCCAGAATCCTCCATAGCAGGCCGCATCTACTCCTTTATACCCACATGCTTGTCTTCTGTGCCTTCCATATGTTGTGTAATTTCACCAGGCAAGGGTGCAGTCATATAAAGCCAATATATAAGCAGACCTAAGTCAAATTTCCCAACAGGTACAAGATAAACTGGGAAACATTCCTTGCACAGGAGAAAATCTCTTTGGCAAGAACTGGCAAGAGAAGGCTAATGAGATTGACTCTGACAATATCACTTTGGACAGATTGTCAAGGTCTACAGCCAACCCAGCAAAGAAAAGATCTAATAAGAAACCCTTCTTCAACAAGAAAAATAAGTTCTCCAGGACCAAGCAGGAAGTCAGTCCTCACATATGGGTGACGTCGGCGCCGACGGAGCCCTCGCGGAGCAATTTTCCCCAGCTTTCAAAGAAAGCCTTTGGGAATTGCAGCGCGCATGCGCGGTCCTCTTCCCGCCCAAGGGTGCCATCTTGCTCAGTCTTCTTTTTTCCGCGGAGCCCTACAGACGTTGCCTGTGAATCCCCGCAGAAAAGTTGATTTTTCTCTATTTTTCTCTATTTTTTCTTCGGTTCGACGCCGGTTCTTTTCCCGCCCGGACTCGCGACACCGGTTGCGAGTCCGTCCTTTATTTTTTTGTTTTTTATCCTTCGTGACAGATTTCGCGCTTTTTTCCTTTTTCCCTGGCAGCCCAGTCGTTCGACCTCGCAGGGGCCCTTTTTCCCCCGATGGCTGCCAGTGGCTTTAAAAAGTGTGACCTCTGTAAGAAACATATGTCTCTTACAGACACTCGTGACTTCTGCCTCCGCTGCCTCGGCCCAGATCATGACCCCATGATCTGCGGGCCCTGCGGCAAAATGTCCTCAAAAGCATTGAGGAGTCGGCAGCACCAGCGGGAGCGTATCTTCTCTGACTCCGGCCGGGCTCGGACCTCGTCAGAGGCTTCGACGTCTCGGGACTCTGGTCCTGAGCATCGTCGGAGTTCCTCTGAAAGGGGGTCTCCTACCCGGGAGCATCATCGGAAGAAGAAACCCGCGAGGGTGGGATCGGTGGACGCTCCTGGTTCCTCGAGGGCCAGGTCGCATAGCCCCGATTCCCGTCCTGGGTCCTTGGAGACGGAGAGGCCGTCGAAACATCCTCGACTCGAGGTGGACTTGCCCGCTCACGTAAGTACTGTTGTCCTCGTGGACTCGCCTCCGAAGGACCTGACATCGGGCCCGACGCCGTCGGGACCCGAGTCGGGGGCTGCTGGGTCTCCTGAGCTCGGACTCAGGTTGACGGCCTTGGAGTGCAGTCTGTCTGCCTTCTTGGACCAGCAGCGGGCATTGATCGCTGGCCTCGCCGGTGCTTCTGCCCTGACCGCCGGGACGTCGACCTCCAAATCGACCCCGGAGACCAAGCCGATCCTCGAGTCCATGAGGGCTCGAGTCGATCCTCGGTCGCGGTCTCCTTCGGCCTCCCGTTCGGGACCAAGGTCGTCGACGCCGACTCCCTCGGCGTCGGGGCGGATGGCATCAGTGCCCGCCCGACCGGAGCTGATCGACTCCTCCTCCGAGGAGTCGGCCTGGGAATCTGAGGACGAAGAGTCACCTGGTTCCTTTCGGACTCGGTGTGTCCCTTCGGACTCCCCCGAGTCCGAACCTCGGAGACGGTCCCCCCCAGAGGATACCCGGTTCTCGGACTTCGTGAGGGATATTTCCAAGGCCTTGGCCTTCCCTTCGGATCCCGAGGAGGAGCCTCGAGTCGAAGAACTCGATGCCCTCCAATATGACTCTCCCTCGAAGGAGGCCTTTATTGTACCGGTTCCTCCCATGCTGGAACGACTTCTCTTCCGCATGTGGGAGAGCCCGGCGTCGTCGCCGGTGTTAAGCAAGCGGGTCGATTCCATTTATCGAGTCCGCAAGAGCCCTGGCTTCCAAAAGGCACAACTACCGCACCATTCCATGGTGGTGGAATCGGCCATGCATAGACTAAAGAGTCAGAAAATGCACTCCTCGGTGCCCCCTGGTAGGGAAGCCCGAAGCCTGGATGCCCTCGGTAGGAAGTGCTTCCAAGGCTCTATGCTTGCTTGTCGAGTCCAGACATACCAGCTCTACATGGGCATGTATCTCCGAGATCTGGCTAAGGAAATAGCTGGGTTCTCTGCTGGTCTCTCCGACGAACCTTTGCAGAGGTTCCAATCCTTGTCTACTGGTATTCGGGAGTGCTCCAAGTTTATATCTCGAGCAGCCTATGATGGTTTTGAGGCTTCGGCTCGAGTAGCTGCGGCCGGCATCGGTGGACGCCGCCAGGCTTGGCTTCAGACGTCCGACCTCGAGCCCTGGGTACAGGACAAGTTGGTCGATGTCCCCTGCCGAGGTGATAACCTCTTTGGCAAGCCCATGGATGAGAAGGCTGCACAAATCGAGACGGAGACTCTCACCAGGACTCGTCTCTCGAGGAAGACCTCTGCCCCTTCTCAAAAGAAGAAGGCCTCGGGGAAAAACCCTTTTACCCGAGGAAAGGTGCTGCCTATAAATACTACCCTCAGTATCAGGCCTCAGCAGCTCCCCCACAGGGAAAGCAGGCCAAGGAACGGGGTAATGGGTCCCGTAGGCAGCAAGCCCCCAAGCCTGCACCACCGGCCCCTGCTCAGCAGGGTGGGGGTTTTTGACTTTCTCAGCATAGCCTCTCCCCCTCAGCTGGTTTCTCTCAGCACAGGAGGCCGGCTGGTCCACTTTGCCCACAGGTGGTCCACATCACCACAGATACCTGGGTGCTTCACATAGTTCAAAAGGGCTATCTTCTTCATTTTCACCAGGTACCTCCCTCCTACTTTCCAGGGGAGCCTTCCAGACTCCCTCTGCACAGGGACTTACTCCTTCAGGAGTTAGCAAGTCTCGTTCAGGAACAAGCCGTGGAACCGGTGCCCCACCACCTGAAGGGTCAAGTGTTTTATTCCAGGTACTTCCTGATTCCAAAAAGAACAGGGGGCCTCAGACCCATCCTAGACTTGCGAAACCTCAACAAGTTCCTTGCAAAGGAAAAGTTCAAAATGCTTACCCTTGGAATCCTGCTGCCCTACCTCCAGCAGGGAGACTGGCTATGCTCCTTAGATCTAAAGGATGCGTATACTCATATCCTTATTCATCCAGACCACAGACAATATCTCAGGTTTGTTGTGGGAGGAAACCATTACCAGTACAGAGTACTGCCCTTTGGCCTATCCTCCGCCCCCAGGGTGTTCACCAAATGCCTAGCAGTGGTGGCGGCCTATCTGAGACTTCAAGGTCTCTTTGTGTTCCCATACCTGGACGACTGGCTCATCAGGGCCCAGTCTGCCCAAGAAGCCACTCAGGCTACTCATCGCACTGTGACTCTGCTCCAGCACTTGGGTTTTGTCATAAACTTCGCAAAGTCCACTTTGCTCCCCTCTCAAAATCTCGAGTTCATAGGCGCCAGATTGGACACGCTTCAGGCGAGGGCCTTCCTCCCTCTGGACCGGGCCAAACGGCTCATGGATCTCGCCAGCCGCTTTCACAGCAATTCCCTGGTCTCCGCCAGGCACTTTCTGAGACTGCTCGGCCATATGGCTTCCACGGTCCATGTAACCCCCAATGCCCGCCTGAACATGCGTCCTGCTCAGTGGTGCCTTCGCACTCAATGGCATCAGGCCACGGGGAGCCTAGCAGACTCCGTACAGATCTCCGACCAGCTGGTCTCCTCTCTGCGATGGTGGCTTCATCTGCCAAACCTAGTGCTAGGGGTGACTTTTCAGCCCCCTACACATTCTCAGGTCCTGACGACCGATGCTTCTCTCCAGGGTTGGGGAGCACATTGCCAAGGGACTTGTACTCAGGGTCTCTGGACTCCTTGGGAGTCCGCTCAGCAGATCAACTTCCTGGAGCTCAGAGCCATCCGCCTAGCGCTCAAAGCCTTCTCTCACCTGATTTCTCACCAGTCAGTACTTGTCCAGACAGACAATCAGGTTGCCATGTTCTACGTGAACAAACAAGGCGGAACCGGCTCCTTCCTTCCTTTGTCAGGAAGCACAGAAGCTCTGCTCTTGGGCCGTCCATCGCAACATCGTCCTCAAAGCTGTCTATCTCCCAGGTCAAGAAAACTACCTGGCAGACAAACTGAGCAGGGTCCTCCAACCGCACGAGTGGAGATTGGATCCGCTTGTGGTTCAGCGGATCTTTCTCCGGTGGGGCCTCCCCACCCTGGATCTGTTCGCCAGTCCTCTGAACCGGCAGCTTCCCAGATTCTGCTCTCGACAGCCGCATCCTCTCCGGGTAGCGGCAGATGCTTTGCTGATTCCATGGTCCACAGGCCTCTTGTATGCCTTTCCACCCATGCCTCTGGTGTCTCGGACGCTCTTCAAAGTTCTCAGAGACAAGGCATCGATGATCCTAGTGGCTCCCCGGTGGCCGAGACAACCTTGGTTCCCGCTTCTGATGCAGCTGGCGGTGGACACCCCTCTTCCTCTGGGGGTTCAGCCCGACCTCCTCTCGCAGGATCAGGGGACGCTCCTGCACCCCAACCTCCGGTCCCTTCATCTGATGGCCTGGCTGCTGAAAGGGTAGTCCTTGCTCCTCTCCAGCTACCTCCAGATGTGGAAGAGGTCGTCTTGGCCTCCAGGAGGCCTTCCACCCGGAAGTCCTACGCTCTTAAGTGGCGTTGGTTCTCCGTCTGGTGTACTCAGCAGTCTCAAGACCCCTTCTCCTGTTCAACATCAGTGGTCTTGCAGTACTTGCTCTCTCTCTCTAACCTTGGACTTAAGTCCAACTCGGTCAAGGTCCACCTCAGTGCTCTTTCTGCGCATCACATGCCGGTGGATGGTAGACCTCTTTCCAGCCACCCTCTGGTGGCTCGTTTTCTCAGAGGCCTCCTTCTCCTTAAACCACCTTTGCGCCCGCCAGCCCCGAACTGGGATCTCAATGTGGTTTTACAGCGGATTACCTGTCCGCCTTTTGAGCCTATGGCTACCTGTCCTCTTCGTTTTCTTTCCTGGAAAACCTTGTTCTTCGTGGCCCTCACTTCTGCTAGACGCGTTAGTGAGCTGCAGGCCCTAGTATCTGATCCTCCTTACACTAGGTTCTACAAGAACCGGGTAGTCCTACGGACTCATCCTAAGTTTCTTCCTAAAGTGGTTTCCCCTTTTCACATCAACCAGGGGGTGATACTTCCGACCTACTTTCCCAGGCCACACTCCAGCCGAGCTGAAATGGTCCTGCATACCCTGGACTGTAGGAGGGCGCTGAACTTCTACCTTGACTGTACGCGGAAGCACCGAAAGGCTATTCAGCTCTTCGTGTCTTATGACCCCAACAAGTTGGGGCTCCCTGTCTCCAAGCGTACTCTGTCCATCTGGATTGCGGACTGCATCGCTTGGACTTACGAGGCTGCGGGCCTCGTGCTGGAAGGTAGGGTCACCGCTCATCGTGTTCGGGCGAAGGCTACGTCATTGGCTTACCTCCGCTCTGTTCCATTGGCAGACATCTACCGGGCCGCTACTTGGTCTTCAAGCCAGACTTTTGCAGCCCATTACTGCCTGGAGAGGGAGTCCCGCAGAGACAGTGCTTTCGGACAGGCAGTCCTCCGTAACCTCTTCGAGGTATAGGCAACTCCTACCCTCCGTCCCGGATGTTGGGCTACCGGTTGGAGACATATTCAGAGAAGATTCCTTCCTTCTGTGCTAATGACCTTGAGGGAGCTCATTTTTGTGCTTAGGGTCTCCGGTAGCCTTAAGCTTGGGAGTCCCATATGTGAGGAATGACTTCCTGCTTGGTCCTGGAGAAAGCGTAGTTACTCACCTGTAACAGGTGTTCTCCAGGAGCAGCAGGAATCAGTCCTCACAACCCTCCCTCCTCCCCTTGGAGTTGCAGTTATATGCTTTCATTTTTGCTAATTTTTGCTGTCTTTTAGCTATGTCATCTGACTGAGCAAGATGGCACCCTTGGGCGGGAAGAGGACCGCGCATGCGCGCGCTGCAATTCCCAAAGGCTTTCTTTGAAAGCTGGGGAAAATTGCTCCGCGAGGGCTCCGTCGGCGCCGACGTCACCCATATGTGAGGACTGATTCCTGCTGCTCCTGGAGAACACCTGTTACAGGTGAGTAACTACGCGTTTTATCCTTCTTACACCCATCAGGGTCACTGTCCAGTTCATGTTGCCCAAAAGGGACAACAGCAACAAACTAGACAACAGAAGAAACCAAAAATCCCAAGAGCTCAGCCAGCTCAGCAGGCTCAGCCTCCTCAGGGGCTTTGACTCTTTCCTAGAGAACATAGTCTTCCTGCCCCTGCAGGGTCCAGAACCCTCTACAATCCCTGGCAGGTTATGCCATTTTGCCAGCAGATGGTCCCAAATATCATCAGAAAATTGGACTCTGTCCATTGTACGAGAGGGGTACAGACTTCATTTTCACAGCATGCCCCCTCCTACAATCATAAGACAGTTCAATTCTCAGACCCCTGTCTCTGATCTCTTGGGTCAGGAGGTCACGGCACTTCTTGCTCAAGGAGCAATAGAGGAGGTACCCATACCTCGACAAGGGATGGGGTTCTACTCCCCCTATTTTCTTATCCCAAAGAAAACAGGAGGAGACAGACCCATACTGGACCTCAGAGAATTGAACAAATATCTGTTCCGAGAAAAATTCAAAATGATATCTCTCAGCACACTTATGCCATACCTTCAGAGTCAGGATTGGCTATGTTCTTTAGATCTAAAGGATGCGTATATGCATATTCTCATCCATCCAGATCACAGGAAATTCCTTTGATTCCTTTTCCAAGGAAAACACTTCCAATACATGGTTCTTCCCTTCGGTCTGGCTTCTTCCCCAAGAGTTTTCACAAAATGCATGGCAGTAGTAGCTGCATTCTTAAGAACTCTGGGAATATTTGTCTTCCCTTACTTGGACGACTGGCTCATTCGAGCACCCACTGCTCCAGAAGCCAGCCTTGCTCTTTCTCGCACAATGCGAATCCTTCGCTACTTGGGATTGGTCATAAACCTCCAAAAATCCCATCTCGCTCCTTCTCAGTCCCTGGAATTCATAGGAGCTCACCTAGATACCAGGCAGTCAAGGGCTTTCCTTCCACAGCTCCTCTGTCTACGTATAGTGCAGCTGGCTTTCCAGGCAGCGGCAAAGGCCTCCCTAACTGCTCGGGAAATGCTTCAGCTTCTGGGACATATGGCATCCACCGTTCATGTGGTTCCTTTTGCTCGCCTTCACATGCGGGCAGCCCAGTGGACCCTATCCTCTCAGTGGACACAGGCCCTAGGTCGCCTGTCGGACAAAATCAGAGACTCAAAAAGTCTTATTTCGTCCCTCCAAAGGTGGCAATCACTGGAAAACCTACTCATAGGCTCTCCTTTCCAGCAACCTCTATTCCAAGCCACTCTAACAACAGATGCTTCCCAGTTGGGATGGGGAGCCCACTTGCACAATCTTTCCACCCAGGGTCTTTGGACTCCACAGGAGGCTTGTCTTCACATAAACCTCCTAGAACTCAGAGCAATCTTCCTTGCTTTTCGAGTATTCCAAGCCCAGCTCAGCTACAAGACAGTCCTCGTCCAGACCGACAATCAAGTAGCCATGTTCTATGTGAACAAGCAGGGCGGAACGGGCTCTCTGTCATTATGCAACAAAGCTTTCCCACTGTTGACCTGAGCTGGTAAGAGCAATGGAGGAACCTTGTCTTCCTCCTCTGCAACTCAGGGTCTGACTGGCATGTAGAGCTTCAGTGTAAAGCAGTTCATAGCACAAGTTGAACCCAAGTGGTAGAAGAGATGGATGCAGTCTCTCTCTCTCTTCTTCCTCTGTCTCTGGTCTTCTCTCTTGCTACCCTTCTTCTCTCCTCCCCCATCTCTACTCTTGCCTCCTCTTTCTCTGTTTTTCATCAACAGTTCTCTCCCCTCTCCTCTGTAGCAGAGGTTTCCTCTTTTTCCTTGTCTACTGAACCCTGTGTTCTGATACTTGAGACCCCTTTTCACCAATGAAAAATTCTAAAATAAATTACACAAACACAAGAAAGGTTAAGAACATAAGCTATGCCATTCTGGGTCAGAGCAAGGGTCCGTCAAGCCCAGTATCCTATTTCCAACAGCAGCCAAGCCAGGTCACAAGTACCAGATGGTTTCCCAAAAAGGTACACAGATTCCATGTTGCTTATCCCAGGGGTAAACAGTGGATTTTCCTGGTCTTCCTTAATAATGGTTTATGGACTTTTCCTCCAGGAACTTGTCCAAACCTCTCTTAAACCCAGCTACACTAACTGCTTATACTACATCCTCCATTATTTTTATAATGTAGAGCACAAGGGAGGAGGAGTGCAGAGAAGTAAGATGAGGGAAGTGTAAGGGTGTGGGGCATAGGAACAGAACAGTCAACTATTTTTTTTTTAAATTTGGCAACCCTTTCTGGTTCCTTTCCTTATTACTTCTAGCCCTATTTCTTCTTTCCGAGTTTAGCCCTATTCCCATACCTATTTTGACTGGTGTAGGGTGGTAGTGACAGTAGAAATAGTTTTAGGAAATTAGTATGGGATCTACGAGCCAGTGTACATTCACTTACAAATTGAGGTGGTCGGCTCAGGTGGCAAACTTTGGGGATGGGAGCAAATGCCCCCGAAATGCCTTGCATCAGTGCCCTCACTTTGCTTCAAAAGTGGCAGGCAGCAATCTCTCCTCTGAGGCCTCCTCATGCTTCTTCCCCCAGTTCAGCATTTGTCCTTCTGCTGCCGCTGCCTTATCTTCCTGAATTTTCAGTAATAAAAGAAATTAAGAGTAGGGTTTTTGAGCCCATGGATGCCTTGAAGGCCCTGCCAGTCCTGCTCCCTCGGATACAGAAAATATGCATTGGAGGGGCAGGACTGGCAAGATCTCAAGGACCCTGTCTTTATTGTTTCTTTGATTGTTGCCGCAGGTCCAGTGATTTCTGGTGGCTTTGACCGCAGCAGGAGAGCGTTTTGGAACGAAAATGCTAGATGAGGAGGATGTTGGGAGAATGGTGCAAGACCACGAGGCAAGGAGAGGAAAGAGGAGGGAGATGCTAGACATAAGGAAGGGAGGAATAGGGAGATGGAGGCAATATGCTTGATGCAGAAGAAAGGATAGGAAGATGGAGGGGAGATTGTGGACACAGGGAGAAGGGAGGTCATTGGGAGGGGGAGGGGAGATGCTGGATAAGGGAGAAGGGAGGTCATTGGGAGGGGGAGGAGAGATGTTGGATAAGGGGAGGTCATTGGGAGGGAGAGGGGAGATGCTGGATAAGGGAGAAGGGGCTTTGGAAGGAGGAGGAGATATAGTGGAGACAAGGAGAGGAATAGGGCAATAGAGGGGAAATGCCTCACATGAGGAAGGGGAACAAGAGAATGGAAAAGGAGATGCTGGACATGTGAGGAAGGATAGGGGGAGAGAGGGGAGATGCTGGATATAGAGTGGGAAGAGGGAGGCGAGAAAGATGTTGCATATGGGGGGATAAGAACATAAGATATGCCATACTGGGTCAGACCACGGTCCATCGAGCCCAGTATCCTGTTTCCAACAGTGGCCAATCTAGGTCATACGTACCTAGCAGTTTCCCCAAGGGACACAGGTTCCGCAATGCTTGTACTGGGTCAAGCATTGATATCCTGGGTCCCTTCTTAATAATGGTTTATGGAGGATGGAGTGAGAGGGGAGGAGGAGATGCTGGACATGGGAGGATAGGGAGAAAGAGAGAGAGAAGGGGATAGAAAAGGGAGAATGAGAGATACTGCACATTGGGGATGAGGTAGGAAAGAGAGGGGAAATGCTGCTCATGAAGTGATAGGGAGAGGGAAGATAGGGAGAGTGAGTGGACAATGCTGAGACATAGGGGAAAGGGAGAAGGATAGAAACATAGGCCATGTGGTCTTTTTCTGTCGTCATTTTTACCTTTAGAGATCCTCTGTGTTGGTCCCATGCTTTTTTGAATTCAGTTACTGTCCTCATCTCTATCACCTCCACTGGGAGACTATTCCACGGATCCACTACTCTTTCCGTAAAGAAATATTTCCGCATATCACTCCTGAATCTATCCCCCAACACCCTCATCCCATGTCCCCTCGTAGCAGAACTTGCTTTCAATTGAAAGAGGCTCTCTTCCTGAACATTTATGCCACGGAGGTATTTAAACATCTCAATCATATCACCTCTATCCCGCCTTTCCTCTTACGTGTACATATTAAGATCCTTAAGTCTCTCCACATATGCTTTATAATGAAGGCCACTAACTGTTTTAGTAGCCACCATCTGTACTGATTCCATCCTGTTTATATCCTTTTGAAGGTGCGGTCTCCAAAATTGTACACAATACTCCAAATAAGGCTGCACCAAAGACTTATACAGAGGCACTATCACCTCCTTTTTTCTGCTAGCCATTCCTCTCCGTATGTACCCAAGCATCCTCCTAGCTTTTGCCATCGCCTTTTCTACCTGTTTAGCCACTTTAAGATCATCAGACACAACCACGCCTAGGTTCCGCTCTTCTTTAGTGGACAAAAGTACTTCACTCCTATACTGTATTACTCCCTTGGATTGCTGCAGCCCAAATGCATGACCTTGCATTTTTTTACATTTAATCCCAGCTGCCAAATTCTAGACCATTCTTCAAGCTTAGCTAGATCCCTCCTCATGTTATCTACCCCTTCCTGGGTGTCTTCTCTATTGCAGATTTTGGTATCATCCACAAAGAGGCAAACCTTACCCGATAGCCCTTCCGCTATATCACTAACAAAGATGTTAAAAAGAATCGGACCAAGGACAGATCCCTGGGGCACACCACTGGTAACTTCCTTCTCCTCAGGCTCTTTGTCGCCTCCCATTTAACCAATTTCTAACCCAAACAGTAACTTTATGGTCCATCTATAGGGTGCTCAGTTTGTTTACAAGTCGCCTGTGAGGAACGGTGTCAAAGGCTTTACTGAAATCTAAATACACCACATCTAGGGCTCGCCCTCGGTCCAACTCCCTAGTCACCCTGTCAAAGAAATCAATCAGATTTGTCTGACAAGACCTGCCTCTGGTGAATCCATGCTGCCTGGGATCCTGTAATCCGCTGGACTCCAGAAACCTCACTATTTTCTCTTTCAGCAGTGTTTCCAATAATTTACTCACCACCGAAGTTAAACTAACTGGCCTGTAGTTTTCAACCACATCCTTACTTCCGCTTTTGTGTAAAGGCACCACATGAGCCTCTCTCCAGTCTTTGGCACCACTCCCGACTCCAACGAGGCATTGAAAAGGTGAGTCAGTGGAGCTGCCAGAACGTCCCCAAGTTCCCTCAGTATTCTAGGGTGTATCCCATCTGGTCCCATCGCTTTGTCTACTTTAAGTTGAGCTAGTTTCTTTTTTTTTTTTCTTTTTTTTTTCTTTGATTTTGATGAAAATTACACCAAATTAACAAAGGTAAATCAGAATACAATGTACCATAAAGTAATAAAACAAAAGGAAAAATAGCAATGATAAAGTCCACATCACGGAATGCGGTCAGAAAATGACAAGAAAACAACAGAAAATAAATCAGAAAACAAGGCCGAAGGCCTACAGTATCGGAGAATATCTATCTATCAACCAGCATTATCCCCAACGACTGTACCTGAGCGATCAGAAACAAATTTCTCTAACTGAGTTACATCCATAAAAATATATGTGGCTTCCTCAAAATTAACAACACACTTACATGGGAAGCGTAAAAAAAAAAGTAGCTCCAATTGCTAAAACCATAGGTTTTAGTGCCAAAAATTACCTCCGCCGGAGTTGAGTCTCGCGGGAAACATCAGGAAATATGTTTATAGCCTGACCACAAAATATGGCAGACTTCACTTTAAAAAAGGCACGCAAGATACGCTGCTTAACTTCGACAGAGGCAAATGTAACCAGCAGAGTAGAACGAGAAGGAATATTATCCGTAGAGTCTTCCAGAAAAGCAGTTAAATTTGAAATAGTAGGGACAATTTCATCAAGGGCACCCTCAGTGGGATTAACCTTTTTAGTACTAGAAAGAAGGTAATAAGTTTGCAAAATTACAACAGGCTCCTGTATCTCTAATACTTCCTTAAAATATTTCTCCAATAATATTCTAGGTGCTAATAAAGGAGTCTGCGGAAAATTCAAAAATCTAAGGTTACAAGAGCGAGATGAGTTCTCAAGGGCCTCCACTCGGGAGTATAATACCAAGGAATCCTTAACCCTAGCTGTATGAGCAGCAACAAGTGAAGGAACCTGAGAACTAATTTTAGCGACAGCCTTATCGACAGAACTAACTCTCTCATCGAGCTGCTGAAAAGAAACAACAGCTTCTTGAGAGAAGGTACAAAGAGCATTTAAAGTTGAAGACATTTTCTTGTGAATAGCAAACAAAGCAGACCAAATATCCTTCAATGTAATCTCACCACCTGAGGGTCCAGGCGAAACCTCAATTATACTCTTAAGAGAAACAGATTGTACAGGTATAGGAAACACAATAGGAGCTTTTGTACTTGCTATTTCCGGAGACTCCATGGATATCCCAGGCAAATGCAAAGGCACAGGTAATGGGGGAGGGGATCTCCTGCTAGAATTTAGGGAGACCCCATCTGGAGAGGACTGCGCAATAGGAATAGGCACGAAGTGTCTATCCAAGGGACCGATCGGTTTATCCCCAGAAGCGGTCTCAGGATCGTTAGTTGCGCTTTTCGCTTTCCGTTTTCCCATATTGTGCTAAGGAAGAAAAGGAAAAAACAAACGAAAAGAAGAACAAGCGCCTCTGTGTCGCCGAAGGGGCGCCAAAGGGGCGTGTCTGCCCCTTTGACCACGCCCCTTTGAGCCACGCTCCGCGGTCAAAAAATAGCACGAAATATATGCACAGAAGCCAAAAGGACCCAGCGGGTATGAGGGTGTCCCGGGGCCGCCTGCCCGATCCTCCAGCCACGGCAGTCCAGGAGCTGATGACCTGCTCCAACTCCTCCGGCGTCTCTCTGCCTGCCTCCGTAAGTTGAGCTAGTTTCTCACGAACACAAACTTCTGAAAATTGTTCAAGATGCCCCTCACTTGTTTTCCTGTTTGTGGGTGTTTTCTGAGGTCCTGTTCCTGGTTCTTCATCTATGAACGCGGAACAGAAATATTTGTTAAGCAATTTCACTTTATCTTCGTCAGCTTCAACATACTCCTCCCCTTCACCCTTGAGTCTGACAATACCACTTTTGCCCTTCCTCTTCTCACTAACCTAGCATACTTGAAAAATGTCTTATCCCCTCCATTTAACTGCATTTGCTATTTCCTCCTCTTTTTGAATCTTTGCTTTCCTAGCTACTTTGCTAGCTTCTATCAGTTTTTCCAAATATAGATGCCTATCTTCCTCTCTCCATGACCTCCTGTATTTCATGAAGGCCTCCCTCTTTTTCTTTACCTTTTCAGCTACTTCTTTCGAAAGTCATAGTGGTCTCCTTTTCCTTTTACCTTTATTTACCGTTTTAACAAAAAGGTTAGTTGCCCTTAAAATATCCCCTTTCAGTTTTGCCCACTTTTTTCTACATCCCCCAGCTGTTCCCTTCCCGCTAACGACTCCCTGAGGTATTGGCCCATCTTGGAAAAGTTAGTTTTCCTAAAGTCTAAGACCCTCACTTTTGAATGGATTCTAACAGCCCTAGTCCTAATACTGAACCACACCATCTGATGATCACTGGATGCAAAATGATCTCCCACTATAACATCAGAAATACTTTCACCATTGGTGAGCACCAAGTCCACTATGGCCCCTTCATGTGTGGGGTCTGTTACCAATTGCCTGAATAGTTCTCCCTATAGAGAATCTAAGATCTCTTTACTTCTAGATGATACTGCAGCAGGAATGTGCCAATCAACATCTGGCATAATGAAATCCCCTATCAGTAGCACTTCCCCTTTCCTAGCAATGCTGCGTATGTCTTCAATTAACTCTCTGTCCACCTCTTCCTCTTGTGAGGGAGGTCTGTATATCACGCCAATGCAAATAGATTTTTATTTTCCTCTTTCTAGTTTAACCCACAATGCCTTCTCTCTCCCTTTTAAGCTCTGTAATTCCAAAGCTTTAATATTATTTTTTACATATAGTGACACTCCTCCTCCCCTTCTTCCTACCCTGTCCTTTCTGAATAAAGTATAGCCTGGTATAGTTACATCCCAGTCATGGTTTTCTGTGAACCATGTTTCTGTAACTGCCACTAAATCCAAGTTGGCCACTCCCACCAAAGCTTCAATATCAGTGATCTTATTTCCCACACTACAGGCAGGTATACACACTGCTTTCCATATGTTACCTCTTTTACCCATTTCCATAAAAGTATTTAATGTATCACTTACCTGGGGGCTTTCTTCACTCATCCCAATGAATCTAGTTTAAAGCCGCCTTCAGTAGATTAGCCAGTCTACTACTGAAGATGCGTCAGTCTTTCTTGGACAGATGGACGCCATCTCTGCTCTGCAACCCTTGGAACAGTATCCCATGGTCCAGGAAACCAAATCGCTCTCAATGACACCATCCACACAGCAATGCATTCATCTCCAGGATGCGAGCCTCTCTGCCTTGGTCTTTACCCTCAACAGGGAGGATTGAAGAGAACACCACCTGTGCACCTAACTGCTTCACCCTCTGTCCCAGAGCCATGAAGTCACTTTTGATACGCTCAGAGGGATACCTGGCAGTATCATTTGTTCCGACATGGATTGGCATCATTGGGTAATAGTCAGTGGGCTTGATGAGTCTTGGCAAACTCTCCATAACATCTTGGATTTTCACACCAGGCAGACAGCATACCTCTCTGGACTTCAAGTCTGGTCGGCAGATGGACACCTCAGTACCCCTCAGAAGAGAGTCACCAACCACCACTACCCTTCGCTTCCTTGTGGTCACTGATTCTGCAACTTTGGGGTACTTGAGCTCTGGTTCTTCCCTTTCCAGGGATGCTTTCACCTCCTCCACTTCCAGGGCTGCATAATGGTTCTTCAGTTCAAGGGCTTTAGAAGTTGGATTGGTGATTCTGCAGGACCCGGTGACTTGTGTCCAATCTTTGTCATTCTGTGGGCATCCATCATCTCCTCTGCAGGAGAGCTTGGTTGCTGCAAAAAGCATCTCATCAATGTACTTCTCACTGTCTTGCATGCTCCTCAGCCTCACCACCTCCTCTCTGAGTTCCTCCACTTGTTTCCTGAGAGCTTCAGCATGCAGGCACCCTGCACGTGGAACTGGTCCTTCAATTGGCATTGGGACCTCTGTCTGCACAGAGGCAGAAGCTGTAACGGGGATAACAGCTTTGGCGATACAATTTTTCCCAGCCATTGTTCTGTTCGTGGAGCTTAGGTATCTGTTAAAGCAAAAAAGAGAGATCTACCAAAGGTATCAGCCGTTTTCCCAGCTGTCCTTTCAGAGAAAAAGCAGTTACATCTCTTTAATTATATTCAAAATGTTCTGTTCCAAGTCCCTGTGTTTTGTTAAATGGGGAGGTGCCCTATAAAGCAAGACTGCTCACTAGGGGTGGGTGGGAGTTGGAGAGGGTAGGGAGGGAAATAACACCTGATTAGTTGTCAGCAGCTCCCAAGAGCTGAGAAAGTTACCAAAGCAGAGTTTTAAACCTGCCCCACTAAAGAAAATATTTCTACTAAAGCACCAAAAAGAATGTAACTTTGTTTTAAAAATGTACCGAAACCCTTTCCCAGTCAGAGAGCTAGCAATTTAACCCCCCCCCCCCCCCACCAAATTCTTATCTTTATCTTTATTTCAAAACTTTATATACCGCCCATTGTCAGGACATTAGAGCGGTTTACAAAAGAAAAATAAGTCTACGCTAAAGAAAAATGAAAAGAACGCCATAAAATATAGGAAAGAAGAAAGAGTAGTAAAGCAACAGCAAAGCTACAACGAAAAAAACTAACATGGAGGTACATCACAAAAGGGTATCATTTGGGAGGAGGTTAAAAGACTGCTGAAATAAGTGTGTTTTTAACATGTTCTTTAACTCTGGATATGAGGGTTCCAAATGGAGTGAAGCTGTTAGGAATGCAACAGTGCAGGACTCTGAAGCCTTTTATGCAGGCCTCAGCTGTTCTCAGTTCTTTCACAGGCTAATCAAGCCCACTAACTCCTGTTTAGGTGTCAGCAGCTCCCAAGAGCTGAGAAAGTTACCAAAGCAGAGTTATAAACCTACCCCACTAAAGAAAATATTTCTACTAAAGCACCAAAAAGAATGTAACTTTGTTTTAAAAATGTACCAAAACCCTTTTAAGAGCTCCCACTCGGAGAGCTAGCAATTTAACCCTCCCCCCACCAAATTCTTACCTTTGTTTGAAATGTATAGAGAAGAGGAGAAATAGGGCATTTCTCTAAAGAGCTCAACATAAGAAAACATCATCTAAGTTTGGTGTGATCTCAATAACAGGGACATAAACCCTCTCCTTGAGGACTTGTGGAGCAGATTTATCATACTATAACAGCACTACCCCTCCTTGGTTGCCGTTTTGTATTACATCTCTTTCCTATAATTGAGTTCTTTTCTGGCTTTTAAATGGTTTTATTTTACTGTAAACCACTCTACTGTCCCCACTAAGGGCGGTATATCAAGTTTTAATAAAATGAAAATGAAATGAAAAGTGTGAAGCATCTCCTCTGCAATTTGTAAATTATAAAGACAGCAGATGTAAATTCCCAAAACTCACATGTTCCAATCACTACATTAAAAATCAAAATGTATTTTTCTACCTTTGTTGTCTTATTTTATTTTTCTAATTGTCTTGTCCCAGTCTCTGGCTTCTTCTTTCCTCCATCTTCTCTTAACTCTCTTTCCAGGGCCTCAAATCCATCTGCCTCTTCTCTCATCCTCCTGTCTTCTTCACTTCCTCATCTTCATCCATCTCTGACATTGATCTTTTGCTTTTAATTTTCTTTCATTTGTTTATGCCTCTTCCATTTATTCTTCCTACTATCCAATCAATCTCCCTCTTTTTACTGCATCTATTTACAGCTTCCCATCTCTTTCCTTCACCCCAGCTCTGCCATTCTCCATCCTTTAATTTCCCAGCCTTCATCCAGCATAGATTCTCTCTCTATCCCTCTCCCACCCTTCATTTAGCATAATTTGTCCCTCCCTCTTCCATTTAAAATCTCCCCTTTGTCTCCTTACTGCCCACATGTCCAGCATCATTCTTCTGTTTTCTAGCCTCCCTCCCGCATCCAGCATCTCCCCTCTCTTTCCCACCCCCATGTCAGCATCTTCCTTTCCCCCACCCATTCCAGTACCCTACTCACTATGGCCCTGTTTCCAACATATCCTCTTTTTTTCCCTTCAGGCCAGCATATCCCTTTGTTTCTCCCTTCCCCTGATCCAGTATCTCCTTTTCCCTGCCTCTCTCTGCCTGATGCAGCATTGGCACCTCTTCTTGCTGCTGCCTCCAATACCGTTGCTGCTTTCCCAGACCTGTGACAGTGGCAATAAAGCAGAGAGAAGGCATGGATCCATAGAGCTTGCATGCATCACTCCTCTCTTCATAAACAGGAAATATACCTCGCAGTAGATGGGTCCAGTAGTCTTCAGCGTTGTGCGCAAGCTCTGTGGCACCATGTCTTCTCTCTGCTTTATCGCACATCCGTCAAAGTGGCAGCGGTGAGAAGAGAGGAGCAATGATGGGTTGGGGTGGAGGTGGAGAAGGGGGAGATGCCGGATCAGGGAAGGGGATATTCAGTAGCCACAGCAGCAGCAAGTGAAGTTGACCTGACTGAGAATCAAGTGAGGCAGCCACTGCAGGGGACATTTTGGTAGTACCTTCTGCTGTCCCCAATAATTTGCTACCTGAGATGGCTGCCTCACGTGGCCTAATGGTAGAGCTTCCCCTGGTTCAGGAATATGTGTTCGAAATAAAACCGCAAGAACCACAGCACAATTTACGAGTACAACTCCAAAATAAAATTAGTTATCAATGTATGCTGTCAAGTCAATGCTGATACCTGGTGACCCAAACCCTGGGTAATCTTGGCAAGGTGATATTGGAAGGAGATTGCCAGACCTTTCTGCTATGCAGTGCGTTTACAGCACCTGATATTCCATGGTGCTCCCCAATCCAAGTACTAGCCAGGCCCAACTCTGCTTAGCTTTAGAGAGAAGCCCAGAGCAGGTTCATTCAGGACAACTGAAAACTCAAAAACCTGCAAGGGCCTCATCAGAGAACTGAACCCAGGCTCTTTCTCATACTAAGCAAGGAGCATACCCCTAGACCAGAGTTCTCAGCCCAGACCTTGGAACACATCTAACCAATCAAGTTTTCAGGATAACCACAATGAATATGCATGAGAGAGATCTGCATATTCATTGTGGTTATCCTGAAAACCTGACTGGCTTGGTGTGCCCTGAGGACTGGACTGACAACCCTTGTCCTTGACCACGGAGCCATTAGTTATTATGGACTCAATATATAGCTGTGGTGGTCAGTGTTTCCTTAAACATCAGTCGCCATGGCTAAAAAAAAAGCAAAAAACAAAACAGATATTCAGCGATACTATCTAGACAGTTAAAAGATCCAGATAATGTGGTCAGAGGCAGAACTTATTTGGATATGACCAATATCCCTGAAAAGAATACGTTCTGGGTCCACAATGGCTACACCCATGGCGCTGCTCTAGAACTATATGGAGGGTGCAGAGGTGATTAGCCATATTTCCCGTGACATCATCCCGATAGTCCTGCCCAGCAGCACTTATCCGGAAGCAGCTGCTGCCGTCTAGGAAAGATCCGAAGAAGGTCAAGCAGAATAATTGTATTATAGTGTGTGAAACTGCATTGTCGTTTGTACTAACTTTTTTTGTCCCTTGGTTTGTGAACATCTTGCATCACCTTTGTTTTTTGCAGAATATATATTTACATGTAACACTGTGCTGATCCAGTGCACAGTGTCAGGAATCAGTATTTTTTATATGGAAGGCCCAGGTTACAAAATTTAAACTGCTACAGTTTTTGCTGCATATAAACAGCATTGCAAAGATTTTTTAAATTAAATTGCCTGGGAATAGGAGTTGCCTTCTTTTTCATGAGGCATCTGGCTGATCATTGTACTGGTGAAGGGACCCCATGCTTCCTAACTGGATACCCTTCTTTTAAATGCCTTGGGGAGGGGGGTAGCTATCTCATCCCTTGCTTCAGGCAGCAGGTTGCATTGAGTCATCTCAATTTAAATATTTCACACCCTGGCACAGTGTCTATGCCAATGTTTCCTTGACATTGTCCCTAGTTGCTAATGCTGTGAGAGACAAACAGGCCATGACCTTGGTGTCCCACCCCATTCCTCTGCTTATGCATCTGTCAACTCAACTTCTGTTGCTTACCCATCTTTCAAGTCCCTCTGTCTTTTGTGTCATCTTTTATGTTCCATGTTCTTATCATTCCTTATCTTGAGCTTCCACATCCCTTTGTTGCATCACAATCTCTAGCATGCCTCTAGGCCAATTAGTTAGTTGGCTCCTTGATCTTCTGCAGGCCATAATGATATACTCCCCTCCCTCCCACAATTGTGATTCATGGTTTTTCCTTTGTCTGGTGAGACATGTGGAACCTCATAGGCAACACTACTGATCTTCAACTGGAGGGCCCTAAGGAGCCTTGCTACCTGCACTGCTGCTGATTCATGCTGACCCTCACCTGCACTTTATGCATGCACCCCTCCCCCCCACAAATATATGACATAGCAATATTGACTTCAATTGGTAAAAATATGTAGTAGGATGTCTCCGCTACAGCCAAACAGAGTAATTGTGATGATAGCCACTAGAGGTCAGTAGTGACATGAAAATGGCAGATATGCTTCTCTTAAATAGAAAAGAACTGCTGCACTACTTGAGAAATAATTTTCAGGTGAATGACTCCTGTTCTTCTCTTTTACCACCTAAGAAAGACCCCCTTAAAAATAAAGGTGGGAGACCTAGGAATCAACAAAAGCTTAACTGTTTCTCTTGTTTAGTATAGCGCTATACAAATGATAAGTAGTAGTAGTTTCCTTATAAGATCATCATGTCTACCTGTGGCTTCTCCTAATAGCACTTGAACCATTCATTCAATTTCATTCAAGTTTTTGCACTAGACAATAAAGCACTCTGTGACCCTCAGCTCATACATTTCCTGTGCCCATGACAGCCTCTCTTGCTTTTTTCCAGCAGGGAACTGGGCTAGTACAATCCAATTGGAATTCGAAAGCAGTCAGAGCACATTATGATGTCATCAAACATTTTGAAAACTGCCCTGCTATTGGTTCGTAGCCATATCAATATGTAAAATTCTGCTCCTAAAAACTAGATAAGAAATTTCACATATTTCTCTCTTTTTATATGGTGGCTCCAGGCCAGCAGGGTGTTTGCTTATGGCGTTCAGGTATGTCGGTTATGATTTCTGGGTTCCCCTCTGCCTTTTCTTTCGGCAGGCAGTGTGCTGCTTCAAGTTACAACAGAATGCGCAAGAGACTGAAAAGGAAGGATAATAATTAACTGACAATTGTTCTCTGCTTCACCTTTATTCTGCCTCTCCACACGGTAGAATCACTGTGCAACATCTCAGTAAAATGAACACTACCAAAAAATAAATAAGGATGCACAAATACAAATACAGGTCACATATTGCCCAGAATAAAAAAATAATCCCATCCTCAGTCCTCTCTACCACAGCCGAAGACAGCACTCCTGATAAAGAGAGGTTATTACAATCCCTTTCATGAAACCACAGCTGTAGGAAATAGATCATGGAATCCAGTGGAAAAAGTTAAAAGGTGACTGCATTCAGCCATTTTATTTGCCCTCTATAGCATGCAAACCTGAATATTTTTATTCCTGCCTCAGTAAGTCCTCTGAAACTTGAATGGTTTGCAGGCACTGTTGCCCCTCAGTACCGGGGCACTCTCTGAGCCAGAATCTTCTGAATGTGGTAGCTCCCAGTATCTTCTCCTTGCTCTGAAGCACTGTCCTAATTTTGCCCTTCAGAATCCACTGAAGGAGGCCCCTTATGGTGCTTCGGCCTAAACAACCGCCCCCCCTCCCCCCACACCTCTCTTTCAGTAATCCTTTGGTATGGTCAAGGTTGCTCTTGTCTTTCTCCTTCTCTCGAACAATCCAGGGGCCAGAGGCCCCTTGCTGCAGTACCCTTAGCTGTGAAGCTGAACACCCCTGCCCCCTTAGGGCAGACTTCTACTCCATTTCTGTGGTGCAGTGGCACCAAAGACTCAGCAAGGAATTTGCACTGAGCTTTTATACCCCCTACAGTTTCCCTCCAGCATTACTCTCCTCCTCCTCCCGGCTCCATATTCGTATCAGAGGCCCACCCGTCATTACCTCACTGAGATCTGCTGGACGAGTAATGGGATAGAAACTTCCCTCCTGTTCTAGAAACCGGCAGGTTATATAAAGGTTAGATGGAACTTCTCTGGGGGAGACACTAGAGATCTTAGGGAAATAAAAATGTAGGGCCCGATATTCCAATGCAGTTACACGATTTACAGACCTGTGTACCATGTAACTGCCTCGAAGCGGGATATTCCGGATACCGCTGCTGTACCCCCCGATACTACATGGTTAGCACTGGGGCGTTCCAGGGGTGGTACCCGGTGATTACCAGTCAGCGGTGATATTCAGCCACTGCCTTGTTATCCCTCAGCGGCAAAAGTTAGGCACAGCAAAAGCTGTCCTGACCTTTGCCGCCAAGGCTTACTGAGCAGTGGTTGAATATCGCCGCTGCCCAGTTAGTTTCCGCGCCGCGTGGCTGACCTGGATATTCAGTGCTGTCGGCCGGATATCGTCCTAGCACTGATTAACTCTTCAGCGGCGACGGCTAGGCGCTGTACTTGCGTTAGCTGCCGCCGCTGAATATCGGACTCGTAGGACCCGTGTGGTCTCTATGGAACGGAAAAAAACACTGTTAGAAGGCCATTAGTAGAGCAAGGCTACTGGGGCACCTTTCCAACAGTGGCATGCTGCATCCTTTACAAAAACATGTATTAGAGCTGATTTCCGGGGAAGATGCTGGTACTGCCGTGAGGCCTCCATCCTCCACGTCAAGAAGCAGCAGCAGCAGGAGAGTGATAGAGAGGAAATCCATCTCCCAAGCGGAGTCCTTGGCCTCTTCCCCTGAGAGGTGGCAGATGAGCAGCCTCGGCACCTGTGTCGGCAAGTTCCTACGGAGGAGATGGGCAGCTGCTTTACATCACCGTCCCAGGGTGGGGGTATTCTTCATTAGGGAAATGATTGCACTGAATGACCATTCCCGGCAGGCACTTGAAAATGTGAGGGGCATATTCGGAAGGATTAAAACGTTTAGCAAACTTGCTGTCCACATTAATTCTGTTGAGCTGGATATTCAATGGCCATTTTGTACCCCTCAATGCGTCTTCCTAATGCCACAGCATGTCCCGACACTAATCATGTTGCTTCGGGACATTCTAGGCGTGGTGCCTGTGCTAATTGGTCAGTGGTTCTATTCAGTTGCTGGCCAGTTAATGTAAAATATGAAACTATATGATCAAAATAAACTTAAATAAAATCAAAATAACTATTTTTTACACTTGAAATAGAGGGGGGGGGGGGCGGGTGACCTGCACGGAGTGACGGGTGCATCTACTTTAGCTACCTTACTGGGCAGACTGGATGAACCATACTGGTCTTCATCTGCCATTATATGCTATATTATTATGTATGTTTCTATGTTAGGCACACAAAAGGTTGACCTAACTTTAGTCAATTTTATCTAACCGAGCATACCGGATATCAATGCCACTGACCAGATATGACAGCAACCTGTACATAGTTTACCTGTTAGCCCTGTTTAAACACCCTGTTTATTGTAAGTCCAATGTAGATCGTCTACACTGCACAAATATGTTTCCTGTGAACCGCACTGATAATGAATAGCGCGGTATAGAAAAAACGTTAAATGAAATAAATAAAAATACATATCCATGTACATTTTAAAATGGTGATGGCCAGTCGCTTTACTTGGGCTAGCTGCTGCTCTGCAATATCAGCCCCATGGAGTTTAAGTAGTTACTGTACCTCCTAGCTCCCATTTACCAAGTGTCTTCCGGGACAACATTTAGTGGTGGATGATTCAGAGAGGAAATGCTGGGCACAGGAGGGAGACTGGGCATGGGGTGAGAGATAGGCAGAGTGTTGGACACAGAGGGATGGAGAAGGAGTGGGAGATGTTGGACATGGGTGGGAGAGGGAAATTTGAAATGCTGGACATGTGGTCTATGGAGAGATGCTGGACACAGAGAAAGCAGAGAATTAGTTAAAGACTGGGGAATAAGATGCTGGGGAAGGAGAGGGCTGCATTAAGGGTGAAAGGGTGAAAAGTGGTCAATGCAGTAACAAGAGGGGGGGATTGAGGAGTGGATGGTAAGGAGGAATAAAATCTGAATTGATAGAGAAAAAAATAAAGAGAAGAAAGGAAAGGAAAAGATCAACACCAGAGATGTAAGAAAGTGAAAAGACAGTATGGGAGAGAAGTGGAAGATTTATTTATCTATTTATTTATATACCGTCTTTCTGTCATTCAAAGCGGTTTACATGTAACCGAAAACTAACAGTGCATGGATCTGCATGCTGTTTTACAAGGGACAGAACCTGGTAATTAAATCTAACATTTGTGGGAAACTATGTACATTGAGCGACTGTTTACATAAATAACCAAATATTTACAGTGTTGAGAGTAAGGGTCAGTGGACCAAGAGTCTAGGTAATTGCATGTACTAGTGTGCGTTAGATTGGGATTCTTGAAGTATGGATGTGTTATAGTGTTCTTGAAAAAGGTATGTTTTCATTTTCTTCCGAATGTCTTTGTGATCTGAGCATGTTCTTAGGCCTGGTGGTAGGGAATTCCATATAGTGGGAGCAAAGAGTGAGAAAGCACGGTTACATGTGGCTGGTTTGCTCCTAGTTTTATGAGATGGGATAGAGAGGAGGTTGAGCGCTTTCTGTCTTCAACGCCTGTCATTCTTGGGTCTTGATAGCAAGGGTTGGAGGCAGGTTGCTAATTCTTTGTCTATGGTTTTCAGTATTGTATTTTATTCTTGCTGGGATGGGCCATAGTTTTCTTAATTCTATAGCCTGGGAATATATTGCTTTCATTATTTTTGGGCAACCACCTGACCAGTGTTCTGAGTGAGGGGGCCCCCTGTTCCCTGACTAGAGCTCTGGGGAGGCCCTTCTGCTTTGGCTGCCTGGAGTCACCCCTGAAGCCGTCCTTTTCTTGGTCGCCAGTCCCAGGCAGTTTAATTCTACCAGGAGGAAATCTGCAATGCGTTGGACCCCATGATAGTCCTCCATCACTCTTGGCTCTAGCCATGCTCTTTTGACTGACTGCCATAAAACAGTCAGGAGCCAGAGTCATCTCTCTCTGGCCTAGTTACCAGCCCTCCATCCTTTCTCTTATTTTCACTAAGAAATGGGCTGAGGTATGGCAATGGGCCATCACCTGGGCATGCAGCACAACCCACTTGAACTCTGCCGCTGGAACTACTATTGGCCCATGCCTTAGCCAGTTGACGACAATGTTTTTTTTCAGGGAGAGGTAAGCACACGTGTCATTCTGACTGGTCCAGATATTGCTGATAAAATGCATGCTTTTACCCTCCTGCCCTTTGCCAGTGGTGCCCGATTGTACAGGCTGGGGATCACCCACCACTAAACTCCTGTCTCGCTCTCTCTCCCTCCCTCCCCCTGTACCCAGCACCGCACCTCTCTCTCCCTCTTCCTGTGTTCAGCTTCTCCCCATCCATTTCTCTCCCATGTACTGAGCATCTGTCCTTTCTCTCACCCTGTGTCCAGCATCTCCCTCTCTGTTTCTCTCCCATGCCCATGATCTTTCCTCTTTCTCTCTCCCTTCCACCCACATGTCCAGCATCTCTCCTGACTCTCCTTCCTGTTCCCCATGTCCAACATCTGTCATTTCTCTCTCTCTTCCTTTCCTCCCCCATGCCCAGCAATCGTTTCTCTCTTCCTTATTCCATGTCCAGTAATCTCCCATCTCTACCTCCCTCTTCCTCACCATGTCCAACATCTCTCCTCCCTCCCTCCCCTATGTCCAGAATCTATTCACTCTCTCCCGTGCTCTCTCTCTCCTCCCCCCATGTCCAGCATCTTTTCTCTCTTTCTCTCCTTCCCCCTATCTCTAGCATATCTTCTCTCTCTCTCCTTCCCCCTATGTCCAGCATCTCTTCCCTCTCTCTCTCCTTCCCCCCATGTCCAGAATGTCTTCTCTCTCTTTCCTTCCACTCATGTTCAGCATCTCTCTCTCTCCTTCCCCCCTTCTGTCCAGCATCTCCTCTCTCTCTCTTTCTCCCACCATGGGGGAAGGAGGGAGGGGGAGAGAAGAGATGCTGGACATGAGAGAAAGGGATAGAGAGAGAAGGGATGCTGTCATGGGCAGGGGAGGGGAGAGAGAGAGAGAAAAGATGCTGGACATTGTGGGGGGGGGGAGGGGGGAGAGAGCAAAGAGATGCTGGACTTGGGGTGGAGGAGAGGGAAAGAGAAGAGATCTTCTCTCTCTCTTTCCTCCACCCTTCTCCCCCCATTTCTAGCATCTCCTCTATCTCTCTTCTTCCCTCCCTTGTCCTCCCTCCCTCTCTCTCTTTCTCCCCCTTATGTCCAGCATCTCTTCTTTCTCTCTTCCTCCCCCTATGTCCCTCATCTGTCCTGTCTTTTTCTCTCTTTTCCCCATCTCCCCCAGTGCATCATTTGCCCTTTCTCCCCATTTCCTCCCAATGCCCAGCATCTGCTCTCTATCTCCCTATGCTGCTCACCCCATGTCCAGCATCTGCCCTCTACCCCATCTCATGTCTACTATCTGTCCTCTACCCCCCCCCCACCTTGTGTCCAGCATTTGTCTTCTGCCCCTCACCCCATGGACAGCATCTGCTCCGATCCCATGGCGACTATCTGTCCTCTACCCTTCCACTTTGTGTCCAGAATCTGTCCCCCACCCATGTCAGCATCTGCTGTGCATCTGCCCTCCACCTCCCATATGCCCCCAGCATCCAGCATCTGCCATCCTACTCCACGCCATTGGCGGTGCCACAGTACGCCTGCTGCCAAGTTCATTTTCAAATGCCTTCAGATGTCACAGAAATAAAGACCCGGCATGGTCTGTGTTTCGAGGTGTGTTACTTAACCTCTCTGTCAGGGGTTTATTAAACAGTTTGTCTTTGAGTGTTATTGTGAAACGTGTGCTCAGATGAGGAGACATTACTGAACTATAAAACGTTTTTACTTGGCCGAATGGAGCAGACCCTAATCTACCTCTTAGGCTCAGTGAAGTCCTACTTAGATTTCTTTTCTAGATATTTTGATTTGTAAGAGTGGTTCGATTTTGTCTGAAGTCAGTAGACTGTATTAACTTTTTTTTATGGTTTGATTCTCACCACCCTCTAGATTTTAAACAAAATTTACCAACTGGAGAGTTTTTATGTTTTTGACATGTTTGTTCTTCTGTGGAGTACTATAAAACACAGTCAATGGATCTGATGGAGCAATTTCATGAAAAGGTTATCCATTATGGACAGTTAAATTAGCTTACAAAAGGGGTCTTTATGTTAATCAAGATTTATTGTTAAATTACAATAAAAATTCTAAACAGGTTCAACTGGTATGTGTTTTGTCTCATACCCATTTAAGCAGACGCAATTGCTAATATCCTTCACAAACACTAGGAAGCGCAATGGCAATGCTGCTCTCTGGCCCTGCACTATACTGGGGAGGAAAGCAGTTGTTCTGGCTCTCCATGTCCAGTGGGGCGAGGCCATCATCGGCGGCTCAGATTCTTCCCTTGACTGCAGCTGTGGGACGGGCTGGCAGGAAGAAAAAAACAGATCTTCTTCTCTTTGGCCCTGCAGAAACCGTAGCAGGAGGAAGAGAAAGAGAAGTTGCAGTGGTCAGGGTTGATGCTGACTTCTCTTCTGCCCTGCAGGCCTATCAGGAAAGGAGGTCTGCAGCAGCCTGAAGCAGCTTTGCTCCCATTTTCCCCCATAGTCCTAGCCAGTGATTTGCTGCTGCGCTATTCCTTTTAAATCTTGGTGCTCTAGGCGGCCATTTAACTGGCCTAGTGGCTTGAGCCCATCCTGTATTGGTCCTGTTTTGTGTCTGTGGGAGAAAACTAAGTAAATCTTAATGACTCTTGTTTTTCTTGTAGCACTGTCGGTGGTTCTGTGTGTGGAGTGTGAGGGTGGGCATAAAAATAGTGTCCCTGTTGAGAGGATGAGAGGTTTAGCTGGGATGGAGCCTTATCATTGTTGAATCCTCTGACTCTTAAGAACATTTTCTCAAAGAAGGCAGTCCTGGAACATTCCACCCCAGGTCAAGGGTTATAAATATCCTCTTGAAACATTAGGAGAATGAGATGCTTTTAGAGAAGGCCATAGACAACTATGAAGTGCTGTTTTGCAAGAAGGTAGTGACATGACCCACAGTCTACAAAGAAAGTATCTGAAAGGAAATTGCCAGTGATGTATCTAACACTGAAGAGGTGAGGAGGGTTCTGCTACAGAGACAACTGGAGGGTGAGAAAGGAGAATATCTCCAAAATCCAGGTTCATTTGTGGCAGCCACTGAAGAAAGAATGGAAATCATTCTGGGATTATGGCAAGTTAGGGTATTCCCAGGGGTTTTAATATGCTAACTGGCTCATAAAGAATTAGGTGAGAAAAATCACATTTCTACCCCACAGAACCATGTTAAAGGGGAGCTTTTAGCCTAAACACAGGCAATTATAAGGTGTATATCGGGCTTCAAAGGGGTTGCCTCTCACACACACACTCCATGGACATGGATACATACAATGTAATGTCTTGTAGTTCTGACTGACTCTTTAACATGAGATGGGTGCAGGAGGTTCTTGTTTGCTTGGCAGGCAGAGAAGCAAGTGGAGGAGAGGGGATTAATCTCCAGAGCCTACTGGGAGGGAACACACTCTCGCTTAAACTTGAGTTGATATCACAAATAAACCACAGCACTAGACTGGTATTCCTAAACAGGACTTATTTTTCTTGAGACGGAGAGAAGATAAGTATTTGCAACACTGTAATAAGAATTAGAGAAAATTCCAGCCTCAAATTGGAATATTTGAAGATGCTCAAGGATCCATTTTGAATGATGTCAAGAAGATCAAGAAAAGATGGAAAAAATATACAGTCATTATAGCATAAGATCAAGTGGACCAACCTGTACCTTATGATCAGAAACCATTGGTGATGGAAGAAGTCGAAGCAGCATTGAAATAATTATCAAATGTAGTCCCCCACTCCCAGAGAAGAGTGGGGTCAGACTCTTACAACAATGTCTCGGATGTTGTAGTGTAATCCAATGGGCACCTCAGAGTCTGACATCCCCCTCCGGTAGAGGCTTACAGAAGTCACTAACCTCGTCTCATCCAGCTCCACTGTTGGGTGGAGAAAGACTGGGAAGAAGATAAACTAAATTGGTATAAACCCCTACCAAGGAGCTGATACGATTATGGTGATAGGGTAGATTTTGCAAGAATGGAACACAGAACACCTTAGTGTCTATAAACAGAATTTTCAGATAAATTTATTAAGCTCGTATAACTTGTTGAGCAAACTTAAAGATGGATTCAAAAATTTTAACAGTTAAACAAGTTAAATCAATAAGGTATTTATTCAGAGTTGCACCTTAGAACTCAGAAATAAAGCAACATTCAGTGTTTCTGTTTTGTTCACAGTAGTCTTCTAATACAAAATACTCAAGTGTTTCAGTTTTTCTCTTTACGATACTCTTTACACTTTATTTTACTATGAATATACTTCTTTATACAGGAACTTCCACCTTTTAACATGTGAGTTCTCTTATTATCCAGAGTACTCTGTATGTATTTCAATCAGTAATGTAAAGTATGAGCTCAGAAATGTAGTTTTTTGTCTCTCAGGGTGTTTGTGTACTGGTACCTTTCTTCCCAGAAACCTTTTTGCGAAGGGGTCCAGTCTCTTGTCTAGAGGTCCCATGGTGTCCTCTTCCAGGAGGTCCGATGTCATAGGAATTCAGGATTCCTCTGGTCCAGCAATAATCCAATCTTTACCTACTCCCTAACTTAAATAAATCAATAAATAAAACTAATCTAAATTGAGGCTGTGCCCACAGTCATTTGGGGGATAATATGTTGACTTGGATCTGATGTGGAATACTGTCCCTATTCCTATCCAAAAATAAGAGATAATTGAAGGTCCCTATCTAAGCCCACACAAACAATGTCCAGTCACACCTTTCACAGTCATAAAAATTTATTCTTTTTAAGAGCTCAATAATTTCTAGTTTTAACATTAATTAGGCAGTGTCCTTTCTTTAGAAGCTCAGATGACAAGACATCGACTTTCATACTTTGGACACATCATGCGAAGAGAGAGATCATTAGAGAAAGACATCATGCTTGGCAAGATAGAAGGTCAATGCAAAAGAGGAAAGCCAGCAATGAGATGGATTGATACAATAACAGCAGCTACGGGTACCAGTCTGTCAACAATGAGCCGCCTGATCCAAGACCGAACACAATTTAGGATAGCTATCCAGAGGGTCGCCATGAGTCGACTCCGACTTGACGGCACTTAACAACAACAACAGGCAGTGTCCTTCTGCCAGAAGTCTGAAACCAGTGCCTCTCTCCCTCTGCACTGCTTCCAATAGCATGCAGCAGTGTCGCTACTCTTAGGATTCTAAACTGCCCAGACTCAGCAGAGATAGCTGGATTCCTTCACAGGATTAAACATATATATGTTTCAAAGAACTTCTCTATAGTTTCAGCTTCCAGTAATCTTAGATTCCTTACAGGAGCTTAATACTAGTTTTCCTTTCCAATTTCTCAAGCTGTTTCAAAGAAAGGTAGTTTCTCCTTTCTCCCTTGCTCAGAGGACTGCAAACTGCCATGCCCAACAGAACTACCAGCCTATCTGCACAGGATTTAAAATATTTCTCTCCTCTAAGAAGCTTTGCTATAATCTTAGCTTTCAGAACATTTAGTTCCTTGAAGCAGCTTAATCCAGTATTCCTTAGAAACTTTCCAATTTATAAAGCAGGAAAAGTGTCCCTGTTTCTTGTCAAACCCAGCTCCAAGAAATCCTTTTTCAGGATTTTGGCTGTATTTCTCAACAGACAAAAGCTGAGCCAATTTCTTATGCTCAGAAGCTTTTCACCACTTCAAAAGCATTCTTAAAGAAGCTCCCTTCTGTTTCTTCTTTATACACTCTTTTAGTTCTGTCCAAAACCAGAAATTTTAAAATGAAAACTCAGTCAGAAGGTTCTGCTCTGAGCTGTCTGAGCAAATCCTTTCCCTCCAATACAGCTTGTACCCAGCAAATCAGTGCTTCAAACACAGGACACAATTAATAAAACTCAGGGTCTCTTAACTCTCTGTCTTCCAATTTTCTCTCTAGGCAGGCATCAAACAATAAGCAGACCAATGATATAATAAAGTTAAATCCTTTAAACCCAATTTCCAGTTACCTTAAACTTCCACTGCACACACAGACCTCATTCCCTCTTCTTTTCCAGCCTTCAACTACTTTTCAGTTTCACTTCAGTCCTCCCAAGATAAACTGTTTAGTGGTCTTCCACTGCTAGAAGTGCAATTAGTATCCCAGCACTGTTCTGGAAAAGGGCAAAAAATCTCAAATCTCCAGATGCAAGTATTTTTCCACAACACATCAGAATATATTCTAGGGTTATGTGCTGGTTTTGTAAGCCTCTGAAGCAGCAAATTCAAATACTGCCTCCCTGCACCAGTCTCTGCAGTTTCCCTCCTGAAAGACTGCTCACTAAAGAGATCCCTGCACTTCCCCCAGCACACTCAATGCTTTCATGTGGAGCCAGGACTTGTTTTTAAATTAATTTTCATTTTTAGCATTAAAATAGGCTTTTAAAGCCTGTATATCCAGAATTACACTTTTTTTTAATTTATCTGAAACTCCAGTGATCTCTCTGGGTCATGTGAGTGAAGCCCTGCATCCCTCCTGGGGTACCAAACAGGTAATCAATTTATTTTAACTTATTGGTTACACAAAGGACAAAGCACTGGGCAATGATGGCATTCCCACTGAAGTATTACAGCAATGAGATGCAGCTGTTATAACACTTACAAGTTTCTGCCAGAAAATCTAGAAGACAACATCATGGTCAGCTAACTGGAAAAGATCTGTGTTCATACCAATACTGAAGAAAGGTGATCCAAATGTCTGTGGAAATTATCGCACAATCGCTCTGAACCCACATACCAGCAAGATTCTACTCAAGATCATTCAGGAGACTATAACCATACCTGCAACGAGAACTGCCTGACGTGCAAGCAGGGTTCAGGAAAGGGTGAGGAAGAAGAGATAACACTGTGTGTATGTGAGATGGATCCTTGAAAAGACAAAAGTATACCAAAAGAATATCTGCATGTGTTTTATTGACTACAGCAAGGTCTTTGAGTGTGTAAACCATGAGAAACCTTGGGCCATATTAAGAAGCATGGGTATACCAGTACACCTGATTGTTCTCATGTGCAACCTTTACAGTGATCGTGAAGCAACAGTTCGGATGAAACAAGGAGATACAGAATGGTTTAAAATCAGCAAAGGTGTACGACAAGGCTACATATGTTTCCCACACCTGTCCAATTTGTATGCAGAACAAATCATCCGAGAAGCGCACCTTTGTTATGCTGATGATACCATGTTACTGACTGGAAGTGAAGACGATCTAAACCATCTGCTTATCTAGATAAGGAATATAGTCTTAAAATGGGCCTGCACCTTAACTTAAAGAACACAACGATCCTAACAACTGGCAAAATCAATAATTTCATCCTTGATGGAGAAGAAATAGAAACAATATGGCCCCGCCATTGAATATCCAGGTCTTAAGTTCAGTGGCAACGGCTAGCCACTGTGGCTGAATATGAGACCCACAAGATTTAACACCGTTTTCCTGCAAGCCCCTTTGAATCACTTGTATTCTCTTTCAAATGCTGCTGGTTAGGGCCGTACCGAGGGAAGATCGCACCCTGTGCGACTTGCACATCAGGTGCGCCCCCCACCCCCCGGTGGTGGGAGAGAAGAGGCGCGCCCGATGTGCAAGTCACCGGCATGGTAAGCAGATCTTGCAGGGAGGGAAAGATCTGCTTAGCATGCCGGCGAGAAGGTTTAAGGGGCGCATTTTAGCTGTCCTGCCATTGCCTGCTGCCGCTGAGAGAAGACAAAGTGGTGGCGGCAGGCAACGGAAGACAGCTAAAATGCGCCCCTTAAACCTTTGCGCCCTGTGCGGCCTCACCGCTTGCAGAGGGCTAGGTACGAGCCTGCTGCTGGTGATTGTACACCAAGATTTCCAAGGGGCACAGAAGAACCACAAACATATTACCTCTTGGAACAATCTTTAATTACTGCTAGTTAGAGAGCTGTGAAATACCATTACAGAGTAAATTTTTTCTCAGTTTCATATTACAGTAGATTTAGCAGAACTATAGTCTGTTTTCGCATGTTCCACTGTTTCTCTCATATAATTATTTTTGTGATAAGAATTTAAAGCTCAGCCTTCAAGAAAAGCTGAGCACCTAAGTTTGTGCCCTATAGAAGTCTACGTTTTCACCAGTAAATTCAGCTTAATTTAGGCACTTAAAAGTTATGAGCCTGATTATTCAAAAGGGCCAACATGTAAATGCACAGTAGTCAGCTGTGGTGCTTAAATATCGGTGGACTGTTCAGTGGTGGTGTCTAGATAGGAGTTGTTGCTGAATATCCGGGCTGAGCAGCACTATCCGAATAAGTGCCTCTTATCTGGCTAGCAGGATTTCCAGATTGCAACTTAAAATGGCTTTTCATGTGGCCTACATTGCCGTGTAATTATTGACTGAAAATCTCACTAACTGGATAAAGTCAGCACTTATCCGGATTGTGCCATCACTTCCCTTGCTCTTCCCATGGACAACCCTGCATTAACTGGATGGTGCCAGGACAGTCACTTTCGAGAGAGCGCTTCTGCATATCATGGTCAGCCTCCTATTGGCCAGCTGATGAAGGGTTCTGAATATTGACCTCTTATACTTATAAATTTAGACCTGCCATTCATTTGCCTACATTCATGAGGCTGAGAATCAGTGCTAAGCAATTAACTTCTTTTCCCCATCCTAAATCCACTCGTGTTGCTACCCACTTTTTATGAAGTTTAGTGAAATTTTGAGTAGAAGTTTAGGCATTCGGGTCTACTAAATTTTCAGAGGCCAATTTATGAGCATGTCTCAAAGCTAAGAATATAAATGCGTTGTACATCTGGTCTCTATGCAGAGAAGAGTAAAATGAACTTGCGAGCAATTGCTTGGAATGCCAATTCCCCACTGCTGCGTGTCTCTGAAAGTCACATACTAACATAAGAAAATAAGAAATGCCCACAGTCTATCAAGCTTAGCATCCTGTCCCTGACAGTGGTCAATTTGGGTCAACTGGCGTATAGATTTCAGACAGGAAAGCCCACTCCATGCTGGTTATTTCCAGAAGCGGGAAGTGGAGACTCCTATGGTTAATCTGGCTAAATAAAGGTTAATTTACCTGTCCTCTAGAAATTTAGCTAAGTCTTTTAAAATCTCAGTTAAATTACTAGTTGTGATGGTATTTTCTGACAGCAAATTTCATAGTTTATGCTTTCTTTAATTTGTTACCAGTAAGTTCCCGAGGAGTGTTCCCTCGTCCCAGTATTATTTGAAAGGGTAAATAACTGTTACCATACAGTCATAATTTTATAAACCTCTAGTTTATCTCCTCTCAGTCCTTTGATTTTCCAAACTAAAGAGCCTTAACTTGTTTCTTTACTTCATAAAGAAACCGTTTTAATCATTTTTACAGCCCTTCTCTATAGCTTTTCAAGTTCTGTGGTATTTTTCTTTGAGATATGGCAACTAGGAGATAGACTACTAGGGCGTGTCAGTTTTAGGGGTAGATTTTTATTTTTCCAAACTTTCCAAACTACTAGTGACCAAATTATGCAGTTTTGCATGCTGAATCTAAAGAAACTGCTTAAAGTGAGTCTTACCTACATCAAATCACAGTTGAAATATGAGGAACTTAAGTGATATTTTATTTGAATGTATAAATAGTCTGAACAACACCTGTAGGCACATAATTGTCTTTAAAATGTCATTTATGCAGTTAATGTGATGCAGGGTCGTACCGAGCCGGAATCACGCTCTGTGCAACTAGCACATTGGGTGTGCGCCCCCTCCCCCGCACCTCCATCCAGCCACTTTCTGCTCTTACCTTGCTGCTGCCACCCTCTGTTTTCTCCATAGAGGCGCCGGCAGCAGGGCAAGAGCAGAAAGTGGATGGACAGAGGTGGAGGAGGGGGAGCGCGCCCGATGTGCTAGTCACCGGCACTTTAAGCAGATCTGTCCCTCCCTGCTCTGACGTCGTGTAAGAGGAGGGAAGGGCCAGACCTGCTTAAAGTGCCACAAAAAGGCTTAAGGGGCGCATTTCGGCTGCCTGCTGTTGCCCTGCTGACGCTGAGAGAAGAAAAAGTGGCGGCAACAGCAGGCAGCTGAAATGCGCCCCTTAAGTCTTTGTGCCCTGTGCGGCCGCACCACTCTCACAAGGCTAAGTATGGTCTGATGTAATGTTATTTTACAAAATCCAGCAAAGAAGCCGTATCTTGTTTGCTTCTGTTTCAGCTCATGGGCTCCCTGCTGACCATCTGACCCTTAATATAATGTTCCCTCCTCTCCTGATTGTACACATGACCAGCAGCCTCAGTTATCATTTTTACACTCCTTTCTATGGACAGGGTGTGTGATGGCCAATCTGGAACCACCATGGGCTTGCTCTCTGCTGTTGGCATGGTACAGGTAAGAGGAGGTTCAGAGACTCCGGAGCACCAGTCAAGTAATTGGGTGAGTGTAGTTGTCTCAGTGTTGATGGATGGAGTTTTCCTGGGTCTCACACTGCTGAGTCTTCTCATCTCTTTCACCTCTGATCTTCAGTTTCTTCTCCACTGCGTCTCCTCTCTCATGTTCCTCTTCACTGCACAACATAGCTTGCAGAACAGACTCGCTGTAACCATACCAAGCTGACCTTCTCACTGTAGGCATGACTGTCTTCCTTACCTCTTCACACTGTTCTTTTAACAGTTGCAGGTGGAAAAAGAGATGCCTGGGACCTTGTGTCCAATTGCTATTTATTTTTATATTATTTATTTATTTTATTTATTTATTTACATTCTCTTATATACCGCGCTATTCTGCATCAGTGCGGTTTACATTGAACAAACTGAAATTTACATTGAACAGGGCATTATAACTTGCAGATAACTATTTTACAGGGAACATGGACTGTGGAGGGTTAAGTGGCTTGCCCAAGACCACAAGACCATAATAAACCAGTTCACCATGTAAACCCCAACATAGAACTCTACAATCATTCTTAAGTTTTTCAGATTATTTCCTTTCAGATTGTGCTTGGAAATCCATATTCTCATGAATCTTAGAGCTGTTGTAAGCCATCTGCCATGTGACACAGGTCCTATTTCCAACAGTAATTTGCGTATAGGTAGGTAAATAACATATTACAGAAAATTTAAGGCTAGTTGTTGATTAGCCACATGAAATTGTACCATTGTTTTACTAGTGCTTTTTAAAACTGACATCTCAAAAATTGACACATCTTAATACACTACTCAAGGTGAGGCTGTACCGTCAATATAGTGGCCTTGTAATCTCCACTTTGTTCTTTACTCTTTTCTGAATGTGACATTCTGCTGCCAGCCTGCAGATGGCGCTGTTCCCTTCTGAGACCATCTTGTTCCCATGTAGGAGTTGAATATAAACCAATTTATGGTGATACTTCTTTGTCCGAGCTGGATCTGCACCTTTTCTGGGTCACCTTGTGCTTTGGCTCTCTCGCTGCTTTTCTGAGTAACACTGGAGGGCTCAATCCAAAGGGAAGGTGACTGCTACAGACAGAAGACCCCATCCAGTCTTCCCCTGACTAGGGATTCCCTTTTCACTGGAGAACAAATCTGAAGACCTTGTCCACTTGCTGTTTTGGTTTCTCTCTACCGACAATGGTTTTTATGTTAAATAATTCCTAGCATTCTATTTGCTTTTTAGCAAATACGCTGACCCGAAGACTGTCCACAGTGAGTCCAAGATCCATTTACTGACTGGAAACTTGTAGCATTAGTCTTTGACTTAGGAGCATCTATTAATTTAATTGTGCTACCTCTGCTAGATAAGGTGAATAAATATGTAGAGTTCAATATTCAACGGCACTTACACAATTTGCAGACCTGCAAGCCGTGTAAATGCCTTTAAGTGGGATATTCAACAGCACTAAAACGGTCAGTGCCATTGAATATCCGTGGGCGATAGTCAGCTACTTACTGGTTATCCCTCGGCGGCAAAAGTTAGGGACAGAAAAGGCCGCCCTAGCTTTCGCCGCCGAAGCTAACTGGACAGCGGCTGAATATTTCTGCTGCCCAGTTAGCTTCTTGCTTCAGCGGTGAAGCCGAATATTCAATGCCAGTAGCCAGATATGGCCCCGACATTGAATATCCAGGTTTAGAGGCGGTGGCTAGCTGCTAGAATGACCCTAGCGGCCACTGCTGAATATCGGGCCCTTAAGGTTCAATTATAGTTGCCATGGAGATACACAAGGATGCCGGACACTTCTTTTCTTAAATTGAAAGAGGATATACTTTGTAGTAGGAGAAGGGGGTAATAAGGGACAAAGACTTTACCCCCCTTCAATGACTGACTTATGCTCTTCTGGTGATTTGAAGTTTATATGGGTGGGGGAAGGCAGGGGTAAAGAGATTTTCAGGCTTTGTAGTTTCATCTAACTATATGGAGAATCTGAACTGAGCATTTTAAAATAAGCAAATGACTGTATTGGCTAGAAGCCAGTGATACGCCATTAGCTAACAATCAATGCCACCCTGATGAGCTCAGATCATCAGGGATTTTGGCATTATAAGTCATCGTTAGTAACCTTACAGAGAGTGTTATATTTAAATGAACAAATGTTAAACCTTTGTTCTGAACAAAGGACTAGTGAAATATGGCTTACCTCACTTAATTAAAGGATATCTTGCCTCAAACTAAACAGGGTCAGGCCTATCTAGTGTTGGGATGGGTGACCACCTTGGAATACCAAGGGCTGTAAACTCACTGCATGGAAGAAAGACCTGTCACTCTACTTTCTGTTGCACCTTGCCATGAAATTCCAGGGACTGGGTCGCCACATGGACTCCAAGGCGCACATGGCATTGCATTTTTTATCTCTGTTAGCCAACTTAGGGCAGGAGATTCTCTCTTTAAAGTCTGGGTACAGAAAATGAGATTTCTTTATTCGAGAGAAATAAGTTGCATGTGAGGATATTGGAGATTGCAACCTGCACTTTGGCCATTAAATAAAAGAAAGTCTTTGGGCAGTGAATTTAATATGGAAGAGATTTATCAAGAGAAAAAAGCTTATGAGCCTGTTTGGTAAGGTGTGGTAAATTATTAAGAGCATAAGATATGCCATACTGGGTCAGACCAAGGTCCATCGAGCCCAGTATTCAGTTTCCAACAGTGGCCAATCTAGGTCATATGTACCCAGCAGTTTCCCCAAGGGACACAGGTTCCACAATGCTTGTATTGGTTCTAGCATTGATATCCTGGGTCCCTTCTTAATAATGGTTTATGGACCTTTCTTCCAGGAACTTGTCCAAACCTTTTTTAAACCCAGCTACACTAACAGCCTTTACTACATCCTCCGGTAACAAATTCCAGAGTTTGATTACACATTGAGTGAAAAAATATTTTCTTTTATTATTCTTAAATAGTTTACCCTGTAGCTTCATTGCATGTCCCCTAGTCCTTCTATATTCTGATAAGGTAAACAATCAATCTACATTTACCCGTTCCATTCCGTTCATTAATTTATAGACTTCTATCATATCTCCCCTCAGCCGTCTCTTTTCCAGGTTAAAGAGCCCTAACCTTTTTAGCCTTTCTTCATAGGAGTATCCTTCCATCCCCTTTACCATTTTGGTGGCTCTTCTCTGAACCTTTTCTAAAATCGCTATATCCTTTTTAAGATACGGCGACCAGAATTGCACACAATATTCAAGGTGCGGTCTCACCATGGAACGATATAGAGGCATTATAATATCTTTTGTTTTATTTTCCATTCCTTTCCTTATCATACCTAGCATTCTATTTGCTCTCCTGGCCGCTGCTGCACACTGGGCCGAGGGTTTTAACATGGTATCCACAATGACACCTGAATCTTTTTCCTGGGTGGTGGTTCCTAATGTGGAACCTTGCATCATGTAACCATAGTTTGGGTTGTTCTTCCCTAGGTGCATAACCTTGCACTTGTCCACATTAAATTTCATCTGCCATTTTGATGCCCAGTCTTCCAGTTTATCAAGATCCTCTTGCAATTTTCCACAATTCTCTTGGGTTTTAACAACTTTAAATAGTTTTGTGTTATCTGCAAATTTGATAACCTCACTCGTTATTCCACTTTCCAGGTCATTTATGAATATGTCAAAAAGCAGCGGACCCAGCACAGATCCCTGGGGTACACCACTATTCACTTTTCTCCATTGGGAAAATTGGCCATTTAGCCCTACCCTCTGCTTTCTATCTTTTAACCAGTTCCTGATCCACAATAGTACACTGCCTCCTATCCCATGACTCTTTAGTTTTGCCAAAAGTCTCTGATGAGGGACCTTGTCAAAGGCTTTCTGAAAGTCCAGATATACAATATCAACCGACTCACCTTTGTCCACCTGATTATTCACTCCTTCAAAAAAACATAACAGATTAGTAAGACAAGATCTTCCTTGTCTAAAGCCATGTTGGCTGTCTCCCATTAGGCCATGACTATCTACATTCTGAGTAATTTTATTCTTTATGATGGTTTCTACCATTTTTCCCAGTACTGATGTCAGGCTCACCTGTCTGTAGTTTCCCGGATCTCCCCTGGAACCCTTTTTAAAAATTGGTGTTACATTGGCAATCCTCCAATCTTCAGGTATTAGAGATGATTTTAATGATAGTTCACAGATTACTAATAGCAGGTCTGCAATCTCATATTTCAGTTCTTTCAACACCCTTGGATGTATACCATCCGGCCCAGGTGATTTGCTACTCTTCAGTTTATCTAATAGTTGTAATACATCTTCCCGATGTATCGATATTTCCTTCAATTCTTCCACACCTTTAAATACCACTTCAGTCATGGGTAACATCCCTACATCTTCCTCAGTAAAGACTGAAGCAAAGAATTCATTCAGTCTCTCCGCTATTGCCTTGTCGCCTCTTAGTGCTCCTTTAACCCCTTTATCATCTAATGGACCAACTGACTCTCTCACAGGTTTTTTGCTACGAATGTACTTGAAAAGGTCTTTACTTCGCGTTTTTGCTTCCGCAACAAGCTTCTTCTCAAATTCTCCCTTTGCCTGCCTTATCAATGCCTTGCATTTGACTTGCCAGTGCTTATGCTGTTTCCAGGTTTCGTCGTTTGGCTCTTTTTTCCATTTCCTGATAGATGCTTTTTTGGCAACAGCCTCTCTGACCTCACCTTTAAACCATGCTGGCAGTTTTTTGGACTTCCTTCCACTTTTCTTAAAGCGTGGAATACAACTGGTCTAGGTTTCCAAGATAGTATTTTTCAACAACAGCCAAGCCTGATGTACGTCTTTAACCTTTGCAACTGCTCCTTTTAGTTTTTTCTTAACTGTTTTCCTCATTGTTGCTTTTTTTTTTTTTTTTGCACTTACTGCATGTTAAGGGCAAAATTAAATGTTCAAGAAATGCAAAGCCTGTGTGGTAACTGTTGGGAGTGTGTCCAGCATCTGCTCTGTAGTTAGCACATAGGGCAGAGACTTAGAGCACTGTAAATACATCAGCAGATAGCACGGTAAACTTATTGCGCTTCCTGCAAATGCATTTACCCCAGCCTGCTGTGCTAACAAACAAAAAAACCCCACAATCACCAAGCAATATCCCCAACACCACCTGATCAACATCCATGATTCCTGACCCTCCTGTTCAACATCTTGAACCCCTCCATAAGCACCCAACCCCTCCGATCCCCATCACCATTCGCCCGCACAATCTCCCTGCCACTTACTAAGCGGTTTTCCTTGGTGGGTAAGTGGTAGGGCAGGAGCAATCCCCATATGTTCCTGTCTCATTCCTGTCTGGGTTCCAAATGACAGCTCTAACCCCTAGTGGTAGTCTGGTGACACTACTAGGGGTCAAGCTGCCAAATAAGGAGTGTGCAGCCTTATTTGGCAGCTTGATACCTGACCCCTAGCCGTACTCTCGTGGTGCTGTCATTTTGAACCCAGCCAGCAATGGGGCAGGAATATTGGGATAATTCTTGCCTCAACACTGACCCGCTAGGAGTTGGGGTGGATTCAGGTGTTCGGGTGCTTATGGGTTGAAGGTGTTGTTCAGGAGGTTCGGGGAAGGGGGTGAGTATGGGCGCTATGTGATGACTGAGGCCTGTTCACTATACTACCAGTATTGCGTGTCATTGTATAGTGCTACGAGGCGTGCACACCACTGCACACATGCATGTAAGAGACAGTCTCCTTTCAATAGAACTTACAGTCTATTCAAGATGAACAAACACAACACATAGGAGACAGGGTAGAACTAAGAGAAAATGGTTATAACACACATGGGCGGTAAACAGAAGAATAAGCAGTCTCAAAGAGATTGGTTTTTAGCCTGGATTTGAAGAAGACCCAGGGCCGGCATGTCCATTGTGCGGGAATACTGCCCATACATGGCCCTGCACCTCGGGGTGCCCCACGCCTGACCGACTGTAGAGGGAGCTGGGGAGGTCCAAAGCCCTGGCTCACCTCTGAAGAACTGCGGGAGTAAAGAGCAGGGTTTGCCTTCTCTCCCGCGGCTGTGATAAAAAGGAACCCATCGGTGCACTGAGTGCTGGGAGGTTAAACGAATTAGTATGTGTTACACCAGCATGATAAGTCACCGTGCTCATGCATTAACAGTGTATGCTAATTATGTTTATTATGTTTATATTTATTACAGTTTGACATACTCCCTTTTAAACAGGCTAGCAGAGTGGTTCACAATAAAAGCAGAAGTGAAAAGAGCACACGAAAGGAACTCCAAAGTTGAGGACAGGAAAGGATCACGGTCATACCAAGAGAAGGCATGGGGGAAGTTGGGAGGAGAGAAATAGTCATCTACAGGGTCCAGTAGTTCAGGTGAAGGAGATGTCAAAGGCCTCACAAAATAATAGGGTTTTGAACTTGGTCTTGAAACTGGTGTGGGAGGGTTCCAGTCGAAGGGTGGGAGGAAGATTGTTCCACAGGTAGGGGCCAAGAAAATAGAAAGCAGAGTGCCTCATTAGTTCATACCTGGTATGAGAAGTGGGGGGGGGGGGGGGGGGGGGGGGGGGGGTGTGGTGGTGGCGATTTGAGTGGAGTGAGTGGAGGGGACGGTGTGGAGCATGTGGAATGATGTTGGAGGAGAGATGAGAAGGAACACCTGTGTGAAGAACTTTGTGGACCAGAATGAGAATTAGCACACTTTAGTAAATATGGGGGTATGTTTACTAAACGGCGGTGGCGGACTCCGTGCGATATCTGAGCCGTGGCCCCATTGATTTTAATGGGGACACGGCTCCAATATCACACGGAGACCACTACCGCCGTTTAATAAACATACTCCATAGTATGTCCCTTAGTTTCTTGGTGAAAGTAACCTGAATACAGTAGAGAATTTTGGTGTAGGAGAGAGAAATTTTAGGAACGTGATCTAGTAGATAATGTTTGGTTTTATTTTATTTTTAGATAGAATAGGCTGCATACTTTCTGTAATTGGAAAATTGCATTTATAGGGATTGAGAGGAAGAATTGTAATAGCTGGACCTAGAGAAAGATTTCATTTTCTGTTTGATTAGAGTAAGCTGTATTTCTCCATAAGTCAAGGTGATTCCCCAGTCAGTGTTTCAGGTCTCTAGTTTACCATCCAAGAATCACATGGAAAGTATTATATTTATTTATTTATATGTTATTATACCGTCTTTTCCAGGAATCAAAGCAATTTCCAGACAACAAAACTTGTTACATAAAACTTTATATAACAGAGGTGAGAAGGTAGAATTACATACAGTTGTTTACATCAAAATCACAATCAACTTTGTACAGTGGAATATTTATCAAACATATTTACAAAGATAATTCTATACTCTACATATTTACTAGGCTCAGAGATTATTATTTGTATTAAAATGTTTGGACAGGAAAGCTAAGTTGGGTAGATTTTGACTTGGTCCTGTGGATTGCCAAAGTGCTTGGAGAAAAAATGGGATTTGAGGGCCTTATGGAAATTGGAGAGATTAGGGGCAGCTCTATAATGAGGCTGAGTGAGTCGGCAACTTTTTGGGGGCAGCAAAAATTGCCCCCAAAAAGACCGCCTCGCTCGGCCTTCAAAATTAAAAAAACAAACAAAAAAACCCCCTCTGGCTGCAGAAGCCTCTGCTGTTGTTGCTGCAGTGGCGGCAGCAGCAGAATGAAGTGCCCTGAAGCCGCGGCCCCCTCCCTGGAGAGCCGTACCAGCGTTTCCCCAATGCGCCACCTCAGCTTTAACAGAGCCGCGGAAAGGGAAACACTCTCTCGTTGCGCGGCTCTGCAAAGCTGAGCTGGTGCGGAGGGGAAATGCTGGGCTCTTTCGGGAGGTGGGGGGGGGGGGCACTTCATTCTGCAGCTGCTGCAGCGGCAGCAGCTTCTGCAGCCGGGTTTGGTTTTTTTTTTTCAATTTCCCTGGGCTGGGGGGGAGGGTTAGGATTGGAAGTGGGCTGATGGGGGGGTTAGGACTGGTAATGGGCTATTGTGGGGGGCTAGGACTGGAAATGGGCTGATGGGGGGTTAGGACTGGAAATGGGCTGATAGGGAGGTTAAGAATGGAAATAGGCTGATTGGGAGGGGTTAGAACTGATAATGGGCTGATCAGGAGGGGGGGCTAGGACAGGAAATGGGCTGATTGGTGGGGCTAGGACAGGAAATGGACTTATTGGAGGTGGGTAGGACTGGTAATGGGCAGATGGGGGGCTAGCACTGGAGTGGGCTGATTTAGGGGGATAGGACTGGAAATTTATTAATTCATCCAGATTTCTATACCACTTTCTCTTTCAATCAAAGTGGTGGGCTACACACACTGGGTTTACATTGAATAGGGGTGAGACTACGTACATAAAGGTTGGACACTATGTACATAAAAGTTAGAAGTGTAGGTTATCATTATATTCAAGCGCAGTTAGTGGGTCCTTTGTCTGATTGGTCGTAGTAATCTCCGAATAGGAAGGTCTTAAGAGATTTGCGGAAGTTCTTGAGGTCATTTATCACCCTCAGTTCATTCGGGAGAGTATTCCAGAGGCCGGTGCTGAGAGGGATATGGCTCTGCTGGAGGTAACGTGTTTTGTTTTATGATATCCAGCTGGTGTGCGTAGTTTATTGTTGTTACCAGATCGTCTGGATCGGTTGATTGTGTCCTTGGTTATCAGGCTGTGGAGTACATCTGCTGTGCATTGGTGCATGATTTTGTATATGTTTGTGGTAGTTTTGAATCTTGCCTGTACATTTATTGGGAGCCAGTGCAGTTGTAGTACAGGTGTAATGTGCTCGTTCTTGGCTGTACCGGTTATGATGCGGGCTGCTGTGTTTTGCACCAGTTGGAGTCTGTGGGATGACTGTTTAGGAAGGCCTTGATAGAGGGAGTTTCCATAGTCCAGTACTGGGGTGATGACCGCCTGACATACGGTTCGGAATAGGTCCCGACTGAGGATTGGTTTGAGTCTCCAGATTATCTTTAATCGCTGGTATGCCTTTGCTGTGGTTTTGTTTATATGTGTATGGAGGCTTAGGTTCCTGTCCATGGTGATGCCTAAGTATATCACCTCTTCCTTTATTGGTATGGTATGATTCAGGATGTTTATGACTTGAGGCTGGGCACTATTGGGATTTCTGGATATGATGAGAGCTTCCGTTTTGTTGAAATTGATTTTCATGTTATATGCGAGCCAGTTGTTTATGTCCTCTAGGCAATTGGTCATGAGGGTTAAGTCTGGAGCGAGAGTGTTTATTGGGGCATACAGCATAATGTCATCAGCATAAATGTGGTATTATTACACGTGACCTTTGATAATGTCACAGATTGGTTGTATGTATATGTTGAATAGTACAGATGACAGGGTTGATCTTGTGGTATTCCCTAGGTGGTAGGGAACTGTGATGAGTATCCTTGATCTCCTTTGACCTGTTGCGTTCTGTGACGTAGATATGATGTGAACCATTTCATTGTGGTGTTGCATAGTCCAATCTCATGCAGTCGGTTTAGCATAATTGGGTGGGAGACCATGTCGAATGCTGCTGTGATGTCTATGAATACTAGTTGAAATCCATTTTTTATACTATCAATACCTTTCAGTAGATTGCCAAAAAGAGATGTAAGTAGAGTTTCCACATTGTGTATTGGTTTGAATACATGCTGCTGAGGGTCCAGTGGAACTTTGAGATCGAAGTGTTCCTGTAGTTGCCTCTGCGTCACCTTTTCAATAACCTTCACTATGAATGGAAGACTTGATATGGGTCGGTATGATTTTGGTTCTGTTGGGTCCAGCCTTGCATCCTTGAGGACAGGTGGTATTGTGGCTTGTTTGAGTGCCTGTGCCGCCAACACTCCAACTCCCCCCACGGTGCTCCTGCCCAATCCGGGCAGTAGGAGAGCAGGGGAAAAGCGGCCCGCCAGCATAAAAGCGGCGTCCCTCGCCTCCGGAGGGAGCCGCTGCTGCCGCCAACACTCCAACTCCCCCCACGGTGCTCCTGCCCAATCCGGGCAGTGGGAGAGCAGGGGAAAAAGCGGCCCGCCAGCATAAAAGCGGCGTCCCTCGCCTCCGGAGGGAGCCGCTGCTGCCGCCAACACTCCAACTCCCCCCACGGTGCTCCTGCCCAATCCGGGCAGTGGGAGAGCAGGGGAAAAGCGGCCCGCCAGCATAAAAGCGGCGTCCCTCGCCTCCGGAGGGAGCCGCTACTGCCGCCAACACTCCAACTCCCCCCACGGTGCTCCTGCCCAATCCGGGCAGTGGGAGAGCAGGGGAAAAGCGGCCCGCCAGCATAAAAGCGGCGTCCCTCGCCTCCGGAGGGAGCCGCTGCTGCCGCCAACACTCCAACTCCCCCCACGGTGCTCCTGCCCAATCCGGGCAGTGGGAGAGCAGGGGAAAAGCGGCCCGCCAGCATAAAAGCGGCGTCCCTCGCCTCCGGAGGGAGCCGCTGCTGCCGCCAACACTCCAACTCCCCCCACGGTGCTCCTGCCCAATCCGGGCAGTGGGAGAGCAGGGGAAAAGCGGCCCGCCAGCATAAAAGCGGCGTCCCTCACGGGCGCGCCCGCGCCTGGCGGGCCCGCGCCTGAGGGCCTCGCCAGAGGGCCCTTTGGCGTGGCCCTTAGGCGCGGCACAGAGGCGCACAAAAGCAACCAACCAACTTTCCTTCCTCCCCGAAAAGACACGCTATGTCCAACAGACCCCTCCGCCACCGAATGAAGATCAACGACCACAACGACTCTGCAAGGAAAAAACCCCACCACTACGGAACCCCAGGCGAGGCACAAAGCCAAGCAGCAGGAAACAACAGCGCCGACCGCATCACAGGAGAACCCAGCAAGGAAGCAGACCGAGGCGAAGGACGTCAGAACCGCAAGTAGAACTCTCACAGTACATCACACATTCCCCACCACCAAGCTGGCACCTCCACTCCACACACCCCAACAGATCCGGCCCTCCTCCACGGGACAGGCTCCCTCCACGGGACAGGCTCCCGCACCAAGACACCCTACGCAGAACCGGCTCCCCCTCCACGGGACAGGCTCCCTCCACGGGACAGGCTCCCACACCAAGACACCCTACGCAGAGCCGGCCCGCCCTCCACGGGACAGGCTCCCTCCACGGGACAGGCTCCCGCACCAAGACACCCTACGCAGAGCCGGCTCGCCCTCCACGGGACAGGCTCCCCCCACGGGACAGGCTCCCGCACCAAGACGCTCTACGCAGATCCGGCTCCCCCTCCACGGGACAGGCTCCCTCACCAAGGCATCCTACACAGAACCGGCTCTCCCTCCACGAGAAAGGCTATCGCACAATATACAGCTCTCTCCAAACAGCCAACAAGAAGAAGACTTAAGACAACAGGCATCTCCTTAAAAGAACATCACAAAAAACCAACATGCACGCCACATACTTCCTCCCACTCTGCTTACTCATTACACAACTCCTCCCACCAACCACACACCTCCACCACCCACAAGCAAACACAACATGGCACCCTCCAACTGTATTGCCATATTTAGAACCACAGCACACATACAAAGAGACACTCGGAACCTCCCAGGCAAAGCGAGCAAACAGACACAAATCAAACTCCCACACCTGCACAAAGGAAGCACATGTAACAGCAAACTCATCAACAAAGACAACAACGATAGAGCTCATAAATGCCAGATCCGTCTGCAACAAGATACACACGCTTGTAGACCACATCGAAGAGCGACAGCCCGACATAATATGCATCACAGAGACGTGGCTCAACCCGACTGACAATGTTCTACTCAACCAACTTGTACCAAACAACTATTCAGCGTACAACTGCCCACGCACCCACAGGCGTGGAGGAGGAGTCCTGATCATGGCAAAAACAAAACTGAAGTTCAAGACACAGAGCCTCACCGATACACAGCAATGTAACACAATTAGCATCAAGAACAAGAACATTGCAATCTGCCTAACATACAGAGCACCCAGAGCTCCACCCGACGAACTGGCCTTCACACTCGAAGAAGCCTGTGCCATAACAACAAACAACAAACCAGCGCTGCTGATTGGAGACTTCAACCTAAAGTCCACCAATGTCAAAGACGCAGAGGCCTTCCTGCAAGCAATGTCCTCACTGCAATTCACGCAAATAATCAATGCTCCAACACACAGACATGGATCATCTCCAGACCTCATATTCGCATCCAATTACCTAACATCAAGAGACCTGATCTCTCCACCAACCATTACCCCAGTGCCATGGTCTGACCACTACTTAATCGAGATAAGGCTGCGGTCACAAGAGGACCAGACAAACGAAAGAGCAAACACCTCACACACACAAAGACGATTCAAGTGTTTCGACAAGGACGAATTCATACAGGACACAATACAACACCTGAACATCACTACGGACGACCTGGAGGAACAAGTTTCCAGCTGGAACAGCATTTTAGCCAACGCCGCAAAACCACCAGATGGCGGGACCGAGAAACAACACCACAACAAGAGACAAAACAAACCATGGTACTCAGCAAAACTACGACAGGAAAAGAGGGAACTCAGGAAGATTGAACGGAGATGGAGAAAGAACAAAACAACTGCCGACCAGCATCTCTATCTAACAAAGCAAAAGCAATACAATGAACACATCAACCAATCAAAGAGGGAATTCCACACAAACATGATAAACACCTCCATCAACAAACCCAGAGAGCTTTTCGAAATAGTAAAAATCCTCACAAAAGAGCAAACAACAGAAGAGGAAGCACAAATTGATCCACAGAAATTCGCCGACCACATCAAGGACAAATTTCACTCAACAGAACAAACAACGCCTAGTAGAACCTCAAGGACAGATGTACACTCCAAAACCTGGGGCACATTCTCCTCACCCTCAACAGAACAGATATCCCACATCATCTCTACAATCAACACAAGCACCGCTCCTACAGACCCATGCCCAGTGTCGTGGGTCAAAGCCACCAAATCAAGCCTCATCACCACCATACATAAAATGGTACACAACTCACTCACTCAAGGTCTCATGCCAAAGCAACTAAAACTTGCCTCAGTGAGACCAATCACAAAGAAAACAACTCTCGACAGAAAAGATCCAGCAGCATACCGACCAATATCCAGCATACCCTTCCTCGCAAAAGTCATCGAAAAAACAGTTCAACTACAACTTCAGGATCACATCGACAAACACGAAACACTCGACGACAACCAACACGGATTTCGTCCTAACCACGGTGTCGAAACGCTACTGATCTACCTCTTCGACAGCATCCTAAGAATAATTGACAACACCAGGAATGGAATAATAATGATATTCATCGACATCTCCTCAGCCTTCGACACAGTGGACCACAACACGCTCCTAGAAAGACTACAGAACACTGGTATACACAGTATCACACTGAAATGGTTCCACTCGTACCTAACCGAAAGACAGCTACAGGTCAAGGTGGGACACATCACCTCCCGACCCATCAAAGTCCGTCAAGGTGTACCTCAAGGTTCTGCGCTCTCAGCACTCCTATTTAACATCTACATCCAACCAATCTGCAACATCATGAAAGAGAACAACATTCAATACACGATCTATGCGGACGACATCATGATATACACCCCGATATCAATCGACAACCCGGACTTCTCAAAGATAACAGACTGCCTTACACAAATGACCAGTTGGTGTCAAAACAACAACCTCGCCATAAACCACAACAAGACTGAAGCTTTAATCATCACTCGGAACCAAAGCTTCATACACCCACCAAATATAAAGATACAAAACATTACTATACCAATAAGGTCAGAAGTAAGATACCTCGGGGTTACGCTGGACAATAAGCTCAATCTCAAGCCACACATAGACAAAACAATACAAAAAGCCTACTACAAGATGCGAATCATCAGGAGACTGAAACCACTCCTCGCCCCAGAACACTTCCGTACCGTCTGTCAAGCACTGATAACCCCTCTACTGGACTTCTGCAATCCGATATACCTTGGACTACCGAAACAAGCCATCAAACCACTCCAACTGGCACAAAACACCGCAGCACGAATCATATCCGGAACTGCAAGACAGGAGCACATCACACCCACCTTAAAGGACTTACACTGGCTACCAATCGATGCACGCATCAGATACAAAACTATCATAAACCTATTTAAGATAAAACAGCAAACATCAGCCAACAGCCTGCACACCCTCATACAACCAGACACCAGCACACGTCCTAGAAGAAAACAAACACACAACCGAGTCAGCACCCCAAGTGAATACAAACACACACGCAAGGACACAACAGACAGAGCACTCTCCATGGCTGCTCCAACAATATGGAACAAACTACCGGACGATTTGAGGGCAACTACAGAGCTCAAGGACTTCAGAAAACAGCTGAAAACCATGCTGTTCATAGAACACTTTGGACACATCACATAAACTAAGGAACTGTATAGCAGCACACGTCACCGCCTAACACTAGATGTATATAAAATGATTTTAGCAACACTGTAAATAGCCCACATTGTACATAGCTCACACCAATCTAGCACACAAGACAACACACACCCAACGAACTATCCACCCACTGCATGTATCAACACTCACACTACCAGATTGTTTGCTGTGATACCACCTTGATTATTATGATAAGGCGGTTTAGAAATACTGTTAAATAAATAAATAAATAAATAAAATATGTCCTTGTAGCAGTGACTCTCTTACAATTTTGTGGATGTGTTTGGATAGCTGGTCCTTGGAGTTTTTAATCCATTCGACCGGGCATGGATCTGTCAGGGATGTAGTTGTATTCAGGGTGTTCATGGTATCTTCTATTTGCTGGACTGTTGGAATGCTGAAGTTTCTCCAGGCTTGCTTGTTAGGCTTTTTTAGGTCAGCTGTTCCTGTGCTGTTTGTCTGGGTTTGTATATTGTTCTTATTGATTAGATAGTTTGCATATTCTTGGGGGCTGATTTGCTGGGTGTAATGTCCAGAGTGGTGCTTGGTGAGTTTTGTACAATACTGAAGAGTTCTCTTGGTTTATTTGATGCTTTCATAATGAGGTTTGTATGGTGTTGTTGTAGCTTTGTTGTTCAGTACTATACTGGTTTAGATTGTCTGGTGTTTTGTTCTGTCTCCATTTTCTTTCTGCTCGTCTGAGGGAAATGGGCTGGGACTGGAAATGGGCTAATGGGGGAGGGGAGGAGAGTGCTGTTGGCCCTAGAAGAAAACTAGGGGCTAGGGCTACAAATGGGCTTATGCAGGGGGATGGTAGAATAGGACTGGAAGGGAGCAGATACTGAGAGAGTCTGCCAGGGGAAGGAGGGGGCTGGAAAGGAGCTGACACCTGGGATGTACTGAAGGGGGCCTGGAAGAGAGCTGACACTTGAGGATGGGAGTAATAGGTGGCTGGGTAATGGGGAGGAGGCTGAAAGGGAGCTGACATGCAAATGGCATTGGAAGGGGGATAGACAGAGGGTAGGGTGACTGGAAGGGAGCTGACGGGGGGGGGGGGGGTGGCACTAAGAGTGGATGTAAGCTGATACCTGGGATGGTATTTGGACTAGAAGGGGCTGGACAGTGGGAAAGGAGGGGGACTGGAAGGGAATGGACACCAGTGGCAGCCGTGGCAATGCAAGGCGGTTGACATTGGAAGGTACTGGGAGGGGAGGACTGGAAAGGGGGCTGATACTGGGGAGGGTTACTGGAACTGGAAATGGGCTGTTGGAAGGAAGTGAAGAAAACAAAAGAAGAGATAAGCAATGGCAGATGGACCATAGACCACAGAAAGAGAGCTAAGAGAAGACAGGAAAGCAGAAGCCTCAGATCGGGACCAGCATGATCAGAGAATAAAATGGTCAGACAACAAAGGTAGAAAAAATAATTTTATTGAATTTTAGTGATTGGACTTTGTGCTATTTTTATATTTTACATAGTATTGGGGAACTGCATCTCTTATTTATCTGATGTTGCACTGCATGTGGACTCCGGCTTCTTGGGGTTTCAAATTAAATGTTTGTCTACATATTTTTATTTTTACTTTAGATTGTGGTTACTTATTCTGTACTTGGTGAGAGTCGATGTTGTGAGTGTATGACTGAGGTCAGGTGTTTTGTTAACATGGAGTTTGTGCATAAAGATCTATACTGTACTGTAGTAATTTGACTTGTTCAGCTTTTCAAATAGATGTACGGATGTTCCATGGCCCACTGTTGTACTTACAGGGACGCTTTTTTTGGATGGGCTCCTTATGTGAGTTTTGGAAGTTTGTGCTGATATGGTATGGTATGGTAGGTTTGCTCTTTGTTGTAGGGTTTTGTATTAGTTCACAATATGCCTGGTACTGGAGAATTGTGCTGGTTGTTGTTAGTGAGATGATCAGAATCAGATTTTTTTTAAAAAATATTGAGTTCTGTGGGTGAATGTCCTGGTTCTGCTCTGTACCCAGTGTGGATGCAAAATATATGTTGAAAAAGAAAAAGCAAGAACCATAATGAAGTTTATAGCAACAAAATAAAAATGAGTTATAATTTAGTTTTATAAACTGTGCTGTTGGTTCTTGTTGTCTTTTAGTTCCTTTGTGTGCAAACAGGACCGTACCTAGCCCTGTGCAAGCAGTGCAGCCTCACAGAGCGCAAAGGCTTGGGGGACACATTTCGGCTGTCTGCTGTTGCCCTGCCGCCATTGGCAGGACAATAGCAGGCAGTCGAAATGCGTCCCCCAAGCCTTTTCACAGCACTTTAAGCAGGTCTGATCCCTCCCTCCTCCGACGCAATGTCAGAGCAGGGAGGAACAGATCTCCCAGGCTGGGATCGAGCAGCCGGGGCTGCTTCAGACCAGATGTTTCCCGCTGCCACTCGACTGTCCAATCGGGGCAGAGGCACCAGATTTAAAAGGAGCGCCATCCGGCGCAGAAGGACACCCCACCGCCTCCTCAGCCCGCGGCAGCTCTCCCAGGCTAGGATCGAGCAGCCGGGGCTGCTTCAGACCGGCCGTTTCCCACCGCCACTTGACTGCCCAAACAGGGCAGAGGCACCAGATTTAAAAGGAGTGCCATCCGGTGCAGAAGGACACCCCACCGCCGCCTCAGCCCACGGCAGCTCTCCCGGGCTGGGATCGAGCAGCCGGGGCTGCTTCAGACCTGCCGTTTCCCGCCACCACTCGACTGCCCAATCAGGGCAGAGGCACCAGATTTAAAAGGAGCGCCATCTGGCGCAGAAGGACACCCCACTGCCTCCTCAGCCCGCGGCAGCTCTCCCAGGCTGGGATCGAATAGCCGGGGCTGCTTCAGACCGGCCGTTTCCCGCCGCTACTCGACTGCCCAATCAGGGCAGAGGCACCAGATTTAAAAGGAGTGACATCCGGCGCACCCGCCCTGGCGGGCCCGTGCCTGAGGGCCTCGCCAGAGGGCCCTTTGGCGTGGCCCTAAGGCGGAGGCCAAAACCGGAGGCCACATACCACCAAGCAGACAAAGGAGCAACCAGAACCGGAGCTGTAAAACCTGCCAAGACAGAATGCAAGTAAAACCTAACACACCACTCTGACCAAAGAGTCTATAACACTAAGACGCAACTATTAGACTTGATCCTAGAGGGAACAGATTGCATTAATGCACTGTCATACCAGATAGCCTGTACTGATACCAGATAGTATGCTGTCCAATATACTACAAGCTGCCTGTCTTTGATTTAATGCCTGTGATACTTGCTTTGTAGAGCATGGTTTGCTGTTGTAACCCGAACACCTTTTTACCTGAATGCTACAAGCTTGCCGATTCACACTCATGCCTGTGATACTTGTTATATAAGCTTGGTTTGCCTGTTGTAACAGCACACCTAATTACCTGTATACCTGCCAGTCCGTTGTAACTGCATAACTGTGCACCGGCCTGTGATAGCCCAATCTCCCTGCCCTGCCCGTCACAGCCTGTGATAGCCCAACCTTCCACCCATTCGCCATCCAACCCAGTCTAGGCCCTGACCACACACAACAGGGTAGATGCCTAGAATGACCCCTTCAAGCATTGCCATAGCTGCTCTCTATCTCCTCTCCGTATGGCTAAGTAGTGCTACAGCCTTATCTCCTAACCAAAATCACATACCAATTCTTCAGAACCATAGGAGGAGATGGTCAAGTGCTCCCTACCACAAATCAGAGGAAGCTTCCTGCGCGCTCCACCCCCACCTATTACACATCACACTACAACACAATAAGAAAGCAAAGCAAGAAGAAACCTCCCACCCCCAAAATCTAAGATGCGCTCTCATAAACACCCGCTCAATACGCAAGAAATGGCCAGTTATCTCCAACATGATATCACTCCATGACCTTGACATACTCTTGATCACAGAGACATGGCTTTCCAGTGATGATAATGTCCTCCTTAACCAGCTCTTACCTACCAATTTCTCAATACACACATGCCATAGAAACGACAAAGGAGGAGGAGGAGTACTCGCCATCACCAAGACGGACCTCCATTTCCACCTGAGCAACGCAACCAGTACAACACACCTCGACACAATCACTGTAACCAACAAGCACTGCTCTATCAACCTCCTATACAGGACCCCATCTACGGACCCGGATGTCCTCTCAACAATAATCGACCTTGCCTCTAATACCCAGAGCCCATGCACACCAAGCTGGGTTCTAGGAGATTTCAACCTACCTTCCCTGCAAGATGCCCAGGCATCAGCCTTCCTCGAAGCCCTCAGGGAATTAGGATATAGGCAACTGGTCAAGGAACCCACACACACGAAAGGAGGCATATTGGACCTGGTTTTCGCTCCACAGACAACTCTCAGTTCAACCAACGTCCCCAGTTTGTCCATTACCGCAGTCCCCTGGTCCGACCACAAGCTGATTGTATTCCAAATACCCCTGCCCAGCAACAGCCAGAAGGAAGCCAGAAGGCTGAGCAGCACCGCCAAGGCACCACCACGAAGGTTCCAGGCCTTCAACAAAGACAGGATTCTAAGTAAAACCCGCCCACTCCTCGCCTCCACAGCACACAATCCTGAAGATCTGGTTTCCGACTGGAATAAAAGCCTCAGTTCTATTGCTCTACGTACACCATCTAACAAGCCTCCAGGGAAACGAGCCACTGCAGCCTGGTACTCCACTGAGCTGAGATCCTCACTCATCCTCCTAAGGAAGCTGGAAAGACGCTGGTGTCGATCACACTCCGCAGATGACCAAAGGGCATATAACCTTCACCTGGGAATGCACCATGAAGCAGTAACGGAGAATATGAGACGATTCCACACAGACACCCTAAAACGATCACTGAACAAACCGCACGACTTGTTTGTTCTCTTCAAGAACCTAACAAAGGAACCAGCCCCCGAACAACCAAGCGAGCTCCACCCCCAAGAATTTGCGGATTATCTGCAATAAAAGCTATGCCAGACCAATAAGTCCCCAGCGCCCGCCGTCGCACCCAAGCCAAGCTATCTAACACCCCTGACCATCTTCTCCACGCTACCCAAGAAGCACATCGAGGACACTATTGCTGCAATCAACACTACCACTCCATAAACTGACCCCTGCCCTGCCTTCTGGATAAAAGAGCTACAGTCTGACTTTAGCCCTTTTATAGGCAGACTCATGGACCGATCCTTCGCAACAGGAGCATTCCCCCAATCCCTCAAACACACGTCCATCAGACCGCTGCTAAAAAACAGCAAGCTCAACCCACAGAAAGTAGACTCGTACAGACCTATATCGAGCATACCACTTCTGGCCAAATAATTGAAAAAGAAGTCCAAAGACAAATTCAAGAACACATCGAAGCCTCCGCGCCGCTGGACCCCTGCCAACACGGTTTTAGAGAATCTCATGGTGTTGAAACACTCCTCACCACACTCCTCAGTAACATAATTACTGGAATTGATAACATCCGTCGAGGGATTGTCCTCATTTTCATGGACATAGCAGCTGCATTCGACTCAGTAAGCCATGAGCTTCTTCTGGAGCCTCTCAAGGAGAAGGGGATCTGTGATACAGCGCTAGATTGGTGCAAGTCATACCTCTCGGACAGATGGCAGCACGTACGATCAGGGGCTTCAACATCGGAACCATTCCACCAGAAGCAAGGCGTCCCACAAGGATCCTCCCTCTCTGCCTTGATGTTCAACATATACATGCAGCCCATCTGTAACCTCATCCAGTCTTTCAATGTTAACTGCTTGATATATGCAGATGATGTACTGCTTTACATGCAATTCTCGACAGAGAACCTGGACCTTTCCCCACTAACAGACTGCTTTAATGCAGTATCCAACTGGCTCCAAACCCAAAACCTCAGAATTCATAAGAAAACAGAGGTCCTTTTCATCACGAGGAATCAAAACTTCACCACGCCGCTCTATTTAAAGGTCAAGGAAGCAGAACTACAGACCAAACCCACGACCCGGTACCTCAGAGTCACTTTAGACCATCGCCTGGACATGAAGGTTGTGATAAGGAAGCTTATCATAGCTCAGGTAGGAGCTATAGAAAAGATGATGTGACTCTGAACAAGCAACCTGTCAGTTTTGGTAGAAGTAAGAAAACAGAGTTTTCACATAAAAGACTACCAGTCCCAGAATGCACCAGGTTTCCAGCAGCCATGAGAGGGGCTGAAGTGAGAAAACGTGTGTGCAATCAAGAGAGCTATGAGGTAATCCCTAAGCACTCATCTCAAAGGGCAGGGCCTGATTCAACACAGCTGCGCTGTGTTAGGGAGGAGCACACATTAGGACAGAATAAGAATAGAGCTTATTCTTCAGATAACAGCTTCAGGAAGAGTTACAGCAACGGCTACAAGCTCAAGCACCAGTATCACCTGGAGAAACAGAAGCCAAGCCAAGCGGATAGAGAGAGAAGGAAACTCTCTGGAAGGAAGAGAAGAAAGGCCATTGGCAGGTCTGGGAGAGTCCAAGGCAGTACCCATACTGGGAGGTATTCCAAATGCCAGCAGAGTCCATTGGACTGGAGTCAGCCAGAGGAATGGAAGGGCAGAGATAGGAATCACCAGTGGCTACCTGGAAGAGAGAAGACTGCACGTGGAAGGGACTTTCAGACCTATGCCAGAAGGTATGTGAGAGAGGATCCAGTGTCCAGGGATCAAGATTGGAAGGCTGGACATCAGAATTGGATTACATACTGGCCAGGCTATACAGAGAGGAATTATGATAGCAGGAGAGGCTCAGATATGAACACTGATCCAGGCCCTATCTATAATAGAGAATGGCAGCAAGGGAATAAGCATTCTCATGATAGTGCCTTAATGAAAGACTCGTCTGTGCCAATGTATGATAGTGACCCTATGTTGATTGATGAAGGGGGAGATACATCAGATGAAACTATTCATTACATGGACTGTTCTTTATCCAAGTGCTATTGCTAGCTTTCTGGGAGCAAACACATCAGCCATCACAAAGAAACCTAACTTTGTTCTTTATTTCCACTGCAAACAGCTCTTAAAGCAGGATTTGGGTTCACACAGTAGCAGCCAGCCAGCTAAAGGGTTTCAGCTGGTCAATTGATAGTAATTAAAGCTGCACCTGATTGTGTGTGTGAGCAAGGGAGAATCACTGCTGGGATCTGCGTGGAAAATAAGCAGAAGTTAACCTAACAAGCAAAGTTCATTTATTTCTTTGCGCCTTTTTATTTGGTAATTATTTGCTAAGAAAACATTAGCTAATTGCCTGACAAGTTGAAGGTTGTTTTCTGATTTGCTTTGTGACTTTGTTATCCATTTAAACACTGCAAGCAAGTAACCTCATTTATATTGCTACCAAGCATATTTGTGCTGGGTGAATAAAACCCCATCAATAAAAGAAGTATTTTATTGGCCTTACCACTGGTTTCACAACTCAATCATTGTCTTCAGCTGTGTTTGGGAGTGAATGAACTACATTACCCACAATACCTTGCAAGAATCATATGAATATATGCATCGTCAAGATTGTGTAAGTTCTCACCCTAGGCAGCCGTCTGACAAATGGCGTAGTTTTTCGGATTGCTTTTGCACCAAGAGGATTTATTTGCTGTGGATTACAAATAAAATTCAAGTTTGAAGCTGAAAGAAGATTTTTTTCCCTCATCTGCACTTTGGAGGAGAAGTGGTTGTTCCAGGAAGCTGTCCCAGATGAAAAGACCCTGTGCAAAGCTGGATTCATCACTGAGACAAGGTAATATGTACCTAGGCATGTCTAGTGGTGGATGTATGTAAGCACAGGGGGTAATTGGAAAAAAAAAAAAGTTGAAAAAAACACACCTGGTTGGAAGGTGCTGCACTTTGTTTTTTTATTTTCTTTATTTCTTGCAGAGGTCAAGATGGATCCGAGGGAGATGGCTCAGTGGATGGCAGCCCAATTTAGCAAGCAGCAGGAGCTATCACAGCAGGCCCAGGACACTGCTATGAAGGCCTTAATGGAACAGCAGAAGCCAGTGCTTGATCTGGTGCAAGCTCTAGTTCAGCTGCAGAGCCAAAGTGGAACAGATGCAAGACCAGCAGTTAGTACTGGTACACCACATGTGGACAATGTGGGACTCAATCAAGGGATTGGGGCATTTAATTTTGGGAAATTAACTCCAGATGATAATGTTGATGATTTTCTAGAGTCTTTTGAAAGAGTGGCACAGGCTTTAGCATGGCCAGAGACCCAGTGGGCAGTAAGGCTGGCAGCCTCATTAACTGGAGAGGCACTTGCAGCCTACAGAGCAATGCCAGCAGCCCAGGCTTTGAATTATAAGGATGTAACGGCAGCTATTAGAGATCGCCTAGGGTTGTCTATTTCAGAGTATAGGCGAATGTTTAGAGCTGTTACATTGAAAGTGGGTGAGACACCCAGGGCTCTGAGTCAGAGAATCAGAAGTTTAGCTGTAAAATGGTTGGAGCCTGAGCAAAAGACAGTAGAAATGTTATTAGATATTATAATGCTGGAACAATTTATGCTTGGGGTACCTAAAGATTTGAATGTTTTTCTTATACAGCAAAATTGCCAAAATCTTGGAGAGGCAACCATGCTAGCAGAGAGATTCTTGGAAGCCACGCAGGCTTGCCATAGAATGGGTGGCCCTCTAAAGATGGATGCTGAGGCTAGATGTGCTGTATCAGAAAAGAGAATAATTAAGAATGTTTCTGAAAATGAATGTACTGTATCAAACCAGATGACACAGTGGAATAGAAAGAAATGTTTCAAGTGTGGAAAATTGGGACATTTAAAGAAGAGATGCCAGACACACACTAGTTTAATGGGTCTGGATTTAAAACAGCCCAAGGAAGGATTTCTTTTGATGGTTGATGTGCAGGGAATTACCACAAATGCATTATTAGACTCTGGGGCAGACCAGAGTATGATGTCAAAAAGGCTTTGGAAGAGGATAGAGGCCCAAGAAAGATTTGTGCCTAGAACCCCTGAAAGCCAAGTTCACATCAGATGCATTCATGGTGCTGCATCATCATATCCCACCTATAGGCTAAAGGTTAAGTGCCTAGGGAAACAAGAGGAAGTCCTGTTAGCAGTGGTGCCTAGGCTACCCTTTGATTTGGTTCTAGGAAGAGACTGGCCAAGATTTAAGCAGGGTCTAGTGGAAGGACTAGGAAAGAAGGAGGGAGAAGGTTTAATGGTAGTAGCTCCTGGGCCTTTATTTGGAAGTCCTCAGACCCCAGCTAAAAAGATGGTTAAGCGTCCAGAAGACCAAGCTACCCCAAAGCAGATATTCGTCCTAAAGTACCATAAGGTCTCTGAGAAGGCCCAAGCTCCTAAGCGGGCAACCCCTCAATCTGCTGGGTTTGACCTGTGCAGCATAGAGAATGTGACTGTACCTAGCCAAGGGAGAGCCCTGGTTGACACCGGTCTCCAAGTGGAAATACCAATTGGATGTTATGGGAGAGTAGCCCCAAGGTCCGGATTAGCCCTTAAATATTTAATCAATGTGGGTGCGGGAGTAATTGATCCCGATTACAGGGGCAATATTAAAGTTCTGTTATTTAACTTTGGACAGAATGAGTATCACGTGAAGACAGGAGACAAAATTGCCCAATTGATCTGTGAGAGGCTGGGTTTTCCACCTGTGGAGGAGGTCACATCCCTAGAGAATTCTGAACGTGGAGCCAAAGGCTTTGGTTCTACTGATGTCAAAGGGGTTAAAAGCTTAGCTGCCACCTGTGCCCGAGAGAGGGAGGTGAGTGAAGAGGAAGATTTGGGACCCCAGGTATCTGATTGTAAAGAAAAATCAGAGCCCCAAATAGGTGAGGACCTGACAATGGTACAACAGGAAGAAATTAAGAAGTTGCTTAAGGAATTCCCAGATGTGTTGACACCCATACCTGGGGAGACCCATTTGGTGGCCCATGAAATAATAACTCCACCTGGGAAATTGGTTCGTCAAAGGCCATACCGCTTGCCTGAAGCCAAAAGACAGGAGGTAGTGGCACAAGTCCAGGAGATGTTGGACATGGGGGTAATAGAGGAGTCAAAGAGTCCCTGGAATAGCCCCATAGTCCTGGTGCCGAAGCCTGATGGATCCTTAAGATTTTGTATTGACTTCCGGCAGGTAAACGCCATATCAGTTTTTGATGCATATCCAATGCCAAGAATTGAGGAGCTGTTGGACCAGCTGGGACAGGCTCAATACTTAACCACCCTTGATATGACAAAAGGATATTGGCAAATCCCTCTCACCAGGGAGTCGAAGCCGAAGACTGCGTTCAGCACCCCCGTGGACCTTTTCCAGTTCAAGAGGATGCCTTTCGGACTGCATGGAGCAGCGGCTACTTGCCAAAGGTTAGTGGATCAGGTACTTCGACCCCACCAAAGTTATGCTTTTGCATACATGGATGATGTCATAATCCATAGTAACACCTGGGCGGAGCATTTGAAGAGGATCAGGGCAGTCTTGTGCTCTATGAAGCAAGCGGGAATCACTTTAAACCCGAAGAAGTGTGCCTTTGCAAATAGGGAGGTAAAATACCTAGGCCACCTAGTGGGAAGAGGAAAAATTAAACCTCTATTAAGCAAAATAGATAGCATCAGGAATTTTCCTCCTCCAACAACAAAGAAACAACTAAGAAGTTTCTTAGGACTTATTAGATACTACCGCCGGTTTATACCGCAATTCGCAGGGAAAAGTGCCATTTTCACGGATATGCTGCGAAAGAATTGTCCAAACCAGATAAAGTGGACACCAGAAGCTGAAAAAGCGTTTTCAGTATTAAAAGAAAAATTGTGTACAGGACCGGTACTGAAAGGAGTAGACTTCAAGAAACCCTTTCTGGTTCAAACCGATGCATCGGATGTAGGGCTAGGAGCGGTCCTATCCCAGTGCCATGATGGGGAGGAGCATCCTGTGATGTACCTAAGCAGGAAGTTGTCACCGGCTGAACAAAAGTATTCCACAATAGAAAAAGAGTGTTTGGCTATCAAGTGGTCAGTGAAGGCGCTAAGGTTTTACCTTACAGGGAGAAAGTTCCAGTTGGTCACGGACCATGCCCCACTTAAGTGGTTGCAGCAAATGAAGAACCACAATGCCAGGTTGACACGCTGGTATATGGCCTTACAGGCGTTTGATTTTCAGGTTGAACATCGTGCCGGGAAGTTACACAAGAATGCGGATGCACTTTCCCGTATTACGGACTGTAGAGAAGAAGTTTCACCAGTAAAACCAGTCCGTAATAACTTAAGCAGGGGGGTATGTGATAAGGAAGCTTATCATAGCTCAGGTAGGAGCTATAGAAAAGATGATGTGACTCTGAACAAGCAACCTGTCAGTTTTGGTAGAAGTAAGAAAACAGAGTTTTCACATAAAAGACTACCAGTCCCAGAATGCACCAGGTTTCCAGCAGCCATGAGAGGGGCTGAAGTGAGAAAACGTGTGTGCAATCGAGAGCTATGAGGTAATCCCTAAGCACTCATCTCAAAGGGCAGGGCCTGATTCAACACAGCTGCGCTGTGTTAGGGAGGAGCACACATTAGGACAGAATAAGAATAGAGCTTATTCTTCAGATAACAGCTTCAGGAAGAGTTACAGCAACGGCTACAAGCTCAAGCACCAGTATCACCTGGAGAAACAGAAGCCAAGCCAAGCGGATAGAGAGAGAAGGAAACTCTCTGGAAGGAAGAGAAGAAAGGCCATTGGCAGGTCTGGGAGAGTCCAAGGCAGTACCCATACTGGGAGGTATTCCAAATGCCAGCAGAGTCCATTGGACTGGAGTCAGCCAGAGGAATGGAAGGGCAGAGATAGGAATCACCAGTGGCTACCTGGAAGAGAGAAGACTGCACGTGGAAGGGACTTTCAGACCTATGCCAGAAGGTATGTGAGAGAGGATCCAGTGTCCAGGGATCAAGATTGGAAGGCTGGACATCAGAATTGGATTACATACTGGCCAGGCTATACAGAGAGGAATTATGATAGCAGGAGAGGCTCAGATATGAACACTGATCCAGACCCTATCTATAATAGAGAATGGCAGCAAGGGAATAAGCATTCTCATGATAGTGCCTTAATGAAAGACTCGTCTGTGCCAATGTATGATAGTGACCCTATGTTGATTGATGAAGGGGGAGATACATCAGATGAAACTATTCATTACATGGACTGTTCTTTATCCAAGTGCTATTGCTAGCTTTCTGGGAGCAAACACATCAGCCATCACAAAGAAACCTAACTTTGTTCTTTATTTCCACTGCAAACAGCTCTTAAAGCAGGATTTGGGTTCACACAGTAGCAGCCAGCCAGCTAAAGGGTTTCAGCTGGTCAATTGATAGTAATTAAAGCTGCACCTGATTGTGTGTGTGAGCAAGGGAGAATCACTGCTGGGATCTGCGTGGAAAATAAGCAGAAGTTAACCTAACAAGCAAAGTTCATTTATTTCTTTGCGCCTTTTTATTTGGTAATTATTTGCTAAGAAAACATTAGCTAATTGCCTGACAAGTTGAAGGTTGTTTTCTGATTTGCTTTGTGACTTTGTTATCCATTTAAAAACTGCAAGCAAGTAACCTCATTTATATTGCTACCAAGCATATTTGTGCTGGGTGAATAAAACCCCATCAATAAAAGAAGTATTTTATTGGCCTTACCACTGGTTTCACAACTCAATCATTGTCTTCAGCTGTGTTTGGGAGTGAATGAACTACATTACCCACAATACCTTGCAAGAATCATATGAATATATGCATCGTCAAGATTGTGTAAGTTCTCACCCTAGGCAGCCGTCTGACAAGGTACACATAAGCAACATAGTGAGAGTGGTATACCATAAGATCCGAACTCTCAGGCACCTACGCTTCCTGTTGGAACCGGATGACTTCTGGACAATTTATCAAGCGTTGATCATACCACACTTTGATTATGCAAATTCAGTCCTGCAGGGACTCCCTCAGTCCACCCTGAACCCGCTACAGCTTGTGATGAACGCCACAGCGAGAGTTCTACATGGAGCATCCATGAAAGACCACATGACGCCCATCCTGAAACATCTCCACTGTCTCCCTATACATGGCAGACTCACATTCAAAACCTTACTACTGACCTTCAAAGCCATCAATGGGCTCTCCTCCATATCACTAGCAGAGCTTATCCAAACCATGCCCCCTAACAGGTCCAGAAGATTGGTAGCGGTCAACACACTGATAGTCCCAAAAGAAATAACCCAATGCACCCAGGTAACAGCAAACAGGGCTTTCAAATTCTCTGCGCCTAGATGCTGGAACACCCTTCCACCCGGCATCCGGGCAATCCCTGACCTAGCCCAGTTTAGGAAGGCATTGAAGCAACACCTCTTCCTCATATACTACCCAGTTGACAGTGCTACAATAGCCCCTTCCACTATTTAGCCCGTGCAGTACAATTGAATCTTACCATACAAGACACCCATGACTATGACTAGCGAGATACGACTTGTCACGTTGCCTAGATGTAAATAGTTTCCCCAGGTTATCCAAGTTCTAGTACCTGCTCCTTGTAAACACAGATCAGCCAATGAAATGTGTAAGTTTTATGTTCCATGTGAACCATACTGATGTTGAATAGCGCGGTATAGAAGAGACTCTAAATAAATAAAATAAATACTTAAAATGCTGGCGCCTTTCAGATCGGGCGCATGCTCCCCCTCCTCCTCCCCCCCATACCTCCGTCCAGAGCTGCCTGCTCTTTCCCTGCTGCCAGCGCCACCATGAAAAAAACAGAGGGCGGCAGCAGCAGGGAAAGAGCAGGCAGCTCTGGACGGAGGTATGGGAGGAGGGGGGGGGGGCAGCTCGATATGGCCCGGTGTTCAAACATCTTGCATTTCCTCCATATAATTTAATTGGCTTTTTTGTTTGGTTCAGTCTCTGATTGGATTTCTGAAAAAGCCCCGCCCCCTCTAAGGTGGGGTGGGGGGGGGGGGCACCATCTCATTCTTTGCCTCAGGCAGCAGATTGCATTGAGCCGCCCCTGGGAGAGGTCATTGATGGCTCTGAGCTTATCAGGGAGGGAGTTCCAGATTAAGGGTGCTGCGTATGTAAAGGCTCTGTTACTCATCAGGCAATTAGACTTGCAGAAGTCATTTGGGACTAGAAGAATGTTCAGTGTGCATTCTCTCCTTGTTTGTGTACTAGTGGGCTTGCTAATTAGAGAATTGAGAAATGATGGTGCTACATTCTTTAGAAGTTTGAATTCAATCATAAGCAATTTGTATTTTATTCGGCTGATCAGAATTTCACTTGGGACTAAAAAGACACACATTTAATTTGGTTGAATTGAGAACAACAAAAAAGGGGTTAAATGAATTTTTAGAATTAATTAAATACAAGACTTCTTTACATTTTCACATAGATGTACAACCTTCTGTAAATGTTAATTTGATATAATAAATGTGTTATTTTGTAATCACTAGGATAGGCTGCTGTTCCCTTTCAGTGAATGCAGAAGGAGGTTCTGTGGTGGTGATTTTTTTCTTCTATATAATTATAAGAAAATGTGTTCTTTGTCTTCTATAGGGTATAAAAATTTAAGGAGAGGAGGCATTCTCATCACCTCAGATTGCAACTTCAACTTCTCCACCACAACTACATTCAGCTCAGATGGCCTTGACCTGCTCTTCATCGAAAACAAGCACCTAGCATTATGCCTTGCCTACAGATCACCAAGACCAGATGAATTGGCCCTCTCCAGCATACTAGAAATAGCGTGCTCTGATTCAGCTAGAAAAAAAACAACTCATCATACTAGGTGATGTCAACCTCACCACACTACCTACTAGGCAATTGATAGCCTTCTCAGGAGTTATGGAATATCTAGACTAGAGACAAATCATCAACATCCCTACTCATAAGGGAGGAAGCATTCTATATCATCCCTACTCATAAGGGAGGAAGCATTCTATATCTAATCTTTGTCCCAAAACCATTCCTCAATCCCATTACACACACCATGACACAAGTCACTAAAGAACCATGGTCTGAACATCACTTGATTGCATTCCAAATTCCAGGTCACATCATAAATCACCACAACAATGACAACGCAAACATTGGATGCTGCTTCCAACACTTTGACAAACCATCATTTCTGTATGCCTTATCCCGAGTACTTGACAGCACCTCTAACAACATGGATGACCTTATACTTAACTGGAACACAATTATCGCTGAATATGCCACAGTAGCACACACCAAACAAAATAAAGCGAATGTCAACACTAACTGGTATAACTCCGAGCGAAAACAATTGAAAAGGGAACTCAGAAAATTGGAACGTAAGTGGCAACAATCCCAAAAGAACCATGATAAACACACCTGCCTACTCAGCCTCAATACCTACAGGCACAGAGTCAATGAACACAAGAATGACTACCATGCTAATCTGATCATGAGCTCCTTAAAAAAGCCCAGAGAATTATTCGATATTGTAAAATCCTTAATAAGGCATAACAAAGATAACAAAATGCACAGCGCTTCTAATCCACAAAGCCTGTCAAACTACTTCCAACCAAATGCTGAAGAGTCTCATCCCATAACAGCCTTAGCACAAGCTTCCCAAGCACCCAATACCTCTCATGAAGCTCTCAGCACCCCTCTTGGAAAACCTAGAAACCATCATAAGGGGCTTTAACACAACAACTTCACCAATGGACCCATGTCTGGTAAGCTGGTTAAAGATAGCACGGTTCTTAAAAAAGATAATACACCACTTCTTCGAGAATGCTCACATACCTACCTGCTCCAAGATTAGCTCAATCAGACCCATAGGGTCATTCTGACCAATGAACAGTGGGGATGTGTGCCCGATTTGGATGTACAACCCCTGCTATTCACTGGGCCTGTATTCAGAACTGCTGGCTCCCCACAAGTACAGAGGGCTTGTGTGGGGAGTGCTAAACTGGGGTGGAAGGGGGAGGGCCAGAGGTGGAGTGGGCACAGGTCGCATAACCTGGCCTATTCAGGCCACCGGAGGTGGAATAAGTCCCATCAAAGGCGATGATCAGGCCAGGCAGCCACCCAAATGCAGGCAGCCATGGCAGGTGAGGCCCCTTCACTCGATCCTGGCCCTGGTCGATCCTGCAAAGGGTCGGACAGTGGGGAAAAGATGCTGCAAATGCTGTCGGGCTTTCTGCACTCCTACTGGGCATCATGGTGTCATGTTGATGGAACACCACGGCACCAGTACACTAACAGGAGCATAGGACGGACTGGCTGTGTAGATGGGAGGACATCTCATGCTTCAGAATTGGGGCCATGCCGAGCTGTCTAAATGCTCTGATTCTGCAACGGCGGGAACGTCTAGCTCCTGCAGTTGCAGAATTGGGTACATATTGGGCCCGTCCGTGTTTTGGACATCTGGACGGTCTGGACGTGCCCTGATCAGACTTGGCTTCATACTAAGGAGTCCCAAAGTTAGATACAAGCAATCCATCCTCCTACAGACCCATCACCAGCTTATCTTTCCTGGCCAAACTAATTGAAAAGGCAGCCCTCTTATAACTACGAGATTACATCAATATAAACATCCCACTGGACTCACAGCAGCATGGCTTCAAACCATACCATGACATAGAAACGCTAATCACCTCTCTACTGGATGAACTCTGGAAGGGCATTCAGAGCCTACAACAAGGATTCATCTTAATATTCCTTGACATTAAGGCTGCATTTGACTCAGTATCACATGAGCTGCTGCTCAAACATTTACATGAAATAGGAGTTCAGGGAACTGCTTTAGAGTGGTTCTGCTCCTATCTCACCGGATGCCAACAGCACGTCAAAATAAGTAACACTAAATCATTCCCTTTTCAACTAACCCAAGGCGTGCCACAAAGCTCAGCATTATCATCTCTTTTATTTAACATTTATCTGAAATCAGTCTATAGTATTATCCAGACACACAACATATTATACCACACCTATGCAGACAATGTCATAATATATATGCCATTCTCCACAACAGAATCCTGTTACACTCCTTTAGTAGATTGTTTCAAGGCAATCTCTAACTGGTTCATACAACATAACCTCAAAATAACTCTCAAGAAAACAGAAGTTCTTTTCATCACTAGAGACAAAAACGTCTCCACGCCCATGCATTTAAGAGTCAACGAAGCAGACCTGGAACAGTGTTAAAGGCTTTACTGAAATTTAAGTACACCACATCTAGGGCTCTCCCTCGGTCCATGACTCCTTGGGCAAATGGTCATTTACTGAATTGCCTGGAGGAAAAGACAAGTTGTGTATGAGGCTAAATTTCTCCAGTTCCTTCTTTGGCACCACTCCTAAAGGAGAAACCACGAAAACTGGGAAAGTGGGCTCTTGAAAGGGGCCAGCGACCCAACTGAGCTTTCACTCACCACAAACTGCTTCTGCTCCACCTCAGAAAAGTGCAGTGCCGGAGAGCGTTACGCGCCACCGTATTAACAGATACCCCTTGAAACGGAATTGTAAATCCTGACTTGAACCCCATCTCCAAATTAATGCTGACCTTATGCCTCGTGTAACATCCTAGCCATGGGCGCAGGACCTCAACCCACACTGCGATAAAGGCCCTATGAAAAAGAAGCAAATCTCTTCCCTTGGGGAGAGGCCCTGACGACCTCTCTCTTGCTGCAATTAGCTGTGGCATGCACCACCACCGCCCCCCCTCACACAGCGAGAACGCATGCCTGAATTTGCAGTCAAATGGACAGAAGGACTAGAGCCAGAAAATATAGGCATCAGTGCATAAACTGTAGATAGTTACCCTAGTTATATCCAAGTTCTAGTCCCTGTTTCACTGTAAATACAATGTGGTCTGACTTCATGGTATAAGGTTATGTTGAATGTACACCGCACTGATAAGAATAGCGCGGTATAGAAGAGAAGTTAAATAAATAATAATAATAAATATTAAACCTTCAGCAAATGTTGGACGCCTTACTACTGCCCTTTGCCTGCTGAGGGCCCCCTGCCCGTGCCCGAAAGGGATGGCCGCCAACCTTTCCCACCCCACCCCCTGCCATGCCCTCCTGAAACGACATCTGCATTAACCAGAGGTTTATGTCCTGCGTGCCCCACAACCTATGCTTATTCTCCTCCATCTTATCGCAGATCTTCTCGTCATAGTTCAGCCACGCCCAGCCCTCATGTGTCTGCAACGCCTCAAAAAATAGAGTCTGCATAAGCCACCCACGCCTGGGATAATCGTATCGTTATAGGTACTTACACATCTTAAAAGACAGGAGGTGCTCTCAGGTGAAGCTCATTACCCAAATCAGTCATACACTAAGGAACTGAGATTAATTAAGCTTCAGGTGAACAAGGTATATTAAACTTATTAGGTAAAGTTTTATTGGTATAAATATCTATAGCAACCCTTAGTAAGTAAAGAACTTAAAGATCTAAACAAAAACTTAAAACTAAGATGCAGACAGCAGTCCAGCAGTGAGATGGGGGCTTTCTAGTCTTTTGCATTGAGTGTCACATGTATGATTTTCTCCCAGTTAGTGAGAGGTCTTACGTGTGCACTAGGTGCAAGGAGCTCTTTGCTCTCAGGGAACGAGTCCGTTCTCTAGAGGCTAGAGTAGCAGACTTGGAAAACATAAGAAAGACAGAGAGGCACATAGACGAGACCTACAGGGATATAGTCCTAAAGTCCCACCTCCAGTCTGGCAGCATCCCTGTTGCCATGGAGGAGAGCGGTCACGTGACAGGAGAGCATCATCTGGTGTGGCAGGAAGTGATCCTGTAACTAGGACCTGTCCTCCAGGTGATGTAAAACCCTCTTGCACCGAGGAAGTTTCTCCAGGGCCATGTGCCCATGAGGGAAGGGTTAGGACAGCCGTTATAGTTGGTGATTCGATCATAAGGCATGTAGATAGCTGGGTGGCTGGTGGATGTGAGGATCACCTGGTAACATGCCTACCTGGTGCGAAGGTAGCGGACCTCATGCGCCACCTAGATAAGGTCTTAGATAGTGCTGGGGAGGAGTCTGCTGTCTTGCTACATGTCAGTACCAATGACATAGGAAAATGTGGTAGGGAGGTTCTGGAGGCTAAATTTAGGCTTTTAGGTAGGAAGTTGAAATCCAGAACTTCCAGGGTAGCGTTCTCCGAAATGCTTCCCGTTCCACGTGCAGGACCCAAAAGGCAGGCAGAGCTCCGGAGTTTCAATGCGTGGATGAGACAATGGTGCAGAGACGAGGGGTTTGGATTTGTTAGGAACTGGGGTACATTCTGGGGAAAAGAGGGGCTCTTCTGAAGGGATGGGCTTCACCTTAACCGGGATGGAACCAGGCTGCTGGCATTAACCTTTAAAAAGGAGATAGAGCAGCTTTTAAACTAGATAATAGGGGAAAGCCGACAGTCGCCCAAGAGCGGATGGTTCGAAAGAATGTATCCTTGAAGGATACTACCAAAAGCAGAGAGGTTCCAAAAAAGAGTAAAGTAGCCCAAATGCCTTCAGCTTAAAGATCCCAAATTACCCATGTCTACTAATAGCCAAATTAATATGAATAAAATACAGTCTCTAAAATGCTTGTATGCAAATGCTAGAAGTCTAAAGAATAAGATGGGAGAGTTAGAAAATATAGCACTAAATGAGAGGTTAGATATGATTGGAATATCAGAGACATGGTGGAAGGAGGACAACCAGTGGGACACTGTGATACCTGGGTACAAACTATATCGTAATGATAGAGCTGATCCAATTGGTGGAGGGGTTGTGCTCTATGTTAGAGAGGGCATTGAGTCAGAAAGGATTAAAGTTTTGCAGGAAACAAAATTTGCTGTAGAATCTCTATGGATTGAAATTCCATGTAAAAAGGGGAAGGCGATGGCAGTGGGGGTGTACTGTCGACCGCCAGGCCAGAATGAACAAATGGATGATGAAATGCTCAAAGAAATCAAGGAAGCTAACAAACGTTACAGTGCGGTAATAATAATGGGTGATTTCAATTACCCCGGTATCGACTGGGTTAGTGTCACGGCAGTACATGCTAGGGAGATAAAGTTCCTAGATGACATAAATGACTGCTTCTTGGAGCAACTGGTTCATGAACCAACCAGAGGGGAAGCCATAATAGACCTAGTCCTTAGTGGAACACCAGATCTAGTGCAAGAGATAAGAGTGTTGGTGCCACTTGGCAATAGTGATCATAGCATGATCACCTTTGATTTAATTAGTGGAGGAGGGATAGTACGGAAATCCACAGTACTACCTTTTAACTTTCGAAAGGGAGACTATGATAAAATGAGGAAAATAGTTAAGAAAAAACTAAAAGGAGCAGTTGCAAGGTTAAAGACTTACATCAAGCTTGGGTGTTGTTGAAAAATACTATCTTGGAAGCCCAGACCAGCTGTATTCCACGCTTTAAGAAAAGTGGAAGGAAGTCCAAAAAACTGCCAGCATGGTTTAAAGGTGAGGTCAGAGAGGCGTTGTTGCTAAAAAAGCATCTTTCAGGAAATGGAAAAAAGAGCCAAATGACGAAACCTGGAAACAGCACAAACACAGGCAGGTCAAATGCAAGGCATTGATAAAGAAGGCAAAGGGAGAATTTGAGAAGAAGCTTGCTGTGGAAGCAAAAACGCAAAATAAAGATTTTTTCAAGTACATTCGTAGCAAAAAACCAGTGAGACAGTCAGTTGGACCATTAGATGATAGAGGAGTTAAAGAGGCACTAAGAGGCGACAAGGCGATAGTGGAGAGACTGAATGAATTCTTTGCTTTGGTCTTTACTGAGGAAGATGTAGGGATGTTACCCATGACTGAAGTGGTATTTAAAGGTGCAGAAGAATTGAAGGAAATATCGATACATCGGAAAGATGTATTACAACTATTAGATAAACTGAAGAGTAGCAAATCACTAGGGCTGGATGGTATACATCCAAGGGTGTTGAAAGAACTGAAATATGAGATTGCAGACCTGCTATTAGTAATCTGTGAACTATCATTAAAATCATCTCTAATACCTGAAGATTGGCGGATTGCCAATGTAACACCAATTTTTAAAAAGGGTTCCAGGAGTGATCCGGGAAACTACAGACCAGTGAGCCTCACGTCAGTACTGGGAAAAATGGTAGAAACCATCATAAAGAATAAAATTACTCAGCATGTAGATAGTCATGGCCTAATGGGAGGCACGGAAGATCTTGTCTTACTAATCTGTTATGTTTTTTTGAAAGTGTGAACAAACAGGTGGACAAAGGTGAGTCGGTTGATATAGTGTATCTGGACTTTCAGAAAGCCTTTGAGAACGTCCCTCATCAGAGACCTTTGGCAAAACTAAAGAGTCATGGGATAGGAGGCAATGTACTACTGTGGATCAGTAACTGGTTAAAAGATAGAAAGTAGAGGGTTGGGCTAAATGGCCAATTTTCCCAATGGAGAAAGGTGAATAGTGGTGTACCCCAGGGATCTGTGCTGGGTCCGCTGCTTTTTGACATATTCATAAATGACCTGGAAAGTGGAATAACGAGTGAGATTATCAAATTTGCAGATGACACAAAACTATTTAAAGTTGTTAAAACCCAAGAGGATTGTGGAAAATTGCAAGAGGATCTTGATAAATTGGAAGACTGGGCATCAAAATGGCAGATGAAATTTAATATGGACAAGTGCAAAGTTATGCACCTAGGGAAGAACAACCCAAACTATGGTTACACAATGCAAGGTTCCACATTAGGAACCACCACCCAGGAAAAAGATTTAGGCGTCATTGTGGATACCATGTTAAAACCCTCGGCCCAGTGTGCAGCGGCGGCCAAGAGAGCAAATAGAATGCTAGGTATCATAAGGAAAGGAATGGAAAATAAAACAAAAGATATTATAATGCCTCTATACTGTTCCATGGTGAGACTGCACCTTGAATATTGTGTGCAATTCTGGTCGCCGTATCTTAAAAAGGATATAGCGTTATTAGAAAAGGTTCAGAGAAGAGCCACCAAAATGGTAAAGGGGATGGAAGGATACTCCTATGAAGAAAGGCTAAAAAGGTTAGGACTCTTTAACCTGGAAAGGAGATGGCTGAGGGGAGATATGATAGAAGTCTATAAATTAATGAATGGAGTGGAAAAGGTAAACGTAGATCGATTGTTTACGTTATCAGAATATAGAAAGACTAGGGGACATGCAATGAAGCTATAGGGTAAACTATTTAAGACTGATAAAACAAAATATTTTTTCACTCAACGTGTAATCAAACTCTGGAATTTGTTACCGGAGGATGTAGTAAAGGCTGTTAGTGTAGCTGGGTTTAAAAAAGGTTTGGACAAGTTCCTGGAGGAAAGGTCCATAAACCATTATTAAGAAGGGACCCAGGATATCAATGCTTGACCCAGTACAAGCATTGCGGAACCTGTGTCTTTTGGGGAAACTGCTAGGTACGTACGACCTAGATTGGCCACTATTGGAAACAGGATACTGGGCTTGATGGACCTTGGTCTGACCCATTATGGCATATCTTATGTTCTTATGTTCTAAAGCAGCCCACACTGCCCCGGGATGTGATGGCCCTGCACACTATTCAGGCGAAGGAAGGCTGGCGTCCAATTAACCACATTCCTCGAGACCTTTTTAAACTGCCCAGCTTTCTGCTCTTCCTTATGCTGCTTCTTACTATCCCCAGATCTCTTCTTGCCTTTGAGCTACCAAAATATGTCAGTGTACTTACACTTCTGTATTTTCTGGTGCAATGCGCGTGGAACCCTCTTCTAAAACTCCATGAAAGCAACCAGTGCCAGCATGCTACCCCCTGCAGTCCCCCCAGAAGTCTCCCTGATGAGGCGCGGTGGTGCTTCCTGCCCATCCAAGCTTGACGAAAATGATACAGAACTAGAAGATGATGACAAACTCGACTCTCTCTGCTGTCAGCATGAACGCTTGCGCTTCTTGGATGTCTTACACGCTGACCCAGCTGCATCGTCTGACACTGCACCTGCCCTCTCCGTCACCCCAGTACTTCACTCACCTGGGTGTAGAGCCGCCTGTTGCTCCCCCAGCACATCTCTGCCTCCGGATGCTGCAGATCACTGAGCTGCAGCCTTGTTGTCTCGCTGTTCTACCGGGCCCAGTCACTCAGCGAACTGGTCTGCTCCACCAGCCACCTGCCATCCTCCTTGGCCACTGTCCACTGATTGTGGGTGCTGATGAATGCTGCCAGTCATCTGCAAAGACACAATAGGAATAGCAGAAGCAGGCCTCCCTGCTGGGTCTCACCAGAACCCTCCTCCCCAGGCCAACTGGCCCATGACGAGCAAGAGGAACTCAGCCCATCTGCCTCTCACAAGACGGCTGGCTGGTGAGCTGCTGAGGTGTGTGGCAACCACCCACTGCTCATTGAGGACCCATAGTCCCCAAAATCTTAGCCCAAGGCATACTCCAACTCGCTGCAGATGCCTCTGTTTGACCAGGATAGGCATAACCTGGGTTCTCCCCGCCTCCTGCCCCCTCGCCACCATATAACACCCCCACACTCTCTGCTACCCCATCTGCTCCCCATGAGAGGTACGGCAGTGCATGCCCGAAACTCTCCTCCTGACCCTCGGCTTCTTCCCTGTCCTCAGGGACTATCGGGGGCATGAGCGCCATTGGGCCCAAATCCCTCTGGCCCACCCTCCACTCCCCTGCCCCTGCAGCCTCTCTGGCCTCACCACACAGAAGGACCGGCCATGGCCCCCCATCCCCACACCTACTGGAGCAATCAGGAAGGTACCAACAGGCATAGCTCTACCCCAAGCACGAGCCCTTCTCTACTGTACTAACTGCCATTACGGTAGCTCCCAACACCTCTTGAGGTACAGGATCCACATGCCGGGCTGCTGTCCCACTCTTTCCTCAGCCACGAGCTGTTGCTCCTGCCCCCTCCCATGGCCCTGCGAAGGCCAGGCCGTGACTGCTTCGGACGCAAGAGGAAGGACAGAAGGAGCAAGATTCACTGCTGCAACAGGCCCAACACCACCTGCCTCAGTCAGCTTTGCCTGTGGCTCTCTTGCCATCCCAACCTCCCCTGCGACCACTGGAAGTACCTAACTCCCAAGCTTCCCACTTGCCATAGTTTGATTTGGTGGCTGTTGCGGCAGCAGCTGGAGTAGCTGACCTTGAGCAGCTCTTCGTGGCATCCCCACTCTCTACCCTCTTTTTTTTTTTTTTAAATTTAAGTTCTCCCAAGCTGCCCTGCTTATTTTGATTTGAAGGTACTGCTCCACACTTGTGCATAAGGATGCTCGCCACTCACCGCTGCCAGCCACCCAAGGACGCCAAGGAAGAAAGCGGGAGGAGCCAGTCCCCCCAGGTTAAAATACCCTCCCTGGCTCCTCCTCCTCCCCTGTTCCTCCTCCCCTCTCCTCCAGGATGCTGCTGGGCCAAAAAATCCCTTCCTGACAAGCTGGGAAGGGATTTCAAATTTTTCTGAATGCCCCTTCTCAACCTCTCCCTCCACCCCACACCGCTTTACTACTCTCTAAGCCCCCAATAACCCAGCAACAGCCCTGGGCCTACCCCGCCACATTCACTCCTGCTGCGGGGGGAGAGGACCCCCACAGTGGGCGCCCAGTTACAGGTGGCCACTTGAGACCCTGACCCAATGGCCTGCTCACATATTTAAAATGATTAACATGGCTACAAGAGGCTAAATACTCTGAATGGGATTTTTAGCAGCACTAACATGGTTAGTGCAGCTGAATATTTGCGGGTGTTGCTACTAGATGCCACAATGCTAACTGGCTAGTACTGGGCATTCTGGGGGCAGAGTGGGGGTGGCATATGGGAATTCAGCCGCTGCCCAGTTAACCCTCAGTGGTAAAAGTCAGGTGCAGTAAAAGCTATCCTAACTTTTACTAGCAAAGGTAATTGGGCAGCAGCTGAATATCACTGCTGCCTGGTTGGCTACCTGGTTATCTGGCCGAACCTAACTATTAAGATGAATGGAGAAAACTGAACCACTAGTAGTGTCCTCCCTGTGTGCCAAGGGCAAGCTGGAAATTTACATCAGTATGGAACCCACCTATCGTTTGGATTTTTTTTAACCTTTCTTCATCACTCTGCATTTGTCTATTTATTTAGCAAGCTTTTATATACCGCCCCTTCCAGAGATCAAGGGCGATTTACACAGACCATCACAGCAAACTTTACATTAAACTTTGAAACTATGTACAATTAACCTTTAAAACTCTATACAGTTAACATGTTAAAACTATGTACAATATGTTGTGTAAGACATGGACTAGGTATCTTTATATGATTGCTGATTGCTCTGCCTTATGTGCACTGGTAGTGTTATTTGAGTCACCAAAATGCTCAATGAACAGGAAGGTTTTTAAATCCTTCCGGAATTGAAGGAGGTCCTTTGTAGCTCTTAGATTATTGGGGAGGGAGTTCCATAATGCTGGGGCAATGTAGGAGAAGACTCTTGAGCTGGTGCCTTGATTTCTATTATGAATGTGTGAAGGTACTATATAGATGTTTTGGGAACCATGTCTTCTTGCCCTAGTTGTGCTAATTGGTATGAGTAGGGCGGAAAGTGGTGTTGAGGCTATGTTGTCTAGATTACATTTCATCTGCCATTTAGATGCTGAGTTCCCCAATCTCATAAGGACCCACAAAGGTGGGTTGGTCATTCGATGTAGTATATCTAGATTTTCAGAAAGCTTTTGAAAAGGTCCCTCATGACAGACTCTTGGCGAAATTAAAAAGTCATGGGATAAGAACGTAAGAACATAAGATATGCCAAACTGGGTCAGACCAAGGTCTATCAAGCCGAGTATCCCGTTTCCAACAGTGGCCAATCCACGTCACAAGTACCTAGCAGTTTCCCCAAAAGACACAGGTTCCTCAATGCTTGTATTGGGTCAAGCAGTGATATCCCGAGTCCCTTTTAATAATGGTTTATGGACCTTTCCTCCAGGAACTTGTCCAAACCTTTTTTAAACCCAGTTACACCAACAGCTCTTACTACATCCCCATAGGAGGCACTGTACTATTGTGAATCAGGAACTGGTTAAAAGATAGAAAGCAGAGAGTAGGGCTAAATGACCAATTTTCACAGTGGAGAAAGGTGAATAGTGGAGTACCCCAGAGATCTGTGCTGGGTCCGCTGCTTTTTAACATATTCATAAATGACCTGGAAATGGGAATAACGAGTGAGGTAATCACATTTGCAGATGACACAAAATTATTCAAAGTTGTTAAAACCCAAGAGGATTGTGAAAAATTGCAAGAGGACCTTAATAAATTGCAAGAGTGGATGTTCAAATGGCAGATGAAACCGAATGTGGACAAGAACAAATTTATGTAAATAGGAAAGGACAACCCAAACTATGGGTACACAATGCAAGGTTCCACATTAGGAACCACCACCCAGGAAAAAGATTTAGGTGTCATCGTGGATAACATTTGAAACCTTCTGACCAGTGTTCAGCGGCGGCCAAGAGAGCAAATAGAATGCTAGGTATCATAAGGAAATGAGTGGAGAATAAAACAAAGGATATTATAATGCCCCTGTTTCATTCGATGGTGTGACTGCACCTTGAATACTGTGTGCAATTCTGGTCGCCGTATCTTAAAAAGGATGTAGCATTATTAGAAAAGGTATAGAGAAGAGCCACCAAAATGGTAAAGGGAATGGAAGGATACCCGTATGAAGAGAGACTAAAAAGGTTAGAGCTCTTCAACCTGGAAAAGAGACGGCTGAGGGGAGATATGATAGAGGTCTATAAATTAATGAATGGAGTGGAACGGATAAATGTAGATCAATTGTTTATGCCATCAAAATATAGAAAGACTAGGGGACATGCAATGGAGCTACAGGGTAACCTATTTAAGACTAATAAGAGAAAATATTTTTTCACTCAATGTGTAATCAAACTCTGGAATTTGTTACCGGAGGATGTAGTAAAGGCTGTTAGTGTAGCTGGGTTTCAAAAAGATTTAGAGAAGTTCCTGGAGGAAAGGTCCATAAAACATTATTAAAGGGGACCCAGGAAATCTATTGCTTGTCCCAGTACAAGCATTGAGGAACCTGTGTCTTTTGGGGAAACTTAGGTACGGATGACCTTTATTGGCCACTGTTGGAAACAAAAATACTGGGCTTGATGGACCTTGGTTTGACCCTGTATGGCATATCTTATGTTCTTATGTCACTATGTCCTCTTGTATTTCCCTGTCAGTCATCTTCTGTTTTGAGCACTGTGAATAATTTTCTTCATCCATGAATTTGACCCCCTTGCTCTTTGCTCCGTCTTCTATGTCAGTAATGAATATGTTAAACAACCCAGATTGCTGGGGCACGCCACAATTTATTTATCTCCATTTGGAAAACTTACCATTTTAGCCCTATTCTGTTTCCTATCTAACTAATTTCTATTCCACAATATGGCATTATCTTCTGTTCCATGGCTTCAAGGCCGACCCATCCACTAGGCAAGCTAGGCGGTTGCCTAGGGCAGCAGACCCTGGTGCATGACATGGAGATTTCTACCGGCACTTCAGCACCATGGTGGGTCTTAAAACATTTGCATGCCATGCACACAGTCATAGGTTATCGCTACTGCTCCCGTGAGACAGGAAGTTGTGTCAGAGGGGGGCAGGAGTGGCAGGCCATAAATGCGTGCGCATGTGTGGGTACTTGAAGTGAGATGATCGATGTTGGGGAGGGGGAGGGGGCAACATAGCATGGCACAAGGGGGGCCTGCCTGAGGCAGCAGAAACCTGTGGGCTGGCTCTGCATGGCTTTTGTATTTCCCCTGGAATCTCACATGAGTGATTTCATCAAATGCCTTTGGAATGATTCAGAGGGTGGAGCAGAATGATGGACGTCTAACGCAGTGCTCCAGGAGATTTCTTGCTACCTTTTTTTTCATTCAATAGGGTGAAGAGGAAGGGGAAAACCTGGGTCTATCCATCAAGGTTGGGATTCTTTTTGGTCCTTGGACTGATGGATACCTTGGTTACTCAAGGAGCTGGTGTGCAGACTGACCACAGGATAGTGCCACTGGAAATTTGGTTGATGGAAAGAGGATCGGCATCTTTCTTGGCCAGAGTATCATTAAATATGGAGGCAACTATCTGATCCTGCACTTTCAGCAACAGCGGTAGTGTGGCAAAGCTCAGTGTCTGTAGATGATGCAGTGACCCTTGAGTCTAATCATGGTTCCTGGCAGATTTGAGAAGAGCACCAGGTTGCTGTTATCAGATACTTTGATGTTGGTTGGTGAGAGGATGATCTTGACATCAAGTTCTGAGGATGGTCTTTAGAAGTTCCAGACTTGCTAAACCTGCACTTTTTTCCCTTGTAATCTATTTGACTGGCCATAGATGGACTGGATAAGGCCCTCTGTGGTTGTTTTTACATTTGTTCATTCAGCTTGTGAATTTATCTGGTGCATTTTCTTCCCAGGGGACTCAGCTGGCCCAGCATAAGGAAAAGCTGGATGCTTTGGATTTGAAGATAATTAAGTGAATTCAGGAAGAAACATTGCTGGCTAAAAATAATATCCTTATGCACAGGAAACTTGAAAATTTAGAAAACCCGAGTAAGATGAAGAATTTGCACTTCCTATATTTTCCTAAGAGCTATGTTTACTAAGCTGGGCTAATGGTTAACCCATGCTATTTGCAATAAGGTCCCGGCTTGGTAAACATACCCATAAGTCTCTGCAAAGGAAAGTCTAAGAATAATCTGGTGGAGGAGGGGCACTAGTGAGTGTGATGCATGATGGTCATCTAAAGCCAGAGCTCCCACTTCTGGCTTTTTAAATCTGTTGTAAGAAGAATTACCTACTGTAATATAGCCCCTGAGGCGAGTCAGCATGGCTAGTATCACGCCATCTAAGTTGTACTTTAACTCTGACTTCAGGCATGAAATGAACTAAGCTCCTATCACAAAGACATCAAAGATATACAAATATATACCTTCCAGAACAAAAATATCCCACTGTATAGTTCACATTCCCTTAAATTAAGAGGAAGAAAAAGAACTCAGGGGCTGTTTGTAGAGCCAAAAGTCTTGTTACATCTCACACAATCATAAAAAAACTCCCATTACTTAGTTATAAGTTGGGTTTTATAAACTGTATGTAAAAATTTTTATGAGTAACAACACTCATTAAAAACATGTGCTAAAGAGCCCTCAATGGGAATATTTTCCCTTTCAGTTGAAGATAAGAACATAGGATATGCCATACTGGGTCAGACCAAAGTCTATCAAGCCCAGCATCCTGTTTCCAATAACGGCCAATCCAGATCACATGTACCTCTCAGGTTCCTAAAAAGGGGCACAGATTTCACCTTGCTTATCCTGGGGTAAGCAGTGGATTTCCCAGCTACACCAACAGCTTTTATTACATCCTCCAGTAACGAATTCCAGAGTTTGATATGCATTAAGTGAAAAAATATTTCTCCTATTTGTCTTAAATGGGTTACATTGTATTTTCTCTGATTAGTCTTAAATATGCTTCATTGTAGCTTCATTACGTGTCCCCTAGTCTTTCTACTTTTTGAAGGAGGAAACAACAGATCTACATTTACCTGTTCTACTCTATTCATTAATTTATAGACCTCTATCATATCTCCCCTCGGCTGTCTTTTTTCCCAAGTTGAAGAGCCCTAAACTTTTAAGTCTTTCCTTATAGGAGTATCCTTCCATCCCTTTTGCCATTTTGGTGGCTCTGCTCTGCACCTTTTATAATAATGCTATATCCTTTTTAAGATACGGCGACCAGAATTGCACACAATATTCAAATGTGGTCGCACCATGGAACGACACAGAGGCATTATAACATCCTTTGTTTTATTCTCCATTGCTTTCCTTATGATTCCTAGCATTCTATTTGCCTTCTTAGCTGTTGCTGCACACTGGGTGGAGGGTTTCACTGTGTTATCCACGAGGATGCCTAAATCTTTTTCCTGGGTGGTGGTTCCCAATGTGGAACCTTGCATCGTGTAACCAAAGTTTGGTTGTTCTTTCCTAGGTGCATAACTTTACACTTGTCCACAATAAATTTTATTTGCCATTTGGATGCCCAGTCTTCCAATTTTTCACGATCCTCTTGTATTTTAACAACTTTGAATAAATGTGTCATCTGCATATTTGATCACCTCTCTGGTTATTCCCATTTCCAGGTTATTCATGAATATATTAAAAAGCAGTGGACCCAGCACAGATCCCTGGGGTACTCCACTCTTCACCTTTCTCCATTGGGAAAATTGGCCATTTATCCCTACCCTCCGCTTTCTATCTTTTAACCAGTTCCTGATCCACAACAGTACACTGCCTCCTATCCCATGACTTTTTAGTTTCGCCCAAGAGTCTCTCATGAGTTTCACCTTTATCTACCTGTTTTTTCACACCTTCAAAAAATACAACAGATTAGTAAGGCAAGACGTTCCTTGGCTAAAGCCATGTTGGCTTTCTCCCATTAAATCATGACTATCTACATGTTCAGTAATTTTATTTTTTATAACAGTTTCTACCATTTTTCCTGCTACTGATGTCAAGCTCATCTGTCTGTAGGTTCCTAGATCACCCCTGGAACCTTCTTTAAAAATTGGTGTTACATTGCCCACTCTCCAATCTTTAGGTACTACTAATGATTTTAATGATACTTCACAGGTTTCTAATACTAGCTCTGCAATCCCATAGCGCCACTTTAACAACGCCACAAGCTCTGATGCTGTCAGCGTATCGCAGGGCGCTGCATCAGGGAGATATAAACAGCCACAAACTACTTTCTTATTCAACCACCACGATCTTTCAGCGAACAGGCATCTGAAAAGTGTTTTTTGTTTTGTTTGTTGTACATCCAGAGGGTGTAGAGAAGGCAGCGCTCCCTCATCCCCAGTATTCAGCACAATGTCAACAACAGCAACAGCAGGATTTGAATCCTGGCTGTCCTCTTCCTAGCCCACCGCTTACCACCATTAGCCTATTCTATTTATTTTATTTTTGGGTGTTTTTTATAATGCCCTATGAAATAAAGCGGTTTATAGAGAACAGCAACATTCTACAGATAACGTAGATAAGTAATTAAACAATCAAGTTTTCAGGTAACCATCTTAACTTTAAGAAACCTGATTAAATAAATGGAAACTTATTTACATGAGAGGCATTGAAAATGTACATTGACTGAGTTTAACAAGTTATGAATATATCAAACAAACTAAGGGAGGGATGATATGGTCCAGGGCAGTAATTAATGTTGTTGCATGGTCAATTACTAGAAGAGTTTTAGTGTAGGCTTCTGTTGCAGGTTATGTTGGAGTAGATATTTGTCCCGTCTATCTTATTTCAAAAATATTCTGTAAATAGGTATGTCTTGATTTGCTTTCGGAAGGTGGGGAGGTCATTTATACTAGACATATATTCTAGACATCCAGGTACTGAGATATGGTTCTGAGGACATCTGCGTAGACAGTTAGCAGGTATTTCTCCCAGGACTGAAATACTTTCTTAAAATTGCATAATGCCATGAAGCAAATGGGATTTCTTTAAAGGGTTGAGTAATTTTCTATTATATGTCTGCCTGAAATGTAGGAAACCTGAATATTCTTAGAAGCAGTAATAGTTAATTCAAACATGAACTTTTTTTATTCAAAAATTATACTTTCCACTGTAAATTAGCCCTATTTTAACTTATGCTTGTGAGTGCAGTAATGGCATGAATCTCTCTCTCTCTCTCACTCTCTGTCTGACTGGGAGCCGTTCCTCTGAATTACCCAGCTGTTACTTGAGAAGCTTTCAATGACCTTTCCCAAATGACTCTGTACCAGCAGACTTTCATTCCCTTGCTCTCTGCAGAAAAAACCCCAAAAGTTAATTGGCATGATATTCACTAGATAGTGGGCAGATGTCTATACCAGTGAGAACTGCAAAGGCAAAATGTCTGTCTCTTTAGGCTGTGTGTCCTTTTCATATCTTTGCCCATTTTGCGCAGTGAACTACAAGGGAAGGTTGTTGATACAATGTGGCCTCGATGCAGTAAGTACTAAAAAAACCTTTTATTCTCTGTGAAGTAAACTAGTGGCATGAAAATTACTGCTGTGTAAAAAAGTGTGCCGGGTCAGAAAAAAACGCACACCACAGCGGTAGGATGTAGTTGTTCGCTGCTTCATGAGCAAGCAGCGCATATGTGAAGATTGGTTCTCACGCAGACAGGAAGATTAAAAAAAAGACTGTTTTCCTATCTTCTTGCACGTCCTGTTCCTCTCCCACCTGATCCCCCCCGACCCGCCATCAATCCGAGCAGCTGAAGATCATCCCAAGCTCTGAGGGCTGCTGCGCACAGAACCTCACCAGGAAATTCAACAGTCTTCTGACTTTCTCCTCTGGCAGGAAAACTCTGTCAACTCGAGTGTCGAAATGTTCTCCCAGAAACCCCAAGAACTAGGAAGGTAAAAGGTGGCTCATTTCCTGATTGATCACCCAGCTGAGGCTTTCCAAAAAGGACACCGCTCAGGACATCACCTGAGAAGCTTTTGATGGAATGGGCTCAGAGAAGCCAGTTGTTTAGGTAGGGATGGACACAGATCCCTTAGTGCTGTAATGCCACAGCGGCCACCACAATGACCTTTGAGACAGTGGAGAGCCTGAAAGGAAGGGCAGTGAACTGAGAGTGAGAGCCATGCACAGCAAAATGTAGATACTTCTGTTGATCTGCCCAGATTGGGATATGAAAATATGTCTCAGCGAGATCCAGAGAAGCCAAGAATTTCCCTTGGCACAATGCTTGAAACATGGAGCATAAGGTTTCCATCTGAAAGCACAGGACACACAAGTGCTTGTTGATCCCTTTGAGGTCCAGAATGGGCTGGAAGGACCCGGCCTTCTTTGGCACCATGAAGTAGATGGAGTATCTGCCCTTGCCGTCTTATCTGGGGCGATGGACACCACTGCCTTTAGGCAAAGCAATGTGCAAGGTGGACCGTATCGCGGCACTTTTGATCACAGACCCACAAGTGGAAATGATGAAGGCATCAGGAATCGGCTCCTTGCTTTCCAGGATATAACTGAATTGAATGGTGTCTACCACCCAGTGATCCTTGGTAACCCAAGCCCAATCCTCTAAAAAGAGGTGAAGCCTGCTGCCCACCAGAGGCATCTGGGAATGGGCCCCCAAACCTTTATTGTGTGGCCTGGGAGGGCCCGTAGTTCTGATTTCTCTATTGCACACCATAAGAAAATCAAGATTACGAGTTGCTTGCAATGGGGTAAACCCAGAACTGGATCAAGCCTGTTGGGCACATCTGGAGCCAGTTGGCAACCCTCTGAATGTGTTGGCATTAGAGTGGAAGGGATGTTAGTTGATGATATGTCACTTATGGTAATAAGGGGAGACATGTGAGAGGTATCCTTTAATGGCTAAGTGACATAAACTGAAGGGAGACTGACCCACCATCCTTTTAGCAGTGGAAGAACTTGTTACATAGTTTAATGCATATCGCAACAGTACAGTCATTTATTTATTTAACATATTTTTTGTTATACCGCTTTATCATTAAGCCAAAGCAATTTACTAGTAACATGTAAAGTAAAGTATTACATTAAATGGGGAATGATAGGGTGAATCTAATCAACCATAGAGCTGCTTGTTGTTGTTAAGTACCATTGATTCGGTGTCAACTCATGGCGACCCTCTGGATAGTTGTCCTAAATTGTGTTCGGTCTTCAGTTAGGTGGCTCATTGTTGACAGACTGGCATCCGTAGCTGCTGTTATTGTATCAATCCATCTCATTGTTGGCTGCCTTCTTTTGCGTTGACCTTCTACCTTGCCAAGCATAATGTCTTTTTCTAACGATCTCTCTCTTCACATGATGTGTCCAAAGTATAAAAGTCAAAATCTTGTCATTTGAGCTTCTAAAGAAAGCTTAGTTTTGATCTCCTCTAATACTGACAGGTTTGTTCTTCGGGCAGTCCATGGTATACACCAGGCATGTCCAACTTCGAACAGGTCGCGATCGACTTTTTCTGGCCAAAAGTGCCGGTGATCTACCACCATGAAAATTAAGTTTCAAATTAGTTTCAAATTAAATTTTAACCCAATTAAGTTGGAGGATTCCCCCCCCCCCCCCATTTTTAATGAACCTTCTGTCATTTACTTGGATGTGATCAACTGTTAAGCAAATTAAGCAAAAACAAAACAGAGACGAAGATCCAGTAAGAACTGCGAGGGTAAATGGAAAGTACATTTTTTTAAAAGTTTTATTTGAGTAAGAACTTTCTTTAACTGTCTTAATAACTTTCTTTAACTTTTATTGAGTAATTTATGTTAAATTTAGGTCTAGTATTGATCTAGGCTGATCTTGCACAATCTTTAATATTTCGCTCCTGCTCATTAGTGAGACGTCTGAGCCTACATTTCATCCACCAGCTTTTTGAAGTTGGGTGAATATTGCGTGAGGGCCAGTCTCAGGGAATCCTGGAAATGTTCATCTGTCATGTTGGAACGTTGTGTACTCTTTGTCATTTTCAGATGGGAAAACGCAGATTCACACAAATAAGTTGAACCGAAAAAGGAGTGTACAGCTTCACTGCATCTTCTCAAGTTGGGAAATTTGTCTCTAGGCACTAACTTTCAAAACGATTCTTGCTCAGCATGGGTCTTGAGAAAAATGTCATTTTTAAGGGTTAATATTTCGTTTTCGAGAAATGGCTTGTTCAATGAGTAATTTTTACTGATAGCAGCTGCAGTTTCTTTAATGTCCACATCTACTTTGAATGGTTATGACAAATACTCCACAACTGTTCCAATTTTTTGGAAGTCACAGAATCTATTTTCGAATTCCTGGATAACAGAACAGATTTCTGTCACATACTTCTCGTTCTGAAAAACAAAAATTTGGATATTGTCCCAGATGGTTCCGCGTATTAGTAAAATGATCAAAAGTGGTGTTTGCAAGGTCAGTCATTATTAGCTCAAATTTGCTCTAGTAGGATGAAACTGTACTCATCTCGCCAATGCATTTGTTTTTACCTTGTAGTTCAAGGTTCATATCACTTAGTTCGCCTGTAAAGTCAGCGAGAAATGCCAGATCACATAACCACTCCTCATCTTCCAACTCTGCTTGGTCATCTCCCCTCTCCTTCAAAAAACTTCTTATTTAATTCAGCAAATCACAAAATCTTTGCAGAAATTTCTGCCTACTTAGCCACCTTACATCTGTGTACAAAATAATTTCCGCTGCCCCTTCATCAAGATTAAGATTAAAAAGCCATCTTTGAAGTGATCTTCCATGAACTGAATTTACAGTTTTGAAAGTGATGTCCATGACAGTCTTTGTATTGAGTCTCTTGCTTGCCAAAACTTTCTGGTCAATGATGCAGTGGTAAGAAAGGAAATCTGGGAATTCATCATGCTATCTACAGAGGGCTATGAAACCGTTAACCTCACCTGTCATTGCTCTTGCTCCATCATTAGTGATGGAAACAAGTCTATGCAATGGAAGATTACACTTTGTCACAAAAGAATGGAAAGAACGGAATATTTCCTGACCGGTAGTTCTCCCTTTTATGTTTAAATCTTTTTTTATTATTATTCAAACCACACAACAAACACATAGGATAGTACAGACCACTTAACACTTTACAAGGGCAGCAGCACTGTAGTGGAACATACAAGAGAACAATGGTGCAACACAGCAGAGCATCAGTGCAATATCATAATACAACAATTTGCCATACCGAACCATCAGGCCCCCAACAACGTATTTCAGTATGGGTAGCAGAAAGCCTGCCAGGGTGGGATAAGAAAGGGGGTGGGTTGGGTAGTTCTCCCTTTTAAAGAAATCATTCCAAGTAGTAGTTCTTTAACACTGAAGTCTTCAAAAACCATCCGGATAAAGACTAGTAACTGGGCTATGTCTCTTATGTCTGTAGATTCATCCAGTTGGAGTGAGAAAGCAACACAATTTGAAACATTCTCCAACAATCGTTAAGTTGTGTCTCCACACATCTTTTCTATTCGCCGCACAACGGTGTTTCTTGACAATTGTACATCTTGAATAGCAGCTATGATCTCTTTCTTATTTTTCAAAAAAAGATTGTGAGCTGCTTCAAGAAAACAATCTTTTACAAATTCCCCTTCAGTGAAAGGTTTGCATTTCTTTGCGATCAGGTTGCTGACCTTGAAGGATGCTATGGTTGCATTGACCGAATGTGACCTTGGCTTCACCATCAACTGTTGCTGAGTAGCCAATTTCGATTTAAGTTCTTTGAGCTTCAGTTTACGAATTTCACTTATGGGTGGAAAATCAGCATCAAACTTATTGCTATGCAGAGCCTTATAATGACGTTCCAGATTACCCTTTTGGGCAAGGATACTGGGGCGTTACAAATTAGACAACAACCCTTGTCTTTCACCATGATGAAGAAGTAGTCCATTTCCCATTCATCATGAAAGTGGTAGGTTTTGCTCTTCTTTGGAACACTCATCTTTGTTATACTGGGGTGGCTGGATGTACGAGTAAGAAGGCCAAATCTGCTAAGTTAGTATAAACACTGGCTGAATCTGGTCCAAAACTGTCACTGTCCCAAAGTATTAAAGATCAACAGGAACTGAAGACCTCTGGATGATGGGCAATACAAGGACTGGAGATGCCAAAACCACACATGCAGTTCTAAAACTAAAAATAAGAATTCATCATACTGGCACCAATAATCAAATACCACCAAACAATCATCAAAAAAACCTCAAACACCTGTTCAGCAAACCAGATAAAATCAAATACCGCCAAACAAGTTCAAATACCACCATACGCGATTTAATAAATTCTGCACACAGTATAGAATCAACGCAAAGGCAAGGCGAAATAAAATTGCAGAGGCAAGCAAAAGTCACAGTGGTTTGAACCAATTTGAAGGCAAGGCATAGGCAAGTTAGAACAAAATTGGAAAAGCCCGCCAAAATCACCAAATTCTTGACACTTTGTTGTGTCTGCCCGAAAACGTTTAATGAAAGTGAATTATAAAGGGACCAACGACCAGCACATGACACAACTAATACGGTAAGTGTATTCAGGTAAAGCCCAGGTGAATGGATATCGCCCGGTATATAACACACTTCTAAGGGGTGTTGGGGCGGGGACAGGAATGGGTGATTCTGAGAGGCAGGAGACCATGTATGACACCGGGCCTGTGGCATCTCGTCGCGGGGCGTGGGCGGTGGCCCCCTGGGGTACCCACAAACTATTGTTACGAAAACAACAAGCACCCCCAATACACCCGCAGGCAAGATTCCAGCAGGCAGGGAAAAAAGACAGGCAAAGGATCAGCAGCGGCGGCAAGCCCTTGGCAGATGAACTGCCGGCACGAGTTCTCTCCTAGCGACAGGGCAAGCTGCTGGAGAGATGGAGCCAAGTGGGGCTGGCCATCTACCTCTGACCCCTCCGCGATCTACAGGTAGATCGCGATCTACCTGTTGGACATGCCTGGTATACAAAGTATTCATTGCCAGCACCATAATTCAAAGGCATCAATTTTCTTCCTGTCTATCTTTTTCACTGTTCAACTTTTGCATCCATGTGATGCTATTGAAAATGCCATGGCTTGAACAAGTGGAATCTGTATGGAGAGAGACGTCTCTGCTCTTGAGAATTTTGTTTAGGTCCTTCATAGCCATTCTGCCAAGAACAATGCATCGTCTGATTTCTTGACTGCTTTTTGTTTCTTTATAGATAGTTGATTCAAGTAGGTTAAAGTTGTCCACTATTTCAATTTCTTCTCCATCACCGATGAACTTATTGATTTTGCAAGTTGTCATGATCTTTGTCTTTTTTACATTAAGGTGCAGGCCCAAAAACTATTCCTTGAGAAGCAAATGTTTCAGATCGTCTTCACTTTTAGCCAGTAATGTGGTATCGTTAGCATAGCAAAGGTGTTTGAGTCTTCTACCAATCTTCACACCTCTGTTTCTTCATATAGTTCTGCTTCTCTGATGATTTGTTCTGCATATAAATTAAACAGGTAGGGGGAAAGTATGCAGCCTTGTAATACACCTTTGCTGATTTTAAACCATTCTGTTTCTTCTTCTTCCGTTTGAACTGTTGCTTCTTGATCAATGTAAAGTTTGTGCAAGAGAATGATCAGGTGTTCTGATATACCCATGCTTCTTAATGTGGCCCAGAATTTCTCATGGTTTACACAGTCAAAAGTCTTGCTGTAGTCAAAGCACATATAGATATCCTTTTGGTATTCTTTAGTCTTTTCAAGGATCCATCTCACATCTGTGATGATGTCTCTCATTTCTCGCCCCTTCCTGAACCCTGCTTGCACATCAGGTAGTTCTCGTTCCAGGCATGGTTGTAGTCTTTGTTGAATAATCTTCAGTAGAATCTTGCTGGCATGTGAGATCAGAGCGATTGTGCGATAATATTCACAGTCAGTTGGATCACTTTTCTTTAGTATTGGTATAAACACAGACCTTTTCCAGTCATTTGGCCATGATTTTTGTAACCTTCTGAATATGTAATCTTCTGGTCTATTCTCTGTTTGGTCCTGGGTTCATTTCACAGAGACAGTAGGGTAAGCAGCATAAATAAGCCAACCAAAACTGGTGTAAGAGTTTTATATCGAAATAGGCTTATTACATAGGTAGAGAACAGAGGTAGGAGGTTGTTAGAAAGCTGCTTCAGTTTACTTCAATGAATCTGTGTGTGTGAGAGAGAGAGAGAGGTAAGAAAATGTGGGTAAGAGCCTCATAGTAAGAAGAATAGGGAGAGAAAGAGAGAACAAGGGGGAGGGGAGAGAATTGGGTGTCAGAGCCTCATGGCAAGGTGTGTCCGATGAAAATAGGAAGAGAGAGAGAAAGAGGAAGTATTTCTGTCCTTTATAGTGAATTTTCTCTAGCACCTCCCTTTGAGATCTGCTATTGTTTCCAGTCACCTCCCTTTGAGATCTGCTATTCTTGATTTAGCAAGGAGGGGCTGCAGACCAATCCCATCAGGCCCGGAGACAGACATCACCAGGGGGTCAGAGTTAATCTCATCTTGTAAACTACCCTCATTAGGTTTTGAGACTGATATCACCAGAGTAACAAAGCTGCTTGAAATCCAAGGTCTGGGAACAGCCATGACACCTATGCTAAGCATAATATCATGTTGATGTATGCTGACAATTTTGTCTTCCAAATTTCCTGGCAGAGTCTTATGAGTATGGTAACAGCTGCATCAGATTGCTGTAATACTTCTATGGGAATGCCATCAATACCTGGTGTTTTGTTCTTTGATAAGGCTTTCAATGCTGCTTCAACTTCTTCTTTCATCACTAATGGTTCTGGATCATAAAGTACAGGTTGAAACGGCGGTTGGTCCACTTGATCTTTATCAAATACAAACTCTGTATATTCTTTCCACCTTTAATTGATCATCTCAGCATCATTCAATATAGATCCTTGAGCATCTGGTAACATTCCAGTTTGAGGCTGGAATTTTTTCTTTAACTCTCGTAGCTTTAGGAAAGCTGATCTTGTTCTTCCTCTAATAGTTTCTGCTTCTATTTCCTTGCATGCGTCATTGTAGTACTTCTCCTTGTCTTGTCTTGCTGCACATTAGAAATCTCTGTTGAGTTCTGTGATTGTCTCTTTCTCCTCTGGCTTTAGCTTCTCTATGTTTCTGGGAAATTTTCAGAGTTTCTTCAGTCATCCATTTTGGTCATTTTTGCCTTTTCATCTTTTGTAGAGACGTCTTGCTTTCTTCCAACACAACCTTCATGATGTCATCCCATAACTCTTCTGGAGATCTGTAATTTGTATCTAAAGCAACAAACTGATTTTGCAGGCAGTCTTTAAAGGCCAGTGGTTTAAGTTTGCATGCTAGTAGTTGGTGATCTGTACCACAGTCAGCTCCAGGTTCTGTCTTTGTTGATGTTATAGAGCTTTTCCATCATTGACCTCCACAGATGTAGTCAATTTGATTTTTGTACAATCCATTGGGAGAAGTCCATGTATAGAGTTGCTGCTTGGTTTGCTAGAAGAAGGTGTTTGAGATGAATAGATCATTGGTCTTGCAGAATTCTATCAGTCTTCCTCCAGCTTCATTTCTGTTGTCTAGTCCATATTTTGCAACCATTTTTCCGCCTTCTTTGTTGCCAACCTTTGCATTCCAGTCTCCCATAACTAACAGGATATCCTGTTTGCATGTTTTGTCAATTTCAGCTTGTACTTGTTCATAGAACTCATCAATCTCATCCTCTTCTTGTTGGGGCATATACTTGAATTTATTGTTTATTTATTTATTTATTTATTTTTGAATTTATTTATTGACATTCCTCATAGATGAATCAAAATTAAGCATTCACTGACTGTATTGTATTTCATTACCGTTTTTGCAAGTTTCTTTTTAATTACAAATTCAACACCATTTCTTCTTTGTCTTTCATTTCCAGCATAGTAGACCATGTGATCATCTGATGCAACGTGCCCGATGCCAGTCCATTACAGTTTGCTGCCACCCAGCAGATCAAGTTGTACATGTTCCATTTCATTCTTGATTATCTCCAACTTCCCTTGGTTCATGCTGTGTGCGTTCCATATCCCAATATGTAAGACATCTTTGCAGCTTCTGACTCTCATTTCATGTGCAGCTACATCAGCAGTCAGATGTCCAGAGGGCTTTGATCCAATCACATCATAAATGCTGGCTTTACTCTGAAAAGTCTTCAGTTCCTCCCCGGTAGCCAGTTGAGTGCCTTCTGACCTGGGGGTTACATCTTTCAGCACTATAGTGCAATGTGTTTTGTTGTGACTATCCATTGGGTTTTCATGGCAATATATGGAAGTAGATTACCAGGGCTTTCTTCCGTGCAGTTTCAATTTAGTGGTGTTGCCTTTGTCACAGAAATGTGATCCTCTGCTGCCAACACTGTCCCATTCTGCTGCTGCCCCGATGGGTGGTTTGTCTTGGTCTGGCACCTCAGCTGAGACCTGTCCATCTTGGGAGACCCTGCCAGTAGTTAAACTACTGATAGCTTAGCCCTCAGTATCACTGATGCACACAAGCCCTCACAGCATGCAAGCTGCAAACCAAGTGAGGGTATACAGGGTATACGTTTATTTATTTTTATTTATTTATTTAATGCTTTTATATACCATGCTCTTTAAAATCAGTGCAGTTTACAGATAACATTTTGTACAGAGTAGGAAGAGGCTGCTCTGCACTTACATCGAAGGGTAGAACAACTTGGAATCAGAACAGGGTAACTATATACAGGCTATTTACAGTTTAGACAGGAAGTCATACAGGCTATTCACAGTCAAGACAGGAAATCACTATGCAGTTGTAACAACATAGCTTGCCCTGGGAGCTGTGTACAGGGATGTGATTTATTTACTGGGTTGTCTGTTTTTTTGCGGTTAAATTGTAGGGTTGTGTCAGGTGGGGATGTGCTGTTGGTCTGGGCCTAGTGTAGGAGAAAAAGGTGGTGCTTTAGTGCCTTTCTGAATTGGGCAAGGTCAGTGATTGCGCGGATAGTCACTGGGAGCTCGTTCCAGCAGGTAGGTGCGTATATAACTATAACATAGTATAGGATTAGTGGGATTGGGTAAAGAGGAGGAAATTTACAGTTGTTCATCAGAAATCTCTTAGGAAATTACAAGTTAGGTGTAAAAGGTTACACTGGTCAACACTGAAATCGTTACTGACTTTAAAAAGCCCTAATCTGTAGTATCTTGGTGAGCTGAACATGAATATAACATTAAAAAAATTTTATTGGCTCTCGTTTTGAAGATATTGCATGTAGTTCATTTTTGACATTTCACAGTGTACATTTATCCAGTAGGACATCAACAACATCCCAAATAAGCCTTGAATGATGTAATATTGCATCACATTGCATAATACCAGCTTACACACATCATCCAGGGTTGATTGCATCATTTTCTGATGCAATGCAATGCAATGCAATACTATAGCCAACGGCTGCTGAAGCCATCTGACGTAAGCAGTGTACTATACGCAGTCAGAAAGGAAAGTAATCTGATATTCTGTTCCGATATTGAAAGCCTCATGAATGCCTTAAAAATCACTCATGACCCACAAGACTGGAGACTATTTATAGACTCTTCGAAACTGAGTCTGAAGGCTGTGTTTTTGAACAATGGAAACCGTCTTCCATCTATTCCAGTAGCGCATGCCGTCCACATGAAAGAGACATACAACTTAAAGCATCTACTGACTTCCATTAACTATAACAAGTACAGCTGGCACCTCTGTGGTGACTTGAAGGTAGTTGCCCTTTTAATGGGACTGCAGTAGGGATATATAAAATACATGTGTTTCTTATGTGAGTGGGATAGCCGAGCAAGGGAATGGCACTACTTGCGGAAGGAATGGAATCGCAGACAAAATGTAACAGTTGGAGAGAAGAATATCCATCACCCAGCTCTGGTTGAGGCTCACAAAATCCTGCTACCACCCCTTCACATCAAACTAGGTTTGATGAAAAACTTTGTGAAAGCCATGGACCACACTTCGCCAGCTTTCCGATACCTGCATGAAAAATTTCCTCGACTCAGCAAAGCAAAGATTAAAGAGGGAGTTTTTGTGGGTCCTCAGATTCGAGAGCTCTTCAAAGATGACCGGTTCAACAACTTGCTGCAGGGTGATGCGAAGCAAGCATGGAATGCTTTTCGCCTAGTGTCAACAAACTTTCTCGGGAATGTTAGGGCAGAAAACTACAAGGAACTAGTAGAAGACATGCTGATGCAGTATCAGAAACTTGGCTGCAATATGTCTCTAAAGATCCATTTCCTTGATTCCCATCTCGATTTCTTTCCTGACAAATGTGGTATGGTTAGTGATGAACAGGGCGAACGTTTTCACCAGGATATCGCAACGATGGAGCAAAGATACCAGGGAAAATGGTCCACTATAATGCTGGCTGACTACTGCTGGACACCTCCCAGAGAAGCTCCCGAACAGCTATACAAGAGAAAGGCGAAAAAATCTAAGTAGTAGTCTATGACTTGGTTCTTTACAGGTATTAACCGACGGCCTATTATATTTACTATTTTTGACATGCATTTTGTGATGTAAACATAAATTCTTGTAGATTACAAAAAAATTAGAACCAAGTTTGCAATTTCACTGTCATATTCGTGTTCAGCATATAAAAATTGATAAGAAATGACTTTTTATTTCAGGAACATGACTTTTGTAAAAATTTGTTGACCAGTGTAGTACACCCCCACTACCATTGCCTTCCCCTTTTTACATGGAATTTCAATCCATAGAGATTCTACAGAAAATTTTGTTTCCTGCAAAAATTTAATCCTTTGTGACTCAATGCCCTCTCTAACATAGAGCGCAACCCCTCCACCAATTTGATCAGCTCTATCATTACGATATAGTTTGTACCCAGATATCACAGTATCCCACTGGTTGTCCTCCTTCCATCATGTCTCCGAGATGCCAATCATATCTAACCTTTCATTTAGTGCTATATATTCTAACTCTCCCATCTTATTCTTTTGACTTCTAGCAATTGCATACAAGCATTTTAGAGATTGTATTTTATTCATATTAATCTGTTAGGCAGGGGTATTTTGGAATCTTTAAGCTCTGTCTGCTCTGTACAGAAGGGCATTTTGGCTACTTTTGTCTTTATTGGAACCTCTCTGCTGATATGCCCTAACTTCATTCTTTTGGTAGTATCCTTCAAGGATACATTGTTCTGAACCTTGCACTCTTGGACGACTGTCGACTCTCTCCTATCAATAAAGGTTAATGCCAGCAGCCTGGTTCCCTCCCGGTTAAGGTGCAGTCCATCCCTTCGGAAGAGCCCCTCCTTTCCCCCAGAATGTTCCCCAGTTCCTAGCAAATCCAAAACCCTCATCCTTGCACCATCGTCTAATCCACACATTGAGACTCCGGAGCTCTGCCTGCCTTTTGGGTCATGCACGTGGAACAGGAAGCATTTCGGAGAATGCTACCCTGGAAGTTCTGGATTTCAACTTCCTACCTAAAAGTCTAAATTTAGCCTCCAGAACCTCTTTACCACATTTTCCTATGTCATTGTTACCAACATGTACCAAGACAGCTGACTCCTCCCCAGCACTATCTAAGACCTTTTCTATGTGGTGTTTGAGGTCCACTGCCTTTGCACCAGGCAGGCATGTTACCAGGCGATACGTCCACCAGCCACCCAGCTATCTACATGTCTAATGATTGAATAACCAGCTATAACGGCCATCCGAACCCTTCCCTCATGGGCACATGGCCCTGGAGAAACTTACATCACCTAGAAGACAGGTCCTATCTACAAGATCACTTTCTGTCACACCAGGGTGATGCTCTCCTGTCACGTGATCTCTGTCCTCTATGGCAACAGGGATGCTGCCAGACTGGAAGTGGGACTTCAGGACTATATCCCTGTAGGTCTCATCTATGTACCTCTCTGTCTTCCTTATGTCCTCCAAGTCTGCTACTCTAGCCTCCAGAGATCAGACTCGTTCCCTGAGAGCAAAGAGCTCCTTGCACCTAGTGCACACGTAATCTGGGAGAAAATCATACATGTGACACTCAATGCAAAAGCCCCATCTTGCTGCCAGACTGCTGTCTGCATCTTAGTTTTAAGGTTGTGTTTAGGTATTTAAGTTCTTTACCTACTAAGGGTTGGTGGGGATACTTATACTAATAAAACTAAACCTAATACATTTAATGTACTTTGTTCACCTGAAGCTTAATTAATCTCAGGTCCTTAATGTATGCCTGCTGAGGACAAACATCTGCACCTGAGAGTGAATATGGCACCTCCTTTCCTTTGAGAGGTTTATGCACCTATAAAGCTACAATTATCCCAGGGGTGGGGGTGGGGGGGGGGAGGGAAAGAAGACTTATTAAAAGATGGCTGCTACACAGTATCCTGTCCTGTGCTTCTAAGGTAATCTGTGACCAATTTCCGTGGGAGTCCCACAGTCCTTGCTTGGATAGAGGGAGTCTTGGGGTCTAAATTTAACCAGAAAGCTCTCTGTTGTGTTTTAAATTTAAAGTGAAAACTCTTTGCTGCTACTAGGCCCTGACTGATTTAACAGATACACTGGGTTCACAGATTAATCAGCTTTAATCTAAAGAATTTCTTTTTCCACAAGATTTAGAAAAATTCCCAGAAGTAAATACTTACAATAGCAGATCTTTCTCCAGAAGTAGCAGTCCCCTTTTGTAGTCCTTCAAGACTACGATGATCTTACCTTTTATTGAATGATAATTTAATAATTCTGTTTTTAAAGAAGGTGAAACTACAGTTTAAGTGTAATGGTCTTTCCCTAGGGAAGGGAGTATTGATGAAGGCACCATGTATATGGAAGGCTGGTGACCAGTCTCTCCTGCCCCACAATTGAGGTATGTGATGGGGCATGAGTAAAGAATTTGTAGCAAGATTATGTAGAGGGCGCAACAAAAAAAAAATACTGAGCAAGAAAAGCAAATATGAAGCAGGCTGAAATAAGAACAAAGATGCTCTCGGAGCCGCCCAAAGGAATTAACAAAGGGAATATCGTGCTGCTTGGATGTACTACTTTGGCACGTGACACTGCTGATGGTATTTGGCTTTATTTCTGGGTGTGGGTGTCATCTTGATAAGGGGTTGAGATCTCAGCAAGGGCTCCGGTTTGCCATACTCTGTAATGACACAAAAATGCAGAAATGCAGTCACGGGAGGCTCTGATCACCCTTTTACTATGATGACGAGATGGAAGTAATATAAACTCTCAAGGGTTTGAGAGCCTCTCTCCTTTGAGTGGCTCAGAGGAGGGGACGGCTGATGTATCTTATAGTGTGATTAAGTATAATTATCATCGGAGGCTTTCCTGCTGCCGTTACGCACATAGGGGAACCTGAGCATAGTGAAGCAGCATGCATAAGCTAGCCCCACGGCACACTGCAATTAGCCTGTTACTAAACTGCGTAGGGTCGTCTGCTCCAGCAGCATTCTTTTGCTGAAAGAGAAAAAAGAGACGGGGGAAAGGGTAGAGAGAAATAAGACCAAGATGGCACAAGGAGTTGGAAGGAGTTGGTAAAAAGGGTTATAGCAGTGCTTACCCGAATATGATCTGAGGCCCCACATGTCTCTGCAGCAGGAATACAGTATACTCATACCGTCTCTCCACAGTAGGGTATCCATCCAAGTAGTGGGGACCTTGCTATCCTCTGCTTTCCTTCCTTGTTACAGATTTTCAACAACTGTTACATTAAAGTCAGAGCTGCCAAATGTCTCAGCTCAAGGACAGAGACCTTTGATTGATCCTGCTTCCTGAACCGACATTACTCCTGTTTCTTTTCTTTGGCATCTACTCTGCAGGTACCAGTGTGTATCAGGATGGGGTTGTCAGCTGAAATCTTCCCCCTTCAACTGGATCACTTGATTTAGCTGGAGTTATTCAAGTTTCCTATGTTTTCTTAAAAGAACTTTCTAGATTGCAGACAGCTGCCTATTTTAAGGCTATATTGTTTTCAGTGCGACCGCACCTTGTGTGCAATTCTGGTTGCCATATCTTAAAAAGGATATAGTGGAATTAGAAAAGGTACGGAGAAGAGCTACCAAAATGGTAAAGGGGATGGAAAGATCCCCTATGAGGAAAGGCTTAAAAGGTTAGGGCTTTCAACTTGGAAAAGAGATGGCTGATTGGAGATATGATAGAGGTCTATAAATTAATGAATAGAGTGGAACAGATAAACGTAGATCAGTTATTTTCGCCATGAAAAAGTAGAAAGACTTGGGGACATGCAATGAAGCTACAATACAGCCAATTTAAGACTAATACGAGGAAATATTTTTTCACTCAACATGTAATCAAACTCTGGAATTTGTTACTGGAACATGCAATAAAGGCTGTTAGTGTAGCTGGGTTTAAAAAAGATGTGGACAAGTTCCAGGAGGAAAGGTCCATAAGCTATTATTAAAGAAGACCTGGGAAATCCACTGCTTACCCTGGGACAAGCATTGAGGAACCTGTGTGCCTTTTTGGGAACCTGCCAGGTACTTGTGACCTGGATTAGCCAAAGTTGGAAACAGGATACTGGGCTTGATGGATTTTGGTCTGACTTAGTATGGTATTTCTTATGTTCTTATGAAACATGTCACTGGACCTCCAGGAGCGACATGTGAGCGTCATTCTAGTTCCTGCACATCTTTTCTGGATATTGAGCAGTGCGTCTATCATAGTATTTTGGAGATTGTGTGCCACACAGTATACGTAGAAAAGAGGCAGCTGGAAATGTGGATCTTGATGTACAGCTAACAAAGTAATCTGGCGAGAAAGTACATTCAAGAAAGCAGGCAGAGATAGATTAATCTCCTACTCCACAGCCACAGAAAGAGAACAGGGAACATGCACATTGCAAATCACAGCAAATAAAAGGGGCAGTGTCTACTGCAGGCTACAGCGAGGAACAGGGGATTGCTGATAATGTCCAGAAGGGGTACTCTCAACAAAGGGGACTGGACGACTGCTTAACATGTGCAAAAAAGGATTGAGAAGAGGCTGCATTGTGCTATTGATTTAGGAAACGAGATGTGCGAAATGTGCGCTGCCCAGACATAAACAGGAGACTCAGAAATAGAAATGGCGCATCCTGTACAGCCAGAAATGTAGGCTGGTGGCACTGGGACACGCTGATATTTGACTGGGATTTGATGAAATAACTGGTTTGTGCAGTTACCACATATCTCTGCGCCTGTCATGGAGGTGCAGCCAGGACATTGTTGAACTGTGACCTCTGGCCACCTGCAGCCCTCCTCAGCCGATCATTTTCTCATGGGACCGCGCTATGCCCCTGATTATATGATTCTAAAAGCCAGTCGAAGCGCAGAGGTGGGATGTGGCTAATCTAAAACTGGAGAGGAAAGAGGATTTTGAGTAAAGTTAGAAATGGGAAGGAAAGGACAAGTTGAAGTGCTGCCCATGACTCTGCTAGAATGACCAGCTGAGTGGTTTTGGGCTGGACCTTTTGCTTTCATGGCTTCTTGCACAGTGTCCAGGTACGTAGGCAGCTTCTGTAGACTTGGCCCAGTAACATGTAGGTGCCATTTTTTCCCCTTTTTTTCGGTGTGAAAAAGGTTTATAAAATTTTCGTCCATCTGTTGAAGAGACCCACACAAATAGCAGCACAACTTGAAGCATCTAATGTTCCAACCTGTATGTTCAGCTGCACTGCCTAAACAGACACATAGCGCTACTGAATATATGGATAATTTTAAACTGTTTAAGGTGGATATTTCAAGTGGAGGAGTAGCCTAATGGTTAAGAACATGGGCTTGGGAACCCAGAGGCCAGGATTTGATTCCCACTGGCACTCCTTGTGGACTTGGGCAAGTCACTTAACCCTCCATTGCCTCAGAAAAATCCAAGTTTTCAATGTCCCTGTTTACTGTACGTTACCAAGTTTAAGTTTCAATGTAAACGGCTTTGATTGAAATGATAAAGTGGTATATAAAACCTGTTAAATAAATAAAATAAAATTGTACATTCGTCACTTGGCTGAATATTGACCTCTACAGTATGCAGCCTAGAAAGCTTACTCGGGGGTTTGTGCACCACAGTGAACATTTAGGAAGAGAAACTATGAAGAATGTGTACTAGTCAGCACACCTAGGAAAAGGTGTTGTGGAATAGAGAAATAGCTGACAGATTAGAGCTAAGCACAGGGAAGCCAGGGTTCCAATGTCACATCTCCCACTACCGCACCTTGGGGAAGTCATTTCACCCTTCCTTGCCTTGAGTACAAACTTATTTACTAGACTGTGCTAATATGGTTAGAGCAACAGCCTAGCACCCAAGAGATCTGGGTTTGATTCCCAATGACACTCCTAATGACCTTGGGCAAGTCACTTTACCCTCCATTGCCTCGGAAGGAAGGCCTGGCAATCTACTTCCAGTCATATCTTGCCAAGAAAACCCAGGAGCTGCTGGTTTGCCAGGGGTCATCATTGACTTGATGGCACTTAAAAAAAACACTAAGGGTCCAATTTTCGAAAGGCATTTCCACAGTTTACAGCCTGATAAACCATGCAAATGCCTTAACTGGGGATAGTCAATGGCGCTTACATGGTTAGTGCCGTTGAATATCCCCTTCTAAGTCTCCTATGCGTCCGATGCTATCTGGTTAGCATCGTGGTGTGTTGGGGGCATTCCGGGGCGGAGCGGAGGTGGCGACATTTGCTAACCGGGCAGCAGCGATATTGGACGCTGCCCAGTTAGCAATCTGTGCCTTAAAGATAAGTGAGGGAAACCCTTGTCTATCTTTGAGGTAGAGGAGCTAACTGGGCAGCATCCAATATCACTGCTGCCCGGTTAGCTTCGGCAGCTTCCAGATTGTGTGGCGGTGCCTGGCTATTCAATGCTGTTGCCACAGTATTGAATATGCGGGTTAGAGGTCAGCGGGGAGGGCTATGGGCTGATGAGGCACATAGCCCTCCGAAGATCCAGCTGACTAGATATCGGGCCCTAAGTGCTTAATTCTCTTTGATGCATGCTAATATGTAATGGAGGTTAATAAATGGGGCCCTTGGATTGCAAGCCCTCAACTGGACTTGAATTTATAATTCACCTGAGCTCAGATTTGGAAAGGCGAGCAATGAAATCCAAATCCAAGGGCTGAAAGAATGTGACTAACCTGTGCCATATTTTCATTGTACCCATCTAGTACAATCAATGAGAAGCAGTCATGTGACATAATCCCCAGGTAATGGGCCCCTGGGAAGGAGTCACGCTAGGAGGAGTTCACCTATGAAAAGGCCAGTGAAGATGCGTAATAAGAGGAACAGAGGCCCAGGGGCGACCAAGGGGGCCATGGAGCCATGTGTGGAGACTCATTGCAGGGCTTCATTTACATGTGGGGGCTCATTTGCATAAATATTTGAATAATGTTAATGTGCCCTAACTTTTTTTAAACATGCCTCTTAATGAGTGTCTGGATAAAGCAAGATTAGCAAATTTCTACATTACTATACGCTAGTGCCGACCGCCAGGCACATAGGAAGTACTACAAACACTACCCATTTAGAACCCATAGCAAACCCGCCATATCATAACAGCACTACCAGGACTCACAAAGCACCCAACCCTACCTATCAAACACTGCAAATATTAAACCAACACATCTCAGAGAATACCAATACATCTCCTACTGGGGAAAGAGAACAAGTGGCACTATCAAATAGAAACTACATAAACAAAATACCTCAGTTCGGTTACATATGTAGAACATAGACCATCATCCAACAAAGAACAAGGGATCACACTTTAGAAATAGGAAGATAATAATTAAACTGGGAACCCCAAAACTTGGAATATACAATAACACTGGATAAATAAAACTATAAATTAATTTCCTCTTGTACTAAACAAAACTCAAAGACGTTAGTGATGCACATTTCCCAGCGCTGACATATTCCAGTTAATAAATTCAAAATAAAAAAGTATTTTTCTACCTTTTGTTGTTTGGGCATTTTATTTTTCAGTTCCAATTGCTCCAGTCACTTTCTTCTGGTTTCTCCGTGTCTTCGGCTAACTCTCCATTGTCTGCTGCCCATTTGTCCTTTCTTCTCTCCTAGTTTTTTCCCATTCTCTCTCTACATCTGCTTTAATATACTGATCTTTCTCCTTTTGCTCTTTCCTCCATTGCTTTCTTTATTCCTTTTTCAACCACTCAAATTTCACCCTTCCATCCTCAATCCCCACTTATTCTCCCAATACCCGGCCAATCATAGATTTTTCTTCCCTCCTACACAAAATATCTTTTCCCTTCTCCAGCCTCACTCCCCCAATCCCATTCCCTTCCAGTCCTCCCCCAACATCAGCTCCCTTCTAGTTCCAGACTCACCCAGAATCCGCTCTTTTCTAGTCCCATTCTCCCATCTCCTCGCATCAGCCCATTTCCAGTCCTAGCCCCCCTCATCAGTCCATTTCCAATTCTAGCCCCCACATCAGCCATTTCCATTCCTATCCTAGCCCCCATCAGCCCATTTCCAGTCCAAGCTCCCCCATCAGCCCATTTCCAATCCTAGCCCCCCATCAGCCATTTCCATTCCTGTCTTAGCCCCCCAATCAGCCCATTTCCAGTCCTAGCCCCCATCAGCCATTTCCAGTCCTATCCTAGCCCCCATCAGCCCATTTCCAATCCCAACCCCCCATCAGTCAATTCCTGTCCTATCCTAGCCCCCTTTCAGCTCATTTCATATCCAAGTCCCTCTGCCAATTAGTCCATTTCCAGTCCAAGCCCCGCAATCAGCTCATTTCCAGTCCTATCCAGCGGCCCCCCCCCCAATCAGGCTATTTCTAGTCTATGCCCTCCCATCAGCCCTTTCTAGTCCAAGCTCCCCCATCAGCCCATTTCCAATCCTAGTCCCCCCCATCAGCCATTTTTAGTTCTATCCTATCTCCCCATCAACCCATTTCCAGTCCAAGCACCCCCATCAGCTCATTTCCAGTCCTATCTTAGCCCTCCCCCTCCCCTGAATAGCTCCACGCCTCTCTGAGCGGCTTCAGAGGGCGCTGTGAGACCCAAAACCCCTGTTCACCTCTGCACAGCGCCGGAGTGAAGAGCGGCGTGTTTCTTCACTCCGGTAGCTGTATTCTCGTGAAGCGTGCTGACGCCGGAAGGGTTAAAAGGCATTTCCTGTTTCCCCATCCTCTGTGCACTTCATGAGACTACAGCTACCGGAGTGAAGAAACATGCCGCTCTTCACTCCGGCGCTGTGCAGAGGTGAGCCAGGGCTGTGGGTCTCCCAGGCTCACTCTGGAGCTAGCCCTTTAAATGGATCACATGTGTGGAAAGAAGTTCACGAGGGGCCCCCTGAAGCGTGGGCCCTGTGCGAACAACATTCTCGCACAATCGACGGGCCCGTCTTGCAGAGATCCCCATAGCCCAGAAGTTTATATATTGCCGTCTTTTGCTCATACTGTCCTGACTTGAGGAAGAATGTTTTAAGCTTTGAAAGCTTGTCAAAAAATGTACTAAGTTAGTTCTATAAAAATTTATCACCTTTTTTTCCCCTATTTTTCTTTCTATTTATCAAGGTATTATCTCTGATCCTTTTTAAAAAGAAAAAAATCCACATTTGTTTATTTCCTGGGCAACAAAGTACATTTTTTAAAATAGTTTCTTCTATCTTCTCTTTTTAATTCCTTCCAAACTAACTTGCCGCTTTCACAATTTTCTTTCTTGGTGGATAACACCATTATCATCCTTGTCCCTCTATGCTGCAACCTTTAGGTTATCTTTGACTCGTCTCTCTCCTTCTCTAATCTTATTCAAAACATCACTGAAGCATGCCATTTCTTTCTCTATAAAGCCCCCAAAATCAACCATTTCCTCTTAGAATAAATTACCGTAACCTTTATCCACTCTTGTCATCTCCTGCTTGTGTTATTGCAATAAGATCTTCACTGGTCTGCCACCGAACCATCTTTCTCTGCTACGGTTTATTTAAAATTCAGTTGCTTGACTTGCCTTCCAGTGTTGTCATGACTATGTTACTCTCTTTCTTGTGACTGCATTGATTCCCTGTCTGCTTCCATATTTGGTTCAAACTACTTCTCCTCACTTACCAGTGCATTCATCTGCAGCACCATGCCCTCTCTCTGCCTCATCTCGGTTCATTAGGCAGCTGCTCCTATGTATACTCTTCTGTGCCATTGCTAATTGCAGATTCCCTGCTTTCTGTCTTGCAGCACCCTGTGTCTGAGATAGTCTTCCTGAGTTGCGTTTTGCTCCATCTCTTACGATGTACAAGTTCAACTTAAATACTTGAAACTGCTTTTAAATGCAAAACCCCTGATTCTTCCTGATCTTGACCCCTCTCACTTTAAGTGTGTTAAATATTGCAGTTAAAATGATTGCCAGAAATTATTTGTCTTGTCTGTGTGTCTCTGCTAGAATATAAGCTCCATGGAGAAGGGCCTGTCTCAATTTCATGCGTTTGCACAATCCTGTACATATTAGCACTATAGAAATGTTTAATAGTAGTCCTGATACTTTGGAAGCAACACAATTTGCTAGAAGGCAATTTATTAAATGTCTCAGGGGGTTATGTGTAAACAATAGCTTTTACATGTATAGATTGCTCATGCATGTAAATAGCAGTTTTATAGAAGTGGAGATCGATACAATGCAGAGATTGCAAAGAGGTGCGGTTAGGGGGTGGAGGAAGAGCAGTTTGTGCAGGCCTAAAATATTGATGTGCATTCCCCATTTCACAAGGAGAATACACGTAGATATCAAACATTGGCCTTTATACCCTCCCCAAGCCACGTAGAAGGGTCTGCTTAAAGGAGCAGGAGCAAAGTCCAAGGCCTGCACCCTCCCAACAGCAGCAACTCCTTCTAGTAGGAAGCAGGAGTGATCTCAGTCACTACTACTCCGTGGGAGTCCTGGGTTCAAAATGGCACCTGTAAACCTTAGCGGGACTCTGACAAAGCAGGAGTGACTGGGGATCTCTCCTGTTCCACAAAAGACACCAGGGAACCCTAATAAGCTAGGGGTGGAGTGGGGGACAAGTCTTGGGAGGATCATCAGGGGTTCTTGCTTTCTGGGGGAGATGTTGGTGGCATTCTTGCTGTTGGGAAGGAGGGTCAAGAGAGGATGCTGATGTTGGGGGTATCAGGAAGAATCAGGAGGGATTGCTCATGTTGGTGGTGTTGGGAGGGGTTGCTTTAGACATGAGCATGTTAGGGGTAGAGGGGACATATGTTGCTAATGTAGAAATGGCCCAGTAAACCATGTAAATGCCTTTAATCGGGATATTCAATGGTGTTTACATGGTTAGTGCCATTGAAATCCCCTTCTGACCCTGCTACATGCCCCGAAACTATGCGGTTAGCATCGGGGCATGTTGGGGACGTTCTGGGGCGGAGACTGTTGCTAACTGGGCAGCGGCGATATTGCATGCTGCCCGGTTAGTGAACTGTGCCTAAAAGCAAATATGTGAAATGAAGTAAAATTTTCTTTGTCCAGATCCAGATCATTTGAAATTACTTACCCAATGTAAATTATCAGTTAGCCTTCTACCATCTCTTATGCAGATTCCTGTAGCTTTGAATCCCACTCACAAAAAAGAAAGGGCAGCGGGTTCTTTGAAAGCGGTTGTACTGAGCATGACAACAATGATATGTAAAATGTATGCATGTTATTCCTTTTTCCTTGTTAAGGCTTTTTTCTTCTTTATTGACTCCCTCCCCAATCTTGTGTACATAAAAGGCTCAATATTTGAAAGGCATTTACACGGTTTACAGCTCAGCAAACTATGTAAATACCTTAAATGGAGATATTCAACGGTACTTACACGGTTAATGCCGTTGAATATCCCCTCCTAGGTCCCTAATGCACCTCCATGCTATCCGGTTAGCATCGGGACATGTTGGGGGCATGCAGAGGTGGAGATTGCCGCTAATTGGGTAGTGGCGATATTGCACGGCTATCCGGTTAGCGATACGCGGCTAAAACTAGGCCAGCCTTTGGATCGCCTAGTTTTAGTCAGGGATGCTAACCATTAACGGTGCAATATTGCCGCTACCTGGTTAGGCTCTGCGCCAAACCCAGATATTCAATGCTGTTACGGTGGCATTGAATATCTGGGGTTAGGGGTGAGTGGGCAGGGCTATGAATTTTATTTTTTTATTTCTCTTTTGGGTTTTATACTTTTCTGTTGTTTGCTCTTCATAGGCTGCAATACTTTTTTTCCTTTGACTTGTTAGGTTATGGATTTATCTAAAACAGTAGGTCTCAACCTAGTCCTCAGGACACACCTAACCAGTTGGGTTTACAGGATAACTACAATGAATATGCATGAGAGAGATTTGCATGCACTGCCTCTATTATATGCAAATCTCTCTCATACATATTTATTGTGGTTGTCCTGAAAATCTAACTGGCCAGATGTGTCCTGAGGACTAGGCTGAGAACCCTTGTCCTCAAATATCTGCAATAAATATAAAGGTAAAAAAAAGGATGTAATCCATGTCAGTGACTCAACTTTAGTAGTGGCCTGGGCTCCATGTTTGGAGATTTGTATGTGAAATAATTTCAAGCAAAATCATCTATTTCCAGAAAAGTATTTTTCTTTGGAACAATAGAACACTTCAAAATCCCCTCTTCTCCTTTTGGAGGGGGGGGGGGAGAATCTATTAATTACCTATCTCTTTCCTAATCTAGGAATAGAAACAGGGACCTAGTACATATGCTATGCACAATGTCTTCAGGACTATCCCAGTCCCCTTTCTCATGAAAGCCATTGAAAGTGGGGCTATCTACATGCTATTGCACTACTGGGAACATGTACTAGGGATGCATACACCATTGTATGCTCAGGTAAGAATGATACTGGCTACATAGTAGCCAACATGGTCCATCTAGTCTGCCCAGCAAGGTGGCAAGAGTAGGTGCGTACACAATTCTGTGCAGGAGGTAGGAAAGCAAGCTAAGAAAAAGGTACATTGTGTTTTACCGCTAGGTAACAGTGGGGGATGTACTCTATTGTATAGCCATAAAAGAAGTATATAGAATGTAGTTAGAGAAGTGGGGTTGGCCAGAGTTATAAGAATGCCAGGCTTTGCTTAATTAGTACTTCAGTGCATAATAATGTACAGCAAAATTGCAAATACCTTAAATATTCAGACCTTGTGAGTCTTTCATATTTCTTTTGAAATTGCCTGTGGGGTTCCTTTTAAATGATTTCTGTCGTTGCATAATCATGAATCATTCACAGAACCATAGTAAATAAAATTCAATGGTTTCTCCAAGGTGACACAACTGATTTAGGATGCATGGTCAAACCAAATGTCCCTTCAGATACTGTATGGTGAAAACAGACTCAGCAGAAGTACTGAAAATCAAGAGCAAAGAGACAAGTCCGGGGCTACTTGGACTGGCGAAGTGTGAGCATGAGTTACATTGAAAGCTTTCAGTGTCTTTGTTCTGGAATCATACTGCGAAGGTATGTTGCGTCCCGCGGTGCAGTAATGAAGGAGAGAAAGCCGCTTGCTCAAACCTTAATGGTGTGAGACATCATAAGACTTTGCTCATAATATTGAGCCAGGTGAGAGACCTGACATTCTAAGGCCAGCTGGAATAATGACACACATACAATTTGATCTTCTGTTGGTACGTGCTTAAAACAGCCTTCCAGGGAAATTATTTTTTATGATGAATAGTTTTCCAAGGAGTTGAAAACAGCTAAATATTCAAGTGCTGTTTCCTAAAACTCAGTAATCTATTAGAATGTATATTGTAGGGTAAGCTTTTCTATTAATCTGCCTGTCAAAGGCACATTTATTTCTCACTCAACCTTCCATTACAATATCCAAGGAGACATTATAATAGATAGTGTTAAAGTGTCAAAAGTGCTGAAACAGTATAATCAGAAGACAAACTGATGTGAACAATGGCTGCCGATGTAGTCTAGATGGGTCATATCAAACATATATCTTAGTCCAGAGAAAATAAAAAATAACTAGTTCAAGCTTGGAAGACCAAATGAAGAGATAGGAAATGGGTTTTGTGGGTTTTTATGTCTTTGGTATAGAAAATATCCAGCTAGAGTTACTAATTTGTACTACTGTGTTAGCCCAAGCTAGTTTACTAAGGTCCCGTTTTATGCAATGGGACCTAATTAATAGCAATGTAGATGAAAGTCCAGGAGTTGAACCTCAGAAAACGCCCACAAATAGGAACAGAAGTGAAGGGGAACAATTTTCAGAAGTATGTGTTGGTGAGGAACTAGCTAAACTAAAAGTAGACAAAGCAATGAGGCTAATTGGGATACACCCCAGAGTATTGAAGAAACTTGGGGAAGTTCTAGCGCTTCCACTGTCTGACCTTTTCAATGCTTCTTTAAAATCAGAGTGATTCCAGAGGACTGGAGAAGGACACATGTGGTCCCTTTACACAAAAGAGGAAGTAAAGATGAGGCTGAGAACTACAGGCCAGTTAGTCTGGTTCTGTGGTGAGTAAATTAATGGAAATGCTGCTAAAACAGAGGCTAATAAAGTTTCTGAAGTCCTATGGATTGCAGGATCTGAGGCAGATCTTGTCAGACAAATCTGATTTATTTTTTTGACTGCATGAGAGTTGGACCAAGGGAGAGCCCTAGATGTGGTGTACTTAGATTTCAGTAAGGCTATTGACACCGTTCCGCATAGGCAACTTATAAATAAATTGAGCACCCTAGCAAATGCAATGTGTGCCTTTGAGTCAGTCCTGACTCCTGGCGACCCAGAAGCTCCTGGGTTTTCTTGGCAGTGTCACTGGAAGTAGATTGCCAGGCCTTTCGTCTGAGGCAATGGAGGGTTAAGTGACTTGCCCAAGGCCACAAGGAGTGCTAGTGGGACTCGAACCCTGGTTGCTTGGTTACCAAGCCAGTGTTCTAACCACTAGGCTACTCCTCCGCTCCCTAGAGATTGACCCTAAAGTGACTGACTGGGTTAGAAATTGGTTGAGTGGAAGGCGACAAAGGTACTGGTAAATGAAATTCACTCTGAGAAGAAGGATGTTACAGGTGGTGTGCCACAGGGATCTGTCCTTGGTCTGATTCTTTTTAACATTTTTGTTACTAATATTGCGGAGGGGTTGTCGGGTAAAGTTTGCCTCTTTGTAGATTATATCAACATCTGCAATAGATACCCAGGAAGGAGTAGATAACATGAGGTGAGATGGGGACTACCAAAAGAGACTGCTACAGCTGGAAATAGATCTGCACGTGCAAGTATTTATCTTCTGGAATATCTCCCTAGCATGTCCTGCTGTGACACTGACCCAGTCAATACCGGAGTAATTGAAAATCACCCATTTATTACTGTGTTGTAACTTTTGTTAGCCTCCCTGATTTCTTTGAGCATTTCATCATCCATTTCTTCATTCTGGCCAGGTGGTATACATCTGAGGGTGTTGAAAGAACTGAAATATGAGATTTCAGATCTATTATTAGTAATCTGTGAACTATCATTAAAATCATCTGCCATACCTGAAGATTGGCGAATGGCCAAGGTAACGCCAATTTTTAAAAAGGGTTCCGGGGGTGATCCAGGAAACTACAGACCAGTGAGCCTGTTGTCAGTACCGGGAAAAATGGTAGAAAACATTATAAAGAACAAAATTACTGAACATGTAGACAGTCATGGTTTAATGGGTGAAAGTCAACACTGCTTTAGCCAAGGAAGGTCTTGTCATACTAATCTCTTATATTTTTTTGAAGGTGTGAATAAACAGGTGAGCCAGTCGATATAGTGTATCTGGATTTTCAGAAAGCCTTTGACAAGGTCCCTCATGAGAGACTCTTGATGAAATTAACAAGTCATGGGATAGGAGGCAGTGTACTATTGTGGATCAGGAAATGATTAAAAGGTAGAAAGCAGAGGAAAGGGCTAAATGGCCAATTTTTCCAATGGAGAAAAGTGAATAGTGGAGTACTCCAGGATCTGTGCTGGGTCTGCTGATTTATTTATTTATTTTATTTATTTAGCTGCATTTATATCTCGCTTTTCACCGGGTCAAAGCGGTTGGGGGATTTTTAACATGTTTGTAAATAACTTAGAAATGGGAATAACAAGTGAGGTAATCAAATTTGCAGATGACACAAAATTATTCAAAGTTGTTAAAACCCAAGAGGATTGTGAAAAATTGCAAGAGGACCTTGATAAACTGGAAGACTAGATGTTCAAATGGCAGATGAAATTTAATGTGGACAAGTACAAAGTAACCGTGGCAGGCCGCATCCGGTGCCCTAAGCCCATCCTTACTCACCCCCACCTCCCTCAGCCTTCTCACCCCCTCCCCCACCCTTTTCCCCACCCTTACAAATTTCACAGACACGATTTTCTTATTGGAAGTACCAACCGGTCGCAGCTTTATTATATTTCAAACAATTAACTTTACAATATCAAACAGTTCTGTAAACAATCTCCCCCCAGCGGAGTGATACCCCCCCAGCCATAATTAGCAAAGTGGGGTCGCATCCGTTCCGGCCGTGTCCGACCACCGGCCAATTTCCTACCGCCCTTTCCCCGACCTCGCCATATGACTAGCAAAGGCCAGCAGGGCTTATCCGGGTCGGGGGCACCCCGCCCCCGCCCAAGTATGACCAAACGGCTCCGGGCCCCGGAAACCTCCGGGATCCCGCCTTGACAACACCACCCCAACTGCGACACCCCGAAAACACCACCCCACATACAAAATTGAAGGGAGGGAGGGCGGGAAGCCTTTTTGTCTCCAAAACCGCCGCTGAAAAAAGGGGGGAGCATAAACCGCTCCTACCTTATAACCCCTCTAACGCCGGCAGCTCTGATTGGCTCCGCTCTCTCCATCTGCGGAGCCAATCCCTTTAAAAAATGCTGCCGGCGTCATCATCCTCCGCACGCTCGCTCCCTCTTTCCTCCCCCCCCCCTTTCCTTTCTTCAGAAGCCGGAAGGAGGGCCGGGACCGGGCCGACCGCCCGGTTACCGGCGTCCTTCGCGACTCCGCGCTCGGACTTGAATTAACCGTGGCAGGCCGCATCCGGTGCCCTAAGCCCATCCTTACTCACCCCCACCTCCCTCAGCCTTCTCACCCCCTCCCCCACCCTTTTCCCCACCCTTACAAATTTCACAGACACGATTTTCTTATTGGAAGTACCAACCAGTCGCAGCTTTATTATATTTCAAACAATTAACTTTACAATATCAAACAGTTCTGTAAACAATCTCCCCCCAGCGGAGTGATACCCCCCCAGCCATAATTAGCAAAGTGGGGTCGCATCCGCTCCGGCCGTGTCCGACCACCGGCCAATTTCCTACCGCCCTTTCCCCGACCTCGCCATATGACTAGCAAAGGCCAGCAGGGCTTATCCGGGTCGGGGGCACCCCGCCCACGCCCAAGTATGACCAAACGGCTCCGGGCCACGGAAACCTCCGGGATCCCGCCACCGGCACTGGCATATTAATGCCCTTGTGCCGCCCCCCCAATGCCCTGCTGCGACCAGTTAGTATCCCTGTGTAAAAACACCTTCCAAGGCCTCTTGCCAATCATTCAACAGTAAATCTATATCCACAGGGGACAAATGAACACCATCAATCCTGTACAACCCCGTACACGCCACTTCCACCCACGGGTGAAGAACTTGAATCCCACCTTGCCCAATTAACCACCGTCCTATTTGACGATTTATTTTTGTAAGACCCCGCGACCAACGCCGCTGGGCCGCACAAACAGGCCTTGGAATAATGTCTGACCAAATTAACTGGATTCCCGGGAACATACTCAATAATATAGTTAAATCTTTTATAACAATTCTGATGAGTTGCTTACAAGTCCAGGTAACTAGGTCGTTGCCACCTAAATGCAACAACAACAGCCTTGGCTGGCCCCTCACTCGCTCATGGTGCCGGAGCAAAGGCAGGAGCTGAGACCACCTCAACCCTCTCTCACCCAGCCATAGCAGCGACACTTGAGCAGGATCCAGCCCCAGATTAGGCCCCAATGGCCGCTCAGCCGCCCGCCGGCCGGCCCAGTACATGAAAGAGTGCCCGATCATCCAACAGCTCTGGACACTCCCTCCTGCAACTGCAAAAGAAAAGAAGAGTTAATCCATATCAGGTCCCCCCCCCCCTTTTTTTTTTTTTTTTTTTATAAACGAACATAACCCCGGAAAGCCTGAGAACGCCACCTCCCAATACTCTGAATGTCCTGCTGCGACAGGCCCGCAGCAGCAGCACTGGTAGCCGCGCCAATACGAAAAGAATGAGCTGCATAATGTTCGGGGGGCTCGCCTACAACCTTCAATGCCAACCTCAGAACTGCTACCACCTGAAAACGTGTAAGCAGTCGCCCGTCCGCATGCAGAAACAACCCCCCAACTTTCAATGGGCGTTCCCGTAAGAAAGCACGCATGGCGCTCACCGGACAAGTGTGAAACCCTGGAATCTCACTCAGCCGGACCCACAAACCCTTGCCTTGCGGATCAGTCTTGGATTTTGGCAACAAAATTCGCAACTGCCTTTTCTCAAAGCAAACATGTTGACGCTGTAGAATCCCCACATCTCCCCCCTTTGATGATCGCGCCACCAACTCCCCCATGCGAAAAGCCCCAAAAAATGCCAAAGTAAAAACTGCTCGAAAAAGCGTCGCCTCATACTGCGACGAGGCCACCACCGCTAAGGACTTGCATATTCTTTCTAGTAAATCATGAGTGATGGGACGCCGAGCATCCAGGTGTACAGGTGCTGCTCGACCCCATCCTTGCAAGAGCCGACGAGCTAAGGCACTCCCTGACGGGAAGTCCCAGCCCACCGCCTTCACGAAATACTCGAAACCCGCCAAATGACTACGCACTGCCGAGCGAGTCACTCCATTCTCCTTAGCCCATACCACATATTGTCCTAGCAATTGAGCTGAAACCGGCCCAAACTGCCAACCCGAGCGTTCCAAAAATTCCACCACCACCTGACATCCTCGCCGATACGCTGCCCATGTACCAGCCGCTACAGAACACCGCAACAAGTCTTTCATCCCGGACGGCCAAGACTCCATAACTTCCAAGGGACCGCACCTCCTTCTGTATCCGCTTGTGGCGCCAATCGTCGGAATTGCTCGAACTTGAAACGGGAAAGAGAATCAGCGATGGCATTAGCATACCCTGGAATATGTTGAGCTTTCAGGTACACATTTAACCGCAAACAAGCTAAAATTACTTCCCTCATCAAGTTAGCCACCAAAACACAGTGCGGTGAATAATGGTTCACCACCTGCACTACAGCCTCATTATCACACCACCACAAAACCTTTTTGTTACAAAGTCTTTCCGGCCATAACTCTAATGCTACTAAAATGGGAAACAGCTCTAAAAAAGTTATATTACTAGTAAGCCGTGACTCAAACCAGGACTTCGGCCAACGCTCCGCACACCAAGCCCCAGCGAAATAAATGCCCAAACCTATGCCCCCTGCCGCGTCTGTATACAATTGCAAATCCGCACTACTGAGCTCCGGTTCCATTAAAACTGTGGTCCCATTAAACTCCTCCAAAAAGACCTGCCAGATCCGCAAATCCGCCTTAATTGACTTCGAGACCCTCAAATGATGATGAGGCTTACGCACCCCCGCCGTAGCTGCTGCCAACTGCCTCAAAAATACCCGGCCCATCGGTATCACCCAACAAGCAAAATTTAATGAGCCTATCAAAGCTTGCATCTCCCTCAGCGTCAAGGATGATGATGCCAGCACATTGGCCACTAACACCCGCAATTTGCGAATTTTATCTTGGGGAAGACGTGCCACCATTAAGTCCGAATCGAGCTCAACCCCCAAAAAAGTGATCCGCGTAGTAGGACCTTCCGTCTTTTCTTTTGCCAACGGTACCCCCAATTCCTTGGACAAATCCACAAAACCATCCAGCAATACACGGCATTCCTCAGATTGTTCCGACCCGACAAATAAAAAATCATCCAAGTAATGCACTACCTGCACTATACCCACTTTACGTTCAATTGCCCACTGTAGAAAAGTACTAAACTTCTCGAAGTATGAACAAGAGATGGCACAGCCCATGGGCATGCATTTATCAAAATATATACCATCTTCAAAGCAAAAACCCAACAAGTAGAACGACGCAGGGTGCACTGGAAGCAGCCGGAACGCAGACTCAATATCTACCTTTGCCATCTGCGCCCCACGCCCAGCGGATCGTACTAGGCTCACTGCCTTGTCGAACGACGCATATCGCACGGAACAGAATTCCCGTGGAATATAGTCATTAACCGAATCTCCGATGGGGCTGGACAAATTATGTATCAGGCGGAATTTCCCCGGCTCCTTTTTCGGTATTATACCCAATGGAGAAATTACCATTCTTGCGAATGGCGGACTGACGAATGGGCCCGCTATCCTACCAAGCAACAATTCCGCTGCCAACTTTTCCTTCACCACCGACGCGAATCGCTTCACTGACACTGAATTCCGCCCCGCCGACCCCCCCACCTGCCCACACACTGGGATCACAAAACCATAATTTAAACCAAAATATAAAGCCTCCCTATCCTTTTGTCGAGGGTACCGGCCCAACCACGCATTCAATACTTGCACTCTAACAGGCGTGGGGGCGAGGCCAAAGAACCCTGCATTACTTTGTGCTAGAAGTAGGGGGCTGGGAGATCCCTTTTTTGACACATTTGACTGCTGAATGCGCTCCTCCGCAGAGGGAACACACGTGGCGAAATTTGCAGTCTGGAAAAGGGCACGAGGTCTTGTTGAACCTCCAACAAACGTCGCCTGTCCCATTTCCCCCTGTACGCTGTTGTACGAGACTCGCTCCCCCACGAAAGGACCGACCAGTCCCAACCCCACTCGCGACCGCACCTTTAGCCCCTCCTCCGACACCAACCCTGGCCGACATCTGGGTCAACCACAAATTAATGTCCTGCATTCCCCATGACACAAGTCTGTTCTCTTCCATCTTGTCTCTAAATTTCTCATCATAGTTTAACCATGACCACCCTTCATGTGTCTGCGACGCCTCCAAGATTGAATCCGCGTAAGATAAAAGCCTCTCGTATTGCCCCGGGTAATGCTGTCCCCAAACACTAGTCAAACGCAAAAAAGCACGTGTCCAATTGACCACATTCCGTGAAACTTTCTTAACACGCCCCGCCTTCTCATCCTCCTTACGTTTCTTCTTGCTTTCACCAGAACATTTGCGACCTTCTAGCAACCGGAAAATATCTATATAACGCCGCTTTTTAATTTTATGCCTCAACTTCCGTGGAACTCCCTCCCATAATTCTGAAATTACCACTGCTGAAGGCAAACCACCCTCTGAACCCCTTCCTAAAACCTTTTTATCACCCTTCCTCCGCCGACCCGTGCTATCTTCTGATGACGTCAGCGAAGAAGACGACACCGAGGACGAAGTGGACGAAGAACTGGACCTGCGACGCCGTCTACAGGAATGTTTTCTTTTTGCCGTCCTTTTTGCTTTCTTTTTACCACTCTCCCTACTCTTCTCACCCGAATCCACCTGTAACTCACCTGCAACACCAGTCGCAGACGCAACCACCTCCTCCGGACCAATATCCACTGTACTGAGCTCAGCATCCCGCTCTCGTCCGCCAACTTCTCGAACCGCACCCTCACTGGACATCCCCCGCTGCTGGATCAAAGTCGAATCCACGCGTTCTACTTGCCGCTGTCCACTGTCGGCTCTTCCTGATAATGGTGTTGGACCCTGTGGAGACATAATAGGAAAAAGAGGGGGAGGGGGAACAGGAGAAGACCACCCTGGCTGCCATGCATCCAACCATTCAGCTCGAGAGGAACCCTGCCCACCCCCCAACCAGTGTCCCCATTGCGAGGGACCATTCCAAGCCCCATAGGTACCATGGCCCCTCTGAACACTCTCCCAGGACGCCCTGTCTCGAGGATTTATGGTATGTGCAGCTACAGGCATAACCATAGGTCCTAATCCCAAATTCCCATAACCCCATCCCCCTTGAGTTAGACACCCTTGCTCCCGCTCATGCCCACCCTCCACTAAATCAGCCCCATCCCTAACAGATCCGTGCTCATTTAAAGCCGCGGGCAGAGACTCAGAATTAGCCCCCACACCTCGTACTTGAGGCTGTCCTCGCCTAGCTTGCCCCCTCGCTCTGGATCCTGCAGCCCCTTTTCCCTGCACTGATGACAACCCTTCTCCCCGACCTCGTTGAGGCGCCTTTGCTCGAGGCGGCCTCCGACTGGCAGTTCCTCGATGCCCCCGGCCCCCACCGCTACCCCCCCTCCCAGCAAACCCACCCCTATTACCAACTTGAGCACCCCTTGCCTGCGCAGCCCTATTAGGGCCCACTGCCCCAGCCCTCACTCCACGTGCCATTCTACAACGGAGCACAGGCCCCTATCAAGAACGCCTGGGTAGAATAAAGTTCACAGGGTTTTTTTTTTTTTTTTTAATCTCTTTGCCCCCAAAGGTCCCTTCTCACCCTTCTCAAATTGAGCCCTCAGCTGACAAGACCTCCGTAGCACAACGCCGAAGATCCCACGCCAAAATTCTCAACCCCCAGCAAAACCCCGCTCAAGCCCCGAGAACTTACCCGGCTGCCCCAACTACCGTATAGCCCTGCTTCCTCGTGCTGCCCCCGATTTCACGCTCACCAAACGCCGGACACGAGAAGCCTTTTTGTCTCCAAAACCGCCGCCGAAAAAAGGGGGGAGCATAAACCGCTCCTACCTTATAACCCCTCTAACGCCGGCAGCTCTGATTGGCTCCGCTCTCTCCATCTGCAGAGCCAATCCCTTTAAAAAATGCTGCCAGCGTCATCATCCTCCGCACGCTCGCTCCCTCTTTCCTCCCCCCCCTTTCCTTTCTTCAGAAGCCGGAAGGAGGGCTGGGACCGGGCCGACCGCCCGGTTACCGGCGTCCTTCGCGACTCCGCGCTTGGACTTGAATTTATGCACCTAGGAAAGAACCACCCAAACTCTGGTAACATGATGCAAGGTTCCACATTAGGAACCACCACTTAGGAAAAAGATTTAGGCATTGAAACCCTCCACCCAGTATGCAACGGCATCCAGGAAGGCAAATAGAATCTTAGAAATCATAAGTAAAGAAATGGAGAATAAAACAAAGGATATTATAATGCCTCTGTATCATTCTATGGTGCAATGGCACCTTGAATATTGTGTGCAATTCTAGTCACCGTTTCTTAAAAAGGACATAGCAGAAGTAGAAAAGGTACAGAGAAGAGCCACCAAAATGGTAAAGAGGATAGAAAATATTTTTTCACTCATCGCGTAGTCAAACTCTGGAATTGGTTACTAGAGTATGTAGTAAAAGTTGTTAGTGTAGCTGGGTTTAAAAAAGGTTAGGTCAATTTCCTGGAGAAAAGGTCCATAAACCATTATTAAAGAGGACCTGAGAAATCCACTGCTTGCCCCAATACAAGCATTGTGGAAACTGTGTCTCTTTTTGGGAAACTGCTATGTACTTGTGACCTGGATTGGCCACTGTTGAAAATAGGATACTGGGCTTGATGGACCTTGGTCTGACCCAGTATGGCATATCTTGTGTTCTTATGAGATCTAGCTAAACTTGACGAATGGTCAAGAATTTGGCAGCTGAGATTTAACATTAAAAATTGCAGGGTCATGCATATGGGCTGCAAGAATCCAAGGGAGTGGTACAGTATAGGGATTTAAGTATTTCTGTCTGTGAAAGAAGAGCAGGATCTGGGTGTGATTGTTTCTGATGATCATAAAGTGGCTTATCAGGTAGAAAAGGCGAAGGCAAAAGCCAGAAGGATGATTGAGTGCATAGAGAGCGGAATGGCCAGCAAGAAAAATGAGGTGATAATGCCTCTGTATAAGTCTTTCATGAGACCTCATTTGGAGTATAGTGTGCAATTCTGGAGACCGCACCTTCAAAAGGATGTAAAAAGGATGGAGTTGGTGCAGAGAGTGGCTACCAAAATGATTAATGGTCTTCATTATATATGTTAACAATAATTACGTAAATAGTTTTTGGTGTAACCATTACAATGTTAAATCTTTAGTTACAATGTAAATAGTTGTAATTCCATTCTATATAAACTGTGGTTCCATGTAAACCGCCCCTGATCTCTGGAAGGGACGGTATAGAAAAACTGTCCAAATAAATAAAATAAAATAAAAATTATAACACAGATGAGACAGGCTTAAAAATCTCAATATGTATTCTTTAGAGGAAAGGTGGGATAAAGGAGATATGATAGAGACATATAAATACCCCCATGGCATAAATGCACAGGATGAGAGCCTCTTTCAATTGAAAGAAAACTCTGCAACAGGGGGACATAGGATGAAGGTGAAAGGTGATAGACTCAGAAGTAGCATGCCAACATATTTCTTTATGGAAAGAATGGTAGATGCATGGAATGGTCTCCCAGTGGAAGTTGTAGAGATGAGCACTGTAATGACAAACACAGAAAATCTTTAAGGGAAAAAAGGGACTATAGTGATTGATATGGAAGGGCAAACTAGATAGGCCATTTGGTCTTTTTCTGCCGTCATGTTTCTATATTTCCATTAATTATTATCACACAATAGTGTGGTAGTGAACGTTAGCAAATCTAGCTGATAGTATGGGAACATGAGAGCACAGATATAATTTGCAAGAGGAAGAATTAGAAGAGGATGGACTGGAAAAGGCAACCAAATACAGAACAGAGATGCTAACAGGAAAAAAGCTCTGACAGCAAGGTTCAAAGGACGTGACAAGGAGTAGCTAAGACGCAGAATGTGGTACTTTGTGTCGCCGCTTTGTTGCCTGCAACAGGCCATGTGCTTCGGCACACATGGTCTACTGCTTCTGAACCCCCAATTTATGTTAGAGGGGGGTCAGAAGTGGCAGGCCATGTGTGCCATGCCCTCCCTTGACCCAGCTGCCTGAATCGGCGGTAGCACCGCTCAGTATGACAGGGACATGGCTCTGCATGGGGGGGGGGGGGGGCAGAAATCTTTGGGCCGGCTCTGGAGCTGGGTGTAAGAGAAAAGATAGAATCTTTGTGTAGGAAATTCAGTGCCTGTGGTGGCATGAAAGAGCTTATTTGATGCCAGAATTAGGAGATATTGAGAATATTTTTATAGAAGAGAAGTGTGTATGAAGCTTGAATGAAAGCCGAAGAGAAATTTTAAATGTAAATGTGAGAACTTTTCCCTTGGTGACTGAAATAAGGCTGAGGGAGCTCTGAAGCCCATTTAAGCAGTTTTAAAACTAAGCTGAATGAAGATTTGAATTGATTTATCAGAGAATGAGAGCTTGACTTGTTTTCTTGAACACTGTTTTAAGAAAAGTTCAACGATGTGTGAGACTTGCTTACAAGAGCACTGGAATCCTTCAAGCAGTGAAGGAAATGTTAGGCTGAAGGTATAAAACTCCCAGTGTAGTGAGAGAAAAACTTGAAAGTGAGCTACATATTGAATTGTTTCAGTGAGGAAGAGAGTGTATGTTTGAAAGAGTGAAGGATTGAATGTGTAGAAAAAACCCAATGCCTTATTTAAAGAACTAAAGTTAATTGGCAATTGGTATAGCTTTCCAGAACAGATTGACAGTTTTAAAAGATTGGCTCTGGCACATAAAGAAAAAATCTGGGTTTGGCACAGAGAATTCTCTAGTAGGGAAAGGGAACTGGCTTATCTGCTATTTTTTGGGAAATAGCAAGCCACACCAGTAAGAGAAACAAAGAAAAGGACAGGAACACTTTTCTGGGTTGCACACATACTGTAGCTAGGGAGATAGTTTCTTTTATTGATTTTTAAAGGTAGGATGTAGGTATCCTGACTACAGCTGGACATTGCTGGAACAGAGAGGATCCTAAGGCGCCCAACATCCAAGAAAGCTGCAGGACCTGGAAAGCAGAATGAGATAAGTGACTGACACACCATAATAACTGTTTTTTTGAAACACACTAATGCACTAGTATATTTTTTAAAACAAAAGATTTCCTGCAGGGGTGCATGTGAAACACAGTGTTAAAACTGTTCTTCTATAAAGGAATAAAGAAACTTCAGGCTTTAAACAGGCTAACTAATACTTACCTTATGTGGAAAGGATCCATATTATACTACTGTTGAATAATAGAAACACTTAAACTGTTCATAGCATATAGTTGATTATATTAGGGCAATGTACAAATGTGTTGGTGAAGACTCATTGTCATAAAGAAACTGAATCTACTTGAAAGCTTTATAAAGTGTGTTATTGTTTATTACAATAATTGAATTTACACTATTTTCTTCAAATTAAAATAGGAACATATTCAAAAGGAAACTTGTTCAAGTGGTTCATTGTGGGAGAGTTCTCATCCCTTGGTAAGTCCTGATTTTGAAATTTGAGGTTCCTGAAACGCAATGGCATATAGCGTAAAAAATACCAAATATTTCCTCTGTAAGCTGTGAGTTTCCACAGGTGGTTTACCTGAGGTAACTTAGCCTATTGTGACACTCATAACATCAAGGTAAAGTAAGGTAACACCCCCATGGAGCCCCTGGTTTTCATATATATATATAAAATAAGTGGTGCATGTTAGGTTGTGAATCATTAAGTCCAGTAATTGAAACAAACTCAGCCAGTGGTTCCAATATATTCACAATCTAATACAACCAGCTTTCAGCAAAGCCTGCAGTGCTCAGTCTAGTTCCCCCCCCACCCCCCACCTGCAAAAAACACTGCACTCTTGAGGAGTAATTATTAAACCCCATGAATACCAGCCCACAGGCTGCATAATGTTATATTACAATTTTATGCAGCCTTCCTCCAACCAAAACTAAACTCAAAGTGACTTATATCAGGCAAAATAATACAATAATCAAATAAAAGTTCACACCTGCAGGCAAGGCAGCACTTTCAGGAAGTTGAGTCTGTACCATGTCTTAATGGGTTTTTTTTTAAATGTCAATGTCAGTAAAGCTGTGGACCTCATTTCACAGACGAAACTTCTTGCATTTCTGCAGTACTCAAATGAACAGCCTCCATGTTGTCAGTGGTCTACACCTGTTATCTTACCTTCCTGCCAAATTGATCAATGCACAGTCCTGGTCCTATAGTCTCTATCCTCTTCACAAGCTTCTAGCACCTTTCTCTGGGTTTAAATTCCTTCTCAAGCCCGCCAAGCTTCATGCTGAATTCTGTCCTTAGATTTAGCCTTCCCATTGCCTATGTGGTGTGGATAAAAATGGTTCCAGTTGGCACTTATAGCAGTGCATGTAGGCTGCAATCAGAACTGTAGCTATGTGGGGTGAAAGGCTGAAACGTCAGAGGTAGCATCTTTAGGGTTCGATGGAGAGGGGAAGTACAGTATGTTTGGGATGAGGGTTGGTTCAGAAGGCAGCATCTGGAAGGGAAGGCGAGAGAGAGAAGCAGAGCTGGGGAGTACTGGTATGGGAGAGTTTTCTGGCATTGTCTGGAAAGGGGGTGGAGAGCAGAAAGCCACATCTGGAGGGGTAGGGGAATACAGTGCTGAAATATATGTTTTTGTGGGGCTGGGGGGGGGGAGGGGGATGTAGGCAGGGGCTGCCTGTGAGGGATGCAGGGTCATGTGCAGAGACTCAGTGGGGCCTCATTTCATAAGTCTGTAGGGGCCTAAAAGCGGGGTCATATGCAAAAACCCAGTCACTTACAGTATCGGTAGGGCTAGCTTTGAATGCAGGTGGCTGACAGAGGAGGATGCAACTACAGGAGGAGAGGAAGAATATTACACAAGAGCTGGAGGGGGGAGGGGGGCTGGATTAATGGATAAGAGTGACTGCCAACTGAAGACTTTGATCCTTCCACCTTGCCACACCTCATGCCTGGAATAAACTACCTGAGTCGGTGCGTCAGGCTTCATCTCTGGTCCTTTTCAAATCCAGGCTGAAAACTCACCTCTTCAAGGCTACTTTTGGATCCTGATCTGCTTAGTCTCCTATGTGTTACCTCACTATTCCCCTAGATATATCCTTGTTCTCAGCTGCTGTGCTGTCTGTCTTGACTAGACTGTAAGCTCTGATGAGCAGGCAGCGTCTTTTATATGTGTCTCTACAGCGCTGCGTATGCCTTGTAGTGTTATACAAATGATTAGCAGTAGCCGGATGATGGGATTGTGAAGGGATGGAGAAGAAATGAGGATGGCTAGAATAATGGGAAACGATGGGGTTTAAGTGAGTGGTGAAAGACTGGAGGAAGGAGAGAAAGTGAGAGTAGAGAGTATCGTATACAATGTTACCTTTGACAAGGGGAGAAATGGACTGTAAACTGCTGCACTGAGAGGACAGGTTAAGGGAAGATAAAGAGAGGAAAGAATACAGTTAAAATAAAGACTACTGAGAATAAAATAAAAGTAAATTCTGAAAAAGTAAGAACTCCAAAAAAGAGAAAAAGCAATAATTCAGCTGTATACAACGGGATAGAGGAATAGAGCACCACCACTCTGCAGACTAGGGAATATACAATAACAATCTCCCCTTCCCCTCCCCAGTTTATGAAGCACCAGCAGACATACAGAAAAGACCACCTGCTTGCAACTAATCACCCCTGTGACCTCTAAGAGATATGAAGGTATAGGACAGCCATTAATTGAATCTGTCTTGTCAAAGCTTTCATCTTCTGTTGAATGATGAGCTATGCAGGATGCCTAAATGTCAACAGCAGTGAGTGATAATGATATAGTGCAATATTGGATTGAAGTTCCTTTCAGTAGATTAGTGTTTAAAGCTAAGAAAAGTATAATTTCCAAAGCGAGATGTGTTCCAAACCCTTCAGCATTCATACAGGCTGGAAAAGATTTCACACACCATTTCCAGAGAACTAGGTGTAATCAGGGCCGGATTTACCTATACGCCATGTACGCCATGGCGTAGGGCCCACAGCCGGCAGGGGCCCACAAAAAAAGAACCAGGTAATTTTTTTTTTACTCAATTAAAAAAAAAACCTGGTGGCTGCCGCCGCGGGGCCCCCTCTGCTGCCGCGGGGGCCCCGTCTACAAGCTGAAGCGGTGCGGTGCGGTGCGGTCGGGTCGGGTCGGGTCGGGTCTCTCCCTCCCTCCTTCCCTCCCTGCAGGCTGCGAGAGACGCGAAGATAGAGCGTCTCCTCGCGTCTGTGTTAAGCCCGCAGGGGCTGATGGGATTTCCCATCAGCCCCTGCCGGCTTAACACAGACGCGAGGAGACGCTCTATCTTCGCGTCTCTCGCAGCCTGCAGGGAGGGAAGGAGGGAGGGAGAGACCCGACCGGACCCGACCCGACCGCACCGCACCGCACCGCTTCAGCTTGTAGACGGGGCCCCCGCGGCAGCAGAGGGGGCCCCGCGGCGGCAGCCACCAGGTTTTTTTTAAATTACATTTTTCTTTAGGCCGGGGGGGGGGGGTAGGACTGGTAATGGGCTATGGGGGGGGGTAGGACTGGTAATGGGCTATTGGGGGGGCTGGGGCGGGAAATGGACTGGGGGGGGTAGGGCTGGTAATGGGCTATTGGGGGGCTGGGGCTGGAAATGGGCGGGGCTGGGCTGGGCTGGGCTGGGCTGGGCTGGGCTGGGCTGGGGGGGGTTAAGGCTAGAGGTGGGCTGATGGGGTTAGGACTGGTAATGGACTGTGGGCTGTTGGGGGGGGCTTAGAACTGGCAATGGGCTTTAGGGGGGGGGGTTAAGACTGGTAATGGGCTGTGGGCTGATGGGGCTGTCTGGTAATGGGCTATGGGGGGGGGCTAGGACTGTAAATGGGCTGGGGGGTTAAGACTGGAGGTGGGCTGATGGGTTTAGGACTGGTAATGGGCTGTTGGGGGGGGGTTAGAACTGGTAATGGGCTTTGGGGGGGTTAAGACTGGTAATGGGCTGTGGGCTGATGGGGGTTGTCTGGTAATGGGCTATGGGGGGCTAGGACTGGAAATGGGCTGGGGGGTTAAAACTGGAGGTGGGATGATGGGATTAGGACTGGTAATGGGCTGATGGGGGGGGGTAGGACTGGCAATGGGCTATGGGGGGCTGACTGGAAATGGGTTGATGGGGTTAGGACTGGAAGTGGGCTGATGGGGGGTTAGGACTGGTAATGGGTTATAGGGGGGGGCTTAAACTGAAAATGGGGTGATGGGGGGTTAAGGACTGAAAATGGGGTGATGGGGGGTTAAGGACTGTAAGTGGGGTGATGGGGGGGCTAGGACTGGTATTGGGTTGGGGGGTTGCTAGGACTGGAAATGGGCTGATGGATGGCTAGGACTGGAAATGGGCTGATGCAGGGACTAGAAGGGAATGGATGCTGGGTGAGGCTGGAACTAGAAGGGAGCTGATGTTGGGGGAGGATTAGAATGGGATGGGGCTGGAAGAGTAAAATGGAGAAGGGAAAAATATTTTGTGTGGGAGGGATAAAAAATCTACAATTGGCCGGGTATTGGGAGAGTAAGTGGGGATTGAGGATGGAGGGGTAAAATTTGAGTGGATGAAATAGGAATGAGGAAAGAGCAAAAGGAGAAAGATTAGTATGTTAAAGCAGATGTAGAGAGAGAATGGAAAAAAATCTAGAAGAGAGAAGAAAGGACAAATGGACAGCAGACGATGGAGAGTTAGCAGAAGACACGAAGAAACCAGAAGAAAGTGGCTGGAGCAATTGCAGCTGAAAAAAATGCACAAAAGGTAGAAAAATATCTCTTTATTTTGAATTTATTAATTGGAATATGTCAGCTCTGGTAAATGTGCATCATTAACATCTGCGCTTTGTTTAGTACAAGAGCAAATTAATGTATAGTTTTATTTCTACAGTGTTGTACATTCCAAGTTTGGCTTTTGGGATTCCCAGTTTAATTATTGTCTTCCTATTTCTAAATTGTGATTACTTGTTTGGTGATGGTCTATGTTCTGCATGTGTAACTGAGCTGAGGTGTTCTGTTTATATAATTCCTATTTGACATTGCCACTTGTTCTCTTTCCCCAGTAGGTCATGTATTGTTGTTCTCTGAAATGTATTGGTTTAATATTTGCAGTGTTGCCTTTTGATTGGTAGAGTATGGTGCTTTGTGAGTCCTGGTAGTGCTGTTAGGATACGGCGGGTTTACTATGGGCAGTGTTTGTAGTAGTTCCTAATGTGTCTGGCAGTTGGCACTGGATTATAGTAATGTAGAAATCTTTTAGTCTTTCTTTATCCATACACTCATTAAGAGGCACGTTTACTAAAAGTTAGTATATGGTAACATTATGCAAATATTTATGCAAATGAGGCCCCTTATGCAAATGAGGTCCGCACCCCCCTTGGGCCGCCCCTGCTGGGGGCCCACAATTTTTGTTGGCGTAGGGCCTCACTCAAGGTAAATCCGGCCCTGATTGGGAGAGTAAGTGGGGATTGAGGATGGAGGGGTAAAATTTGAGTGGATGAAATAGGAATGAGGAAAGAGCAAAAGGAGAAAGATTAGTATGTTAAAGCAGATGTAGAGAGAGAATGGAAAAAAATCTAGAAGAGAGAAGAAAGGACAAATGGACAGCAGACGATGGAGAGTTAGCAGAAGACACGAAGAAACCAGAAGAAAGTGGCTGGAGCAATTGCAGCTGAAAAAAATGCACAAAAGGTAGAAAAATATCTCTTTATTTTGAATTTATTAATTGGAATATGTCAGCTCTGGTAAATGTGCATCATTAACATCTGCGCTTTGTTTAGTACAAGAGCAAATTAATGTATAGTTTTATTTCTACAGTGTTGTACATTCCAAGTTTGGCTTTTGGGATTCCCAGTTTAATTATTGTCTTCCTATTTCTAAATTGTGATTACTTGTTTGGTGATGGTCTATGTTCTGCATGTGTAACTGAGCTGAGGTGTTCTGTTTATATAATTCCTATTTGACATTGCCACTTGTTCTCTTTCCCCAGTAGGTCATGTATTGTTGTTCTCTGAAATGTATTGGTTTAATATTTGCAGTGTTGCCTTTTGATTGGTAGAGTATGGTGCTTTGTGAGTCCTGGTAGTGCTGTTAGGATACGGCGGGTTTACTATGGGCAGTGTTTGTAGTAGTTCCTAATGTGTCTGGCAGTTGGCACTGGATTATAGTAATGTAGAAATCTTTTAGTCTTTCTTTATCCATACACTCATTAAGAGGCACGTTTACTAAAAGTTAGTATATGGTAACATTATGCAAATATTTATGCAAATGAGGCCCCTTATGCAAATGAGGTCCGCACCCCCCTTGGGCCGCCCCTGCTGGGGGCCCACAATTTTTGTTGGCGTAGGGCCTCACTCAAGGTAAATCCGGCCCTGGGTGTAATGCAACTGAGTAGATAATGGGAAATGCTGCTTTGAATGAACTCTTTTGCTGACCATGTCCAATGTTCAATATTGATGAGAGGGTATGGAACAGTAATAGAATATCTCAACTAAATAATTGATTGGAGGGCTAGTCCAGTGGTTCTGTGGCAATACTATGCACAGCCCTGAGGAAGGTCCTTAGTTCAATCCTTAAATTGGGTTTTCTGCTCCCTGGTTGGCTAGAAAAGCTGTGGAAGTAGCATTCACACCCCCTGGGGTGGGGGTGGGGGGAGGAAGATTGCAGTCATCACTCAAAGGCAGCACCTAATGGTTGGATTCAAGGCCCATGATTGCAGAATTCTGGAAGGAGCATTAATGCACAACCCACCTCCCCCCCAGCCAAAGATTACAAATGTAATATCCAGACTAAGTATATTGTTAGGGGGAGAAATAATAACAGGGAAAACATCTCCAGTTAGCTGAGTATGGAGGCTCATGATCCCTTATCCCAGCCTTGGTTCTGTTTTGAGCTGGACACATAAAGAAACGAGACAAAAGTAAAAAAAAAATAAAATAAAATTCACAAAAGCTTGCCAGAAGAAACACACCCTTGGGTTTTGACTATTGCAAGTTGCAAAGATACATAAAATGAAAAAGGTGTGTTGATATATAACGTATGGACATTAGTGAATATACTAAGTGCCCGATTCCGTTCCAGATGTTGATCCCCCCTGTACGTTCAGTCTAGCTCTGTGGGATCAGAATCATAAATAGTTCTACACGTGCAGGCTGGGACTGCAATTCAGTCCAGCCTGCACATGTGGGACTGTCCTCGGCTAACTCAGTTAAGGCTCCTTGATGGAGCCGCGGCACCATGGCGTCATGTTGCCATGGCACCGTGGCTCCATTGAAGAGCCACAATGCTGGCTGCCGGAAATTAAAGCGAATTCCCTGCAGCCTGACCCCCAATCTGGCCTCCTATGGCCATGGTCAGACTGCGGGGAATGTCCTCCAACCCCCCCCCCCCGCCCCATTTGTGCCCCTGACATTTTAAAAAATGACACATCCAGGGAAGTTATTTTACCTCGGAGGTGAAATAACTTCCCTGCACATGTTCCCGGCCCTGGACGTACAGGGCCAACATTAGAATAGGTTATGTATGTCCAGGGCCAGCGACCACCCAGACTCCACCCCGAGCTGCTTCTTCCCCGCCTCCGTCTAACTTCCCTGTACAACTGGCGGGGAAGTTAGTTACGGCCGGGTGAAGGCATGAATAGTGGGTATGGATGTCCCGTTGGGACGTCCATCCCTGCTATTCATGGTACAGAATAACCCCCTAAGAGATTTTTCTTAGAAGCCTCATTCGTGATTTATATGTGTATAACTGCAAATATGCAGGAACACAAAGGGAGCAAGGCCCTCGCAGCAATAGCAGAAACAAAAGGGGCGAAGGCCAGGAGAAGGTCACAGGTGCTAATATTTATTTGGTAAATCCCCAAATTTACAAAATAAATATTAGCACCTGTGACCTTCTCCTGGCCTTCGCCCCTTTTGTTTCTGTAATTGCAAATGTGCGCCTTGTAGCGCTTTACAAATGATCAGTAGTAGTAGATGTAAATGGCATCCTCACTTACATGGCCATTTCAGAAAGGACTCAGTTTACACGTGGATGTTAGTTACAAGGGGACATGTTGGGGATGTGGTTAGGGGGTGGCTGGGCAGTACATAATCTATATCTGTATTCCCCATTTCCGATATGAACTTCTTTCTATACCACCTTTCCAATATTTAAAGCGGTTTACATATAACAAAATCTAACAGAGTAGAAGTCTGCATCATGCTGTACAATGAAACTAAACTTAATAATCAGCAGGTAACAGCAACATGAACTTTTGATTACAGGTGAGTATTATAACATATTGTAACTATATACAAAGGGAGATGTAAAATGATCGTTACAAGTAAACAGCGTGGATGTCAGATTATAATCACAAGAGTATGTCCAATTGTCCATCATCGTTTACGGGGTATTGCATTACGGTCAGTGCTTAGGTACTCAGTGGTTTACGTTTGAAGTCCGGTTGTAAATGGGGAGTTAAGTCTGTTTAAAGTGATCCTGGAATAGATATGTTTTCAGCTTTTTATGGAATTCTGTCATGTCTATGACCAATTCTGTCATACGTATAACCAAAATGGTCCACGTCAGGATTTACGTCTGCTCCCTGGCATTTGTAGGTTTGTAAAAAGTGCATTCCGGTCACTCCTTACAGGAGGCATTAAGAGGGTTATCCTTTATTTCTCTCTCCAAACTTAACTTAGATAGAAACAGTGGCCTCTCTAGTTGATTGGCAGCCTTTAGACGTGTATGCTTGCAAAAGGGGCAGTTTGCATGTGTAAATGTCGGCTCATACACGTGGAAGGTGCCGGGTTGCCTCTTGAGTTTTGTGATATGTAGATTTGTAAAATAGCTCCTCCGGCTCCACCTATTACCACATACACATGCACTCCTGCACCAATTATTCATAGTTTAGAAAACTCTTCAGTTAGAACCCTTTCTAAAATATCAACAGAGCTGTAAACTTTGCAGCCTTGATGTTTCTCTTCTGATCGCCACGTCTTTTCTAGAATGTATCTTCACAGCTGCTAAAGTGATTCACCAATTAATACTCATGACACACCTTACAAGCCCCTGATTTTCTATGTGCATTAATAGAAAAAACTTATTGCCAATGAAGCTTACAAATGATTCCAAAAAATACTTAGCTCTTAAGTTGAATTTAAAATATATGACGACTTCCAATACAATCCCTTCCTCATTCTCCAGCATGGAGCATGCATCAGGGAGAGCTGGCCAGAGAAGATTCATAACTTTGTATAGTAGTTTTTTCTGTTCAAATCTCCCTTATTGAGAGTTTATAAAAATATCATTATATAGTACATCATCATCTCAGGCACAGGGAAAATATGAGAGTATGATTGTCATTTTTTAGAAGTTCCAGCATGATGAGGCAGAGGGAAAAGGAGAGGCTGATATTGGGGCTGTCGGCTGAGACAGGCCGAATATGGCACCAACTGGCAAGGTCCCATTACCCGAGCCCGAGCTAAAAATCAGCAATTGTGAACCTATCATCCCATGTATTGTCTTGTGAACAAGAATCGATCCTCATGCGTACTAACAGTAAACTATCAGGCTTTTGTTTCAAAGATGGCCCTTTATGGCTTCTTTCGAAAGCTTGTGATCAGAATACACACTTCTTTACATCCATTTCCTATTGGATTCTTCTATTGTCAGTTTACTGTCTAAATGGATCTCTTCTGGTTCTACAGACCCATTGATTGCAGCATTTCAGCGATTGATACTTCAGGACGTGGAGGCATTTGAAAGAAAGTTTCTGCCTATCAAGTAGAATTTGACTTTTGAACAATTTCAAGAGTTGAATGAGTTATCAAAAAATGATCAGATTATTGTCGGGAGAGCGGACAAGAGAGGAGCGGAAATCATACTATGATAACTACAATATGATGGAGAAGCAGAAAGGCAATTAAGTGACTCCAAATATTATCAGTTATTATCTGCTGACCCTTGTGGAGGAGTAGCCTAGTGGTTAGAGCAACTGCCAGAAGATCAAGGGTATAATTCCCACTGGCACTCCTTGTGACCTTGGGCAAGTCATTTTACCCTCCATTGCCTCGGAAGAAAAGACCTGGCAATCTACTTTCGGTGATACATTGCCAAGAAAACCCAGAGACAGTTGACAGGAGTAAGCACTGACATGATGGCACAAAAAAACCCAGAACAGCTGACCCTACAATATTTATTCAATCTAAAGTAGAGGTGGTGATAAAATATGGATAGGCACAGGGATATTTAACACAAAAGAAATTGCAATTTTTTATTAATAAAACTCCTTTAAAACCAATTTTTTACATGGTTCCAAAAACTTAAATACCCCTCCTGGATGTCCGATTGTTGCTCGTAATAATTCTGTTCTTGAGCCTTTATCAATTTTGGTTGACTGGTTGCTTAATCCTTTAGCTGCTCAAGCCAAATTGTTTGTGAAAGATACAACACAGATGTTAAATATCTTGGCTGCCTTGGATGATGATCAAGATGATGATTGGTTATTAATCTTTGATATTAATTCATTATATAAGAATGTAGACCAACAAGAGGCCTTGGAAGTGTTGACAAAACTTGATTGGCAGAATATTTTTCCCTCCTGGTTACCTAAATCCTTTATTCTAAGAATGTTAAATTTGGTCTTATGTGAAAACTATTTTTGTTTCAATAACAGATTTTACCATCAAAGTTTTGGTATTGCTATGGGGGCTACAGTAGTCCCCAAGATAGCAACATTATATGTAGCTGCAGGGGCAGCCCAAGGCAATCTGCTGCTTGAGGTTAAGGATGAGATGGCGCCCCCATTCCCCCCCCCCCTGTAGAGTGGTGGAGGGGGGCGCCTTCTCAAAACTCAGTCAGGGACTGAACCAAACCAAAAAGCTAATTAGATAATATGGAGGAAATGCAAGATGTTTACACACCAAGGAACTAAAAGAATGAGTGAGAATCACAGCACACTTTATAAAGCTAAATTATAACTCATTTTTATTTTGTTATAAACTGAGTTATGGTTCTTGCTTTTTCTTTTTGAACATATATTTTGTATCCACAGAACCCCTTCCCTCAACAGTAGGTGAAGAGCAGAACTCAATATCTTAAAAAAAAAAATCTGATTCTGGTCATTTCACTAACAAATATTCTTCAGTACCATAAATATTGGAAACTAATATAAAACCCTACAAAAGTCACCAAAGATCTACAAGGTCAAATCTACCATACCATTACCAGCATAAACTTCCAAAACTCATACAAAAAAAGCAGCACTATAAATATTGCAGCAGGCCCTAGAACATCTAACACTTATTTGAAAAGCTGAACAAGGCAAATTGCTACAGTATAGTTCTCTGTGTACAGATTACATGATAACAGAATACACAGCCTTGGTCACACACTAGGAATACAGACTCTCATCAAGTACAGAATAAGTGATCACAGCCTAAAGTAAAAATAACATATTTAGAGAAAAATTAAACCGAAACCCCAAGAAGCCAGACTCTGCATGCAGTGCAACACCAGATAAGAGATGCAGTATCCCATACTGTGTAAACTATAAAAACAGCACAAAGTCCAATCACTAAATTGAAAATAAAATTATTTTTTTCTACCTTTGTTGTCTGACCATTTTATTTTCTGGTCATGCTGGTCCTGATCTGAGGCTTCTGCTTTCCTGTATTCTCTTAGCACTCTATCTGCCATTTCTTGTCTTTTCTTTTGTTTTCTTCACTTCCTTCCATCAGCCTATTTCCATTCCCAATGACCCTCCACACATGTCAGCTCCTTTCCAGTCCCTGTGCCCCTTCCCTGCCAGCCTCCTCCCTATTACCCAGCCACCTACCAGTCCCATCCCCAAATGTCGACTCCCTCCAGTCCCATCCCCAGGTGTCAGCTCCCTTTCATCCCCCTTTTTCCCCCGTCAGTTCTCTTCCAGCCCCCAACTCCCCCCATGTCAGTTCCCTTCCAGCCATCTCCTTCCCCTCTCTCAGTTCCCTTCCAACCATCTCTTTCCTCCCCTGTCAGCTCCCTTCTAGCCCTCTTTTCCCCCTGTGTTAGCTTTCTTCCAGACCACTCTTTGCCCCTCTCAGTTCCCTTCCAGTCCTCTTCCCCCTGTCAGCTTTCTTCCAGCCCCCTCTTTCCATGTAGCTCATTTCTCTTCTCTCCTCCCCACCCCCCTTCCCATGTAGCTCATTCCTCTTTTCTCCCCCCGCCCCCCGCTGTGTAGCTCATTCTGTTCCTTCACCTTTGGCTGCCTGCAAAAGCTTTAGAAGTGAGAGAAAACCGGTGCAGAGCCTCCCAGCGGTATGGAACCTTTGCTGTTGCCGCATCCCGCCTAGTGTCACTTCCTTTTGCGGGCAGGACGTGGCAGCAGCAGAGGTTTCATACCGCCAGGAAGCAACGAACCGGTTTCCTCTCATTTCTAAAGCTATCATGGCCGCAGCAGTTTGTCCGTGTTTTTTTTTTTTTTTTTTTAAACTGAAGGCAGCTCTTTTGGGGGCATTTCTGCCGCCCCCAAAAGTTTGCCACCTGAGGCCACTGCCTCACTCTGCCTAATTATAGAGCCGCCTCTGTGTAGCTGCTTTTGAAGAAGAAAATTTGTACTGTACTCATTGGATGTCATCTATTCGTTTATGGAAGCATTACTTAGATGACATTTTTTGTCTTTGGAAAGGACCCTTGTCTTCCTTACAAGAATTTGTCAAATGGTTGAATGCCCAAAAGTCTAATTTGCAATATGAGTGTTCTTATGATTTACATCAAATATCTTTTTTGGATCTTGTTATTGAGAAATTTGGATCTAATCTTTGGATGACATTACATCAGCAATCAGTAACTCGTAATAATGTATTGTACTTCTCTAGCCATCACCTTGTCAGACTTAGAATATGAATATGCTATGATAAAGAAGAATACACAATTTAAGCCAGTAAGTTTATCCGCTATTTAAATCGTGGGTACCTTCTTGATGTTGTGAAAAAAGTATACATGTGAGGTCTCCATGCACATCAGTATCATTTACTCTTACTTTCACAGGAATTAAATAGTGAAAATACGCCTGTAGTATGTGTGTTACCATTTTCTGTTAAAGCTCCGATAATTGCTTTCTTTATTTATAAGCATTGGAGAATATTGCAGTCACATACCTGTTTCAAGGATCCCCTGATTGTAGCATATTGGTATGGAAGAAATATTGTGTTAGTAAATCAATAACCTGGCAAATAAATGAAGTATGTCTGACCGGAGAATTAGGTCATTATTCATATGGCTAATGTGAGTTTTGTTAATTCACCATTAAAGGAAGAAGATGGAGTCCTCTAAATTTAGGACGTTTCATACAAACCCGATGGACTACTTCTTGCCAAACATCATATGTTGTTTATGCTATACAGTGTCTTTGTGCAAAATTTTATGTGGGAAGAACGAGGTGTACCATGATTCATTGACTTCGAGAACATCGTTCACGGTTGAGAACCGCTAATAAAGCAGATCCCATTATCGATCATTGTCTCCAATGCAATCATCTGTTTACTGAATTGCATGGTATACAATCGATCATATACCTATTAAATGGAGGGGAGGGGATCGGGAGGATCCATTAAACTATAAGAACAATTCTGGATATTTACTTTGAACACAGTGTATCCCAGAGGCCTTAATCAGCAGATTGATTGGCACACATTATTGTAATTTCTTCAGAATGCGTTAGTTTGGATTTAGCCAATGAGAGCTTTTTAGGGTAGAGCCCGCAAGAGATTTAAAAGAACGCTGCGGCCATCTTTTTTTATAGCCATGGAAGCTCACTGACCATAGGAAGATTGGTCTGTATAATGGAGAAAATATGGAAGAAGTTCATATTCTGTGATTTCTGAGATAAGTACACATTTTTGGAATTATCGAGGCCCTGATGCAGAATTAAGTCAAAGCTATTCGAAACGTGACTGTCTTGGTTGGTTGTATGTTGATAATCCTTACAGAATAAGGGACTTCAGTGATTTTTAGTTATTTGATCACAATAAAATAATAAATTGGACTAAATGATAAAGAGCAGCTGTTTAATAGTGGCTTTGTATTAACTAGTCTGACAAAAAATATTTAAATTGAGTAACATTATATACAGGATTCAGTGGTGCCTCTTGTGGAATAGATATCCCTGTATAGATCTGATAAGTGTTAGAAGTTAGGGAAATATTGACAGATATACTTTACCTTCATTTACTCAAACCACAAATCCTTGGGATAGGAGGCATGTCTGAAAAATCCATATAATTTTGGATAATTTTAAATATCTGTAAATAAAACAGTACCCAAATTTCTGTATACTCATTAGAAATTACTATTAAAATCATACATTTAGAGGGGTTGATACTAAGCTGTGGTAAAATACAAAATTTTCCCACAGCAAAATTTAACACTCTAGTCACTAACCTCAGTATTGTAGATTAGTGATTTATATGATAAATTGAATTTTGCATTGCTACAGCCAAGCATATTGTGCCTTCTCTGACTAAAGCAACACAGATAGTGACCCTGAAGTCAGGTCCACTATCATTTGCAGGGCTGGTTGTTGGAAACACCCCGCCCCCCTCACCCATTCCCCAATCCCCTTCTAGCAATAAAACCCATGAGGACTGTGGAAAATTGCAAGAGGATCTTGATAAATTGGAAGACTGGGCATCCAAATGGCAGATGAAATTTAATGTGGTCAAGTGCAAAATTATACACCTAGGAAAGAACAACCCAAACTATGGTTACACGATGCAAGGTTCCACATTAGGAACCACCACCCAGGAAAAAGATTTAGGCATCATCATGGATAACATGCTCAGTGTGCAGCGGCAGCCAAGAGAGCAAATAGAATGCTACTGTAGGTATCATAAGGAAAGGAATGGAGAATAAAACAAAGGATATTATAATGCCTCTGTATTATTCCATGCTGTCACCGCACTTTGAATATTGTGTGCAATTCTGGTTGCCGTATCTTAAAAAGGATATAGCGTTATTAGAAAAGGTAGAGAAGAACCAACAAAATGGTAAAGGGGATGGAAGGATACCCTTATGAAGAGAGGTTAAAAAGGTTAGGGCTCTTCAACCTGGAAAAGAGAGGGCTGAGGGGAGATATGATAGTAGTCTATAAATTAACGAATGGAGTAGAACGGATAAACGTAGATCGATTGTTTACGTCATCAGAATATAGAAAGACTAGGGGACATGCAATGAAGCTACAGGGTAACCTATTTAAGACTAATAAGAGAAAATATTTTTTCACTCAACGTGTAATCAAACTCTGGAATTTGTTACCGGAGGATGTAGTAAAAGCTGTTAGTGTAGCTGGGTTTAAAAAAGGTTTGGACAAGTTCCTGGAGGAAAGGTCCATAAACTATTATTAAAAGGGACCCAGGATATCACTGCTTGACCCAATACAAGCATTGTGGAACCAATACAAGCATTTTTTAAACCCAGCTACACTAACAGCTTTTACTACATCCTCCGGTAACAAATTCCGGAGTTTGATTACACGTTGAGTGAAAAAATATTTTCTCTTATTAGTCTTAAATAGGTTACCCTGTAGCTTCATCTAGGTACTTATGACCTAGATTGGCCACTTTTGGAAACAGGATACTGGGCTTGATGGACCTTGGTCTGACCCAGTATGGCATATCTTATGTTCTTATGTTCCGCCACATTTGTCATGGTGTCTCATCAAATCCTGCTAAACCAACTCCATGACCTCGGACTACAGGCAAGTCCCTCGAATGGATCTACTTCAACCTATCACAACGGAGTCAACAGCTAAAAATCGGAACCCAAGCATAATCCCCTTATGTACTGAGCGGTGAGTTCACCCCTTAAACAAAGACATGGGGAGGGGTAGCCTGCATGGAGCAGCAGGTGCACCTACTCTTGCCATCTTACTGGGCCGACTAGATGGACCATGCTGGTCTTTATCTGCCGTCATTTACTATGTTACTATGTTAAGTGCCCACCGATCCTCTTGCAGCATCAAGTACCTCTGCTCTCTCTCACTCTGTCATCAATAGCCCCACTAGCTCCTAATTCTAGCTTCTTCCGACTCCCCCCAGCACCCACAAGAGATCTACTTAGTGGCTTCTAGGGGTCAGGAGTAAACCCTAAATGAGCCTGGCCCAGAGGCTTTTAGAATCATAATGCCCAACTTAAGCTCTTAATGGTAGTCTTGTTTTACTACCATTAGGTGTCAGGCTGCCAAATAGCACATAATATTCCTGGCTGCAGCAATGCCAAGTTCATGTGAGGCACTAACCTGGGCCGTCTGAGCCTCTAGTAGTCGTTTTGCATAGTGAGCCAGGATTTGATGACATTTAGAAAATCTTTGAAGACAATGCTACCTGGGTAGGCCTTTAGTGGGGCATTCCATAGTCTTCTCTGTTCTGTTTCTCTTAGCATCATGAGTGCTGTTTTAATTATTTTAATTTTAGATGTATAGCTTTGTATTTTGTATTTCATTTATTTTTATTTTTTATTTATTTATCCAATGTATATCCTGCTTTATAGAATCACAGTGGGTAAAAGTAAACATACACAATTGCAGGAACATAGGGACATCAGTGGTATGTTTTGTATATCTGATTCTCGACATTCATTTGCAACCTGCCTAGAATGTTAGGTGGGATATGAATAGATTAAATAAATTGTAAGCAAATGTTTCAGATCGTCTTCACTTTCAGCCAGTAATGTGGTATCAGTATAGTGAAGGTTGTTGATGAGTCTCCCACCAATCTTCACACCTCTGTTGTCTTCATATAGTCCTGCTTCTCTGATGATTTGTTCTGCATATAAACAATAGAGGTAGGCGGAAAGTATGCAGCGTTGTCGTACACCTTTGCTGATTTTAAATCATTCTGTTTCTCCTTGTTCCGTTCAAACTGTTGTTTCTTGATCAATGTAAAGGTTGTGCAAGAGAACGATCAGGTGTTCTGGTATACCAATGCTTCTTAATGTGGCCCAAAGTTTCTCATGGTTTACACAGTCAAAAGCCTTGCTGAGTCGATAAAACACATATGGATATCCTTTTGGTATTCTTTTGCCTTTCAAGGATCCATCTCATACCCATGATGATGTTCCTTGCCCTTTCCTGAACCCTGCTTGCACTCAAGCAGTTCTCGTTCCAGGTATGGTTGTAGTCTCTGCTGAATGATCTTGAGTAGAATCTTGCTGGCATGTGGGATCAGAGAGATTGTGAGATAATTTCCACAGTCAGTCGGATCACCTTTCTTCAGTATTGCTATAAACACAGATCTTTTCAAGTCAGTTGGCCATGAATTTGTCTTCCAAATTTCCTGGCAGAGCCTTGTAAGTATGGTAACAGCTTCATCCAATTGCTGTAAAACTTTAATGGGAATGCCATCAATACCCGGTGCTTTGTTCTTTGATAAGGCTTTTAATGCTGCTTTGACTTCTTCTTTCATCACCAATGGTTCCTGATCATAAGGTACAGATTGAAACGGCTGTTGGTCCACTTGATCTTTATGGTATAATGACTCTGTATATTCAGCTTTTCTTGATCTTCTCAGCATCATTCAACACGGATATTTGAGCATCTTGTAGCATTCCACTTTGAGGCTGGAATTTTTTCTTTAACTCTCATAGCTTTAGGAAAGCTGATCTTGTTCTTCCTCTAACAGTTTCTGATTCTATTTCCTTGCACGAGTCATTATAGTACTTCTCCTTGTCTTGTCTTGCTGCACATTGCAAATCTCTGTTGAGTTCTGTGATTGCCTCTCTTTCTCCTCTGGCTTTAGCTTCTCTGCATTTCTGGGCAATTTTCAGAGTTTCTTCAGTCATCCATTTTGGCTGTTTTTGCTTTTTCAGCTTTTGTAGAGACTTCTCATTTTCTTCCAACACAACCTTCTTGATGTCATCCCATAACTCTTCTAGAACTCTGTCATTTGAATCTAAAGCAGCAAATCGACTTAGCAGGCAGTCTTTAAATTCCCGTGGTATATTCTCAAGGTCATATTTTGCTACATTCATGAGTGGCTTGCTTTTTTTCAACTTTAGCTTGAGTTTGCATACTAGTAGATGGTGATCTGTATCACATTTAGCTCCAGGTTTTATCTTTGTTGATGTTATCAAGCTTTTCCATCATTGTCTTCCACAGATGTAGTCAATTTGATTTTTGTGAAATCCATATTAAATTGCAAAGACAAAAAAATTATTTAAGTGACATGTTCTGAATCAGTCTTTTCATGCTGTTAGACAGTGTTGAAATATATGCAATGCATATATGGAGTGGAGGAGTGGCCTAGTGGTTGGGGCAAGGTACTTCAGGCCGGGAGGTTGGGGGTTCAAATCCCACTAGAGGACAGCAACCTTGGGCTGGAAGGACTGGGGTTTCTAGTCCCACAGGTGCTCCTTTTGGTCTTGGGCAAGCCACTTAACCCTCCATAGCCCATGTTCCCTGTAAAATAGTTATCTCCAAGTTATAATGCCCTGTTCAATGTAATTTCAGTTTGTTCAATGTAAACCGCACTGATGCAGAATAGCGCGGTATATAAGAGAATGTAAATAAATAAATAAAATAAATAAATATAATCTACCTGCCACATTTTGTAATGTTCGCAATGAAAATAATAGGACAATCTGGGTTCATGTGTGAAAAGCTTAGTAGTCTCTTTTTTTTTTAGATTTCTGCCTCTGTAAAAAGCAACATGCAGAGAGTTATCAAAAACTGCATGACCCTGTAATACTTGCCAATATTTTAGAATGATTTGCTTGATATTACTTGATTTAGCTGAAAATAGAACTGCCCTACTGGGACAGACTAAAAGGTCCATCTAGTCCAGTATCCCATTTCACCAGGTCATATGTATCTGATAGGATTCTAGAAAGTAGATAGAATACATACTGCCTACCCCCATGGAGAAGCAGCAGCTTTCTGATAGTCTACCATTTTTTAAACCCAAATACGCTAAATGCTTGTACCCTATCCTTTGGCAATGAATTCTGGATGTTAATTTGCATTGATTGAAAATATATTTCCTCCAATTTGTTTTAAATGTGCTATTTAGTAACTTTGTGGTGTGGCTCTTAGTTTTTGTACCTTTTGCAAAAGTAAACAATTGATTTGTGTTTACCCGTTCCTTTCCGCGCATGATTTCATAGACCTCTACAATCTTGATACTATCTGTACTGTGAAGGGCTGGGGTCAGGGTAGCAACCACAGATTATCTGTCTGTTGAATAGTAGAGCTAGACAAACTGAATAACGTTGGTGGCGATCACCGCAATGTATATTCAGCACAACGCTACAGCTAGCATTTAATACACTGACAGCTGCTGATGAAAATTACCCTCCTCCCATTTTCTGAGTGATGAACGTTTCCTCCAAACTTCTATTTAGTAAAATTGCAGTCTTGCATTGAATGTTTTCAATGGGATCTGCTGCAAGTGCCTGATTAAAATGTGTGTGTGTGTTTTGGCGAGGAGTGCTGGCGAGCATGCATGAGAGTAGTTGCTTTTTGTTGAAGCTCCGTCAGCTTCCCAAACACAGCTGTAATGTGGTCTGTTTAACAGTACTATCATGGAGAATGTACCACCATTAGATGCTGGAGTGAGATGCCAACTCAGAAGACCAGGCATTTGAATGAAAAGATGGCACAGATCACGGATTATTACCGTGAAGTAAGTGAGCCGGAGATTACCTGGCTGAATCAGCTATGCAGTTGACAGGCCCAGTAGACTGAAATGAAGAAGGCCGTAAGGGAGCAATGGAACAAGTGCTGGTGCTTTTGGGAAACAATGGTTTAGAGCATGGGTGAAAGCTGGAACTCCTTAGCAGAGATAAATGTGAAATTGGACACACTCACCCCCTGAATAGTGGAAAGGGAGTGGAGTGTAGCAGAGGATTGGGAATTGGGCACAGTGGGGAAATCTGATACTGTTAACAAAGTGGTACAGGCCATGCAGGAAAAGCTAGTGGATCTGACGGACAAATTGTGCTGGTGTAATATGAGAATCATTGGTGTACTGGAGAATATGGAGGGCATAGATGTCTGTGTCTTTGAAAGTACTTTGTTTAAAGAGCTTTTCCACCTAATATCTCTGAAATAGATTTTAGTTTTGAACAAGCAGAAGGAACTTTCAGGGTGCAGTGAATGGGGCAAGAACAATCAAGAACATTGTGGTAAAGATGCATCATTGTGGTAAAGATGCATAATTTTTGGGCTCAAAAGTGAATATTGAGGGAAACTCACCAGCACACCTTGCCAAAACACTCACATGAAGCCACTAGAAACATGAACCCAACGACCACAGCTGTCCCATGGTCCAACCATTATCTCATCACATTCACCCCCACCTATAAGCCCATGCATACCAAAGAAAATTCAAACCATTCAACAAAGAAGACTTTCTGAACCAAGTCCTACCAAACCTACAATCGGATCAACCTGGTATCGAAGCTCTGACCAACAATTGGAACAGCGTAATTACTTCAGCAGCACATGCAACAACATCACACATAAGAAACAGGGTGAGACCAGCAAAAATATGCTGGTTTACATCTGCCTTACGGAAGTTAAAAACACAGCTCGAAGAACCGAGAGGAAATGGAGAAAAACAAAAACTGACACAGACAGAGCAAACTACATGGCTACGCTGGACAACTACTGCACTTAAATGGATAAAGCAAGAAGAGACTATCACTCAAAGCTTATAAATACATCTCTCAACAGATCACATGAGCTCTATGATATCATCAAAAGGCTAACCAAAGTACCTAACATTTCCAACAAGCTCCCAAACATTCCACCGCAACGTCTTGCAGCACAATACAAGCAGCTTCAACAACAACCCAACTCTCAACTCATAACAGTAAGAGATGACCTTAATGCCGTCCCCGGCACTGAATGGAGTACTTTCAAATCAATCTCTAGACAGGATGGAAACCACCATTTCAAGTCTGAACATAACCACTTCCCCCCTCAACCCCTGCCCTGTGAACTAGATAAAAAAGACAAAACAGGAACTAAGCTCAGTGCTCGCCAATGTAGTAAATGAATCACTAAAGCAAGGCCGAATGCCTGACAGTCTCAAGACATCCATTATTCGCCCAAAGCTCAAGAAGCCAGAACACGACCCACTGGATCCTACCTCTTTCAGACCAGTAGCAAGCCTCCCATTCACAGCAAAAATCATTTAGAAAATAGTTCAACAGCAACTACAAGATCACCTGGACAAGAACAACACACTTGACCCACAGCAGCATAGATTCAGACCCCATCATGGGGTCAAAACTCTCTTGATCTCATAACTGAACACCCTAACCAAAGGAAAACAAACCAAACAGTTTGGATACACCATGATATTTCTGGATATATCTGCGGAATTCGATACTGTCTCATATAATATCCTCCTGCGCAGACTGCAAGAGACCAACATATGTGATAATGTTCTACAATGGTTCCAGTCCTACCTAACTGACAGATATCAACTAATTCGAACCAGTGCTATAATCTCCCCTCCATTTCAACAAACCCAAGGAATACCTCGGGGATCGACACTCTCCATTATGTTCTTCAACATCTACCTCCAACCACTCTGCATATTAATACAGACCCACAATATCAACTTCCATACATATGCAGACGACATCATGCTTTATGGACCTATCATGACCACAGATCAAACAAACCCACAGCTAATAAACTGTTTCAATGATGTCTCCAGATGGCTCCAAGAAAACAACCTTGCGATACATCTCAAAAAGACAAAAGCCTTATTCATCACAAAGGACCAAACCTTCGCCCTCCCCAACACCCAACACCCTGGGGTCAACTCAAATCAGAGTGCAATTGCACATAAAATATCTAGGAGTTATTCTTGATTAATCACTTTCATTTAAACAACAGATCGCAAGAACCGCAAGGACCATATTTTTCAAAGCAAGGATGATACAGCGCCTCAGACCACTGCTAGACCCAAAGGATTTCAGATCAGTAATGCAGGCAATGACGCTCCCCATCTGGATTATTGTAACGCAATATACCAAGGTCTCCTGGTCACCACTCCCAACCTGCTACGGACAGCCCTCAACACAATGGCCCGAATCATCCAAAGAGTGACAAAGCACAAGCACATCACCCCGATCCTAAGAGACCTCCACATCCTCCCACTAGAAGCACGGATCAAGTACAAAACTCTAGTATTGGTCCATAAAGCCCTTCACCAATAGCATGTTTCACACCTCCAAACCCTTCTAACCCGCTTAGACTCTGAAAGACCTACACGGCAGACCACAAGCAATGCGCTCACAGTGCCACACGAGAGAACAAAATTCAATCATCAAACCTGCATCTGCGCATTCGACTTGTATGCCCCTTCACTATGGAACTCCCTCCCAACCAGAATCCAAAGCAACAAAGACCTTTCCTCATTTCAAAAACAGCTGAAAACCCATCTATTCGGTGAACACCTAGGATCTAAACAGAACAGCGACCATTAAGCACTTCGCCATGGTACACTCTGGATGAAATGAGACTGACTGAAAAACCAAAATTCTGATAAGTCAAGAAACCCTGGTGTGTATGCCATTTCAGAAATGTAAATATGTTTAATCTCCCCCGGTGACACCTTCCCCGGTATGGCCCCCCCCCACCGTTATAATGTATCCCCTCACTTGTTTGTTGTAAATCGCTTTGACCCGGTGAAAAGCGGTATATAAGCACAGCTAAATAAATAAGTAAATAAACTCAAGAACTTAAGTACAGTAGCTCTCAACAAAATCCACAGGATAATGATTTTTCTGGACTATAGCTTGGAAATAGCTAAAAGAGCTACCTTCCTGGAAATCAAGTGACTGCATCAGAAAAACACATGGTTCTAATTGCTGTTCCAGGTGACGCTTGTTTTTCAGCTTGATGGTGAAAGGCGCTCTTTCGCTATCCCGAAGGTGGCAAAGGCCTTTTTAAGGGCACTGCACCAGTGCGATGCTGGCAGAGATAGGGCAACTGTGGCGGAGAGGACTGTCTGGTAAATGCGTGATGAATGGAGAAAGGTGCTCCCTGCCACAGTGGCGACTGAGGTCCCACGAGCTCAGCATAACATGGACTTGAGTGAAGAGGATTGGCCACAGTTGATGGAAAGGAGTGTTAGTGCTGAAGGAGTTTGGCAGAAAGTGGGCCGAGGAAGGAGGGAATGGAAAAAAAATATAGAAAAATGAAGGACTGGTTCAAGTTTGAGAACATGCAGCTGTCAGATCCAGGAAGACTGGATCAGAAAGTGTGAAGTAGGAATATATTTAAGATACTAAAGATGGAGGCAGCTGAAGAGGAGGCGCTTGAAGGAGCCACATTATGTCTCCAAAGCATGCTCTCCACTGCTCATCCGGTGCTACCAGAACAATCCTGACCAGGTGGCACTCTATACGCCGAATCAAATGCCCCATCAGGGGCTATGGAGGGAACACCCACAGAGACCACTGACTGGGCCAAGGCTGGGTCAGGGCATCAAAGCCCTCTGACCCCCATCTCCATGTGTGACTGAAGAGGTGGCACACTTTGGCATTGGAGTGGGTCACCATCAGATCCATTTTGGGATGACCCCAGTGGCACAGAATCAACGGAAATGCCTCTGGACTCAAATCCCACTCGCTGGAGTTCAGAGTGCTGGCTGAGGAAGTCTGCTTTCACATTGTCCACTCCAGCAATGTGCTGAGCTGACAAGGCTAGGAGGTTCTTTGCCGCCCAAGCAAACAGGAGATCCATCTCCAAGGCCACTCCAGTGCTTCCTGTGCCACCTTGCCAATTGACATAAGCCACCACAATGGCATTGTCTGAAAACACTTGAACCGCTCGGCCCTCAAACTGGGACTGGAAATGCAGAAGAGCCAACCCTGATGTCCCTCGCCTTGAAGCGGTTAAAGGACCACATTGCATCCCTGCAGTTCCAATGGCCCTGAGCCATACAGTCTCGACAATGGGCTCCCCAGCCCAAGAGACTGGCATCCATTGTTAGCAGGATCCAGGAGACATGGTCCAGTGGTACACCCTTTCTCAGATGACAGTGCTGCTGCTACCACCGCAGGCTGGACCTCACCCTCAACATTAGTGGAAGCCTGTGCTCGAACTCCTGAGAACTCAGGGACCATCGAGTCAACAAGGATCGCTGGAGCGGTCGCACGTGAGCCTTATTGTTGCTGCCATCAATCTGAGGAGCTGAAGATAATCCCATATTTTGGGGCCTGCTGCACACAGAACATCGCCAGGCAATTCAACAGTCTTCTGACTTTGTCCTTTGGCAGGATAACTGTCCACTCAAATGTCAAACTGTTCTCCCAAAAACTCCAAGGACTCCTGATTGATCACCCAGCTGAGGCTTTCCAAAAAGGACACCACTCGGGATGTAACACGAGACGTTTCTGACAGGGAACAAGCTCAGATGAGCCAATCATCCAGAATAGGGATGGACACAGATACCTTGGCGCCGAAGGTTTGTAGCTGCCACCACCATGACCCATGAAAATGTCCTTGGGGCGGTGGAGAGCCTGAAAAGAAGGTGGTGAACTGATAGTGAGAGCCAAGCACAGCAAAATGCAGATTCTTCTGCTGATCTGCACAGATCAGAATGTGAAAATATGCATCAGGCAGATCCAGAAAAGCTAAGAATTCCCTTTGCACTGGCTGAATCATGGAACGTAAAGTTTCCATCTGGAAACACAGGACACGCAAGTGTGCGTTATCCCCTTTGAGGTCCAGAATGGGCAGAAAAGAGCCGTCCTTCTTTGGCACCACAAAGTAGATAGAGTATCTGCCCTTACCCTATTGTACATAGTTCTACAAAGTTTAATAGTTAAAAGTTCAACTGTTAATGTACATAGTTCATGATATTGTTTAATGTAAAAACAGAAATACACTTCTGTCTCCTTAACTGTTTTATGTAAACCGCACCTGATCATCAGAAGGTTGCGGTATAAAAAAGCTTGTTAAATAAAATAAATAAAAATAAATAAATAAATTACCCCACTTGTCTGGGAGAACGGGCAACACTGCCTGTAGGCAAAGCAAATTATCCAAGGTAGCCCACACCATAGCACTTTTGATTGCAGACTCACATGTGGAAATTATGAAGGCATTGGGATTCGGCTCCTTGCATTCCAGGACACAGCCGAATTGAATGGTGTCTAGCACCCAGTAATCCTTGGTAACCCAAGCCAGTTCCTGAAAGAAGAGGCAAAGCCTGCTACCCACAGGAGACACCAGGGAATGGGCCCCCAAACCTTCACTGCGTGGCCCAGGAGGGTCCTCCTCTGGATGGAGCCAAGTCTCTGGGCCCAAGTAGCTCACGAAAGGACTGAGAATGAGCCCAAGGCCCTGGAACAGAGGAGAAGAAAGGTTTTCCAGGACAGTAGTGACGATAGTCCCGAGACTCCTGGGAATCCAGCCCTTGGTGGTCGGGCGAAGGCTGATTAGAAAGGCCCTGGCCCTGTCTTCTGGGAGGCAGTAAGACTTTGTCTCGCCTAGATCCTTTACCAGTTTCTCCAAATTGGTTTCAAACAGGAGCTTTCCCTTAAAGGCCAGTTGAACCAAATGGGCTTTGGAGGATGTGTCTGCCGCTGAGTAATGAAGCCAAATCCAGTGCTGTGACATCATCATCAGGGCACCATCCCTGGTTGCCAAGTGTACCGGGTCATACATATCATCAGAAAGGAAGGCTGTAGCCGACTCCAAAAGAGAAGTAGTATCATCAGGCAGAAGAAACTGAATCTACTGGAGCAGGGCTCGAGACGTCAAGCAGGTACATACCCCCAGATGTAAAATAGCAGCTGCCATGGCAAACTGGCTCTATAGCAAGGAATTGACCTTGGGGTCAGAACATCTTTTAAGGCCGATCTGCCTTCCATGGGAATGGTGGTAATTGCCGTGGCCTGTGCATCCACCTTGGGAATATCAAACCATTTGCCATGTTCCTCCTCTGGGAGAGCATAGATCTTTTTATAGACCCTTAATCCTTTAGGCAAGGAATCAGGTGAGTCCCACTAGGACCAGATCATATCTTTGATCACCTCTGGGAACGAGAAGAAAGTAGTGGATTTCCACACCCCTTGAAGAAGCGGATATATTTTCTGCTCCTGCTGCATGCCAGAAGCATCTGTCAAGTTCAAAGCAGATAAGACCCTGGCAATCAATGCTGCCAGTTTCTCCTTCCGGAACAGGCAGATCATGCCAGCCTCTGCATAGTCTTCTGAAGGTGAGAGCAGGTCCTATCCACATTAGAGCCCAATACAGATTCATCTGGGTCCGAGGCATAATCAACATCTCGGACAACTCCCAACTGTTCCTCATCATCAGGGGTGTCCTGCGACAGGGATGCTTAGCCATAGTTAATTGAACAGGGCTTCTACTTTCAGCCTGCCTGGCACAAGACTGCGTCTGGGAGCACCTTGAGGCCACAGGATCTGAATTTCCATGCCAGAACTACCAGGCCTGTTGCAAAAAAAAAAGAATTCCGGGGCAGACAAATCTGGACTCCGGAAGTTCTTCTCTCAGAAAAAACGCCCTGATACCAGAGAGCATAGCTGCCACAGATGATCTAGAGGATGAAGAGTGGCTCACAGCATGGTCGCTTGAGCATCCTTACCCTTTGCGCCATCCTGCACCCCTGGCCTGAGGCAGGTAAGGGCGGACTAACTGCATCCTCCGGCTGAGAGGGGGACAGCATGCCCTCCAGGGGTGACTCAGAAGCTGCCATACTGGAAAGACAGTGCCCAGAATTCAAGGATGAGGCTCTTCGCCTTCCACAGGTCAAACAACGTTTCCTGTAAAAAGACATAGAGAGTTATGACAACTATCACAAGAGCGTGCGCTAAGGCTGCATAGGCCCGCAAGTGTGTGTTAACTCTGCTTTCATGTAATGCATGTTAAAGGCACTAGGGAAGGAGCACACGTTGGAGACACTTGGGAGGAATGCGCTTTAGGATCATGCGACCCCCGGGTGCAAAATAGACTAAAACATTATTAATGCGTGCAGAAAATGGCAGGAAGCCCCCACACAGTGCTAACGGTTGCCAGCAGTCCATCTGTAATTGTATCCCTCAGAGATGGAACCGGAAGCCCCCAACAAGGACAATGACAAGGTCAAGCCTTGGTAGTCACCCCCTGAGAGCCCCAGGCATAGGATCCCTGCTGGACTCAGCTCTACTTCCCTGAAACTGCTTCACTGGCTGGTTTATCTTAACAGCACTGTGTGAGACGTGCCTGGCAGCCTGAGAGCCTTCTGCAATCTTCAGGAGACAGCAGAGGAGAAAGGAGGAGGAAGAAAGGGGCGCTGAGGTTGTGTGAGGTTGCTGTACTCTTCCCGATCCTTCCAAAGTCTTCCAATTTTTGCCTGCTCAACAGGCCCTTATGATAAGGGCATGGAAATGAACCAATTTTCCCTCCTCTTATGGCTACCAAAAAGACTGCAGTCTAGTGGAGCCTCCTACGTCATGCTCAAGTGAGAGAGTCACCTTTGTAGGGCTTAAGGTAGTTGTTCATAAGAGTTTAATCAATCTCTTTTCCTCTCCATCTTCAGATTTTCTACAGAGAGAAGAAAATCCATCCACCATCTGCTGGAGACAAAAAAAATACCGAAGGGGCCTCTGGTGGCTGAGATGGATAGAGGCACATGAGTGATGTCATTGAAACCTGGGCTTTTTATTGATTCTTTGTCTCCACTAATCTGCTGGTAGGGGAACACCACCCACTGGTCTAGCAGGATGATATGGAAAGAGGTCATAAAGGCTGAAAATCCTTAAAAGGGGTAAAAGATTAAAGTAATATAACAAAAAAATATTATACATAGAAAATATATAAACAAAATCTTAACCATAAAGGGGAGGAGCAGCACAGCAGAGCAACCACATGGGCTAGAAAGTCCTTAATTATGTCAGGAGGACCAGCACAGCACCGCCAGGCACAGCACCTAAATTGCCTAAAAGGCCTTAAATTATGGCAGGTAAATTTGTGTGTGAGGATTTTTGCACTAATGGGGCTGGTTCCAGGTGTCTATTTTATAAAAGTTCTTAAGTGTCTGGGTGGCCTTTATAAACCAGAGACTTTTTCGAACTTTAACATATTTATGCACCGTGTTATAAAATACCCTCTAGGGGTTAGAATGGAGGACGAGGACTGGCCTGCAGCTTAGAGGGAACACTAATTGTTGCCACATGTGTAGACTGCAGTGCTGCTCGCTGGGATTGCTTGTGAGAATCTGGCTGGCTTAGCTGTCACATCGGCGCAAATGCATATAGCACTTCACATTCAGAGGTAACAATACGATGCCTCAAGGCTCTGATCTCGAGTAAAGAGGCCAGAGGTTTTCTCCCACGCAGCAAACTTATTGGCCGCACGGCGTCTGCATTTGCTGTTGGTTATTCCACTCGGCCTATAAGAGGATTTCTCAGTGCTTTAAGGTCAGGCTTTTCCATAGGCATAAAATGGGGGGAGAAAAGTCCTTTTTGAATAAACGCCATGTCTGGAGCAGACTGTACAGCAAGGAAAAATTAATTTGTTCTTTTAGGAGCAAGTTCTTTCCTTTGTGTACCTGCCGAGTTTGGCTGCACGTGACTGGCTGAATAAACCATTTCATAAAGAAAATTCACATGGAAAGATGATTTTTTTTTTCAAAAGTGTTTAAGAGAAAATAGAACTCTTGCTAGCTAGATTGCAGATTACCATAGCAACCTGATACAGCTCTTCCACCCCATTATTTTCTATCGCATTTTAATTTCGTTTTCAGAATTCAGAAAGCCCCAACTGTTTTTGTGTAGCCCATGATTTGTTTTATATTTTTATGGCTTCCTTTAAAAATTACTTGCTAGGGAGAGAGTCACGTGACACATGAGCAAGTGAGGACGTCTCTCACTTGCTCCGGGACCACCGCGGCAAACTTGGTCTAAAAACGGCGATTTAAATCCCCGGTGACCGGTGCTGACTGTGAGGGTATCAGCCCTCATATAGCCGCTACACCTTGCTGCTTTTTGGAGCCTCGGGATGCCGCCCCCGGTGCGAAAAGAGAGGGAGAAGGAGAAGGCGCCAAGATCCCGGGCCGCAACACCAATGGAGACGCATCCCTCCTCGCCGGGCACAGAGAGTGGAGACTCGGCGTCGGATGATTTGGCGAGGGAGGTGGCCCGGCATCTGAACCCTAAGCTGGACCAAATACTTACCAAATTGGAGGCGATGGGGGAGACAATGGCAGCTCAGGGCCAGAGAATCGAGGTTCTCGAGCACCGCGTGTCGGCTATAGAAGACAACGAAGGTCGGCAGGAGAGACTGCACGCCGACACACGTGCGCAGCTTGCGGCACTACAAAATAAGGTGGACGACCTAGAGAATCGTTCTCGCAGGAACAACCTCCGGCTGGTCGGCATCCCCGAAACAACGACCGACCTTCAGCTTTTGCCGCTTATTGAAAAATGGCTCCCGGAGGAGCTGGGTCTACCTACTTTAGTGGGAGACTTGAAAGTGGAACGTGCTCATCGAATCGGGCCTTGGTCGGAGAATAGAGCCAGGCCTCGAGTGGTCATTGCCAAAATATTGAATTTTGCCCACAAAGAACGCCTCCTAAGAGTTTACCGACAGCACGAGGGTCTCCAGCTGCACAATACAAAAATTCTCCTGTTCCAGGACTATTCCACAGTGGTCTCAGCGAAACGCAAGGAGTTCTCACCAGTGTGTTCAGCTCTCTTTGAGCGAAAGATCCGCTTCTCCTTAGCCTTTCCGGCAACGCTGAGGGTCCACCACCAGGGCCGCAGTCTCACTTTTACAACCGCGGAAGAGGCCAAGACCTTCTTAGCGCAACTGCACAAGGAGCAGCCGGCACAGACCGAGGCAAGTGCCGCGAACGCTGTGAACTGAGTGTGCATTGAGCGCGATTGGGCCTATGAGGTTAAGCAACCAGTTCCCGTTGCGTGGAGGTGGCAAGTCTCCTGGAGTGAAGGGAATGCCCTGGGACGGTGACTACTGGGATCCGGAGTGACTTTCCTGCTAGATCCGGACTTTTTGGTGCCTAGTTGGACTATAACAGCGTTTGCAGTGTTGCCATGCTGATTTCTATGCCTCTCCTGCTAACTGTGTAATGTCTTTGAATTTTTCAAACTCTTTCGAGGGTACTGTGAGTATGTGCAGCTTGCACTCTGATACAGTGCTTTACTATGCAGCAATAATGGGCTATTTCTCTGTTCTCCCTCTTCCTCTCGGCCCCCCCCTTGTCCCCCCCTCTTTCTTGATCGGGACGGGGTGGGGGGAGTGGAGGAGGATTTATTGTGGTACCCCTTGGGCACATTTCAGACCCCAATGGCTAAACAGGGCATTGTGCAGCTGGGGGAGCAATCGGGGGGCCCTTGGGGGGAGGGGGCCTCGGGACTCGTTTCAAGCACTGGTGTCGGGTGATAAATCCTGCGGTGGTCCCGCGGGGTTCAGAGGTGACTTTACTCGGTCTTGGACTGAGGTGGGATGTGTGTGATTCAGGGGGGTAGGATGTGTGGAGGTAGGGGGAGGTTGACTGGGAGGATGAGAGCGTGGGGGGGGGAGGGTGGCTAGGGGGAAGGGGGGTGGGTGGGGGGCTGGGGGGAGGAGTGGAGGTAGGGAAAAGGGGGGGGGTTCGTACAGTCACGCCCAAACACAGGAGCCTATTTCTCGGGGGGGAACCACACATGGGAAATGGGGGGAGTCCCAGGCTGGGGGGACACTCTCCCAGACATTGATACTGGTACGGGTAAAAAAGCCATCTGATATGTTGCAAATCTGAAAATTATTTCCTGGAATGTATGTGGGTTGGGGAGTCCCATTAAGAGATCCAAAATTTTGCAAGCTCTGGCTCGACAGCGAGCTGATATCGCTTTGCTCCAAGAGACCCACCAGACAGAGGAAGAGCATCGTAAACTTCAACGAGGCTGGGTGGGGCAGGTCTGGGGAGCCCCCGCCGTGGGCCGGAAGGGGGGCGTGGTAGTGCTTATACACAAAAATACCCGCTTTGAGGTTCGCCAACAGGTTATTGATCCTACGGGACGTTTCATCGTGCTGCATGGTCTATTGGGGGGGCATCCGGTCCTTCTAGGTAACCTGTATTGCCCTAATGTGTTGGACGCTGCCTTGTATTCTCGTTTGGCTTCACAAATCGAACAGTTGCCGGACCTGCCATTGATTATGGGAGGCGATTTTAACGGAGTCCTAGACGTCGCAATGGATACCTCACGGGGAGGGGGTCCCAGGGAACGTCTTCACTCGGCCCGTGCGCTCCTGCGTCTCTGCTCCCGCTTGGGGTTGGTGGATCCTTGGCGGCTTTTGCACCCGGACGAAAGAGATTTCACGCACCAGTCCCGGGCACATGGGACAAGCGCGAGACTTGATTATTTGCTGATTACTAAAAATCTGTTTGCCAAAGTGACTGAGGCGCGGATTGGCCCCACGGAGATTTCTGACCATGCCCTGATCTGGCTCACACTGCAGGGGGTGGGTGACAGTCCGGGAACGCGCGTCTGGCGCTTCCCGCTTGAGCTGTACAAAGATGCCCAATTCCGTCAGTTTCTGGTCCGTCGATGGCAGGAGTTCGAGTCCGATCATACAGGACATCAGGCTGAACCCGAGCTCGTGTGGGAGACGGCCAAGGTGGTCTTGAGAGGAGATATCATTGGATATATGGCTCGGAAGCGGAGACTCCGGGCGGAACAAATTATCCGCCTCGAGAAAGCTGTTACGAAGCTTCGCAGACGGCATGCCAGTGCCCCCAGTCCGGCTCTTAAAACGCAGCTGTGGGAAACGCAAACGGCCTTGAATGAGCTCCTGCATCAGCGGGCAAAGAAGTCGGCTACGTATTATCGTTATCAATTGTACTGCCAAGGGGACAAACCAGGCAAATTGTTGGCACGCTGTCTGCGGGGCCCCCGGGGATCGCGCATGATAGCGGCCGTTAAAGACGATCAGGGGACCCTTTATAGGGACAATTTGCAGATTGCTCAGGTTTTTCGTTCTTATTTTCAGACACTCTATACGGCAGACGCGGCCTCACCGGAACCGATGGAGTCTTATCTCCGGGGACTGGAGTTGCCGCGCCTGAGTGGGACGGAGAGGGCGCTACTTGACCAGCCGCTGACCCTCCAAGAGGTACAACAGGCTATAGTTAGGGCGAGCTGCTATAAGGCTCCGGGACCTGATGGGCTGGGGGCGGAGATGTACAAGATTCTTAATGACTATATTTCCCCAGCGCTGGTGGCCCTCCACACTAAAAGGACGGAGCAGGGTGGCTTTCGATGGGGGGGGAATCAGGCCCACATTACGCTCTTCCCTAAGCCTGGGAAGGACCCCTTACAGGCAGCGTCCTACCGTCCCATCTCATTGCTCAACTTTGATGTTAAGCTTTTGGCCAAGATTTTGGCGGATTGCCTGGCGGGAGTGCTAGGTAAGCTAGTTCATGAATCGCAGGTTGGCTTTGTCATGCAGCGTCATGCAGTACGTAACCTCCGCAAAATCCTCTCCTCGTTGGAATGGGTGAACCATCGACGGATTCCCTCGTTGTTGGTAAGCTTCGACGCTGAGAAAGCCTTCGACAGGGTAGATTGGCAATACCTCACTTCCTTACTCCCGCGGTATGGCTTGGGACCTGCCTTTTGTAAGATGGTTCGTAGTTTGTATGCGGATCCGACGGCAGCCATTTATTGTAATGGAGTCTTATCTGATCCTTTTCCTTTGTACCGGGGTACCCGACAAGGTTGCCCCCTGTCTCCCTTACTTTTTGTGCTCTCCCTGGATCCTTTTGTAAGGAGCATAGAGCAATCCCGGGAGATCAAGGGTATCCGCATGGGATCCCACGAGTTCAAACTATCGGCCTTCGCGGACGATCTGTTGGTACATTTGTCTTCCCCTCAGGCCTCTCTTTCATCATTGCTGCAGAACTTTCACAGTTTTGGACGCTTTGCGGGTTTAGCTATCAACATGGAAAAATCCGAGGCTCTTGATGTCTTGGGCCTCTTGAAGGCCGGTTGGCAGGGGGTGTTTCCTCTACGTTGGGCTGAGGAATATTTCACGTATTTAGGCATTCGGCTAACATGCCAACCGACTCGGCTGTATCGCTGTAACTTCGAATGGACTCTGAGTAAATTGCGGGAACAGTTTCGGTCCTGGAGATTACTCCCTTTATCTCTGTCAGGGAAGATCGCGGTGATTAAGATGGTCATTCTGCCAAGGATACTTTACTGGATGCAAACCCTGCCGGTTTGGCTACTGCGGAAGGACCTTCAGAGGATTGAGAGGGTGATCCGGGGATTCTTGTGGAATGGTAAGAAAGCGCGGATTCCTTTTAGTCGGCTGGTGGGGAAGTGGGAGCAGGGTGGGATGGGCCTTCCGGATATAGAAGCTTATGCCCTTGCGTGTCAGTCGCGCCACTTGGGTGACTGGTTGGGGGGCACGGAAGTGTATACACCGGTGGCCTTGGAGGAGGCGCTGGCGGCCCCAAATTCGTTGTTGGCCTTATTGCATCTGGACAATCGGTTGTGCTGGGGCAAGGTCGAGGATAGTGTGCTATTGGGTTCGGTCCCGGCAGACCTGGCGGCGGTTGAATGGCTATTGGGGGGGGAATTGGAGAGTTTCTAGTTGGCTACCGCTGAAGGGCAATGCGCAGTTTACTCCGGGGACTGACACGGCGGTGTTCTCGACATGGGCTCGGCAGGGTATCTGTAATGTGGGCCATGTGGTCGACCTCTCGGGAAAATGCAAACAATTCCAGTTTCTACGTGAGGAATATGAGTTGCTGCCCGGACACTATTTCGCCTACCTGCAGCTATCTCACTATATATATTCTTTGCCGGCTGCAGATCTTCGGGCGGAGCGATCCGCGCGGATTATCGAGTTCTTTGGGCTGGGGGAGGAGGAACCGCCTTCCATTCGAGGGCTGCGGAATAGGGTGGCCCCCTTTAGGCTGGTAGCAGATTACCGCTCGGTGGAGCGTGCCTGGGAGGAGGAAATGGGCTGTGCGGTCCCTCCTGGTACGGTATTGGTGGCTTTAAAACACATTGCTGAACTGGCGGTGGGGGTCCGCTGGAGGGAGATACAATTCAAATGCATCACTAGGGTGCATTTTTCACCCCGGCGGGCCTTCCGCAGCCATCTTACCACCGACGGGAGCTGTCCGCGCTGCTCCGAACCCCTTGCCACACTATTCCATATGTGGTGGGGGTGCCGTCTTATAAGGCCTTACTGGGAGAAAATTTGTGCCTTCCTGGTACAACTGCTGGGGCGGCGGGTGTGGTGGGATGGGTCGTTAGTAGTTTTGGATCGACTGCGCCCCACCCAGCCCAAAGGGAAATGGGAGCGTTTGCTGGTGCGTAAAGCCTGTCTGGTGGGTAAAGGCCCTCTTCTGCGTGGATGGCGGGACCCGCATCCGCCCTCCTACTGGGCGTGGCGGAATGCTTTTCATCAATTAATGCTCTGGGATTGTCGCCGCGCTCGCGGCAGTGTGCGACGGTGGCCGGCCTTCCAAAGGCTCTGGGACCCCTACATCCAAGTGTTGAGCCCAGGTGTACGGAATGAGATCTTGCAAATGGGTTGTTAGACCCCCTGACTCGGGTTCTTCTATTGGTTTGGTGGGTGACTGTATGGGGGGGGGGGTGGGGGGTGAGGGGGGGGGAGGGGGGAGGGGGCGAGGGAGTAGCGTTGGGACTTTAAAGTTAAATTTACACCTGGCTGTTACTTGTGCTCTGCAGAGGGGATCAGAATCCACCCCTCTTGGAGCTTGTTATTGTTGTAATTTGTTTGAGTGCTGGTGTTTATAAATAAAGTATATTAAAAAAAAAAAAATTACTTGCTAGATTGCCACTTTTTTTTTTTAACTGTTTGCCATCCTGAAAGACACAAAGTTTAGGGTTGGTCTCAGAGTTGCCAAGTTACCCAGTTCCGGGTGTGAGATTTTTTGCCAGTTCTGGTTTTAAAATTGCCTTGCAGTGCAGCATGGTATTTGTAGTCCCTGATTTTACCCATTGGAATCAGTGCTGCAGGTCCCATAATGCATCAGAATGAGCTCGTCAGAAATTCAGGACTGGCTTAAAAGCTCACTTCTGGCAACGGCTAACATGGCAACAGTGGTCTGCTGATCTCCAGGACAGATGTGTAGGTGCCCTTGTTACTGTCCCTAGGGCAGGGAACACAGTGATTCATTTAGGGACATGTTTACTAAGCTGTGCTAAGGGTTATCATGGGGCTTAGCGCTCGCCAAGCACGCACACTAACCATTAGCATTGGGCACCATGGTAAGAATCCCACAATAACCCCTTAGCGTGCAATGAGACGGGGTCTGGGCAGGTTAGGAGAGAAGTGTGGGCAGTTGGCACATCGCAGTTAATGCGGGAAACATTGGTGTTTTCTGTGCACAAGTACTGTCTTCTGAAGGGGTGGCGATCAGTGCACCTCCGTGCTGTTTAGTGTGGTGCCTTGTGGATGCAATGCCAGACACGCCCCCAGCCCATATTGCGTGCTGACGGGGCACCTGTTCATAAACATGCCCCTTTATGTTTTAAGCCAACCTCTCCCCCTGCCCCCTGAGCGGTGTGCAACGGATGAAGTGATCTCCAGGAGGAAGAGATCTACTTCCATTTCTTTGCTTGAAGCGCTCCAGAAGATGTGAATGGTGGCTGGCTGTGAATGAAGGTGACAGCCGGACAGTATGGGAATAGTCCAGGGTGGTACTGGGATCTCTTGAAGGAGTTTAGCATTAGGGGTGTCCCGCGACAGCGATGCTTAGCCATAGTTAATTGAACAGAGCTTCTACTTTCAGCCTGCCTGGCACAAGACTGCGTCTGGGAGCACCTTGAGGCCACAGGATCTGAATTTCCATGCCAGAACTACCAGACCTCTTGCAAAAAAGAAAAGAATTCCGGGGAGGACAAATCTGGACTCCGGAAGTTCTTCTCTCAGAAAAAACGCCCTGATACCAGGGAGCATAGCTGCTACAGAAGATCTAGAGGATGACGAGTGGCTCACAGCAGGGTCGCCTGAGCATCCTTACCCTTCGCGCCATCCTGCACCTCCTGGCCTGAGGCAGGTAAGGACGGACTAACTGCATCCTGAAATGGCGGCTTGGGAAGCAATTGCTGGAGACAGCAGGAGATGCAGCAGTTACTGAGACTTCCCAGCAAATTATGGCATAGGTCCTTTCTTAACACAACACAATGTTTCCGTTTGGTGGTGATGCGTGCTGTGGAAGCATTTAACAGGGTTCTTCTCAGGTGAGAGAAAGTTGTTTAACATATATATAGAGTGTAGTGGAAGTGGTTGAGTTGATAGATGTTAGCAAAGATCATTAAATGCACTGTTTATGAAATTATTTCTGTGGAAGACACTTGATTAAAGAATTTCTTCTGTTCATTGGCCTGGGATGAAGTATTGTAATTCGAGGCTAGTTACAGAAATATGTTTCCTTGCCGAAGAGAACATAAGATATGCCATACCGGGTCAGACCAAGGTCCATCAAGCCCAGTATCATGTTTCCAACAGTGGTCAATCTAGGTCACAAAAATAACTGTCAATTTGAAAGGTTTTGTTTTATGCCGATGAGTTTTGAATGTAATTGAAGTGGATTCTAAATAAGGACATTCTGCTAAAATACTCTCAGAGAACTGTTTGCATTTTAACTATTTGTTTCAAGTTTAGAAGGGATGAGATGCAGCCCACCTTGTGCGCACACGTCTGCTCAAGGCCTCGTAGCAGCTACCTTCGCTACATTTTATAGTTGGCCTGACAGAGGACGGCGGTGGCAATGGCAGCGGCAGCGGCAACTTTTCTTTAGTGCATGAGAACTCCCGCCAATTCCAGTTCCACCTCCAGCAGCTGCCAGGGCATAGCTCGGCACCTGACAGGGGAGGTAGGGAACAGGGTTGTGCAAGGACTGGAAGTGCCCTAGGCGGGCCGTCCATCCTGCAGCCCCCACTGCCCCCCCCCATGTCCATTACCACCGCTGGCGCCAGCAGCAGCAGTAATTACCCCTGAAATGGTGATGCAGCACTTACCCTCTGTCTCCAGGGCTGTGTTGCAGTTTCATTCTGTTTAATCTGCTGCTTCGGTGCCCCCTCTGCTGCTGACAAAACCAGAAGTCTGGGACCAAAGCCACAGATTGTACAGATTGAAACTGCGATGTAGCCCCAAAGACAAGAGGGTAAGTGCTGTGTTGCAGTTTCAGGGGTAATTGCCACCGCTGTCGGCCTCGGAGAGGAGCACTAGCAGTGCCAATAGGCATGGGCGGGGGGGTTGCCCTCAGAGGGCCGGTGCACTAGGTGACTGCCTAGTTTCCTAATGATAGGGAAGGAAAATTGCTGAACACCTGAAGCGGGGGTAGGGAAAGGGAGATGTTGGACACCTGATTGTTCTGTCAGGGGCGATGGAATGGCCAAATTTCTAGTGGAAGTAATGGAGAGATACCTGAGGGCTAAACAAAAATGATCCGGGTTTTTTTTTTTTTTTTTTAAATATCTTTATTCAATTTCAACAATTTCAAACACATTACAGACAGTTCTTTACCTCAACATTAGTCCACAATAACCATATAAGCTAAACAAACAACAACCTCAACAAACCAGTATCAGTCCAATCCAGCACTCTGCCCCCCCACACTATATTCTTCGTACCAGTTGTCGTTACCCAAATTATTACTAGCAGTGATGACAAGTTCCACTGCTTTTCTTCATATAACAATCTAGGGCAGCCCATTTCCCGGACCATGGATTTTAAATAATGTATAGCTCTTCATATGTCTTGTGCATATTCAACAGATTCCACCAGTATTCAAAATATACTTTGTCAAGATTCTTCCAGTGTATCGGTATAGTCTTTATCGCCATCCCCAGCATTAGATCCAGTAGCTGGCTATCCCGCTTCACCAAACTTGGCACCATGGCTATGGATTTGTACACTACTATCCGATACGAGATGGGGATTTGTATGTTCAAGATACTTGATATACGCTCCCATACTTTGTTCCAGTACACCTTCAAGCATCTACAGTAAAACAGCATGTGAGCCATTGTCCCAACATCTGCGTTGCAAGACCAGCATCTATTCCCATCTTGCCACGTCCATTTCATTTTCTTTACCGGTGTTATATGTGCTCGATGAGCTATAAAATACATTGATTGTGTTAAGGATGCAGCTCTTGTGATTCGTATTTGAGTTCCCCAAAAAATATTCCACATCTCTGGACTCATATCGTCTCCTGCTTCAGCGATCCACAACGACTGTACTTTAGTGCATTCCTTCTCACCTTTGGACCGGAGAAGCGCTAAACACCTTGATATGGCTCGGGTACCTGTTTGTATTTCTTGAAACTTTTGCCTCAATGGCCAGCCGGTGCGCAACAAAACTGGAGACACTCCTGCTTTACTCATACAGTGCCGAAGTTGGCACCACTGGAAATAACCTGTACTTGGCAGTCCAAATTCCATTTTCAATCTTTCAAAAGTTTTAAATTCACTCCCATTTATCAATTGTCCTATTGTCACAATACCATGCTCTATCCACTTCGTCCACATTACTGGCTTCCCCCCGATGACAAATCGTGGATTCAGCCACAAAGGAGGGAGGGAGGAGTGGCCTAGTGGTTGGGGCAAGGTACCACAGGCCGGAAGGTCGGTGGTTCAAATCCCACTAGAGGACAGCAACCTTGGGCCGGAAGGACTGGGGTTTCTAGTCCCACAGGTGCTCCTTGTGGTCTTGGGCAAGCCACTTAACCCTCCATTGCCCATGTTCCCTGTAAGTATTAGTGTATGTGTCTCATATCCCCTTGTGTTAAATGTATCCCCCAACTGCTTTGACCCGGTGAAAAGCGGGATATAAATGCAGCTAAATAAAATAAATAAATAAAAACAAAGGCATATCCTCTGAAAAGTCTTCGCCCCCATCAATGTACGTTGCAAATAGTTGACATACTTGCTGCGTTGTCACCACTATTTCGCTGTGCGGTTTCTTCGAATATGATCCATTTTAACATAGTGAACTCTGAGAAATAGCAGTTTATAATCTAACATGTCAAATACAGTGGACAAGTCTTGAGTAGAGTAAGGACTGATGTGACCATTAGGCAAACTAGGTGGTCACCTAGAACACCAGTCATCCAAGGGTGGCCTGCTGCTGCCCCTCTCTGGGACCTGCAGTGACAGCAATGACGTCACCCAGCCCCTCAGTGCTTACCTAAACCTCCGCCCCCTTGCTAAAGGAAGTCTGTATTGGGCATCCGAGGGGGTAGAAGCACAAACGGCTCTGCAGCCTGAAGGTTTAGGTAAGCATTGCAGGGCTGTTTGAAGTTACTGCCGTCACTGACTAAACTTGCCCCCTTCAGCTTTTTTCCACTCTCAAACTGCAGGGTCTCTGACCTTATTCGTGAGACTCAAAGGGGGGCAAGAGTGATCCCCCTGTTGCTCCTGACTTGCAGTTGCTGTCATAGGTGCCAGTTCTCTAGGTGTGGTGGATAATTGAGCACCCCCACTATTGAGCAAAGTTCTTCATTGTGTCTAAGGAGGGCTAATTTGAGTTGGGTTTAACACCCCCTAATCGCTTTGAGCCAAAATGGTACAGGCTGAAGCGGGCACCATTTTAGAATATGATACCAGTGGAATATGAATGATTGTTCCCTTTGGATCACACAGATGGAGGTAGGTAAGGTTCCGGGGCGGGTGGGCTGGAATAAACCCAGGGCGGCTCTGTGAGTTCAGTACATTTATAAAATGAACAAAATGTACCAACCTTATAAACAATATACTAGAACATTGACAACATCAATGAACTTCACACAACAAGCCAACAAGCTGATCACTGCACGTCTACGTCATGCGGGGCGTTTCTCAGGCTCACAGAATTAGCTATCAGTTGCCATAGTTTCAGAAAAGAAGCGCATACATTGCTTGTCTCTGCACCCATAACCTCAAATTTTCTAATGAAACATACACTATTCATTAAACTGTTTGGGAGGCATATTCAAAGAGATTTATACGGTTTGCAGACTTGTAGACCACATAAATCCTGCTGACTGGGATATTTGCGGCACTAGCCCATGTAATGCTACTGAATTACCCTGTATTTTAGAAAATATGCGTACAAGCGCATGCTCTGCCCATCTGCCTTCAATGAAAGTACATTCGATGGCCTCTACACGCACATTTTATAGAGTTGCAGCTGCTTAATTTACACATACAAGTGCTCACTGACACACCTCAATGACTGAAATATCATCATGTCTTAGAAAGCACCCGACAACAGATTTCTAAGTAGTCTGCAACATATTTAAACTCATTTATGTCAAGTCCTGACCAATGCGAAATCACATACACACACCTGTAATTGAACTGTTTCCACATGAAGCTGTCTCAAGAAGCAGTATCCCCTTGCTTAATTTTAACTTGGCATTTCAACACACGGTATCCTGCACAGTGTCCTAAAATCTCATCTGATATGATGAGAAAATAATTAGCCAATGCTAGAAGGGAAAACCAAAACACGGCGGAGATACACCTAACTAATACAGGGGCTCCTTTACGAAAGCCCACTAAGGTTTTGCACTTCATGTGTACGGTATTACTGTACACACACATGTTAGCGCAAAGCCTCCGTGTTAGCTGTTGGGGACATGACCAGCATGTTCCTGGCAGTTAACGTGTGACAGAGTAGTTTAATATGCAGAGCACTTGATGCAGGTGCTCGTAATGACACACATAGAGGTGGTGTTAAGAGCACTCGCACTAATTGCCGCAGAATGCGCAGGAGTTGACCTCATGCTAGCGGCAATGTGTTCTCTGTGCCCACACTCCTCCCTTTCTCCACCCCGACATGTGATGGCTGATTATCGTGTGCTTTTTAACGCATGGCCTCCGGCAGTCCCCCACGTTAGCCTTCCCGGCTGCCAGTTGCCACGCGTTAAAAGGCTCATTAACTGCTTACTGAGCTTTAGTAAATGGGCCCCATAGTCATAAAGCAAAGAAAGTGAGCCCCCAAAACATTCTTGTGTGTTTTAAATATCAAAAAAATATCTGAAATAAAAAAATTTCCAAAAAAGCTGAAAAATCTTTCCAACAGAATTCATACAATTAAAAAAACTGTAAAATAATCACCACCATCTTATAGGCTCTCGCCAATGTTTCTAATCATCTACCTCATTCTTCATTCTTTTAGACAATTTCTTAAATGAGCTCCTACTGGGCGTGGCGGAATGCTTTTCATCAATTAATGCTCTGGGATTGTCGCCGCGCTCGCGGCAGTGTGCGACGGTGGCCGGCCTTCCAAAGGCTCTGGGACCCCTACATCCAAGTGTTGAGCCCAGGTGTACGGAATGAGATCTTGCAAATGGGTTGTTAGACCCCCTGACTCGGGTTCTTCTATTGGTTTGGTGGGTGACTGTATGGGGGGGGTGGGGGGGGAGGGGGCGAGGGAGTAGCGTTGGGACTTTAAAGTTAAATTTACACCTGGCTGTTACTTGTGCTCTGCAGAGGGGATCAGAATCCACCCCTCTTGGAACTTGTTATTGTTGTAATTTGTTTGAGTGCTGGTGTTTATAAATAAAGTATATATAAAAAAAAAAAATTACTTGCTAGATTGCCACTTTTTTTTTTTTAACTGTTTGCCATCCTGAAAGACACAAAGTTTAGGGTTGGTCTCAGAGTTGCCAAGTTACCCAGTTCCGGGTGTGAGATTTTTTGCCAGTTCTGGTTTTAAAATTGCCTTGCAGTGCAGCATGGTATTTGTAGTCCCTGATTTTACCCATTGGAATCAGTGCTGCAGGTCCCATAATGCATCAGAATGAGCTCGTCAGAAATTCAGGACTGGCTTAAAAGCTCACTTCTGGCAACGGCTAACATGGCAACAGTGGTCTGCTGATCTCCAGGACAGATGTGTAGGTGCCCTTGTTACTGTCCCTAGGGCAGGGAACACAGTGATTCATTTAGGGACATGTTTACTAAGCTGTGCTAAGGGTTATCATGGGGCTTAGCGCTCGCCAAGCACGCACACTAACCATTAGCATTGGGCACCATGGTAAGAATCCCACAATAACCCCTTAGCGTGCAATGAGACGGGGTCTGGGCAGGTTAGGAGAGAAGTGTGGGCAGTTGGCACATCGCAGTTAATGCGGGAAACATTGGTGTTTTCTGTGCACAAGTACTGTCTTCTGAAGGGGTGGCGATCAGTGCACCTCCGTGCTGTTTAGTGTGGTGCCTTGTGGATGCAATGCCAGACACGCCCCCAGCCCATATTGCGTGCTGACGGGGCACCTGTTCATAAACATGCCCCTTTATGTTTTAAGCCAACCTCTCCCCCTGCCCCCTGAGCGGTGTGCAACGGATGAAGTGATCTCCAGGAGGAAGAGATCTACTTCCATTTCTTTGCTTGAAGCGCTCCAGAAGATGTGAATGGTGGCTGGCTGTGAATGAAGGTGACAGCCGGACAGTATGGGAATAGTCCAGGGTGGTACTGGGATCTCTTGAAGGAGTTTAGCATTAGGGGTGTCCCGCGACAGCGATGCTTAGCCATAGTTAATTGAACAGAGCTTCTACTTTCAGCCTGCCTGGCACAAGACTGCGTCTGGGAGCACCTTGAGGCCACAGGATCTGAATTTCCATGCCAGAACTACCAGACCTGTTGCAAAAAAGAAAAGAATTCCGGGGAGGACAAATCTGGACTCCGGAAGTTCTTCTCTCAGAAAAACGCCCTGATACCAGGGAGCATAGCTGCTACAGAAGATCTAGAGGATGACGAGTGGCTCACAGCAGGGTCGCCTGAGCATCCTTACCCTTCGCGCCATCCTGCACCTCCTGGCCTGAGGCAGGTAAGGACGGACTAACTGCATCCTGAAATGGCGGCTTGGGAAGCAATTGCTGGAGACAGCAGGAGATGCAGCAGTTACTGAGACTTCCCAGCAAATTATGGCATAGGTCCTTTCTTAACACATCACAATGTTTCCGTTTGGTGGTGATGCGTGCTGTGGAAGCATTTAACAGGGTTCTTCTCAGGTGAGAGAAAGTTGTTTAACATATATATAGAGTGTAGTGGAAGTGGTTGAGTTGATAGATGTTAGCAAAGATCATTAAATGCACTGTTTATGAAATTATTTCTGTGGAAGACACTTGATTAAAGAATTTCTTCTGTTCATTGGCCTGGGATGAAGTATTGTAATTCGAGGCTAGTTACAGAAATATGTTTCCTTGCCGAAGAGAACATAAGATATGCCATACCGGGTCAGACCAAGGTCCATCAAGCCCAGTATCATGTTTCCAACAGTGGTCAATCTAGGTCACAAAAATAACTGTCAATTTGAAAGGTTTTGTTTTATGCCGATGAGTTTTGAATGTAATTGAAGTGGATTCTAAATAAGGACATTCTGCTAAAATACTCTCAGAGAACTGTTTGCATTTTAACTATTTGTTTCAAGTTTAGAAGGGATGAGGTGCAGCCCACCTTGTGCGCACACGTCTGCTCAAGGCCTCGTAGCAGCTACCTTCGCTACATTTTATAGTTGGCCTGACAGAGGACGGCGGTGGCAATGGCAGCGGCAGCGGCAACTTTTCTTTAGTGCATGAGAACTCCCGCCAATTCCAGTTCCACCTCCAGCAGCTGCCAGGGCATAGCTCGGCACCTGACAGGGGAGGTAGGGAACAGGGTTGTGCAAGGACTGGAAGTGCCCTAGGCGGGCCGTCCATCCTGCAGCCCCCACTGCCCCCCCCCATGTCCATTACCACCGCTGGCGCCAGCAGCAGCAGTAATTACCCCTGAAATGGTGATGCAGCACTTACCCTCTGTCTCCAGGGCTGTGTTGCAGTTTCATTCTGTTTAATCTGCTGCTTCGGTGCCCCCTCTGCTGCTGACAAAACCAGAAGTCTGGGACCAAAGCCACAGATTGTACAGATTGAAACTGCGATGTAGCCCCAAAGACAAGAGGGTAAGTGCTGTGTTGCAGTTTCAGGGGTAATTGCCACCGCTGTCGGCCTCGGAGAGGAGCACTAGCAGTGCCAATAGGCATGGGCGGGGGGGTTGCCCTCAGAGGGCCGGTGCACTAGGTGACTGCCTAGTTTCCTAATGATAGGGAAGGAAAATTGCTGAACACCTGAAGCGGGGGTAGGGAAAGGGAGATGTTGGACACCTGATTGTTCTGTCAGGGGCGATGGAATGGCCAAATTTCTAGTGGAAGTAATGGAGAGATACCTGAGGGCTAAACAAAAATGATCCGGGTTTTTTTTTTTTTTTTTTTTAAATATCTTTATTCAATTTCAACAATTTCAAACACATTACAGACAGTTCTTTACCTCAACATTAGTCCACAATAACCATATAAGCTAAACAAACAACAACCTCAACAAACCAGTATCAGTCCAATCCAGCACTCTGCCCCCCCACACTATATTCTTCGTACCAGTTGTCGTTACCCAAATTATTACTAGCAGTGATGACAAGTTCCACTGCTTTTCTTCATATAACAATCTAGGGCAGCCCATTTCCCGGACCATGGATTTTAAATAATGTATAGCTCTTCATATGTCTTGTGCATATTCAACAGATTCCACCAGTATTCAAAATATACTTTGTCAAGATTCTTCCAGTGTATCGGTATAGTCTTTATCGCCATCCCCAGCATTAGATCCAGTAGCTGGCTATCCCGCTTCACCAAACTTGGCACCATGGCTATGGATTTGTACACTACTATCCGATACGAGATGGGGATTTGTATGTTCAAGATACTTGATATACGCTCCCATACTTTGTTCCAGTACACCTTCAAGCATCTACAGTAAAACAGCATGTGAGCCATTGTCCCAACATCTGCGTTGCAAGACCAGCATCTATTCCCATCTTGCCACGTCCATTTCATTTTCTTTACCGGTGTTATATGTGCTCGATGAGCTATAAAATACATTGATTGTGTTAAGGATGCAGCTCTTGTGATTCGTATTTGAGTTCCCCAAAAAATATTCCACATCTCTGGACTCATATCGTCTCCTGCTTCAGCGATCCACAACGACTGTACTTTAGTGCATTCCTTCTCACCTTTGGACCGGAGAAGCGCTAAACACCTTGATATGGCTCGGGTACCTGTTTGTATTTCTTGAAACTTTTGCCTCAATGGCCAGCCGGTGCGCAACAAAACTGGAGACACTCCTGCTTTACTCATACAGTGCCGAAGTTGGCACCACTGGAAATAACCTGTACTTGGCAGTCCAAATTCCATTTTCAATCTTTCAAAAGTTTTAAATTCACTCCCATTTATCAATTGTCCTATTGTCACAATACCATGCTCTATCCACTTCGTCCACATTACTGGCTTCCCCCCGATGACAAATCGTGGATTCAGCCACAAAGGAGGGAGGGAGGAGTGGCCTAGTGGTTGGGGCAAGGTACCACAGGCCGGAAGGTCGGTGGTTCAAATCCCACTAGAGGACAGCAACCTTGGGCCGGAAGGACTGGGGTTTCTAGTCCCACAGGTGCTCCTTGTGGTCTTGGGCAAGCCACTTAACCCTCCATTGCCCATGTTCCCTGTAAGTATTAGTGTATGTGTCTCATATCCCCTTGTGTTAAATGTATCCCCCAACTGCTTTGACCCGGTGAAAAGCGGGATATAAATGCAGCTAAATAAAATAAATAAATAAAAACAAAGGCATATCCTCTGAAAAGTCTTCGCCCCCATCAATGTACGTTGCAAATAGTCGACATACTTGCTGCGTTGTCACCACTATTTCGCTGTGCGGTTTCTTCGAATATGATCCATTTTAACATAGTGAACTCTGAGAAATAGCAGTTTATAATCTAACATGTCAAATACAGTGGACAAGTCTTGAGTAGAGTAAGGACTGATGTGACCATTAGGCAAACTAGGTGGTCACCTAGAACACCAGTCATCCAAGGGTGGCCTGCTGCTGCCCCTCTCTGGGACCTGCAGTGACAGCAATGACGTCACCCAGCCCCTCAGTGCTTACCTAAACCTCCGCCCCCTTGCTAAAGGAAGTCTGTATTGGGCATCCGAGGGGGTAGAAGCACAAACGGCTCTGCAGCCTGAAGGTTTAGGTAAGCATTGCAGGGCTGTTTGAAGTTACTGCCGTCACTGACTAAACTTGCCCCCTTCAGCTTTTTTCCACTCTCAAACTGCAGGGTCTCTGACCTTATTCGTGAGACTCAAAGGGGGGGCAAGAGTGATCCCCCTGTTGCTCCTGACTTGCAGTTGCTGTCATAGGTGCCAGTTCTCTAGGTGTGGTGGATAATTGAGCACCCCCACTATTGAGCAAAGTTCTTCATTGTGTCTAAGGAGGGCTAATTTGAGTTGGGTTTAACACCCCCTAATCGCTTTGAGCCAAAATGGTACAGGCTGAAGCGGGCACCATTTTAGAATATGATACCAGTGGAATATGAATGATTGTTCCCTTTGGATCACACAGATGGAGGTAGGTAAGGTTCCGGGGCGGGTGGGCTGGAATAAACCCAGGGCGGCTCTGTGAGTTCAGTACATTTATAAAATGAACAAAATGTACCAACCTTATAAACAATATACTAGAACATTGACAACATCAATGAACTTCACACAACAAGCCAACAAGCTGATCACTGCACGTCTACGTCATGCGGGGCGTTTCTCAGGCTCACAGAATTAGCTATCAGTTGCCATAGTTTCAGAAAAGAAGCGCATACATTGCTTGTCTCTGCACCCATAACCTCAAATTTTCTAATGAAACATACACTATTCATTAAACTGTTTGGGAGGCATATTCAAAGAGATTTATACGGTTTGCAGACTCGTAGACCACATAAATCCTGCTGACTGGGATATTTGCGGCACTAGCCCATGTAATGCTACTGAATTACCCTGTATTTTAGAAAATATGCGTACAAGCGCATGCTCTGCCCATCTGCCTTCAATGAAAGTACATTCGATGGCCTCTACACGCACATTTTATAGAGTTGCAGCTGCTTAATTTACACATACAAGTGCTCACTGACACACCTCAATGACTGAAATATCATCATGTCTTAGAAAGCACCCGACAACAGATTTCTAAGTAGTCTGCAACATATTTAAACTCATTTATGTCAAGTCCTGACCAATGCGAAATCACATACACACACCTGTAATTGAACTGTTTCCACATGAAGCTGTCTCAAGAAGCAGTATCCCCTTGCTTAATTTTAACTTGGCATTTCAACACACGGTATCCTGCACAGTGTCCTAAAATCTCATCTGATATGATGAGAAAATAATTAGCCAATGCTAGAAGGGAAAACCAAAACACGGCGGAGATACACCTAACTAATACAGGGGCTCCTTTACGAAAGCCCACTAAGGTTTTGCACTTCATGTGTACGGTATTACTGTACACACACATGTTAGCGCAAAGCCTCCGTGTTAGCTGTTGGGGACATGACCAGCATGTTCCTGGCAGTTAACGTGTGACAGAGTAGTTTAATATGCAGAGCACTTGATGCAGGTGCTCGTAATGACACACATAGAGGTGGTGTTAAGAGCACTCGCACTAATTGCCGCAGAATGCGCAGGAGTTGACCTCATGCTAGCGGCAATGTGTTCTCTGTGCCCACACTCCTCCCTTTCTCCACCCCGACATGTGATGGCTGATTATCGTGTGCTTTTTAACGCATGGCCTCCGGCAGTCCCCCACGTTAGCCTTCCCGGCTGCCAGTTGCCACGCGTTAAAAGGCTCATTAACTGCTTACTGAGCTTTAGTAAATGGGCCCCATAGTCATAAAGCAAAGAAAGTGAGCCCCCAAAACATTCTTGTGTGTTTTAAATATCAAAAAAATATCTGAAATAAAAAAATTTCCAAAAAAGCTGAAAAATCTTTCCAACAGAATTCATACAATTAAAAAAACTGTAAAATAATCACCACCATCTTATAGGCTCTCGCCAATGTTTCTAATCATCTACCTCATTCTTCATTCTTTTAGACAATTTCTTAAATGAGCTCCTACTGGGCGTGGCGGAATGCTTTTCATCAATTAATGCTCTGGGATTGTCGCCGCGCTCGCGGCAGTGTGCGACGGTGGCCGGCCTTCCAAAGGCTCTGGGACCCCTACATCCAAGTGTTGAGCCCAGGTGTACGGAATGAGATCTTGCAAATGGGTTGTTAGACCCCCTGACTCGGGTTCTTCTATTGGTTTGGTGGGTGACTGTATGGGGGGGGTGGGGGGGGGAGGGGCGAGGGAGTAGCGTTGGGACTTTAAAGTTAAATTTACACCTGGCTGTTACTTGTGCTCTGCAGAGGGGATCAGAATCCACCCCTCTTGGAGCTTGTTATTGTTGTAATTTGTTTGAGTGCTGGTGTTTATAAATAAAGTATATATAAAAAAAAAAAATTACTTGCTAGATTGCCACTTTTTTTTTTTTAACTGTTTGCCATCCTGAAAGACACAAAGTTTAGGGTTGGTCTCAGAGTTGCCAAGTTACCCAGTTCCGGGTGTGAGATTTTTTGCCAGTTCTGGTTTTAAAATTGCCTTGCAGTGCAGCATGGTATTTGTAGTCCCTGATTTTACCCATTGGAATCAGTGCTGCAGGTCCCATAATGCATCAGAATGAGCTCGTCAGAAATTCAGGACTGGCTTAAAAGCTCACTTCTGGCAACGGCTAACATGGCAACAGTGGTCTGCTGATCTCCAGGACAGATGTGTAGGTGCCCTTGTTACTGTCCCTAGGGCAGGGAACACAGTGATTCATTTAGGGACATGTTTACTAAGCTGTGCTAAGGGTTATCATGGGGCTTAGCGCTCGCCAAGCACGCACACTAACCATTAGCATTGGGCACCATGGTAAGAATCCCACAATAACCCCTTAGCGTGCAATGAGACGGGGTCTGGGCAGGTTAGGAGAGAAGTGTGGGCAGTTGGCACATCGCAGTTAATGCGGGAAACATTGGTGTTTTCTGTGCACAAGTACTGTCTTCTGAAGGGGTGGCGATCAGTGCACCTCCGTGCTGTTTAGTGTGGTGCCTTGTGGATGCAATGCCAGACACGCCCCCAGCCCATATTGCGTGCTGACGGGGCACCTGTTCATAAACATGCCCCTTTATGTTTTAAGCCAACCTCTCCCCCTGCCCCCTGAGCGGTGTGCAACGGATGAAGTGATCTCCAGGAGGAAGAGATCTACTTCCATTTCTTTGCTTGAAGCGCTCCAGAAGATGTGAATGGTGGCTGGCTGTGAATGAAGGTGACAGCCGGACAGTATGGGAATAGTCCAGGGTGGTACTGGGATCTCTTGAAGGAGTTTAGCATTAGGGGTGTCCCGCGACAGCGATGCTTAGCCATAGTTAATTGAACAGAGCTTCTACTTTCAGCCTGCCTGGCACAAGACTGCGTCTGGGAGCACCTTGAGGCCACAGGATCTGAATTTCCATGCCAGAACTACCAGACCTGTTGCAAAAAAGAAAAGAATTCCGGGGAGGACAAATCTGGACTCCGGAAGTTCTTCTCTCAGAAAAAACGCCCTGATACCAGGGAGCATAGCTGCTACAGAAGATCTAGAGGATGACGAGTGGCTCACAGCAGGGTCGCCTGAGCATCCTTACCCTTCGCGCCATCCTGCACCTCCTGGCCTGAGGCAGGTAAGGACGGACTAACTGCATCCTGAAATGGCGGCTTGGGAAGCAATTGCTGGAGACAGCAGGAGATGCAGCAGTTACTGAGACTTCCCAGCAAATTATGGCATAGGTCCTTTCTTAACACATCACAATGTTTCCGTTTGGTGGTGATGCGTGCTGTGGAAGCATTTAACAGGGTTCTTCTCAGGTGAGAGAAAGTTGTTTAACATATATATAGAGTGTAGTGGAAGTGGTTGAGTTGATAGATGTTAGCAAAGATCATTAAATGCACTGTTTATGAAATTATTTCTGTGGAAGACACTTGATTAAAGAATTTCTTCTGTTCATTGGCCTGGGATGAAGTATTGTAATTCGAGGCTAGTTACAGAAATATGTTTCCTTGCCGAAGAGAACATAAGATATGCCATACCGGGTCAGACCAAGGTCCATCAAGCCCAGTATCATGTTTCCAACAGTGGTCAATCTAGGTCACAAAAATAACTGTCAATTTGAAAGGTTTTGTTTTATGCCGATGAGTTTTGAATGTAATTGAAGTGGATTCTAAATAAGGACATTCTGCTAAAATACTCTCAGAGAACTGTTTGCATTTTAACTATTTGTTTCAAGTTTAGAAGGGATGAGGTGCAGCCCACCTTGTGCGCACACGTCTGCTCAAGGCCTCGTAGCAGCTACCTTCGCTACATTTTATAGTTGGCCTGACAGAGGACGGCGGTGGCAATGGCAGCGGCAGCGGCAACTTTTCTTTAGTGCATGAGAACTCCCGCCAATTCCAGTTCCACCTCCAGCAGCTGCCAGGGCATAGCTCGGCACCTGACAGGGGAGGTAGGGAACAGGGTTGTGCAAGGACTGGAAGTGCCCTAGGCGGGCCGTCCATCCTGCAGCCCCCACTGCCCCCCCCCCATGTCCATTACCACCGCTGGCGCCAGCAGCAGCAGTAATTACCCCTGAAATGGTGATGCAGCACTTACCCTCTGTCTCCAGGGCTGTGTTGCAGTTTCATTCTGTTTAATCTGCTGCTTCGGTGCCCCCTCTGCTGCTGACAAAACCAGAAGTCTGGGACCAAAGCCACAGATTGTACAGATTGAAACTGCGATGTAGCCCCAAAGACAAGAGGGTAAGTGCTGTGTTGCAGTTTCAGGGGTAATTGCCACCGCTGTCGGCCTCGGAGAGGAGCACTAGCAGTGCCAATAGGCATGGGCGGGGGGGTTGCCCTCAGAGGGCCGGTGCACTAGGTGACTGCCTAGTTTCCTAATGATAGGGAAGGAAAATTGCTGAACACCTGAAGCGGGGGTAGGGAAAGGGAGATGTTGGACACCTGATTGTTCTGTCAGGGGCGATGGAATGGCCAAATTTCTAGTGGAAGTAATGGAGAGATACCTGAGGGCTAAACAAAAATGATCCGGGTTTTTTTTTTTTTTTTTTTAAATATCTTTATTCAATTTCAACAATTTCAAACACATTACAGACAGTTCTTTACCTCAACATTAGTCCACAATAACCATATAAGCTAAACAAACAACAACCTCAACAAACCAGTATCAGTCCAATCCAGCACTCTGCCCCCCCACACTATATTCTTCGTACCAGTTGTCGTTACCCAAATTATTACTAGCAGTGATGACAAGTTCCACTGCTTTTCTTCATATAACAATCTAGGGCAGCCCATTTCCCGGACCATGGATTTTAAATAATGTATAGCTCTTCATATGTCTTGTGCATATTCAACAGATTCCACCAGTATTCAAAATATACTTTGTCAAGATTCTTCCAGTGTATCGGTATAGTCTTTATCGCCATCCCCAGCATTAGATCCAGTAGCTGGCTATCCCGCTTCACCAAACTTGGCACCATGGCTATGGATTTGTACACTACTATCCGATACGAGATGGGGATTTGTATGTTCAAGATACTTGATATACGCTCCCATACTTTGTTCCAGTACACCTTCAAGCATCTACAGTAAAACAGCATGTGAGCCATTGTCCCAACATCTGCGTTGCAAGACCAGCATCTATTCCCATCTTGCCACGTCCATTTCATTTTCTTTACCGGTGTTATATGTGCTCGATGAGCTATAAAATACATTGATTGTGTTAAGGATGCAGCTCTTGTGATTCGTATTTGAGTTCCCCAAAAAATATTCCACATCTCTGGACTCATATCGTCTCCTGCTTCAGCGATCCACAACGACTGTACTTTAGTGCATTCCTTCTCACCTTTGGACCGGAGAAGCGCTAAACACCTTGATATGGCTCGGGTACCTGTTTGTATTTCTTGAAACTTTTGCCTCAATGGCCAGCCGGTGCGCAACAAAACTGGAGACACTCCTGCTTTACTCATACAGTGCCGAAGTTGGCACCACTGGAAATAACCTGTACTTGGCAGTCCAAATTCCATTTTCAATCTTTCAAAAGTTTTAAATTCACTCCCATTTATCAATTGTCCTATTGTCACAATACCATGCTCTATCCACTTCGTCCACATTACTGGCTTCCCCCCGATGACAAATCGTGGATTCAGCCACAAAGGAGGGAGGGAGGAGTGGCCTAGTGGTTGGGGCAAGGTACCACAGGCCGGAAGGTCGGTGGTTCAAATCCCACTAGAGGACAGCAACCTTGGGCCGGAAGGACTGGGGTTTCTAGTCCCACAGGTGCTCCTTGTGGTCTTGGGCAAGCCACTTAACCCTCCATTGCCCATGTTCCCTGTAAGTATTAGTGTATGTGTCTCATATCCCCTTGTGTTAAATGTATCCCCCAACTGCTTTGACCCGGTGAAAAGCGGGATATAAATGCAGCTAAATAAAATAAATAAATAAAAACAAAGGCATATCCTCTGAAAAGTCTTCGCCCCCATCAATGTACGTTGCAAATAGTCGACATACTTGCTGCGTTGTCACCACTATTTCGCTGTGCGGTTTCTTCGAATATGATCCATTTTAACATAGTGAACTCTGAGAAATAGCAGTTTATAATCTAACATGTCAAATACAGTGGACAAGTCTTGAGTAGAGTAAGGACTGATGTGACCATTAGGCAAACTAGGTGGTCACCTAGAACACCAGTCATCCAAGGGTGGCCTGCTGCTGCCCCTCTCTGGGACCTGCAGTGACAGCAATGACGTCACCCAGCCCCTCAGTGCTTACCTAAACCTCCGCCCCCTTGCTAAAGGAAGTCTGTATTGGGCATCCGAGGGGGTAGAAGCACAAACGGCTCTGCAGCCTGAAGGTTTAGGTAAGCATTGCAGGGCTGTTTGAAGTTACTGCCGTCACTGACTAAACTTGCCCCCTTCAGCTTTTTTCCACTCTCAAACTGCAGGGTCTCTGACCTTATTCGTGAGACTCAAAGGGGGGCAAGAGTGATCCCCCTGTTGCTCCTGACTTGCAGTTGCTGTCATAGGTGCCAGTTCTCTAGGTGTGGTGGATAATTGAGCACCCCCACTATTGAGCAAAGTTCTTCATTGTGTCTAAGGAGGGCTAATTTGAGTTGGGTTTAACACCCCCTAATCGCTTTGAGCCAAAATGGTACAGGCTGAAGCGGGCACCATTTTAGAATATGATACCAGTGGAATATGAATGATTGTTCCCTTTGGATCACACAGATGGAGGTAGGTAAGGTTCCGGGGCGGGTGGGCTGGAATAAACCCAGGGCGGCTCTGTGAGTTCAGTACATTTATAAAATGAACAAAATGTACCAACCTTATAAACAATATACTAGAACATTGACAACATCAATGAACTTCACACAACAAGCCAACAAGCTGATCACTGCACGTCTACGTCATGCGGGGCGTTTCTCAGGCTCACAGAATTAGCTATCAGTTGCCATAGTTTCAGAAAAGAAGCGCATACATTGCTTGTCTCTGCACCCATAACCTCAAATTTTCTAATGAAACATACACTATTCATTAAACTGTTTGGGAGGCATATTCAAAGAGATTTATACGGTTTGCAGACTTGTAGACCACATAAATCCTGCTGACTGGGATATTTGCGGCACTAGCCCATGTAATGCTACTGAATTACCCTGTATTTTAGAAAATATGCGTACAAGCGCATGCTCTGCCCATCTGCCTTCAATGAAAGTACATTCGATGGCCTCTACACGCACATTTTATAGAGTTGCAGCTGCTTAATTTACACATACAAGTGCTCACTGACACACCTCAATGACTGAAATATCATCATGTCTTAGAAAGCACCCGACAACAGATTTCTAAGTAGTCTGCAACATATTTAAACTCATTTATGTCAAGTCCTGACCAATGCGAAATCACATACACACACCTGTAATTGAACTGTTTCCACATGAAGCTGTCTCAAGAAGCAGTATCCCCTTGCTTAATTTTAACTTGGCATTTCAACACACGGTATCCTGCACAGTGTCCTAAAATCTCATCTGATATGATGAGAAAATAATTAGCCAATGCTAGAAGGGAAAACCAAAACACGGCGGAGATACACCTAACTAATACAGGGGCTCCTTTACGAAAGCCCACTAAGGTTTTGCACTTCATGTGTACGGTATTACTGTACACACACATGTTAGCGCAAAGCCTCCGTGTTAGCTGTTGGGGACATGACCAGCATGTTCCTGGCAGTTAACGTGTGACAGAGTAGTTTAATATGCAGAGCACTTGATGCAGGTGCTCGTAATGACACACATAGAGGTGGTGTTAAGAGCACTCGCACTAATTGCCGCAGAATGCGCAGGAGTTGACCTCATGCTAGCGGCAATGTGTTCTCTGTGCCCACACTCCTCCCTTTCTCCACCCCGACATGTGATGGCTGATTATCGTGTGCTTTTTAACGCATGGCCTCCGGCAGTCCCCCACGTTAGCCTTCCCGGCTGCCAGTTGCCACGCGTTAAAAGGCTGTGCCAGACATAGGAGATTATGCTGTTGCTCTGGAAGAACACCTGCCCGAAGAGCTTCATCCTCTGCTCAACTGGTTGGAGGACAGCTACATCGGTCGCCTAAATAGGAGAGGAAATGGTAGACAGTCTCCTCTGTTTCCTCCATCTATGTGGAATCTGTTTGATAGAACACTGAGCACTGGTCGTAGATCCTCTGGTACTGGAGCTATTCCTGGTGTACAGCGGGAGATTCATTGGATGTCTCTGCAATTTTGGAAACATCGGGGTCTGAAGTCTATACCCCATCTACTCTTTTGGTCACTTTTACTTTGTCCTCTGATAGAGATTGGTTTCCCAAAGTTTTCTTTCGGAAAATAAGTATTTTATTTAAGGGTTTTGCTGTTTGAGTGTTTCCTGATCTTTCATGGGAAATTCAGTGGAGAAGGAAGGAGTTCCTCCTACTCCAGCCTGGTGTACAGCAGTTGGGGGGGTCAATTTTTCCTCAAATTCCTGTGCAAATGTGCAATTACATTTCAGTCTGTTTCTTATATTTTTTTTTGGCCTGTCTCAATTGCTGACATTTCTGAGTGCCCATAGATCATCTGTCACTGAGAATTTCTCCACTACATGAAGGAAATTCCTGGCTATTTTACCTGTTTTTTTTGTTTCCTTTGGATTTCTCTCCTCTGTGTAGTGGGTTGTAGTGAGAGGTAGTACAAGAGTGACCTTATGTATGATCTTTGCTGCAAATTTGTATTTATCCATTATGCGTTAGTATGGTGTGTGCTTGGTTTTGTTATAAAATGAGAAATATTAAAAACTACCCGAACAAACAAGCCAAAAAAACTTATAAGAGCAGAGGCAGTACAGCAAGATGAGAAAGTAAGTTTGCTGCCACATCGAGGGGCCCGCACACTGAGGGGGCTGCTGCACAGGTGAGGAGGTGGGGAAGGGGGGGCGTGCCACTGAAACAGAGGGAGGCCATCAGCAAAACTTTGCTTGCGGGCTCCTCATTGGAACTTAAGCCACTGTGCGCCGCTATGAGCTCCCATGCTTTTAAATGTTAAACTTTCTTTTGTAAGTGTATACATAATGAGGGATATTTCTAACAGCCATTCACAAGGGTAAATAGACTGTGCAAATTACCCATTCTTCCTGTGAGTAAAAGTAAGCACTGATAAGTCTTTGAGTTTCTGTGGCTGGTAGGACCATTGTTTTGTTTTGACAGTAACTGCTCTTTGCTGCTCCTCCAGAAGCTGTGGCCCAAGGTGGATGCCGAGTTTGTGCACTGGTTGGGCCGTCCCTGTGTCGAATATATCTGACCTAAACTTCCAATATAATATTTTTAAACAACATCCACACCTGATATAAACTCTCAACTTTTGTAACCAGTTCTTTTAGTTTTTTTAAATTTTTTAACCATTTTCCTCATTTTATCCTAGTCCTCCTTTATGAAGATAAATGCTAACACAGTAGAGTTCCTTAGTGGCTTCATTCTAGTTACTATATTAACTCATATTTGATCATAATATCACTATTACCAAGTGGGCCCCAACCAGTGGCAGCGGAACACCTTTTTAGTTGGAGGGGGCCAAACAAACCAATCTCCAGTCCTGCCCCCCAAGCTCTCTATTCCTGATGCTGTGTTGGGAAAAATATTGGGGGGGGGGGGCATGGCCCCTATGGCCCACCACTTTCTGCTGCCTATGGCCCCAGCAATACCTCTTGCACCAAATTCACTAAGGACTAGATCTAAAAGAGTTCCCTCTCTTGTCGGTTCCTGAACCAGCTGCTCCATGAAGCTGTCATTTACTTCTTCTAGGAATATTACATCCCTAGCATTTTCTGATGGGACATGTATCCAGTTTTGGTCCAGACTTGGTCTACGATAGAAGGATACTCATTGCCTCAATTGGTTATGAATACAGCTGCAAGGTTGATTGAAGGTCCTCATAGGATCGATCGTGTGATGCTGGTTTTGGTTGAGCTGTACTGGCTACCAATTGTATATCATATTCAGTACAGAGTTCTTCTTCTGGTATTTCGTTGTCTGCATGATACACCTCTGAGTTATCTTTCATTCAGGACTGATATTAGGGGTGGCAAACAAAATGATTGCCCTGGGCTTCAAGCCGAAGGGGACATAGCCTGGAGGACAGCTTTGGCGCCTTCTCAGTAGTGTCTGTCCTGGGCCTCTGCAGGTCTAAGATTGTCCCTACTTTCATCTAAAGCAATTCCATATGTATGAGGCCATTCATTGCATTCACAAGAGGAGGGAGAGGGTGGTTAGAGGTACCAGGGATAAAGATTATGCAAAAGTGTTTCTATCATGATAAGGATTCTCAAGGCCCTTAAGGCATATCTGTTTCATTGTGTATATAGGGCGGGTTAAAGGAAGATTGTTTTAAAACATGTTTTGTACATGTGGAGAAGGGTTCATTGGTTATTGTTGTATAGGGGTGGTGGCAATGCTCCCTCTAAGCTCCGCTGGGTCCGCCCCCAACATTCCTGCTGGCGGGGGGGGGGGGGGGTGCAGTGCGATCGATTGCTCCGCCCCTCCCCCCACCAGCGGGAATGCCAGCGGAGGACCCAGCGCAGCTTAGAGGGAACATTGGGTGGTAGTAATTAAACTGTTTATTGACGTATGTATTTGTAAAGCAAGGCGTGGATTTTGGCTGTGTGGCCTATAAGTGGAAATAAATAAAAAAATAAAGTCAGCATTGCCACACTTGAAATAACCCATTATTACTGTGTTGCCCAATTTCTTGGCTTCCCTAATTTCTGTTAACATTTCATCATCTGTTTGTTCATTTTGGCCAGGTGGATGGTAGATCCCCCCACTGCTGTTCTCTTTCCCTCATACTTGAACTTTCTGGGCCCGATTTTCGAAGGCGTTTACATGGGTGGTGTCTTCTAAAATTCCCTGGTTTGTGGCATTCATGCCCTGGTGCTATGCGGTTAGCATCACGGTGTGTTGGTGTTTTGGGGTGCAGCGGGGGCGGAGGAAAGGGCTAAGCCTATCTTTGAGGTGCTGGGGCTAACTTGTAACATTGAAAATTGCTGCTTCCCACTGCAGAAGTGAAAATCCGGGTTAAGAGAGTTGGTGGACAGGCTATGTGCCGATGTGGCCCATAGCCTGCCTAAATGAAAATCCGGCGCTGTATTCTTAAAGATTCCCCAGTGAACTCTGTTTCCTGCAGGCTCAATGCCCTCTTTAATATATAGTGCCACCCCTTCACTAATTTGATAGGCCCTAACATAGCAATATGATTTGTATCCTGAAACCACAATGTTCCATTGTTATCCTCCCTCCAGCAGGTCTCTGAGATGCCTATTATTTATTATTTATTTTGAGACAATTTCTATACTGCAATTTCCAAGGATCAATTGCGGTTCACAATTAACAACATTTTTGAAGAGTGCAAGAACAGTTGCATTCTACAAGTACATGGAACGGATGAGAACTATGTACACGATCTGATTTAATTGCGTCTATCTCTTCATTAAGTGATATAGCCTCTAATCTTCTTTTAGATTTCTGGCATTTGCAAACAGACTCTTTTTAAAGTGTGTGTTTTTTATTTATCCTTCTGTTGTTATTTGTAGTCGCAACATGCTTATTAGCAGACAATAGAGGCAGTTTAGAGTCATTCATATCTGCCTACTCTTTGTTTCAAAACCACCTCTTCTATTTCAGCCTTTGCTACAACTTCTCTATTGAGAAATTCTGAGTTCCTTGTTTTACAAGCATCCTTTGAAGATACCTCCCTCCGAATCATGCAGTTCTTAGTGATCACTGACTTTCTTTAAATGCTGCTCTGTCTCCTTGTTAGTTGTTAGTGCCAGAAGCTTCATCCCACTCTGGTTAAGGTTGAGTCCACCCCATTGGAACAGGCTTCCCCTTCCCCAGAATGCTCTCCAGTTCCTTACATATCTAAAGTCCCCTTTCCTGTACTATCGCCGCCTCCAAGCATTGAGATTCTGTAGCTCAACCTGCCCCTGGAGTTCTGCATGTGGAAAAGGCAGCATTTTGGAGAATGTGACCTTGGAGGTTCTGCATTTCAGTTTTCTATCTAAAAGATTAAATTTAGCCTCCAGAACCTCCCACTTGCACCTCCCTATGTCATTGGTATGCACATAGACCATAAGAGTGCACTCCCCCACTATATCATTTATAGTGGGAATATGTCTGCCTAGTAAAAACATTTCCAAATGCCTTTTTTCATTTTCCCAATTTCTTCTGATCATAATTATGAGCTTTGGGATTTTGTTATTGGATTGCAATTTAGCAGTAAGAGAGAGGAATTAGCATTTTTCACCTTTTGCAAATCTCTAGCCTGGCATCCCGAATTACAGCAGAGGACACACATTCACAGTCGGCATGCTCATTTCATGCTGCGCCTCCCTCCTCCCCCCCCCACCCCCCACTAATTACTTATATTACACTATAAGAGACTAAAGATTTCCTTCCATCCTTTTGTATTCCAGTTAACAGTATACTCCTTCAATCCCTCCAGCCCAGGGGGAGCTTCATCTGGAAAATAATTACCTAACTCTGAGAGACCTGAAGATTCTTGGGCTTGATGGACAGCTATTTCATTCAGGGGAGCTACAGTTTACAAACCAGTAATCCCCTCTTGGGATTCTCCGAAAATTTCCGGTTAAGCCAAAGATTTGCATTCATCTTGCAAGTTTTAGACTATCAACGAGCTAGAACTGTCAGTAAAAATTGTGAGTTATATGTGTTTAGTGGTGAAACTAACCTTCTGCCTTAAAGCCCCTGGGGCTCTCCTCCCCCAGCCTGTCAGACACTGGAAAACCAAAGCCTAAAGTGTCTGGTTCTGCTTCTGACGGCACCTCAGCAGCAACAACTAGTCATTAGGATTCCCAGCAATGCCTGCAGGGCCTTCTAGTTTGAGATGGTCTCATTTTCAGGAGAGCAGGGGTAGCGCAGGAAGTATTCGCTCTGTGCAATCACCTAAGCTCATTATAAAACTCCCCAAAGAACGTCATCAGGCACTCGCTGGTGCCCTCCCCCTCCCTGCTTTCCCTTGGACTCTGTGGTTTTATCTCATCTGAACTTTCAGTGTATCTGCTTTGCCTTATAAACTTTAGTCATTAAATCTTCTAAATCACTGATTTCATCTCCTGCAGCTGTATAACAGAGTTGAAGTATGTGCTACCATCTGCTTTCCATTCTTTATTATAAATTCCGTCCATGGTGTGTAAGCTCCAGGAGGGTTGCGGCACGTCGGCAGAACTGTATGGGAGTCTTCAGGGTAGGATCAAGGCATAGGCAAACTAAACACATGCCCGGGGCCCAAACATTCTGGAGGGTCGGATATACTAATTCTGTGGTTTCTGATCAGTCTGCTCAGGTGTGCTGACTGATTTTTACCTATTACTGGAACTACTACTTATCATTTGTATAGCATTACATCAGAGCTTACAATCTAATCAAGACGGGCAACATCATGGAACTGGGGACTAGAGCATGATAAGATACACATTGGGGATGAACAGGAGAGTGAGGAGCATCAGGATCCAAAAGCAGCCTGACCCAGTACGTCAGTTGCCACCCAGCAGAGAAACACTGCTGTCCTCCCCACCCCCTGCACATTGTCCTCCACCCAGCAGGAGGAGCTGGAGAGTAGTATTTCTTACCTGCTGCTGCCTCATCTAATGCAGTGATTCCCAATCCAGTCCTAAGTACCCCCAGGCCAGTCATGTTTTCAGGATATCCACAATGAATATGCATGAGATAGATCTGCATGCACTGCTTCCACTGTTCGCAGATCTATCTCATGCATATTCATTGTGGATATCCTGATAACCTGACTGGCCTTGGGGGTACCCGAGGACTGGGTTGGGAACCATTAATCTAATGGGTTTGCTCTGCAGTCAGAACCCTGTGACACCTGCCAGCTCCGCGCAGTTCCACCGAGAGGCAAGATGACAGAGGAGGAGGCCGTGGCAGGTAAGAAGCGCTACTCGCTGACTCCTGCCTGCTGGATGGAATCAGGCAGTGGGGGGAGGAAGGAGATTATGCCAAGGAGCATGGGGAATAGGAGGGTTGGGGCAATTATGTGATAAGAGTGAGGGTATGAGGATATTTATCAAAGTAATTCTATTATAGTTGAAGGTCAAATATGCTTTTTTGCATAGGGTCTACCAGAGGGCAGAGAAGGGGGTTCTGTGGTCAGCACTAAGGTACACTGGCAAAGCTGTATGTAGGATCTCAGCACTGGAATAAAAGGAAGTGCTGCAGATCAGGACTGAGGTACAGTGGCAGAGCTGTGTGTGGGTTTCCGGTACTTGGAGGGTGCATCAGAGATAGATTGAGGTACATTGGCAGAGCTGTGTGTGATGCTCTAGTACTGGAATATTAGGTGCTGTTGCAGGGCAGGATTGAGGTGGTTGCTGGAATGGAAAGAACTATTAGAACCTGGTATGTTTCACCCACTCTACTCAGTGGGAGTAAATCAAATGGATAAAAGAGATGTACAGTGCTGTCAAAGACACAGGTATTAAAATTAAGACTGAAAAGTCTGAGAACAATAATGCAGCCAGGCTGGGTATCGCAGCAGACATGAATAGAAATGGTTGGCATGGCAACAGTAGTTACTGAGGAAAGTTTCAGAATATAAAACTTTCGCCGTACTCTTTTCCCTTTGGAGCTAAGACTTTGTTGCTGAAGGGTCCAGGATGAATCAGCCAGGAATCAGCCAGAATACTGTGTGTAAATTAAAGGGTGGATCTATCATGGTGGTGTTGGGAGCTGCAAAGAATGAGGTCTGGGGTAGTTGCTCTGATGCCACCCCTCTCCACGGACACCCCTGCTTCAGATGCATGGCCATGTCTTCCTGACTAGAGCATGGATCAGGATTGCTAGTCACTCTGTCTGGGAAGGTCTCTCTATGAAGCATCACATGCACGAGCTGTGCATTCCTCCTTGTGTGGATAGTAATGCCTCACAGTGCTGTGCTCATGGTTTGTGGCACAATTGTACTAGTACATTATTTCCTATTTTTTTTGGAGGTCAGATGTGCTTCCAACCTATGTGCTAAAATGTACCATCAGATTCTTACCCCTGTAATTAGCTGACACCTAGCAGAGAAAAGAGCAAGGACGGCACAGAACCACCACTACCTGCAGCAATCTTTCTGTCTATCCTCCCCACCCCCTATGCATTGTCCTCCATCTAGCTTTTAGTCTTCTTAGTTTTTTCATTAGTTTCTGTGGTTTAACTCCTCTTATAGTAAGCCCATGAACAAGTTCACTATGGCCTACTGCTGCATCAGGGATGTTACCTTCTTCTGAAGGTATTGCACTCTTTTAGCTCTAGTGTATACAATACAGGTGGGCACCACTTTATACTGGGCAACATGTGGCCGCTATACATTTTTCATCTTCCTTCCTACCATACTTTTATTGGAGTGTTCCCTTGCTGAGATTTGGTGTCGATTTTATACAGTCGGGTCACCATGTGAAGGTATTCAGCATGACTTGGGGAGAAATGTTTCCCTCCCCTTCAGAGAGACCAACAATTCCCCAGGAGTCCGATGCAGAAAGCCGGCACTGAAGTCACGTGTTATTAGTTATGTACACATCTGTGTAGTGTGCCAATAGCACGTGACATTAGCAAGTGTTTTTGCTGAGTCAGTCAAGTCTTAGTACCACCAGAGAGCTTTTTATTTAAATCAAATCAGAGTATAGCGTAGAATACAAGTAGAATAAGTAGTCTCTAAGTAGAAAGAAATAAACTTGTTTCTAGTGACCTTTCCAAAGAAACTTTCCAGTTAGGAGGGAAAAGATCTGTGAAGTTATCTTAAATAGGTATTAAAGGCAAGTGACAGATTAAAGGGGCAATTTGAAAGGTCCCCTCTATCAAACCAAGGGCTATGTGAATCACACAGACAATTGGTAAGACTTTACCTTAGAAGCATAGATCAGGGTACTGTGTAGCAAGCCAGATTTTATTAAGTCTTCCTTCCCACCCACCCCAGGGATAATCTTAGCTTTATAGGTTCTTAAACCTATTAAAGGAAAGGAGGTGCCCAAATTCACTTTCAGCTGCAACTAGTTATCTTCATCAGGAATATATTAATTAAGGACCTGAGATTAATCTTCAGGTGAACAAAGTCCATTAAATGTATTAGATATAACTATATTAGTATAAGTATCCTCAGCAAACCTAAGTAAGCAAACAACATAAATACCTAAACAAAACTAAGATGCAGACAGAAGTCCAACAGCGAGATAGGGTTTTCCAGTCTTTTGCATTGAGTGCCACATATATGATTTTCTCCCAGTTGGTCAGGGGTCTTACGTGTGCACTAGGTGCAAGGAGCAGCTCTTTGCTCTCAGGGAATGAGTCTGATCTCTGGAGGCTAGAGTAGCAGACTTGGAGGAGATAAGGAAGACAGAGAGGTATAAAGAGGATACTTACATGGGTATAGTACTGAAGCACCAACTCCAGTCTGGCAGCCTTCCTGTTGCCATGTAGGAGAGAGGTCACATGCCAGGACAGCATCACCCTGGTGTGACAGGAAGTGATCTTGTAGCTAAGACCTGTCCTCTAGGTGATATAAATCCTCTCACACCGAGGAGGTTTCTCCATGGCCATGTGCCCATGAGGGAAGGGTTAGAACAGCTGTTATATATGGTGATTCGATCATTAGGCATATAGATAGCTGGGTGGCTGGTGGACATGAGGATTGCCTGGTAAAATGTCTGGTGTGAAGTTAGCAGACCTCACGTGCCACCTAGACAAGGTTTTAGATAGCGCTGGGGAGGAGTCTGCTGTTTTGGTTCATGTTGGTACAAATGACATAGGAAAGTGTGGTAGGGAGGTTCTGGAGGCCAAATTTAGGTTTTTAGGTAGGAAACTGAAATCCAAAACTTCCAGGGTAGCATTCTCCGAAATGCTTCCCGTTCCATGCGCAGGAATCAAAAGGCCGGCATAGCTCCAGAGTCTCAATGCGTGAATGAGACGATGGTGCAAGGAAGATGGTTTTGGATTTGATAGGAACTGGTCAACATTCTGGTGAAAGTAGGGGCTTTTCCGAAGGGATGGACTCCACATTAACCGGGATGAAACCAGGTTGCTTTAAAAAGGAGAAAGAGCAATTTTTAAACTGGATAATAGGGGAAAGCCGACAGTCACCCAAGAGTGCATGGTTTGGAATGATGTATTCTTGAAGGACGCTAGAAAAAGATTGAAGTTAGGGCATATTGACAAAGAAGTTCCAATAAAGACAAAAGTAACCCAAATGCCCTAAAGCACAGAGTAGACAGAGATTCCAAATTACCCCAGCTTACTGGAAAAGGGAATAACGAGTGAGGTTATCAAATTACCCCAGCTTACTGGAAAAGGGAATAACGAGTGAGGTTATCAAATTTGCAGATGAGACAAAACTATTTAAAGTTGTTAAAACCCATGAGGATTGTGGAAACTTGCAAGAGGATCTTGATAAATTGGAAGACTGGGCATCCAAATGGCAGATGAAATTTAATGTGGACAAGTGCAAAGTTATGCACCTAGGGAAGAAAAATCCAAACTATGGTTACATGATGCAAGGTTCCACATTAGGAACCACCACCCAGGAAAAATATTTAGGCGTCATTGTGGAAAACATGTTAAAACCCTCCACCCAGTGTGCAGCGGCAGCCAAGAGAGCAAATAGAATGCTAGGTATCATAAGGAAAGAAATGGAAAATAAAACAAAGGATACTATAATGCCTCTGTATCGTTCCATGGTGCGACCGCACCTTGAATGTTGTGTGCAATTCTGGTCGCCGTATCTTAAAAAGGATATAGCATTATTAGAAAAGGTTCAGAGAAGAGCCACCAAAATGGTAAAGGGGATGGAAGAAAGGCTAAAAAGGTTAGGGCTCTTTAACCTGGAAAAGAGACGGCTGAGGGGAGATATGATAGACGTCTATAAATTAATGAACGGAGTGGAATGGGTAAACGTACTGTAGATCGATTGTTTACATTATCAGAATATAGAAAGACCAGGGGACATGCAATGAAGCTACAGGGCAAACTATTTAAGACTAATAAGAGAAAATATTTTTTTCACTCAAAGTGTAATCAAACTCTGGAATTTGTTACCGGAGGATGTAGTAAAGGCTGTTAATGTAGCTGGGTTTAAAAAAGGTTTGGACAAGTTCCTGGAGGAAAGGTCCATAAACCATTATTAAAAAGGGACCCAGGATATCAATGCTTGACCCAATACTTGCACTGTGGAACTTGTGTCTTTTGGGGAAACTGCTAGGTACGTATGACCTAGATTGGCCACTGTTGGAAACAGGATACTGGGCTTGATGGACCTTGGTCTGACCCAGTATGGCATATCTTATGTTCTTATAACCAGATTAATATGAATAAAATACAACCTCTGAAATGCTTGTATGCAAATGCTAGAAGTCTAAAAAATATGATGGGAGGGTTAGAATATATAGTACTAAATGAGAAGTTAGATATGTTTGGTATCTCAGAAACCTGGTGGAAGGAGGACAACCAGTAGGACACTTTGTTACCCGGGTACAAATTATATCACAATGATACTTGTACAGTAACTCAAATTGGTGAGGGGTTGCACTCTATGTTAGAGAGGTGATTGAGTTAGACAGGATTACAATTTTGCAGGAAACAAAATACACTGAAGAATCTCTGTGAATTGAAATTCTATGTAAAAAGGGGAAGGCAATGGCAGTGGGGGTGTACTACTGACTGCCTGGCCAGAATGAACAACTGGATGATGAAATGTTCAAAGAAATCAGGGAAGCTAACAAAAGTTACAACATAGTAATAATAATAGGTGATTTCAATTACCCTGGTAGCGAATGAGTCAGTGTCATGACATGACATGCTAGGGAGATGGTTTCCAGATGAAATAAATGACTGTTCTTGGAGCAGCTGGTTCATGAACTGACAAGACGGGAAGCCATTTTAAACCTAGTCCTTAGTGGAACACAAGATCTGGTGCAAGGGATAAAGGTGTTGGGGCCACTTAGCAATAGTGATCATAGCATGATCGCATTTGATTTAATAAATGCAGGAAGGATGGCAAAATCCACAGTACTACCTTTTAGCTTCAAAGGGAGATTATGATAAAATGAGAAAAATAGTTAAGAAAAAACTAAAAAGAGCACCTGCAAAGGTTAAAGATTTACATCAAGCATGGGTGTTGTTTAAAAATACTACCTTGGAATCCTAGACCGGCTGTATTCCATGCCTTAAAAAAAAGTGGAAGGAAGTCCAAAAAACTGCCAGCATAGTTTAAAGGTAAGGTCAGAGAGGCTGTTGCAGCCAAAAAAGAATTTTCCAGGAAATAGAAAAAGGAGCTAAATGACAAAAACTGGAAACAACATAAGCACTGGCAAGTTAGATGCAAGGAATTGATAAGGCAGGCAAAGAGAGCATTTGAAAAAAAGCTTGTTGTGGAAGCAGAAACTCATAATAAAAAAAAGTACATTCATAGCAAAAAAGCTGTGAGAGAGTTAGTTGGACCATTAGATGATAGAGGGATAAAAGGGGCACTAAGAGGGGACAAGGCCATAGTGGAGACACTTAATGAATTCTTTGCTTTGGTCTTTACTGAAGAAGATATAGAGAAGCTACCCATGACTGAAATGGTCTTTAAAGGTGATGCATTGGAAGAATTGAAAAAAATATTGATAAACCGGGAAGATGTATTACAACTATTTGATAAACTAAAGAGTAGCAAATCACCTGGACTGGATGGTATAATGTTGAAAGAACTAAAATATGAGTTTGCAGACCTATTATTAGTAATCTGTGAACTATCATTAAAATCATCTGTAATACCTGAATGTTGGTGAATGACCAATGTAACAACAATTTTTAAAAAGGGTTCCAGGGGTGATCCGGGATACTACAGATAAGTGAGCCTGATATTAGTACCGGGCAAAATGGTAGAAAACATTATAAAGAACAAAATTACTGAACATGTAGATAGTCATGGTTTAATGGGAGAAAGCCAAATGGCTTTAGCCAAGGAAGGTCTTTTCTTACTAATCTGTTATATTTTTTTGAAGGTGTGGATAAACAGGTAGACAAAGGTGAGCCAGTCAATATAGTATATCCGGATTTTCAGAAAACCTTTGACAAGGTCCCTAATGCACTCTTGGCAAAATTAAAAAGTCATGGGATAGGAGGCAGTATACTATTATGGATCAGGAACTGGTTAAAAGATCGAAAGCAGAGAATAGGGCTAAATGGCCAGTTTTCGCAATGGAGAAAGGTGAATAGTGGAGTACCCTAGGGATCCATTGCTTTTTAACATATTCGTAAATGACCTGGAAATGAGAATAACAAATGAGGTAATCAAATTTGAGGATGACACAAACTTATTCAAAGTTGTTAAAACACAAGAGAATTATGAAAAATTGCAAGAGGACCTTGATAAATTTGGAAGGCTGGACGTTCAAATGGCAGATGAAATTTAATGTGGATAAGTGCAAAGTTATGCACCTAGGAAAGAACAACCCAAACTATGGTTACATGATGCAGGGTTCCACATTAGAAACCACCTCCCAGGAAAAAGATTTAGGCGTCATTTTGGATAACATGTTGAAACCCTCTGCCCGGTGTGCAGTGGTAGCCAAGAAGGCAAATAAAATGGTGTGAAGAATTCTTGCAAAGGAAGTACCGAATTGGCAGCTTTTAGTTGATTGGATCACAGGGACAAAATGCATTACAATTTACAACCCCTTCTGCATGTCATTTTCTTCCCTTTTGTTTTTTGTACAAATCTGACAAATATGCCATGATTTGAGCATTCTTTTATGACTATTTAGTACCCATATTTGTTTGGTTGTGAATCTGTGTACAAAGATCAATGTGCACCCAAAAAAAAGTTGCATTTTTGTACTGTGTATGTTGTCAGTGTGCATGTTTTCTTCTTAGTTTCATTAGGCAACTCTTAAAAGGGCCGTTTTTTTGTTGTTGGTGGCTATTAGTACTTGATAGGCCAGCCCTTGCTCTTTTTCACCTGACGACACTCAATCATCTGTTGCTTGGTCCACAGCTGCTTCTTGGCGATCTCAACTGATACCTTGTATCAATGATTCTCAGATGGGTTGAGATCATGTGATTGAGCTTGCCAGTTAATGGTCTGAACTCCACTTATTTTCTTCCAGTCAGCGACAGTTTTCGCTCGGTGGCAAGGTGCATTGTCATCCTGGAAGAAATATCTGCCACTTCTGCAAATTTCCTCTGTATTTCGCTGCATTCACCATCCCATCAACAATATGGAGTCTTCCAACACCACTGGCTGCCATTAATCCCCAGATCATGACCTTGGTTGGATGCTTCACGGAGATATTCAAGCACTCTGGTTTGTACTCTTCATGAGAAAACCTCCTCATATATTTTTTACCCTGGTTACCCAGAATGCAGAACGTGCTTTTGTCACTGAACAGAACTTTCTGCCAGTCAGCCTTGCTCCATTTTGAGTACTTGGATGCACACTCAGTGCATCTCTTCCTCTGTTCCACTGTTAGTATCAGCTTCCTCCATGCCTTACAGCCTCTCAAACCGTAGTCCAAGCGAAGTGCAAGCTGCAATGGAACACTTCTCCTTCCATTCCCACAGAAACTCAGGGGAGGTTAGCTTGCAGTTGCCAAGAGATGTCCTTATCAAAGCCCTGTCGTCCTTCTTGGTTGACTTTCTTGGCCAACCGCTACAATGTTGGTCCTATGTATATCCCATCTCCTTATGCTTCTACAGAATGCAGACAACCGTGCTCTGATTACAGCTGACCTTTGCTGCAATCTGTGGGCTGGAATACTCCTCCTTGTGCAAAACTGCCACCTGGACCTAGTCCACCATTGATAGAAAATGCGATCTCTTCACCATGCCAGGATGTTGAGCAACAGATGCGATATACACCAGTTGATCCACATTAAATTCAAACCCTGTGTGCCGCCAAAATATCATGCACTGATTGGCTATCAAATATGAAACATAGAAACATGACGACAGAAAAAGACCACCTGGCCTTTCTAGTCTGTCCTTCCATATCAACAACTACAACAGTCCCCTTTTTTCCTTTAGAGATCCTCTGTGTTTGTCCCATGCTTTTTTGAATTCAGTTACTGTCCTCATCTCTACCACCTCCACTGGGAGACAATTCCACGGATCCACCACTCTTTCCGTAAAGAAATATTTCCGCATATCACTCCTGAATCTATCCCCCTTCACCCTCACCCTATGTTCCCTCATAGCAGAACTTGCTTTCAATTGAAAGAGGCTCTCTCCCTGGACATTTATGCCACGGAGGTATTTAAACATCTCAATCATATCACCTCTATCCCGCCTTTCCTCTAAGGTGTACATATTAAGATCCTTATGTCTGTCCTCATATGCTTTATAATGAAGACCACTAACCATTTTAGTGGCCACCCTCTGCACCGACTCCATCCTGTTCACATCCTTTTAAAGGTGCGGTCTCCAGAATTGCACACTATACTCCAAATGAGGTCGCACCAAAGACTTATACAGAGGCACTTCCTTTTTTCTGCTAGCCATTCCTCTCCGTATGCACCCAAGCATCCTTCTAGCTTTTGCTGTCACCTTTTCTACCTGTTTAGCTACTTTAAGATCATCAGACACAACCACGCCTAGGTCTCGTTCTTCTTTAGTGGACAAAAGTGCTTCACCTCTATACTATATTGCTCCCTTGGATTGCTGCAGCCCAAATGCATGACCTTACATTTTTTGACATTAAATCCCAGCTGCCAAATTCTAGACCATTCTTCAAGCCTATCTAGATCCCTCCTCATGTTATCTACACCTTCCTGGGTGTCTACTGTATTGCAAATTTTGGTATCATCTGCAAAGAGGCAAACCTTACCCGACAGCCCTTCCGCTATATCACTAACAAAGATGTTAAAAAGAATCAGACCAAGGACAGATCCCTGGGGCACACCACTGGTAACATCCTTCTCCTGAGAGTGAGCTCCATTTACCTGTACTCTTTGTCGCCTCCCACCCAACCAATTTCAAACCCAAGCAGTAACTTTAGGGTCCATCCCTAGGGTGCTCAGTTTGTTTATAAGTCGTCTGTGAGGAATAGTGTCAAAGGCTTTACTGAAATCTAAATACACCACATCTAGGGCTCTCCCTCGGTCCAACTCCCTGGTCACCGAGTCAAAGAAATCAATCAGATTTGTCTGACAAGACCTACCTCTGGTGAATCCATACTGCCTCGGATCCTGTAATCCGCTGGACTCCAGAAACCTCACTATTTTCCCTTTCAGCAGCGTTTCCAATAATTTACTCACCATCGAAGTTAAACTAACCGGCCTGTAGTTTTCAACCACATCCTTACTTCCGCTTTTGTGTTAAGGCACCACATGAGCCTCTCTCCAGTCCTTTGGCACCACTCCCGACTCCAACGAGGCATTGAAAAGGTCAGTCAGTGGAGCTTTCCCAAGTTCCCTCAGTATTCTCGGGTGTATCCCATCCGGTCCCATCCCTTTGTCTACTTTAAGTTGAGCTAGTTTCTCACGAATACAGTCTTCTGAAAATTGTTCAAGATGTCCCTCGCTTCTGTTCTTGTTTATGGGTGTTTTCTGAGGTCCTGCTCCTGGTTCTTCATCTGTGAACACAGAACAGAAATATTTGTTAAGCAATTCCGCTTTATCCTCATCAGCTTCTACATATTCCTCCCCTTCACCCTTGAGTCTGACAATACCACTTTTGCCCTTCCTCTTCTCACTAACATATCCGAAAAATGTCTTAGCCCCCCATTTTATTGCATTGGCTATTTCCTCCTCTTTTTGAATCTTTGCTTTCCTGACTACTTTGCTAGCTTCTCTAAGTTTTTCCAAATATAGATGCCTATCTTCCTCTCTCTGTGATCTCTTGTATTTCATGAAGGCCTCCCTCTTTTTCTTCACCTTTTCAGCTACTTCTTTCGAAAGCCATAGTGGTCTCCTTTTCCTTTTCCTTTATTTACCATTTTAACAAAAAGGTTGTTTGCCCTTAAAATATCCCCTTTCAGTTTTGCCCACTGTTTTTGTACATCCCCCAGCTGTTCCCATCCCGCTAATGACTCCCTGAGGTATTGGCCCATCTTGGCAAAGTTAGTCTTCCTAAGACCCTCACCTTTGAATGGATTCTAACAGCTCTAGTCCTAATACTGAACTACACCATCTGGTGATCACTGGATGCAAAATGATCTCCCACTATACCATCAGAAACATTTTCACCATTGGTAAGCACCAAATCCAGTATGGCCCCTTCACGTGTGGGGTCTGTTACCAATTGCTTGAATAGTTCTCCCTGTAGAGAATCCAGGATCTCCTTACTTCTAGATGATACTGCATGATACTGTAGCAGGAATGTGCCAAACAACATCTGGCATATTGAAATCCCCTATCAGTAGCATTTCCCCTTTCCTAGCAATGCTGCGTATGTCTTCAATTAACTCTCTGTCCACCTCTTCCCCTTGTGAGGGAGGACTGTATATCACGCCAATGCAAATATGACTCCTATTGTGAGAAAGTGCAGTATTCTATTGGTTCATTTCGATACTGCTTTGACACAGAATCTGGTTGTTCGTACTGGGACATCGTTTCCTCATGACAGCCATAAAAGGTTCACAGGCAAGTAATTTTGCATGCAGAAGTGGTTGCCGAATTAAATTTGCAACAAAACAGATAAAACAAACCAGGATTCTGCCACAGAATTTGGAAAGATTCTCAAAATAAAGCTGAGAATAGCTTGATCATACAGCCTATGCAATACTTTTGCACACCACTGTAGAATGCTAAGAATCATAAGGAAAGGAATGGAGAATAAAACAAAGGATATTATAATGCCCTTGTATTGTTCCATGGTGCAACTGCACTTTGAATATTGTGTGCAATTCTGGTCACCGTATCTTAAAAAGGATATAGCGGAATTAGAAAAGGTACAGAGAAGTACCACCAAAATGGTAAAGGGGATGTAAGGATACCCCTATGAGAAGAGATTTAAAAGGTTAGGGATTTTCAACCTGGAAAAGAGATGACTGAGGGGAGATATGATAGAGTAAACGTAGATTGATTGTTTGTGCAATCAAAAAGTAGAAAGACCAGGGGACGTGCAATGAAGCTATAGTGTAACCAGTTTAAGACTAATAAGAGAAAATATTTTTTCACTCGATGTGTAATCAAACTCTGGAATTCGTTACTGGAGGATGTAGTAAAAGCTTTTAGTGTAGATGGGTTTAAAAAAGGTTTGGACAAGTTCCTGGAGGAAAGGTCCATACACCATTATTACAGAGGACCCAGGAAACTACTATTTGTCCCAATACAAGCATTGTGGAACCTATGTGACTTTTTGGGAAACTGTAAGGTACCTGCATCCTGGATTAGCCATTGGGCTTGATAGACCTTGTTCTGACCCAGTATAGCATATCTTATGTTCTTGTGTGTGCACTTGGAGGAAAGAGCTCCTAGCTCTCAGAGAACGATTCTGATCTCTGGAGGCTAGAGTAGCAGATTTGGAGAAACTGAAGCAAATAGAGTAGTATATAGAGGAGACCTATAGGGATATAATAGAGAAGTCCCACCTCCAATCTGGCAGCCTTTGTGCTGCCTTTGAGGAGAGAGGTCACTTGGAAGGAGAACATCACTTTGGAGTGGCGAGAAGTGATCCCGTAGCCAGGGGATGCAATATCTTCTTGCACCAATTATGTGTCTCCAGGGGCTTTTGCCCAGAAGGGAAGGGTTAGGAGAGCCATTGTGTTGGCTATTCAATTATTAGTCATGTAGCTAGCTGGTAGGCTTGTAGGGATGATTGTCGCTTGGTCACTTGCCTTCCTGATGTGAAGGTGAAAGACTTCACACATCACCTAGATAGGATTTTAGAAAATGCTGGGGAGGAGCCAGCTGTCCTGGCACATGTGGGTTCCAGTGACATAAAAAATTTAGGAAAGAAGTTCTGAAAGTCAAATTTATTTTATTTAGTTAGGCTTATATGCTGCTTTTCACCGGGTCAAAGCAGTTTACAGGGAACAACATTTTTACAATGAACATTTGTCGTACAAGGAACAGAATAACAGTTACATTGCAACTGTTCAATATTTTGTCAACAAAAATAATATTAAGGCTTATATAGTTTAAATAGTAGAATGCTATGTACAAATGTTGAAACTAAACTGTAGGTTCAAAAACTATTTACAGTTGTCTGTTTTGATAATGTCATGTTGAAGGGGCGTTAAGTGGAGGGACCAAAATGTTCAGTGAATAAGTGGGTTTTCAAGGGCTTGCGGAAGGAGGGGAGACTGGCAATGTTTCTTAGGGTGTCTGGAAGGGAGTTCCATAGGGAAGGAGCATAGAGCTCAAAGGTTTTGCAGCATGTTTGTTGGTTGTATTTAGTTTTGGATTGTGGTATGTTAAGTTTGTTGATTGTAGTATGTCTTCGTGGTCTGTTTGTAGGGGGTTTCTGCAGCAGGGATTTGAGGCAGGTTTCTTGGTGGGAGTGAAGTGCTCTGTGAGTGAGGAGGATGCATTTATATTTGATTCTATTGGTAAGGGGTAGCCATTGTACGTATTTCAGGATGGGTTAATATGGTCATATTTAGCAGCTCCCTGGATGATACGAGCAGCTGTATGTAGTGCGGTCTGAAGAGGAAGAAGTGTGGATTGAGGTAGGCCCTGGTAGATATTGTTACAGTAGTCTACATGGGGGAGAGTGAGTTCTTGTAATGCTGATCTAAAATCTGTTGGTTCGAGGAGGGGACGGAGCCATTGTAGGGTCTTTGTTTTGAAATAGATTGTTCTGACTGTCATTGTTACTTGTGTTTTGAAGGAGAGTTGCTGGTTGATAGTGATTCCAAGGTATTTCAGCTCAGTTTTTACATTTATCTGGATGTTGTTTAATGTTATAGTGGTTGGAGGTATCTTTTGTAATGAACATAGCCTCGGTCTTTTTGAAGTTGATTGATAGGTTATTTGTTGAGAGCCAGTAGGTGACTTCTGTGAAGCAGTCTTGAATTTGTATATTATCCAGTTGATTGGAGTGGAATGGGCAATAAAGCATAATGTCGTCAGCATATAGGTGATAGTGGATGTTGTGTTTTTTGATAATCGAGCTTAGGGGTTGTAGGTATAGGTTAAAAAAGGGCACGGATAGTATGGAACCTTGGTGTACTCCTTGCGGTTTTTTTGGTAAGGTTTGAAGATGTTTGTACCTATCTTTATTTGTTGTTGTCTGTTGGCGAGGTATGATTGGAACCATTTGAATACGATATGTTGAATTCCAAATAGTTGAAGTCTCTGGAGTAACATGTTATGGTTGACTGTGTCGAACACCACAGAGATGTCCAGGAATATCAGGAGGAGATTTGTGAGTGGTCTTTGCCTTTGAATGCCTTTGGTTATGGTGTTAATGAGACAGGTCATTAGGGTTTCTGCTCCATGCATTGGGCGGAAACCGTGCTGTTTAGGAACGAATAGGTTGTTTTTGTCAATATGGTTTTGGAACTGGAGCTGTATGGTTTTCTCGATGATTTTGGCCAGGAATTGGAGGCTGGTGATGAGTTGGTATGATGCCGGGTCTGATGGGTTGAGGCTTGGTTTCTTCAGGGTAGAGCAGATGGGAGAGAGCTTCAGACTGTTTGGCATTATTCCTTGTTGGAGTGCTTCATTTGTTATCTTGGCTAGAATTGGGCTAAATTTGGTTCTTGCTGCTTTGATCCAGTTGGCTGGGCATAGGCCAAGAGGTGAGGTGGAGGTGTTTTAGCTTGGTTAGTATATGCTTGATATTTTCGCTACTGACTGTTTGAAATGTGAGCCAGCAATTGTTGTTAGGAGTGGTAGAGGTGTGAGGGTAGGCAGGGGCGGTTCTTCCATTAGGCCACCTGAGGCGGCACTCTGATGGCACTCTGATGGGGGCGGAACTCTGGCTCTGTTTTAATTTTAGATTTTTCAGCCTCTGATTTCCCGCGCGGGAAGGCAGAGGCTGCAAAACCTAAAATTAAAACAGAGCCAGAGTGCCGTCACCGGACAAATCAGCCTGTCCAGTACTCCGGTTGTTTTTATTTTAAATTTTGCTGCCTCTGGCCTGACTCTACCTTCCCACCACTTTTTTTTCTCACTGAAAGCATTCTTGAGGAAAAAAAGTGGCGGGAAGGCAGAGCAGGCCAGAGGCAGCAAATTCTAAAATAAAAATAACTGGAGTGCCGCCGCCACCGCCGGATGAGAGGTGCAGGTTGAGGGAGCAGGGACAGGAGGAGGACAAGGAAAGACAAAGGGGAGAGACAGTGGGGCAAATGCTGGACAAAGGGGGAGAGACAGGGGGCAAATGCTAGACAAAGGGGAGAGACGGGACAAATGCTGGACAAAGGAGGAGATGGGGACAAGTGCTAGACAACAGGGAAGCAGGGCAGGAAGACAAATGCTGGGCAAGGGGGGTGGGGAGACAAGAGGACAAATGCTGGAAAACACTGGAGGGGGACAGGGGGACAAATGCTGGACAACAGGGGAGGGGGCAGGAAGACATGCTGGAGGGGGGATGCAGGGAGACAAATGTTGGATGGGAGGAAGTAGGGAGACATGCTGAACAATTGGGGGAGGAGACAGGAGGACAAATGCTGGACAACACAGAGGGGAAGAATAACTGGGGAATGGAAGGATTGAGGGTGAAGGTTGAAAAGCGGTAGGTAGATGGCATAAAAAAGATGGAGATTGAGAACTGGATAGTAAGGAGTAGTGAAATCTGGGTGGCCAGAGAGAGAGAAATAAATGAAAGAAAGGTGAAAAGAAAAAAATCAATATCCAAGATGGAAGGAAGTGAAGAAAACAAAGGGAGAGACAAGAAATGGCAGATGGAGTTGAGACCGTAGAAAGAAAGCTAAGAGAAGACAGAAGAAAGCAGAAGCTTCAGATCGGGATCAGCATAATCAGAGTATAAAATGGTCAGACAACAAAGGTAGAAAAAATAATTTTATTTTCAAATGAGTGATTGGACTTTGCACTATTTTTATATTTTACACAGTACAGGAAAATGAGTCTCTTATTTCTCTGGTATTGCACTGCATGCAGAGTCTGTCTTCTTGGGCTTTCAGTTTAATTTTTGTCTACATATTTTTATTTTCACTTTAGGTTATCCTCACTTATTCTGTACTTGGCGAGAGTCTGTGTTCTGAGTGTGTGACTGAGGCCAGGAGCTCTGTTAACATGGAGTTTGTATGAAGGGACCTGTACTATAGTAATTTGACTTGTTAAACTTTTCAATCAGTGTATGGATGTTCCAGGGCCCGCTACAGTATTTATAGTGCTGCTTTTATCTGGGTAGACCCCTTGTATGAGTTTTGGAAGTTTATGTGGTATGATATGGTTGATTTGGCCTTGTAATCATCTGTGACTTTTGTAGGGTTTTGCATTAGTTCACAATATTCCTGGTACTGGAGAATGTTTGTCAGTGAGATGGCCAGAATCAGAGGGTTTTTTTAAAAATTAGATATTGACTTTTGTGGGTGGATGGCCTAGTTCTGCTCTGCACCCATTGTTGGGGGGGGGGGGGGTTCTGTGAATGCAAAATATATGTTCAAAAAGAAAAAGTAACATCCATAACACAGTTTATAACAACAAAATAAAAATGAGTTATTTAATTTGATGTTATAAACTGTGCAGTGGTTCTTGCTCTCTCTTTTAGTTCTGTGGTGTGCGAACATCTTTTTATTTCCTCCACATTATCTAATTAACTTTTTGATTTGGTTCAGTCCCTGACTGCATTTTTGAGAAAGCCTCTTCCCCCCCCTCCTGGCTCGGGGGGGGGGGGGGTGTAGGACGCCATCTCATCCCTCGCCTCAGGCAGCAGATGACCTTAAACCACCCCTGAGGGTAGGTGGTGTGGTTCGGGCAGGGGTGTAGTTGTTTGCAGTGTGCAGCCAATTGTTGATGGGTGATGGTGGTTGTTTGGTTATGGTTTGTGGGTGGTTCAGTGAGGCGTCTGACTAGGTTGAATAATTCTCTTGGACGATTTATTGCGGTATTGATGATTTTTGTATGATATTCACTCTTGGCTTTATCCGCAGAGGTGTTGGAGTTCTGTAGCAGTACAAGGTATCTGTTGTGGTCTTCAACCAAGTTGGTTTTCCACCATTTCTGCTCGATTCGTCTTAGTTCAGTTTTTAGTTGACATAGGGAGAGTGAGTACCAGGGCGTTTTGTGAATGTGATTTTTTTGGGAGTGTTTCGTTGATTAGGTGGTAGTTTAGCTGCGGTTCTAAGCACTTTATTCCAGTTGTCTGTCAATATTGTGGTATCTGATGTGTCCGTGGTTAGATGTGGCAGAGTGTTCTTGACAAAGGTGTTCCTGTTGAAGTTTCTGAAATGTTGAGTTGCTTGTTATTAGCAATTTTAGGTGTAGAGCAAAGGTGCTGAGGCTATGGTCTGTCTAAGGCATGGGATAGGTTTTTAGTGAGGAGGGGCTGGTGTGGATGGGGTTGGTGGGGATAAAGATTAGCTCTAGGGTGTTGCCTTTGTTGTGAGCGGGGGATGTCACTCTTTGGGTAAGGTCCAATGATTCCATGGCTGTGAGGAATGGGTCTGCTGTTGTGACAGGTAAGGAGGGGAGGTTGAAGTCTCCGAGGATGAAAATGTCTTTTTTGATTTTGGTGTGTTCAATGACATTTTCAATTATGATAGATAGGTCATTTGACAAGAGGGTAGGCGTTCAGTAGCTGATGATGGTGGATAAATATTGTGATGGTGACTGAATCTATTTCATCGGTGCTTTTAGTTGATAGAGGAGCAAGAGTGAATGATGAACACAGGTGCTTTATTAAACCCCAACGCGTTTCGGCAACGCCTTCTTCAGGGGAAATGGCAGCTTACAACAAAGAAAATAAATAAATAAACACACATTAAAACCATAATTGAAAAACATAATAAAAACAAAAAAGGGCATCACACAAAATGTATCAATTATAAGAACGATAAAAACTAAAAATCCATATGCAAATAAATAATACTCAAAGCAAGTAACAAGTAAAAAATAATAAATAATTAATAATACCGTACATATTTAAAATATAATGTTTAATTAAAATAGACGCAGGGCAGTGCGAAGTCACAAAGCTATATGGATAAAGAGACTAAAAATAATTGTTCTAAATGTTGGGCTATATGAGTGCTAAAACTTGCTTACAAATAATACACCCTAAGTGCACTACCCGTATGGGAAAACCACTTGTCCTGTCTTGATCACTGTCGAACTGACAAAAAAAGGGGGTTAGACAGGCTAAAAATAATTTTTCAGCACATAGTGGAACCATGATGGAATACATCCATAATTAAAAATTGTATTTAGTATGGCTCTGTGCTAACAACCAAGACAGCATGCCTATTTATCCACTTAAAATATAAGTGAACCTCTAGAATTAAAAGCACCAAACAACCAGACCTCATTAAATACTCAGTAGAGAGTAAAATAATGTTGTCTAATTATGTTAGTAAAACTCTTGGGTACATGCTAGAGGTAGAGCACTTAAAAAAACAGAACTATAGTACACTAACATGCCACATCAAATCTAATACGTTATGTGCTAACTCATGCAATTGTAAAAAACATCTCATGTATGCAATGAACGAAAAAAGGGGGGGAGGGAGGGGGCTTGATCAAAAAACTAATGTAGCATAACCACCCACTTGGTATAAACTTGCAAATCTTGAAAAATAAGACTAAACAGCATCTACGAGGCAAAGTGAAAAAAGAGCTTTGTTAAAGACATGCACGTTTCAAAAACGTTCCAAAAAAGTATATGGTATATGATGTGAATCTCCATATTAAAAGGTTACCTGACATGATGCCTCCTGAAACTCACAATGTCATGTCTCCTACAGCATTAGAAAACCAAATACTGACTAAACCAAGCTTTTTGTGGACGCTGAGAAACCGTGCCAAAAAAGGGGGCGTGGCTTAGCTAACAGCGAACGTCATGAGATGACAAAAGACAATTATGTAACCATTCAACTAAACTGAAAGGTGGCTAGAATCGAGGGGCAGTGGAGATCAACCTTATATAGACCGTTGTTTATGAACATGTCAGTCTCGTGGCTTAAGGGAAAAGAAGTTTCTCATAGGACAAATGGAGAGATGTGTTATTGAACTAGAATATTTCTCTCCATCTGTGAGAAATAACCATTGTAGAACTATCAATCGCATTGTAGAAACCTGTATAAACATTTTACATAAAATTGAAAAGTGTATGAAACAAAAACGAAAGCATGAAGTACTGTATTGTAGAAAAGTGCTGTACTATAAAAATACCTACATTAAGAATCATGTATAGACCCGCAGAAAAAGCCTATAAATCGGCCCCAATCATGTGAGGCTCAAAACAAATGTACGTGGGTGTTGGTAGCAATCCGAAGTATCATAAATCAAACATTTGGGATTTCATAAAATTAATTTTGTCGTTATGCAGTGCTACTTAATATATCCATAAAAATGTTGTAGCAGTTATGTGATGAAGCTGTGAGAGAAAAAATGCTCTTATAAATTAAGGTATAATTATTGGAAAGTTACAAGAACACAGACAAATCTATTTCTTGATTTAGTCCGTTTGGCCCCAAACTATTAAGTTTGTATATATAGCGTTGTTCTAATTTGAGCAATGATTTGTTAACATCTCCTCCTCTTCAGTGTGGCACTACTGTCCTCAAAACTAAATATTTCAAATCACTGATGGTATGTTTTGTTTTCAACCAATGTGCAACAAGAGGCTTATCTGGAACCTCCCTTTGTATGCAACTCCTATGTTCTATTATCCATGTGCGGACCTGTCTCTTAGTTTTACCAACGTAAATTAAATTGCAGGGACATATTATCAGGTAAATCACATTCTCTGTTCTACAATTGGAAAAGTTATTTAAATAAACTTTGTGTTGTGATACGGGATGGATGAAAACGTCCTTTACTGAAATACTGTGTGAACATACTGAGCAGTGCCCACACTTAAAGTGTCCCTTTAATTTCGGTGATGGTTTATGATATGTAAGAGCAGAGGGCACTAATATATTAGCCAAATTAGGATTGCGTTTATATGCAACCATAACCTTTTTTGGCGCAAAAGTTGGTAATGTTGTTAACAAATACCATTCCTGCTTTAATATATTTGTGATCTTCTTTGAAAGACTGGTAAAAGTGAGAGAGCAAACAACCTTATCTGTTTTAAGGCGTTCTTTTTTCTGTAAAAGGGACATACGGTCTGTAGTGCCCACTTTGAAGTATGCCTTTTTAATGCACTTCTTTGGATACCCTCGCTGTTTAAACCTGTAATGCATATCAGATGCATGTCGATCAAAATCTGTATCCATAGTGCAAAGCCTCCTGATTCTCAGGAATTGGCTCATAGGCAAATTGTTCTTTAAAGAAGTGTAACCGGGTAAGGCAGACTCTGCGCTCCCGCCCCGGCCGGGGCACCCCCCCACCCAAGAACCACACTCCAACACTTATTGGCATTCAACTGGTTGCAGCTTTATTAACCATAAACATTATCCAAACAATCTGTCAACAACCAAACTGTCATCATACGGGTTCCAGCAGCGGGACGAACCCTCACCAGCCGTGTGAGTAGCAAAGTGAGTTCCCTCCCGCTTCCGCCGGGAACCGTCCCCCAGGCAATATCCATCCCCCCCTCATCCGGCTTCACCATATTATTAGCAAAAGTCCTGAGGAGTTCTCCGGGTCGGGTTACCCCACCCCCGCCCTGCGTATTGCCAAGACTCTGGACCCCGGACACCTCCGGGATTCCGCCACAGGCTCAGGAACGCCCGTTCCTGAGCCCCCCCCAAAAGCAAAGCTGCGACCAGCCACCCTGCACTGCAACACATACTCCAAGGCCTCTTGCCAATCGTTCAGGAGTAGATCCACCCCTCCCGGGGATAAATGTACTCCGTCTGGCCGATATAAGCCAGCACAATCCACATCCACCCAAGGATGCAAAATCTGCCACCCCCCTTTTTCACAAACCCATCGGCCAACTTGCCGATTGATTTTAATCAACCCCCAAGACCACCTCCGGTGACCCCAGCAAGCAGGCCTCGGAATTATATCTGACCATAACAAAACAACATCGTCAAACATTACTTGGTCCAAGTCTTTTTTTGCTGCTCTGATCAGCTGCTTAACAGTCCAAGCCCCCAAATCGTTGCCTCCGAGATGTATCAACAGCAACTCTGGGGATCCCCTTACGCGCTGATGGTGCCAAAGCAAAGGCAAGAGCTGCATCCATTGAAGACCGCGCTCGCCCAGCCATGATACAGTCACCTCAGCAGTGTGCAGGCCGATGTTTGCCCCGATAGGCCTCGCCGCTGCCCGCTGACCCGCCCAGTACACAAATGAATGGCCAATCATCCAGCAGCAACATGGCATCCAGTGCCCATCTAAAAGAAAATACACAGTTAAACCCATTCCCCAAGCAGCCCCTCATAAACGCACGTACCCCTTGAATGCCTTAGAGCGCCATCTGCCTATCCGCTGAATCTCCTGCGCATTCAGGCCTGCCTCCGCGGCACTAGTGGCTGCACCAATCCTAAATGAATGGGGCGCAAAGTCGCCCGGCTCTAAGCCCAACTGGCGCAGCGTCATCCGCAGGACCGCTGTAAACTGAAACCACGTCAGACAGCGTGAATCCTCATCCAGAAAAAGAAGTCCGCCCCCCCGCGGCCTCACCCGCAGGTAAGCCGCCATGGCAGCCACCGGACAAGTTGGGGAGCCACCAACAGCTTGTAATATCACCCACGCACCCCTGCCCTTTTGATCCATCTTGGACCGTGCCAACCGTATACACAACTCCTTCGTATACACCTGCACATGATGCACTCGTAACGCCCCACCCCCCGCTGCAGAGCTGGAGATCGCCACCAGCTCCCCCACCCGGAAAGCCTCGAAAAAGGCCACGCAAAACACTGCTTTAAACAGTGAGGCCTCATAAGCCGACGCTGCCACTATAGGCAACGCGTCGCACAGCTTTCTGAGCAGCTCATGCGTAATCGGCCGTCGCCGATCACCCTGCTGAGAGTTACCCCTTTCCCAACCCAGCATCAACCGGCACGCCAGGAACCCCCAGCTGGACACTTCCCACCCCACTGCTCTGGAGAAAAAGGCGAAGCCCACCAAGTGCGCCCACACCGTGGAACGCGCTGTTCCTGCAGCCCTCGCTGCCGCGATGTATGAGCCCATGAGGTAGTCCGTGACAAGACCTTGCCGCCAGCCCCGGGCCACCAAAAATTCCGCGACGCTGTCACAGTCTCTGCGATAAGCCCGCCAGGTTGCCGGTGCAACGGAACTCTGCAAGAGATTCAGCATGTCTGCAGGCCAAGCAGCCATAAGTGCTCCGGGACCCGCAGTGCAACGGCGTCCGCCTCTGGTGCCAATCTCCGGAACAGGTCCCACTTAAAACGTGAAAGAGCATCAGCAACCTGGTTAGCACATCCCGGTACATGACGAGCCCTCACCACCACATTCAACTTCAAACAGGCTAGCACCACCTCCCTCATTAAAGCCGCCACCCGCAAGCAATGTGGTGCATACCTATTAATTACGCTAACCACCGCTTCGTTGTCACAACCACCACAGCACCCAGCGATTACGCAGCCTGTCCGGCCACAACTCCAATACCACCAATACCGGAAATAACTCTAAAAAGGTTATGGTATCGGTTAGCCCCGCCTTGTGCCATGCCAGCGGCCATGCCTCTGCACACCAAGAACCCCCGAAATACACGCCCAGCCCCACACCGCCCGCCGCGTCAGTAAAGAGCTGCATATCAAAGGTAGACCTTTCCTGCTCCCGCAAAACCGCTATGCCATTAAAACCCTTCAGGAACTCATCCCAAACCCCAGGTCAGCCCGCATACACCTGGAGACCCTAATACGATGATGCGGTTTAAGTACGCCCGATGTAGCCGCCGTCAACCTGCGCAGAAACACCCGCCCCATCGGAATGACCCAACACGCAAAATTCAAGGAGCCTATCAGAGCCTGCATCTCCCTCAGTGTTACTTTAGATGCCCCCATCACATTCGCCACCAGAACTCGCAACCGTGCCACTTTCTCAGACGGCAAGCGTGCTACCATGTCGACCGAATCCAGCTCCACCCCCAAAAACGTTAGGCGCGTTGCAGGACCCTCCGTCTTACCCATCGCTAATGGGACGCCCCAATCCTGAGCCAAGCCCACGAAGCCGTCCAGTAGCTCCTGACATTGCACTGACTGCGCCCTACCGACGAACAAAAAATCGTCCAAATAATGGACCACGTTCGCACAACCCACCATCTCCCTGAGGACCCAGGGAATGAACGAACTGAACTTCTCAAAGTATGAACAGGATACCCATCGGCATGCACTTATCGAAATAATAATGTCCCTCGAAACTGAAACCCAGTAAATGAAATGAAGTGGGGTGCACTGGCAAGAAGCGAAATGTGGATTCAATATCCACCTTTGCCATCAAACACCCTGTCCCACATCCCTGCACTAACTCAACCGCTTCATCAAAAGACGCATACCGCACCACACACAAATCCTGCGGTATGCGGTCGTTAACCGACACCCCTATTGGAAAAGACAGGTTATGAATCAGCCGGAACTTACCAGGTTCTTTCTTCGGAACAATGCCCAGCGGGGAAACCACAAAGTGCGCGAACGGCCGAACTGGAAAGGGGCCGGCCACCCTGCCCAATTCCAGCTCAGCGGCTATCTTGTCCCTAACAATGTGAACAAAACGCCTCACTGACGCGGCGTTTCGTGCCATCGCCGAACCCCCTTTTCCCACCACCGGTATGAGAAACCCGTCCCGAAACCCCCCTTCTAACAGCCGCCCATCTCCCCGCCTTTTGTAACGCCTCAACCAAGGCCTGAGTGCCTCAAGACGAATCGGCGTTGAAGCCAGGCCCATCAAGTCGCTATTGCTTGGAAGCAGGCAGTGGGGCCCCCGGGGCCCCTTTTTTGACACATTTGACTGCCACATGCCCCCCACCGCAGACCGAACTACTATGTCGGAACTTGCAATCCGGAAAGGGGCACGAGGACTTATTGAAGAGCCAACAAACGTCCCCGGCCCCTCCGCCACCTGCTCTCTGCATCGTGGGAGCCCCTCCCCCTGAAAAAGCCACCCCGCACCCGCTGTCGCCCTACCACCCCCTTTTTGGCCACCTCCCTCCCCTGCACCCCCTCTAGGCGACATCTGTGTCAACCATAAGTTGATGTCCTGGGTTCCCCAAGACAAAAACCTATTCTCCTCCATTTTATCCCGAAACTTCTCATCGTAGTTGAGCCATGCCCAACCATCATGAGTCTGCGCCGCCTCCAAAATCGAGTCTGCGTAAGCCAGCAACATCCCATATTGCCCCGGGTCACGATGCCCCCATACACAAGCCAGCCGCAAGAAGGCTCTCGTCCAATTAATGACGTTGCGCGATGCCCTCCGGACCCTCCCAGCCTTCTCATCCTCCTGCCTTTTCCGTTTACTATCACCAGACCGCTTCCTACCCTCAAGCAGCCTAAATATATCAATATATCGCCTCTTCCGAATCTTCCGCCACAGTTTTCGTGGCACACCCTCTCATAACTCCGAAAAAGACGCGAGCGAAGCAGCCACCCCGCTCGACACAGCCACCGCCCCGCCCTCCACACCAGCTGCTCGATCCCTGGCCCCCGAACTCAAAGAAGATGAAGAAACATCACCAGACGACGACGTAGAGGACCCCGACTGACGACGCTGCTTACGGGAATGCTGACGCTTTTTCTTCACCTTACGCCCCGCCCCTTCCGAGGCCTCTCCCCCAGGACCCTGGTCCCCTTGTCCCATTTGCAACTCACCAGCAGGCAGTGTCCTGAGCTGCACAACCCCTGCGGGGCCATCCGGAGCCGGCAGCCCGCCATCCGCACGCTGCATCTCTTCCTGCTCCTCCCTTGTCTCTGCAGCCTGAACACCTCGCGCCGCCTCGGCATCCATCCCGTCACCTCGAACCGTCTCCACTCCAAGCTGCTCCGCCCTCCTCACCTCTCCAGCAGGCACCTGCAAAGACAAAGAGGAAAAGACGGAGGGGGAACCTGCCATGGCCCACGGTGGCTGCCAGGCCCCCAGCCACTCGGCCCTGGAGGATCCCTGCCCCCTCCCCGCCAATGCTCCCAAACCGTGGGATAAAACCCCCCAGGTCCCATCTGCCAGCCCCAAGGGCCCGTCCCAACCGCTGCTTCCTGCCCGACCACACACTTCTCCGACCCAAGCGGGGTCGGTCCTGCCCCAACCATTCCCCCATCCTCCCTCTCTCCTCTAACAGCCCCCCCCACACCCAGGCGCCCCACGCAACCCACCTGCACCCCAACTCAACACTTCCCCCCTGGAGGCCCCCCCGAGTTCCCCCCCCCTGCCCCGAGACAGGATCCGCACCGGCTCCGGGTCCGCTCTCCTGAGCCTCCTAGGCCTGGCCAACCCCCCACCCCGGGCCCCTTTTGCCTTACCCCGAATTCCCCCCTCTTGCCCCGATGCACCCCTCCCCCCCCGGATTGACTGCCCCTAGCGGCATCCGCCCGTCCACCTAGCCCCTTACCCCCCCTTGCCCCCCTACCCTCCCGCGCTGGCATGCCCCCCAACCCCCTGAAAACCAAAACCAAAAAAAAACAAAACCCAGCTCAAGCTCCAAACCCTTCCCCCTCCGGAGCCTCGATTTGCTTTACTTTACTTTTTTTTATAAAAAAGCCCTCTTCCTCTTTCCTCATGCTTTTGTTTTCGTTTCATACACTTTTCAATTTTATGTAAAATGTCTATACAGGTTTCTACAATGCGATTGATAGTTCTACAATGGTTATTTCTCACAGATGGAGAGAAATATTCTAGTTCAATAACACATCTCTCCGTTTGTCCTATGAGAAACCTCTTTTCCCTTAAGCCACGAGACTAACATGTTCATAAACAACGGTCTATATAAGGTTGATCTCCACTGCCCCTCGATTCTAGCCACCTTTCAGTTTAGTTGAATGGTTACATAATTGTCTTTTGTCATCTCATGACGTTCGCTGTTAGCTAAGCCACGCCCCCTTTTTTGGCGCGGTTTCTCAGCGTCCACAAAAAGCTTGGTTTAGTCAGTATTTGGTTTTCCAATGCTGTAGGAGACACGACGTTGTGAGTTTCAGGAGGCATCATGTCAGGTAACCTTTTAATATGGAGATTCACATCATATACCATATACTTTTTTGAAACGTTTTTGAAACGTGCATGTCTTTAACAAAGCTCTTTTTTCACTTTGCCTCGTGGATGCTGTTTAGTCTTATTTTTCAAGATTTGCAAGTTTATACCAAGTGGGTGGTTATGCTACATTAGTTTTTTGATCAAGCCCCCTCCCTCCCCCCCTTTTTTCATTCATTGCATACATGAGATGTTTTTTACAATTGCATGAGTTAGCACATAACGTATTAGATTTGATGTGGCATGTTAGTGTGCTATAGTTCTGTTTTTTTAAGTGCTCTACCTCTAGCATGTACCCAAGAGTTTTACTAGCATAATTATACAACATTATTTTACTCTCTACTGAGTATTTAATGAGGTCTGGTTGTTTGGTGCTTTTAATTCTAGAGGTTCACTTATATTTTAAGTGGATAAATAGGCATGCTGTCTTGGTTGTTAGCACAGAGCCATACTAAATACAATTTTTAATTATGGATGTATTCCATCATGGTTCCACTATGTGCTGAAAAATTATTTTTTCCTGTCTAACCCCCTTTTTTTGTCAGTTCGACAGTGATCAAGACAGGACAAGTGGTTTTCCCATACGGGTAGCGCACCTAGGGTGCATTATTTATAAGTAAGTTTTAGCACTCATATAGCCCAACATTTAGAACCATTATTTTGAGTCTCTTTATCCATATAGTTTTGTGACTTCGCACTGCCCTGCGTTTATTTTAATTAAATATTATACATTACATTTTAATTATACATCACGTTACCATCATATTATATTTTAAATATGTATGATATTATTAATTATTTATTATTTTTTATTTGTTACTTGCTTTGAGTGTTATTTATTTGCATACGATTTTTAGTTTTTATTGTTCTTATAATTGATACATTTTGTGTGATGCCCTTTTTTGTTTTTATTATGTTTTTCAATTATGGTTTTAATGTGTGTTTATTTATTTATTTATTTTCTTTGTTGTAAGCTGCCATTTCCCCTGAAGAAGGCGTTGCCGAAACGCGTTGGGGTTTAATAAAGCACCTGTGTTCATCATTCACTCTTGCTCCTTGTGTATCCTTGGCTGGTTTTGCAAGAGCGATCTTGCTCTTTCTTGTGTCTGATTTAGTTGATAGAGGCCAGAAGTGTAGGTGTGATTTGGTCAGTAGTGGTACTGCTCCTCCTCTTCTGTTGTTTCTTGGACAGTGGAATAGTGAGTAGCCTCCTGCTTTGATTTGATTGATGAAAACACGGTCAGTGTCTGTGAGCCATGTTTCAATTATACATAGTTGGAGTCAGGCCCCGACTAGCTTCCCCGCCGGTTGTGTGGGAAATCTAGTCGGGGCGGGGAAGAGGCGGAGAGTGGGCGGGCAGTGGGCAGTCGCCAGCTCTGGATGTACAGGGCTGATTCTAATGTTGGCCCTGTATGTCCAGGGCCAGCGAAATGGCCAGGATATTATTCCACCCCCTAGGTGGAATAACTTCCCTGGATGTTGTTTGTTTTCCTCATCGGGACATGGATGGGGCTGCAGGGCCAGAGTTAATTCCCCGCAGCCTGACCCTGGCCTTAGGAGGCTGGATGGGGGGTCGGGCTGCGGGGAATTAATTTTTTTTGCAAGCGGCCGGCATTGCGGGTTTTAAATGGAGCCGTGGTGCCATGGCGCCACGGCTCCATTTAAAAGCCCTGACTGAGTTAGTTGGGCAGGACATGAATGTGAAGGCTGGGATGGAATCACACTCCTAGCCTGCACGTACATGCCTGTTCACGATTCTGATCCCGTGGGGCTAGACATCCCCTGTGGTATCAGAATTGCGATCTTCTTTGTACGTCTGGCTCAGCCCGGACGTACAAAGGAGATCTACGTCCGTGACAGAATCGGGCCCAGGATGTCTAGTTAGTATTCTGTGAGTAGATCTGTGATAGTCTGGATTTTATTTCTGACTGACCTGGCATTGATCAGTGCACATCGGATCACCTGGGCTATTGTGTCAGGAGTAGTAGTAATTGGGTTGATGCAGGGAGAGGCATCTGATTAAGTGTTGTCTTGATTGGTTTGGCGACGTGGGTAGTAGAAGTTGGGGGGTGCTGAGTGGTAATTATAGGTGGTGTGTGAGAGGAATTGTGGGGTGTTTGGGTTATTATGTGCTGTTGTTAAAAGTATGAGTGTGAGTATTGAGTATATTGCAAGGTAAAATGAGAGCATGGTTATTTTGTACAGTTGGCTGAGGGGAGCAAGGTTACAACAGTAGGTTTTGTACAGTTGGCTGAGGGGAACAAGGTTACAACAGTAGATTTTGTACAGTTAGCTAGTAGGGGTTACATAGCAAGGGTTTTATAGTAGGTTAGATAGTAGGATTAAGTGAATATTCTTAAGCTTCTGGTATATTGGGCCGGAAGGACTGGGGTTTCTAGTCCCACAGATGCTCCTTGTGGTCTTGGGCAAGCCACTTAACCCTCCATAGCCCATGTTCCCTGTAAGTATTAGTGTATGTGCCTCATATCCCTGCGTGTTAAATGTATCCCCCAATTGTGTTGTGACCGCTTTGATTGAAGGATAAGGCGGTATACAAAAACTGTCTAAATAAATAAATAAATAAATATTGATGTTGAGTTCTTTTTTGTCTGAGATTACTTACTCTTTGGTGTTTTGCTAGTGATCCTTGCCTAAGGGCCACACCAAAGGGCCCTCTGACGAGGCCCCGCCAGGTGTGGGTGCACCTGATGGACGCTTCTAATTTGAAGCTATTGTTGAGCTGTGAAGCCCTGATTGGCCTTGGGATGGTGAGCGGAAAGGGCTCAGACCTCCTGCTTGCAGTCCTGATGCTGATCCGGGAGATGTGGGTTTTAGGTAGAAATTGAAATCCAGGACTTCCAGGGTAGCATTCTCTGAAAAGCCTCTTGTTCCATATGCAAGACCCAAGAGACAAGCGGAACGCCATTATCTCTCAATGAGTGGATGAGACTATGGTGCAGGGAAGAAGGATTTCATTTATTAGGAAGTGGGCTACGTTCTGTGGAAGAGGGAGCTTATTCCGGAAAGATGGACTCCAACTTAACAGGGGTGAACCAGGCTGCTGGCACTAACGTTTAAAAAGGAAATAGAGCAAATTTTAAACTAAAACCTGGCGAAAGTCGACAGTAGTTCAGGAGTGCATTGGCCAGAGTAAGATATCTTTGAAGGATACTATCAAGACATGGAAGATAGGGCATCCTAATAGAAAGATTGCAATAAAGGCTAACGTAGTCCAGGTACCTTTAAATAGTCAAAAGATTGCAAATTATGCCTGTCAACTGCTAATAAAGGTTGTAAATTCAAACAAACATACCTTGAAATGTCGCTATACCACTGCTAGAAACCTAAAAAATAAGATGGGGGATTTAGAATATATAGCACTAAACGCAGAGATAGATATAATAGGCATCTCAGAGACCTGGTTGAAGAAGGATAATAAATGGGACACTGTGATACATTGATGGGACACTGTGATACAAATTATATTGCAATGAAAGGATAGATCAAATTGATGGAAGGATGGTGCTATATGTTAGAGACCATTGAGTCAAATAGATTAAAGGGGTCTAGTTAGTAAGCAATTTAACCAAGGGAAGTCTTGACTCTCCAATCTGCTATATTTCTTTGAAGGCATGAATAAACATGTGACAACAAAGGCAGAGCACAGTTACTAAGGCCAGGGTCGGGCTGTGGGGAATGCCTTCAGTCCCTCCCTGCCAAATCCAAGCCCAGGGCCGCTGAAGAAAAAAGGTCCAGGTAAGTTATTCCACCTCGGAGGTGGAATAACTTCCCCGCACAAGTCGCCAGCCCTGGATGTACAGGGCTGACATTAGAATCGGCCCTGTACGGCCAGGGCCAGCGACCGCTCACTGCCTGCCCAGACTCCGCACCTGAACTGCCCCTTCCCCGCCCCGTCTAACTTCCCCGTACAACCAGCGGGGAAGTTAGATGCGGTTGGAGAAGGCACGAATAGCAGGGATGGCCGACCCGTTGGGACGTCCATCCCCGCTATTCGTGGCACAGAATTGGGCCCAAAGCTAATAAACACGTATATACAAATATAAGAAAGAGTGTACATATTAAAAAGCATAAAATATCAATATTCAATAACACATATAAATAAATAAATAATCAAAAACAAAGTAATAATATTAAAATATATAAAAGTGGGCTTGATGCACAAAAAACTAGCAGTGTTAAGCAGAGAAACCTTCCATATATAACACCAACACATTAAAATCCATGTAAAGAACAACCAAAAAGTGTGAACAGGACAGTAATGCCACTGGAAAGAGATGAGGAGGACCCAGTGTGACTATATATCATGGCTTAAAATGAATAGAAACATCTTTGTCCGTGACATCCATGAAGGGTGGGAAAGGAGCGGTGAGTACTTGTGTCTTGCACCGCTTATGGAGTAAAAGTAAGGAGACTCCACAAGAATACATCACCAAATTTGCTGCATCCTAAACGGAATCATGAGAAAAATAGTAATGTCTGCAAAGTTGTGGCTTGACAAGTCAAACCATGACCTTACCTAGCAGACAGCAGGACAAGCTTGCTATATTGCAAAAACAAGAAGCCGTATGTGATGAACGTTGGGGTTTTAAAGGAGTGGAGGAGTGGCCTAGTGGTTGGGGCAAGGTACTTCAGGCCGGAAGGTCGGGGGTTCAAATCCCACTAGAGGACAGCAACCTTGGGCCGGAAGGACTGGGGTTTCTAATCCCACAGGTGCTCCTTGTGGTCTTGGGCAAGCCACTTAACCCTCCATAGCCCATGTTCCCTGTAAAATAGTTATCTCCAAGTTATAATGCCCTGTTCAATGTAATTTCAGTTTGTTCAATGTAAACCGCACTGATGCAGAATAGCGCGGTATATATAAGAGAATGTAAATAAATAAAGCACCGAGCTTGATTGTGCAATATTATAGACAATTATATGCCTCAGAGGGGGATGGTGGGAATTCAGGGATGGAAGATTATCTCAAAGAATGGGGGATGGTGGAGTTGGATGGGAGAGATGCAGGAATTTTAGATAATGTGATCACTGCACTGAATTTGCTGTGCCCTAAGCGGAACAAAATCATGAGAGAAATAATATATGCAAAGTTGTGGCTTGTCAGATCAAACAATGACCTTACCTGGCAGACGGCAGGGCAAGCTTACTATATTACAAAAACAAGAAGCCGTGTGTGAGTAACATTGGGCTTTTAAACTGCCGAGCCTGATTTGCACCAAAAAGGAAAGTCAACATTAAAAATGTAAAACAAACATACGTGGATCCAAAATAAAATTTAAAAACCAACAATGTATAGTCATTATTGAATCATGATTATAAAAATGAACAAAAAAGAAATAAAAACTAATTGTTGAAATCATCATTGTCGGGGCATAGTCCGCACCAAACATAATGTGCTACAGCATGAAACTGAGTAACTGGTTACATAGAACGTGAAGGAAGCGATCAAAACTACTGTGACATAAAAGATATTTTGACATAAAAATGTATAAATAAAATCTGTCTAAAAGGGCATGTCCAGTGTAAAAAATGTATATCAAGGAGCAGAGGAAGCAAGGAACAAAAGAAAATGCGGCTATTATTGTATCATGTGATAAAAACGCTTATGCTCAAACATCAAACATAAACGTCCAAACCCTAGCAAACTACTATCAAGACAAACTGAAAAAATAAGACACTATAGATCCAGTCACACATTTATACCTCCCCACAAATACCAGCACATTGCGCATGTTTCACCCCATAGATCAAAAACAACTATTGAATACCATTACTAAAATTAACACAAGTACATCACCTCTTGACCCCTGTCCAGTTGCCTGGATCAAAGCAGTGAAGTCTGAGTTAGCTCCCTATCTACTCCAAATAATTAATCAATCCCTACAACAAGGAGTCATGCCGACCAAACTTAAACATACCACGATCCGCCCAATTCTAAAAAATAAAGCCCTTGATAGAAAAGACCCTACGTCCTATAGACCGATAGACAGCATACCATTTGTAGCTAAAATAATTGAGAAAGTCATCCAAATACAGCTTCAAGACTTTATAGATCTTAATACTGCATTAGATGACCAACAATTTGGATTCCACCTGTTTCATGGTGTAGAATCACTATGTCTAGTTCTCTTTGACACCCTTATACGCGGTATGGATGATATAAAACAAACTTTCATCCTTATTTTTATTGACATAACTGCTGCATTTGATAGTGTCAACCATAACTCATTGCTTGCTAGGCTCGAACAAATTAGAGTTAAAGGAATAGCCTACCAATGGTTTAAATCATACATCTCTGACCGTATGCAACAAGTTCAATTAGGTCAAGAAGCCTCAACCCCATTCAAACAAGAGCAAGGAATACCACAGGGAACTGCCCTTCAAGCTCTCTTATTTAATCTGTATTTACAAACAATATGTGATATATTCAAAAAATTCAAGGTGAATTACCATATCTATGCAGACGACATCATGCTGTATTTCCCCATAGATAGCCTAAACACATCTCAACATATAATAGCATCTTGTATTATGGAAGCCCAAGCTTGGCTAGCTTCAGACAATCTGTATATTAACTTTAATAAAACTGAAGTACTTTATATATCAAGGAACCTAAATTTCACTCCCCCACAAACATTCAAAATAAATAATACCTTACTTCCTTTTTAACTGATAGAATTGTATCTCGGCATTTTACTAGATCAATCGCTCACCTTGACTGCACACATAAAACAGATAACTAGAACTATATACTTTAAACTAAGAACCTCTCACTCCTACTTGACACGCATGATTTTAGATTAGCTGTACAAGCTCTAGTCACCCCCACTTCGATTTCTGCAATAGCCTTCTCTACAGTCTACCCAAAAAGAACCTGAAACAACTCCAAATTGCCCAGAATGTAACTGCCAGAATCATATGCAAAGCCCATCTTACTGACCACATAACACCCTTACTATGCAATTTACATTGGTTACCAATAGCAGGCCAAATCAAATATAAAATGTTAATGTTAACTCTCAAGATTGCTAATGATATTGCTCCATCATACCTCCTTCAACATTAATTACCCGGTCAACAATTATAAGATCTAGAAGGGAACACGCACAGAATACACTTGTAATTCCTCCCATCTTCCGCAAAACAAAACAAATCACAAGTAATTGAGCCTACTCCCTTGTTGCACCCATGCTATGGAGTGCCCTTCCAGACTCATTACACGCCATTAAAGATTTATAAACTTTTAGGAAGGAATTAAAAACCTACTGTTTTCTCAACACTACGGAGAAAATAATGTAATTGACGACTCACAATAAGTATCACATTAAACCCTCCTTAATCCGCGGCTCTCAACTACTATACAAAGAAGATGGAGTTGTGTAATCCTTGTAAATAGTTAACTGTACATAGTTCTGTTAATTGTTTGAATGTTTGGACTGTAAATTTGTTCTATGTAGTGATGTTGTTCATTGTAAACCACCCCTGATCTCATGAAGGGGCGGTATAGAAGGAATGAATAAATAAATAAATAAATAAAATTGGCAGAAATGAGATATAGTACATACGGAAACACATTATACATTATATCAATAATGTATGTTAAAATCAGGAAGAATCAACATGACTGAAGGTGTATCAAATCAAAATGCACATAAAAAAGAAGCAGTAAAACAAACACTGTGACGAAAAAAAGGTGACCAAACATAAATAAATAAATAAATCAATAAAAAGCCAGATAAAACAACCAAGGGGACAAATAAACATCTGAACAATAAATAAATAATTGGATAAACAATTCTCTAAATGAAGTAATAATAATAATTAAGACCCCAAGTATTGGGGGAAGGGAAAAGGGGAGTGGGGGAGGAGGGGAAGAGAGGAAGGGGAGAAGGGAGGAAATGGAGGGAGGGAAGGGGGAGAGGGAAGAGGGGAAGGGGGAGAGGGAAGGGAGGGAGAGGAAGGGGTGAAGGGAAGGAAGGGGAAAGGAGAAGGGAAGGGGGGAAGGGGAAGGAGGGGAGGGGAGGGAAGGGGAGGGGGGAAAGGGGGGGAGGTAATGCAGGGGTGCCCATAGACCTTATCAAGGGAGATGTCAAAGAAAAACAGAAAAATCTTGATCTTGATTTAAACCATGGGAGTGTAGAGTCCATAAGTCATATATAAACCTTTCTTCTATCTGGAGAAGCAGTTTCTCCATTGCTTCCTTGCCAATGTGTGTGGACCACCTTCAATACTACAAACTGTAAATCAGAGATCTTATGGTTTTTTTGGATCTAATGTTCTACCAGGGGTTTGTCTGCAATCCTTCTCTAAAACAACTTTTATATTCACTAATTCTCGTCTTTATGCATTTTTTCGTTTTTCCAACATAGTAGACATTGCATGGACATATGATCAAATAGATAACTTGTGCAGTGTCACAATTGGAGAAATCATGCAGAAATACTTTCTGGGAAGTGACTGGATGAATAAAAATCTTCTTGGTAACTAAAACATTCTCACAGACTGCGCACTGTCCACATTTAAAATTACCCCGTGCCTTGGGGACAAAACGTGGTTTGCTAAGGGACGAGGATACTAATATGTCTGTTAGATTCGGATTTCTCTTATAGGCAACCATAAGCTGTTTATTCTTCAATGATGGAACTAATTCCAAGAGGTGCCAGGACTCCTTCAAAATCCGAACAATGTCCTTGGAAATATCTGAAAAGGTCAATGCACATACAATCTGATTTTGATTGTTCCGAGATCGGCTGTGTAGTAGAGAGGATCTTTCAGACAATCGGGCTCTGGTATGAGCTCTTTCAGCAGACCTAGAGGGATATCCACGATCCTTGAATCTTTTCTTCATGTCACGTTCATGGAGTTCGTATTCTTCATCCGTAGTGCAGAGTCTTTTTATTCTTAAGAATTGACTGACGGGTTAATTCTCTTTCAAGGCACGATTGTGGAAACTACAAAAATGTAAAAGAGAATTTCTGTCTGTTGGTTTCCCATATAGGGTAGTAATAAACCCCTGCTCTGTATTCTTAATCAATATATCTAAATAAGCTATTTGATTAGAACTATATGAAAATTCTAATTTGCAAGTTATGATCAAGGGAATTGAACCAGCCAAAAAAATGTAACGGAGCATCCTGATGGCCCCCAAATCAAAAAAATGTCATTGATGTAAAGTTTCCACATACATACTTGATCTTGAAAAGGATGTGTGGTTAAGAATTTTTTCTTAAAATTAGTTACATACAGATTTGCCACGTCTGGTGCCATGGATGACCCCATGGCCACCCCCTTTATCTGCTTATAATATAATTCTTGGAAACAAAAATAATTCTGAGTCATGGCCAAAGCGGCTAATGGAATCAAAAAACATGTAGGGGTACATACTGGTCTAGTGTGGGTGATAAGAGTGTCTTCCAAAATGGACAAGGCAGCATCCTGTGGGATATTAGTATAAAGGGACTTGATGTCCAAGGTGGCCAATATGATATCCTCCTGAGAACTTCTGTATTCTTCCAAAGGTTTTAACATATGTAAGGAGTCCCTTATATAGAAAGGTATCTGCTGTACAAATGGTCTCAAAAACACACCTAAAAATTTATAAACTGACTCAAATAATGAGCCGATGGCTGAAATGATAGGCCGACCAGGTGGACAGTCCAAAGATATGTGTATTCTCCAGGAACAAGCAGGAAGTCAGTCCTCACTTATGGCTGCCAGATCGACCCATTCTCCTGCTTCACTCGGTGGGTCTTTCAGTACCTCCTCCATCTCTCGAAGGAAGGTCTGAAGTCAAACTCCGTCAAGGTGCATCTGAGCGCCATCTTGGCAAATCACCTCCCCGTCGAGGGAAAGCCCCTCTCGGAGCAGCCATTGGTCTCCCACTTTATGTGGGGTCTCTTACTGTCCAGACTGCCCATTCGCCCTGGTCTTAGGAGGCCAGATCGGGGGTTGGGCTGAGGGGAATAAACCCCTTTTTCAGGCGGCTGGCATCACGGCTTATAAATGGAGCCGCGGTGCCATGGCAACATGATGTCATGGCGCCATGGCTCCATTTAAAAGCCCTGACTGAGTTAGCCGGGGGCAGTCCTGCATGTGCAGGCCAGACTGAATCGCAGTCCTGGCTTGCATGTGCAGGACTGTTCATGATTCTGATCCCGTGTGGCTAGATGTGCCCTCCGGGAGCAGAATCGTGATCCCCTCTGTGCATCCGGTTCATGCACAGAGGAGATCTATGACCAGGGCAGGCGACATGTGCGTGGAAGTTATTCCACCTCCAAGGTGGAATAACTTCCCTGGCCATTTCTTTTTGTGACAGCTGGGGCCCAGATGGGGCAGGAGGGGCGGGAGGACATTCCCTGCAGCCCGAACCTGGCATTAGGAGGCCAGAATGGGGGTTGGGCTGTGGGGAATAAGCATTTATTCTCTGGCGTCTGGCATCGCGGCTCTTCAATGGACCGGATGTACAGAGGGGATCAACATCTGGAACAGAATTGGGCCCTTAGAGAAGAACAACCCGTACCACAGTTACAAGATGCAAAGTTTCACATTAGGAACCACCACCCAGGAAAAGGATTTACTGTAGGTGTCGTCATGATAATACTGTACATTGAAACTCCCTGCCCAGAATGCAGCAGTGGCTAAGAAAGCAAATAGAATGCTAGGAATCATAAAGAAAGGAATGGAGAATAAAACAAAGGATATTATAATGTGTCTGTATTGCTCCATGGGGTGACCACACCTTGAATATTGTGTGCAATTTTAGTTAAAAAGTATTTAGCAGTATTAGAAAAGGTACAGAGAAGAGCGACAAAAATGGTAAAGGGGATGGAAGATTTAAAAGGTCAGGGCTCTTCAATTTGGAATAGAAACGACTGAGGGGAGATATGATAGAGGTCTATAATATAATGAATGGCATGGAATGGATAAATGTAGATTGGTTGTTTACCCCTTCAAAAAGTAGATATACTAGGGGACAAGCAATAAAGCTACAATGTAACACATTTAAGACTAATCAGAGAAAATATTTTTTCACTCGATGCATAATCAAACTCTGGAATTTGTTACCAGAGGATGTGGTAAAAGCTGTTAGTGTAGCTGGATTTAAAAGAGATTTGGACAAGTTTCTGGAGGAAAAGTCCATAAACCATTATGAAAGAGGACCAGGGAAATTCACTGTTTACCCATTGGACAAACAGCATGGAATCTGTGTATCTTTTGGAAACCTGACAGGTACTTGTGATCTGGATTGGCCACTGGTGGAAACAGGATACTGGTCTTGATGGACCCTTGGTCTGACCCAGTATGACATATCTTATGTTCTTATAAGAGTCTCTGACAACCAGCAAATATTGAAAACATCTGATACCGTAAAATCCCCCTCATTCAATGTCTTAGCCATGTTCATCCCATTATCTATTACCAAAAATAAAAGAACCCACGAAAATGCATGGTGCTCTTTCTGTGGCCTATCTGCCAGCCCTGCAGCATTTCCCTTATTTTTGCTAAGATATGGGCCCAGGTATGACTATCATCTATCACCTGGGTATACAACACAGCCTACTGGTGCCCTCCTCCTGGTGCATCCCCCCCTTATACCTACCGCCTCTGATCACGTGATTCACATTACTTTGTATGCTTTCAGGGAGAGGTCGGAGTGTATGGTATTCTGACTAGTTCAGATGTCGCTGGTGAAATGCATACTACTGTTATCTACCTTTGCCATCTCTGGGCATTGAACTGATTATATAGGCTAGGGATCATCATCTGACAAAACATTGTCCTGCGGGACACTTGCTATTTGGGAGCTAAGAAATGCAGCAGCCTCTTCAACCCCAGATTCTCAGCTTTGTGCAGGGGCTGATAATCCAGGACAATCATCTCCTCAGTGCACTATATTGCCACATTCAATGCTGCCTGCTGCTTGCCCCTTGAGATTGCTGCCAAACACCACTCTATGTCCTCCATGATGACTTGCTTTGATCTGCATCAAGTCTGCTAGCATGCCACCTTAGTGGGGAAAGAGGCTGGGGGTTCCATTTGGAAAACACATTTCCTTTTTTCCGTAGCTTTCCTGCCACTGCTATGTCCACTTCCAGATGAAATCATCAGTCTAGGATTGGCACCCTCCCTTGAACTGAGTTGGAAGAGGTGCTGTTGCTGCAAGTGATGTTGCATGCCATTGTTGGTAAGATGGTCCATCAGCTTCCCTCCACTGATATACTTATTACAGTAATTGCATTCTGGGCTGGGGCTGGGGGGAAAAAAATGAACCTGGAGGACTGAGGATTGAGAGGGAAACATATTTTGTGTGGGAGAGAAGAAAAGAGTTTATACGGAGGGAAGAGTTGAAAGAGAGGGGCATAAGCGTGAATGCTGGGATAAGAAGCAGGAAAGGCAGTGTTAATGAATATCTAAGAAGGAAGTAATGGGTGGTGGAAGGGATCTAGGAGGCACAGAGGGGAATAAGAGGCTAATGAGAAATGGGGGAGCTGGGCTGGAGGTTTGAAGAGTAGATGGAAAATTGTTGGTGAAAAGTCAAAAGGGGATTGAGGATGGAGGGTTGAAATTGAATGGATGAATGAGTAAAGAAAGAAATGGAGAAAAGAACAAAAAGCGAAAGATCAATATGTCAGAGGCGGATGTAGACAGAAAATGGAAAAAAAAATAAGAGAAGAGAAGAAAGGACATGGGCAGCAGATAATGGAGAGTTAGCAGAAGACATGAAGAATACAGAAGAGAGAGAGACTGGGGCAATTGCAATTGAAAAATAAAATGCCCAAACAACAAAAGGTAAAAAACCCCTTATTTTATTTTGAATTTATTAACTGTAATATGTTCGCTCTGTGAAATGTGCTCTGATGACTTTGCACTTTGTTCAGTATAAGAGAAAATTAATTTTATAGTTTAATTTTTCCAGTGTTGTAGTGCATTCAAAGTTTGGCTTTTGGGGTTCCCAGTTCAATTATTGTCTTCATATTTTTAAATCGTGATCACTTGTTCTGTATTTTTTGAAGGCCTGTCTATATGTGCATATGACAGAACTGTGCTATTCTGTTTGTGTGGTTTCTGCATAGTAGACCTACTTGTTCTCTTTTCTCATTAAGAAATGTATTGGTTTACGATTTCTAGTGCTACCTTTTGATAAGTAGGGTTTGGTGTTCTGTGAGTCCTGGTAGTACTGTTATGATATGGCAGATTTGCTATGGGTTCAAAATGAGCAGGGGTTTGTACTGATGCACCTGGCAGTTGGCACTGGAGGATAGTAATGCAGAAATATGATAGCCTTTCTTTATCCTCACTGTTCACGCAAATGGTTTTCAGATACTCATTAAGAGGCATGTTTACTAAAGGTTAATGTGCTTTTGTCGCCTAGTGGTTAGAGCTACTGCCTGGTACCCCGAAGAACAAGGGTTGAATTCCCACTGGCAATCTACTTCCAGTGATACATTGCCAAGAAAACCCAGAGGTAGCTGGGTTGCTAAGAGTCAGCACTGACTTGATGATGCTAAAAAAAAAAAGTGCTTTCACAAATTTGAATGTGTGCTAAGTGCAGCAACACCCATTTATGTCTACGGGCACAGCGGCACTTAACACACATTTGTTAGGACAAAAAAAGGCCTGTGAAGGGCTCCTTTGAAAGCTGGTTAAAATTTTAGATGGGCAGCATATACATTTTAAAATAAAATAAATTAGGTTTATACAAGTGAGACGCAGTAGATATGCCAATATTTATGCAAATGAGTCCCCAGAATTAGTCTCCGCACATGGCCCCGCGACTCTTGGGCATCCCTGATGAAAGCTCAGGGGCATCCTTCCCATTCTCTTCTGTCTGCCCTACCTGTGAGGAGCTCTGGGTCCTGGCAGCGCCACTATCACTTCCTACTCCTCATCGGTTAGCATACTAAAAAAATCTTTAAGACCCTCTTCAGCCATTAAACTTTAAATAACTGATGATTCTGATGCAAACCCCACCCATGAAGATTCTTCATATTCTGTGTCTGCCAATATCAGCTGCATACATTTCTCAGTAGGGAATAAGATATACTTGCTGCTCTGCTCTGTTGTTCTTAGCTGCTGCTCCTCTCCTGTCCCTCTCCTCTACCCTCTCTGCCTTCCTTTGTCCCTCTGAAGAGAAGGGACCTGACACCTGATCCTTCACAGTTGCATTGGAAGCTGCAGGTATGGAAGTACATTTCTTGAAGAAATCTCTTTATCTCGATTGGTGGGCAATAGGCAGGCATGCTCCTGGAATGACCTGTCTCATCCTTTGCGCGTGTGCCACTGCTAGTCTCACCTGCCCTCCCTTCTTTCCTTGCATGACAATGTAATCAGACTAGATTGTAAGCACTAAGGAACGAAGGCTGTCCCTTTTCTATGTGTCTTTATAGTTCTGTGTAACCCAGAAGTGATTTGGAATTCAGAAGTAATATAACTTCTGCTACGCTTTCTGAGATATCTAGGCCGAGGTCACTTAAAGAGGCACGTTTACTAAAGATTAACGCGCGTCAATGAATTTAACTCATGTTAAGTGCCACTACCCCCATAGAAATAAAAGAACTCTGGGCACATAACACATGTTAAATCCTTTAGTAAACATGCCCCTAAGGATCTGACATATCCCCTTCAGTGCCGAATGCCCTGTGCCCCCTACCGCTGTTCTACTCAGTTGTAAGAAACTTTTTTGCAGACCACAAATACGATCATCCTAGATTGCAAGCTCTAAGGAAAAGAGGCTGTCTCTTTTTTTATTTGTCTTTACAGTGCTGTGTTACCCAATAGTGCTGTGGAACGCTTGCCAGACAGACACGCTAGCTTTCACAACACTCAATCCTCTGTCCTTTCTCCCCTGCCCCCCCCACATAGAGAGTAATTTTATAAGGCATGTATTTTAAGCATAAAAGCAGGCATCTATGTAGGTGCTATTTTATAAAAAATAAAGTAGGCACCTGGTTTCCTTTATAGACTACTAGCATAAGTGGCAGAAATCACGCCTTAAGTTAAGGAGCGGAGCGGACATTTACACCCTGGAGCTGGAATAAATGCTTGTGCCTATATTTCACAACTATGCATGTGAATTATAGATATATATGCCCACATATGCACATCATGACTAAAATAGTCTCATTTAGGCACCTACTTTCTTTCACTCCAGAACCAACCAGCACAAAACTGAAAGGACAGACAGCACAGTCTTCTGTATTTGATATAGAAGTGCATGCTATGCTGTCTGGTAGATTTTCTTTTTTCTCCTTTTTTTAACTGCTTCTAAACGTCTGTAAATTTGGCAGAAGTAGGGGTGTCAGCTTTCTGATTCTCTCTCTCTGAAAGCCTCAGAGAAAATGATTGTCATGTTTATGCTGGGCTGTGTCTCGCAGCACAGCTGTGACTTCATTGCCCATGAGATTTGGTTGTCAGGCAGGGACAGGCTTGTTTGACTGCCTGTCAAAGAGTTCCAACATGAATGGTTGCAGTATCTCATGCTTCTGGCTTGTCTCCCACCCTCTCCCTTTTCTGCTACTTTGACATCTTATATGACTATCTTATCTATTATGACTTAATTAACATTACTTTGTTCTGAAAAAGCGATTTATAAGTTAAATAAAAAGAAATAAAAATGAAATATGTTGTCAGTGTAATGGTGCCTGCTGATGCCCTCTTCCTTGGTAGACAGAGAACTTTTGACCTGCTTTTAAGAACACAAGATTTGCCATATTGGGTCAGATCAATGGTCAGTCAAGCCTGGTATCCTGTTTCCCACAGTAGAAAATCCAGATCACAACTGCCTGCCAGGGATAAGTGGTGGATTTCTTCCAGTCAACGTTTGTAATGGTTTCTGGACTTTTTCTCCAGGAACTTGTCCAAACCTTTTTTAAACGCAGCTACACTAACTGCTTTTACTGCATCTTGGGGCAACACATTCCACAGCTTAATTATGCATTGAGTGAAAAAATATTTTCTCTGATTAATCTTAAAAATACTACTTAATAGTTTCTTTGTATTGTATGTCCTCTAGTCTTTGTACTTTGTAAAGGAGTATTCATGTTCACCCGTTCCACTCTTCTCATTATTTTACAGATCTCTATCATATCTCCCCTCACCATCTCTTCTCCAAGCTGTAGAAACCTAGCCTTTTAAGACTTTCCTCATAAGGCTATTGTTTCATCCTCTTTTCATTTTGGTTGCTCTTCCCTGGTACCTTTTCAAATTTCGCTATTTCTTTTCTAGGATGCAGCAAGTCGAACTGCCTGGAATACGCAAAGTGCGGTTGCACCATGAGCGCAAAAGGGCATTATAATATCCTCTGCTTTATTCACCATTCCTTTACTTATAATTCCTAGAATTCTATTAGCTTTGGCTGCTGCTATACACTGAGCAAAAGATTTTAATGTAATCATGATGACACCTAAATCTTTTTCCTGGGTGGTGACCAATGTTCCCTCTAATTTTCTGTAGACTGTGTGCGCATAAAATATCAGCTGTGCAGCTTTTGAAGGAAGGTTAAATTTTTGTGCGCCACATAACACTCAGAGTTATATACTTTAAAATTTGACTACACGTCAGAATACAGTATGTACACCATATTGATTGCACTAGAAAATATTGTAGAACTTGTGAAAACCATAAATACACAACAACTTTTACATTTTAAGACGTCTGTGTTGTTTTCTATCAGAATCAGAACCGTAATTTTTGTGCGCTCTGTTATAAAGTATGTGCGCTCGCTCGGCGAAGTGTGTGCACGCGCACAGCTTAGAGGGAACAGTGGTGGTGACTACTAACATGGAACCTTGCATTATGTAGCTACAGTTTGGGTTGTTCCTCCTTAAGTGCATATCTTTGCACTTGTTCACATTTGGATGCCCAGTGTCCAGATTTTTCAAGGTCCTCTTGCAATATTTCACAATCCTCTTGTGATTTAACAGCTCTGAATAATTTTGTTTCATCTGCAAACCTAGCCATCAAACCCAATGTTCCCATTTCCAGGTCATTTATAAATATGTTAAAAAGCAGCGGGCCCAGTACAGATCTCTGGGTTACTCCACTGTTCATCCTTCTCCATTGAGAAAATTGACTATTTAGTCCTAATTTGTATTTTCCGTTTGTTAACTAGTTCCTAATCCACAACAGAACTCTGCCTCCTATCCCATGATTTTTTTAAATTTCCTCAAGAGTCTTTCATGATGAACGTTGTAAAACCCTTTCTGAAAATCCAGAAATTTTCTGAAAATCCAGGTTATTTTAAAAGACTTAATCATGATTTACATTTGTCAATATGACCATTTACAGTATACTGTACTTTAAATTACATTTATGTGTAAATAGCCATTTTAGAAAAGGCTTGTTTTACATGTGGATGTCCACAGGGGCGGCTCAAGGCAATCTACTGCCTGAGGCGAAGTATGAAATGGCGCCCACCTCATCTTAGAGGGGGCGGGGCTTTTTCAGAAATCCAATCAGAGACTGAACCGAACCAACCAAAAAGCCGATTAGATTATATGGAGAAAATGCAAGATATTTGCACACAGGGCCGTATCGAGCTGCAATCGTACCCTGTGCAACTTGCAACTTGGGCGCATGCCCCCGTCACCCCCCATGCCTCCATCCAGCACTGCCTGCTCTTTCCCTGCTGCTGCTGCCGCCCTCTGTTTTTTTCATGGCGGCGCCAGCAGCAGGGAATAAGCAGGCAGCACTGGACGGAGGTATGGGGAGGAGGAGGTGGGGGGCATGTGCCCAATTTGCAAGGCAATGACACTTTAAACAGATCTGTCCCTCCCTACTCTGACATTGCGACAGGGGAGGGAGGGACCAGACCTGCTTAAAGTGCTGTGAAAAGGCTTGGTGGGCACATTTTGGCTGCCTACTATTGTTCTGCCAGCGGCGGCAGGGCAACAGCAGACAGCCGAAATGTGCCCGCCAAGCCTTTCTGCCCTGTGCGGCTGCACCACTTGCACAGGGCTAGGGACGGTCCCGTTTGCACATCAAGGAACTAAAAGACAGCAAGAACCAACAGCACAGTTTATAAAACTAAATTATAACTCATTTTTATTTTGTTGTTATAAACTGCATTATGGTTCTTGCTTTTTCTTTTTCAACATATATTTTGCATCCACAGTGGGTGCAGAGCAGAACCAGGACATTCACCCACAGAACTCAATATTTAAAAAAAAAAATCTGATTCTGATCATCTCACTAACAACAACAACAACCACTATTCTCCAGTACCAGGCATATTGTGAACTAACACAAAACCCTACAGCAAGGAGCAAACTTACCATACCATACCATATCAGCACAAACTTCCAAAACTCACATAAGGAGCCCATCCAAAAAAAGCATCACTGTAAATACTACAGTGGGCCCTGGAACATCCATACACCTATTTGAAAAACTGAACAAGTCAAATTACTACGGTACAGTATAGATCTTTATGTACAAACTACATGTTAACAGAACACCTGGCCCCAGTCACACACTCACAACATTGACCCTCACCAAGTACAGAATAAGTAACCACAATCTAAAATAAAATAAAAATATGTAGACAAAATTTAAATTGAAACCCCAAGAAGCCAGAGTCCACATGCAGTGCAACATCAGATAAATAAGAGATGCAGTTCCCCAATACTGTGTAAAATATAGCACAAAGTCCTATCACAAAAATTAAATAAAATTATTTTTTCTACCTTTGTTGTCTGACCATTTTATTCACTGATCATGCTGGTCCCGATCTGAGGCTTCTGCTTTCCTGTCTTCTCTTAGCTCTCTTTCTGTGGTCTATGATCCATGGTCCATCTGCCATTTCTTATCTCTTCTTTTGTTTTCTTCACTTCCTTCCATCAGCCCATTTCCAGTTCCAGTAACCCTCCCCAATATCAGCCCCCTTTCCAGTCCTCCCCTCCCAGTACCTTCCAATGTCAACCGCCTTGCATTCCCACAACTGCCACTGGTGTCCATTCCCTTCCAGTCCCCCTCCTTCCCCACTGTCCAGCCCCTTCTAGTCCAAAGACCATCCCAGGTATCAGCTCACGTCCACTCTGTGCCACCCCCCCAGTCAGCTCCCTTCCAGTCGCCCTACCCTCTGTCCATCCCCCTTCCAGTGCCATTTGCATGTCATCTCCCTTCCAGCCTCCTCCCCATTACCCAACCACCTACCACTCCCATCCCCAAGTGTCATCTCCCTTCCAGTCCCCCTTCAGTACATCCCAGGTGTCAGTTCCTTTTCAGCCCCCTCCTTACCCTGGCAGACCCTCTCATTATCTGCTCCCTTCCAGTCCTATTCTACCGTCCTACCGCATCAGTCCATTTGTAGCCCTAGCCCCTAGTTTTCTTCCAGAGCCAGCATCACTCTCCTCTCCTCCCCCATTAGCCCATTTCCAGTCCCAGCCCATTTCCAGTCCTATCCCCCTTATCAGCCCACTCTAGTCCTAGCCCCCAATCAGCCCATTACCAGTTCTAGCACACTTCCAGTGCTAGCCCCCCATCTGCCTATTACCAGTCCTAACACCCCCACCCAATAAGTCCATTTCCAGTCCTAGCCCCCAATCAGCCTATTTCCTGTCCTAGCTCCCCTCCCGATTAGCCCATTTCCAGTTCTAACCCACCATCAGCCCATTACGATCCCTACTCCCCTTCTGATCATCCCATTCCCAGTCCTAGTCCCCCATAGCTCATTACCAGTCCTAACCTCCCCATCAGCCCATTTGCAGTCCTAGCCGCCACCAATAGCCCATTACCAGCCCTAGCCCCCCTTCCGATCAACCCATTTCCAGTCCTAGCCCCCCATAGCCCATTACCAGTCCTAACCCTCCCATCAGCCTACTTCCAGTCCTAACCCACCCATCAGTCCTTTTCCAGTCCTAGCTGCCCCCCTAGCCCATTACCAGTCCTAACCCCATCAGCCCACTTCCAATCCTAACCCCCCCAATCAGCCCATGTCCAGTCCTAGCCACACCCCATAGCCCATTACCAGTCCTAACCGCCCCCCATCAGCCCATTTCCAGTCCTAGACCTCCCCTCCCCCCTCCATCAGCCCAGGGAAACTTTAAAAGAAAAAAACAGTTTGCTGCTGCTGCCACTGCCGCCGTGGCAGTGGCAGAATCAAGTGTCTCCCGCAGGGCCCCTGCCCGTCCGTCAGAGCCCTCCCTCGATCACTCTCCTCAGCATGGCTTTTAGAACCGCGAAGGGAGGGTTTCCCTCTCGCGGTTCTGTTAAACCAGCCGGGGCTGATGCAGGAAATGCCTGTTCCCATCAGCCCCAGCGGGCTTAACAGAGCCGCAAGAGGGAAACCCTCCCTTCATGGTTCTGAAAGCCGCGCCAAGGAGAGTGATTGAGGGAGGGCTCTCAGGCAGGAGAGAGAGCTCTGCCAGGCAGGCGGAGGCCCCACGGGAGACACTTGATTCTGCTGCTGCCACGGCGGCGGCGGCAGCGGCAGTAGCAGCAGCAAGCTGTTTTTTTCTTTTAAAATTTCCCTGGGCTGATGGGCAGAATGTTCTTTGCGCAGGGCCCCCCTGAAACGCGGGGCCCTGTGCAAACAGCATTCTTGCTCAATGGACAGCGGGCTTAACAGATGCAGAGGAGCAGCGGGCGAGGGCAGGGAATTGAGGACCAGCAGCGGCAGCGGTGAGGGGAGACAGAAGAGCTGTGCGACCAAGTAGAGCGGCTGAGCTGGGAGAAAACCACACTGCTGCAGCTCTCTATGGAGCAGAGCCGGCTCATTCAGGACAGGCTGCAGCAGGTGGCGTGGCTGGAGGAGGAGCTGCGGGCAGTGAAAGAAGAATGAAGTCGCACGAAGACTGGACCGGGAAGGATGGGCTGGAGGTGCGCAAGCTACAGTATAACAGCAGCGTATTCAGGAGGCAGAGCAGGCATGAGTTTGGAAGCTTACAAGTGGCACAGTGCCAAACTGCTCTCCGAGAACGAGGAATGCAAACTCAACGCAAAATTCTCCGGCTCTGTTTTAATTTTAGATTTTGCCGCCTCTGGCCTGCCTCTGTCTTCCCGTGTGGGAAGACGGAGGCAGGCCAGAGGGTAGCAAAATCTAAAATTAAAACAGAGCAGGAGAGTGCTGCTGCCGTCAGAGAGCCGCCCCCTGGAAACTGCTGCATGAGGCCACCGCCTCAGTTGGCCTCATAATAGAGCCGCCCCTGGATGTCCATCCCTTGTCAAATGTAGATGGGGGCTTGTCAGGAGGAATGGCCTGGGTAGAACCAAAATGCACACATGTATTCACCATTTCATATAGAGAATGCACGTGCAAGCCTGAAATTGACCATGTCTGAATTTACACATTCTCCCTGACATGAATAGGCATTTAGAAAATGCTCATTTCAACCGGCCCTTTACAGGAAGTAGTAAGGGGGCTATCTCCCTTAGGGCCAAATTCAGAGTGGCAGGTTGAGGGGCTGCACATCCCATCGGGATATATAACCCCGCAAGCCATCCTACCCCTATATCCCCTCCTACTCTCCCCGCATGGCTAGAGCTGGAGGATGGAGATTGCCAGCAGAGGATGGAAGGGGGACAGGATCTGGGCAGAGTGGGGGCGGGCCAAGCCAGCAGGACATACAGGGCCGATTCAGGTCACAGCCCTGTACATCCTGGTGGGTCAGAAGGGACTTACTGATTATTCCACCATGAAGGTGGATTAATCAGCACTGGTGGGTTGATTGGGCCTGGGGATCCCCCCTGGGGTGGGGGCCGGGAGCAGAGGGGTCCCCGTCACACAATCCAGGTCCTGACTGGCCAGCCGTGGATCGGGTGGTGGGGAAAAGGGGGCTCTTAGCTGTGTAAGCCAGGGGCGCCTGCAGGGAGGATGTCCCTGCGGGCAGACAGGGGCACACTGGGCTGTCCTCGGGCCCGATTCTGTGTACTGCGGGAACATTTTGTTCCTGCGGTCCAGAATCGAGTCCTAACGGGCTCGTCTTGCTTGGGGATGTCCGGACGTGCCCCTTCATGAATCAGGCTCTTAACCGCCAATATTTATATCCCCCTTCAAATTGAAATTAGATAAAATAGAGGCCTCTCTAGGTGATTAAGAGCGGCTGCATGTCTAGGTTTGCAAAATGGCTGAGATACATATGTAAATGCTAATATTTAAATATACTATCAGTCGCAGCCTATGATACAGCACTATCTGACTGGCCCTTCTGAATATCCCTTGGACTGACCTGGCCTCTGATTGGCTCGCTGTACTTATAAATATCCTGGAACTCCCTCTCCTCCCTGTACTCAGATAGGTCTCTCGTGGGAGATTTGAGTGCCTTGTTTTCTCTGCTGATCTTTGATGTCTGATTTCTGCTAGTTACTGTTTATGAACCTGCGCTGCTCTGACTTCTGCTTTCATTTTGGATTTGGCTCTGCACCTATTTATTCATTATTTAACTGGTTTTATATACCGTTTTTCTACAAGACAAAACGGTTTACATAGAACAGAAAATAAGAGTTTACAAGGAACAGTTGAAACTATGCACAGGTAAACTTTGATACAATGTAGTTATACAAGAAAGCTCAAGGATGTTTACATAGCAACATAAAACGATTTACATGCAGCTTAGTTACCGTGTGGCTAGGCGTAGTGTACAGCTTCTGGGAGGAGGCAGTGAGGTAGGATGGGGTGTTGGTTAAGGGGAGTGGATCATGGGAGTGGAGAGGAGGAGTAAGGGGCATTCTTGTAGGGGGTTTGTATCGGAGGGTGTGTTAAAGTATCTTCTTCTCCTGCCTCCTTATTTGCCTGATGTCCGATGTCCACTCCTCTCTGCTAGGAACACTCTTGCTGCAAGTCCTGGCAGCTTCCGAGTAGCGGTGAGCTCAACCTGAAGGGAAAGGGAGCTGCTACAGGTGAAGGTGCATTTCCTAGGACCCTGGTATTCTCCTTGAGTGGGTCTGGCTGTGACAATCCCTCTGCAAAATTTCAGTACATCTTTCTCAAGCAGAAGAGCTACTGGAGGAGACTTCCACGTCAAGGGACCAACAAGTTGAAAAGCACAGCCTTGTGTAAAGGTTTTCTGCATCACTTCTAAGGATGGAACCAAGAGAAGAGCATGTTGAGAAGATCACAGCAACCAGACAGAGGCATCAGAATGAATAGTGGATTGCAAGCACATAGGAGCACATTACCATGCTATGCTTTCAATAGTATCCCCAGCAATTTAAATGGAATACATGCAGCTGCCCCCATAGCTAGTGCAGCATGCAAAGAGAAGGAGTAATACATTCAAAATGTGCACATTTGTTAAGCTCATGAGCTACGGCATCTCTGCACTGATTAAAGTGCTCGAATGGATTAAGCCGGTAGACCAATACTCTATGCTGGTCAAATACTGCAGCAGTGCATGAAAATCAGAGTAAGGAGGCATTAATGTTTACATTTACACCTTGCAAAGTTTAAAAAAGAAACTTTGAATAATATTCTAGATCTGAGACTTCATAGACAGTTGTGAGTCTGACAGCTCCCAGCTAACAGACTTCTCTACGCATAGAAATCGCACAATTATTAACCATCAAGCTTTCAAATATTACTAAGGGGCTCCTTTAAAAAACTGTGGTAAGTGAAAAACCTGTGTGGTAAGGGCAGAGGGCATGCCCATCATCTGCTCTGCATTTAGTGCACAAGGAAGACTGCCACTAGTGATGAAGCCCACCATATTGGAATCCTTGCCAGCCGGAGCAACAGTGGAGGGGGACCACGCCTGCCTCGATGTCTACTAGGTACCAGACTAAAAAACCTCCATGTTTCCATAACAAGATACACTATGGAAGCAGATATATATTAAATAAGACTGACAACAAAGCAGAACTTTGGGGAACAGCTGGAGAACAATTTGTACAGATGAGCAGATCAGATAGGTTGCTGTGGTTGTTATCTGCCATCAAGTTCTATGTTTCTATAACAAAGATTCTATCTACTTTGGTATAGGGCAGAACTGTTTAAGGGACCGTCTGCTGAGAGACTTATGCCTAGACATTCTACTGTTCCTCCTTCTACTCTTGACTCTCGGGCACCTGTATGAGAAGGCGTAGAAACTCCAACTTCTACTCCCTCCCTCTCTATCTCATCTATATGCCTCCACATCACTTTCTTTTCTTATTGTTGACCTTCCCTAATCTTTTGCCCTCATTCCAACAATCTGAAGCCCTTGCCTGACCATCCCCACCTCTCCTGTCATTTTGTCTTCTACCCAGTCGTGTGTTCTTTGGCTTCACCATGTTCTTCCTTTCATTCAGCCATCTCTCCTCTCTCTGAAAGAACCTCATTCTCATTACTGTGGTGTCCCATCCTCTCTCCCCCACACTCTCTTGTTCCTTCTCCTTCTCGCATCGGGGGAATCAATCCCAACCCTGGCCCCACTAGACTTTTTTCATACTTCCAGGGCAGATCCACACACAACCCCTCAAATCTTATTCCTATACTTCTCCATTCCCCATCCTCTCTCCCTTTCTCATGTGCTTTGTGGAACGCACACTTTGTCTCTAATAAACTCCCCTTCTTTCATGAACTCTTTCTCTAATACTCTGCATCTTCTAACTGAGACTTGGTTTCTCCCCAAAGACTCTACTTTAGCTGCTGCCCTCTGTCTTGGGGCCTACCAGTTCTCCCATATGCCTCACTCTGTTGGTCATGGCAGTGGTGTTGGGTTTTTACTCTCTCATTCCTGCCAATTTCAACCCCTCCTTCTGCCTCAGTCTCACTCCTCGTCTTCCTTTGGTCCACTCCATTCGTCTCTTTACTCCATTACCTCTCAGGATAGCTGTCATTTATTGACCTCCTGATAATCCATTTCTACCTTTCTCACTAACTTTGACTCGTAGATTTCCCTCTTTCTGGATGCATCTTCCCCCTCACTTATTCTTGGGGATGTTAACATTCATGCCTTAAAGCTCCTTTCCTTTACCACTCATTCAATCTCCAGCTATGCTCTACTGCTCCTACTCACCAGCTAGGCCACTGCCTTGACCTTGTCTTCTGTAACTGTTTGCCCTCTAATTTCTGTACCTCAGTTCTTCTTTTATCTGACCATCACCTGCTAAGCTTCACTCTTCATCACCCCCTACCTCCCTCTTGCCCAGTCTCCTCCAACATCTTTAGGAATTTTCATGCTAACGACCCATCAGCTCTCTCCCCTGCTGTCTCACCATCTCTTTCTTTCACTATGTCATCAAGTCTGTTGATAAGGCCATGCCGTCCTATAACACTATTCTTCTCTGCTCTGGATTTATTATATTACATTCTCTTATATACCGCGCTATTCTGCATCAGTGCGGTTTACATTGAACAAACTGAAATTACATTGAACAGGGCACTATAACTTGGAGATAACTATTTTACAGGGAACATGGATGCTCTTGCTCCTCCCTCTTCACATCCTGTGAGGCATGTACTGTACCTCAGCTCTGGCTATCCTCTAAAACCCATTACCTACATTCCTGTGCCCATTCAGCTGAGTGCCTTTGGCTCAAATCCCACACCCTTTCGGACTTCCTAAATTTCAAATTCATGCTAGTCTCTTTTCAGTCTGCCATAGCACTCACCAAGCAAGAATACTATGTCTATTTGACTAACTCTCTTGCCTCTGACTCTCATCTTCTTTTCACAACTCTCAATTCTCTCCTCAAAGTGCCTCCACCTCCAACTCCTCTTTCCCTTTCTGCCCAGGCTTAATGGCTGACTACTTCCATGACAAAGTCCACAAGGTTACTCTTGCATTCCCCTCAGGGTCATCTCCATCCCTCTTCCCCCTCTTCATTCCCTAATCCTTCCCTCAACCTCTGTTACCCTTTCCTCCTCTTCTAAGATCACTGAGGAAAAAAAATCACACATCATCTCTGCTCCTCTAAACTTACTTCCTGCTCCTCTGATCCCATTTCCACCCATCTACTAAACTCCATCTCCTCCACTGTTGTCCCTCCCATCTATCATATCCTCAACCTGTCACTTTCTACTACAACTATTCCTGCAGCCTTCAAGCTTGCTGTGGTTATACTTCTCCTCAAGAAACCATCCCTTGATCCTACCTGTCCATCTCTCTCGTCCCCTTTATTTCTAAACTACTTGAATGCGTGTCTTGATGTTCTCTCCTTTCAGTCCCTGCTGGATTCTTGCAGTCTGGCTTTTGCCCTCTACATTCTAGTGAGCCAGCTCTTTCCAAAGTCTCCAATGACTTGTTCCTCGCCAAATCCAAGGCTAGTTGCCATCTTTTAATGCATGTTGAAAATAGCATGCATGAAAATGGTTCAATGCAAAGCACTGGTAAATAGCACACACTAAAAAAAATGTAAAAAGATATTAGAAAAAAGCAATGTATATTTAGTTAGTTACCCCTAAAGTAACTGTATTTCATGAATATTTATCGCCTGTGTCTTGGAAAGTCAGACCTGTTAGCAACCTTGCAGACCAGAGCATGGCTCATATGTTTATAAGCTGGATTGCTCTTGTCTTGCTTCAAATTTATTTTCTAAAATTATGGCTTATTTCCTAAGATTAATGAGGTGTTGTAACGGTGTCTTATTACTTAGTTCATGTTTGTTGAATATGTTAATATTGTCCTGCCCCCACAATTGTGTGTGCATGCTTTCATTGTATTATCTATTGTTGCCAGTTGTAATTTAGGGCAACCAGCTTCATGCTTGTTTGTAATCCTTGCTCCTATAGGTTTAACAGATCCATGTGACCCACTCCCTCCAGGCTCCTTAATAGGTGCCTGGCTTCATGACTTACTACAGGGTATAATATGTGATCCCATTGGGCTATTGAAGCTCCCTCTGCCTTTTGGGTAATTTTCCTGCAGCCCTCCCTTCAGGGCACTCTCTATTATGTGGCAGGGAGCAAAGTTGTACATTCCTCTCCTTTTCATTTCTTCCCCTTAAGTTTGCATCACCCTTTTACCAATTCAATTCAATTTGATTCTGCATATATTATTCATACCCTGCTATGTTTTATATGTTCCATTTCACCATTTTTGCAACATTTCAACCTGCCCCAGTTTGCATTCATTCAGACATCTCCATAATCCATCTTCAAACATAATTTAGACAGATCCAGCATGCTACATATATAGCCAAGAGTGTAGACCTTGATTCAGCTTCTGCAGTAAGCTATGCATTTTACTTATTGCAATAAACAGTTGGATTATAAGAGACTGGATCTTTTCTTGGATGTGAAATGGTTTAATTGTCTGTGCATTGTGGTACCAGGAAACACAGCATGAGCAGAGGGACAGTTAAAGGGTGGTCCTAAATGATTTTGCCAAGATTAAGCCAGTGAAGAAACTGAATTTATAAGGGTAGTGGAAAGCACTTTATCCAAAGAAGCACTCACTTGGAGGAAGAATACCAATGCTGTGAGAGCCTTCTTTCAAAAAGTTTGAGAAAGAACTCAGTGATTGAAGTCAAGATTAGTAATAAGGTGTTAGTAAGCTTAAACCTAGCTAGTAAATATTTTAAAAAGAGAAAGAAAAGAACTTTTCTGTAGTTATTTTATTTATTTATTTATTTATTTATTTAACATCTTTTATATACCGCACTATTTATAATCAGCGCGGTTTACATAGAACAAGAAAACATCAGACAGAATACAATATCTGAGTATTATACATATAACAGGCACAATAACTTGGGTAAACCGGGGTAATTAATTAAAACAAATAGTAATTTGTTTAGAACAAATAGTAATCAGTGTAACTATTTTTTGAGTTTGAGCTGTGCCAGGTTTCAGTTGTTAAGACTCTGTTTATCCAACCTCCTACTTCCTCTGGCCAGTATAATCTGAGATCACTGTGTGTTTGTTCAAAGATGCTTCAGTATACAGACACTTTAAGCTATGCAACAGTCTACTAAAATTAATCCAACTGCCACATATATGAATGCTGCAGTAAAAATGCAGGCAGATTCAAGAGATATTACTGTCACAGTGCAGAAAAACTAAGACCCCACTCCACAAAGGGAAGATAATGTTGAGCTAAGCCAAGCAAATTTAGGAGACAGGCACAAGGTAGAAGAGAACAAACTGAACACCCCACCTGCAGTAGAACCAGCCACAAGAAAAGGAGGACAACCACATGCCACTGGATAGACTGCAGCTTTATTGATGTCTGAGATCACCCCAACAAGTGTTTCGGCCGATGGCTGCCTGCAGGGGCCAGCGATCTAAAGAATTGTAAATAAAGCATAATCAAACATAAAAACATAAATAATAATACATATAAAACATAAAAACATTTAAAAGTTATAATAAACTGACTGCTAAAAATAAAGATATATTTGTATAAAAAAGTATATATACAAATAGAGTATATATATAACTGTATGGGAAAACCAAACATATAATAGACAATAAAAAAAATGATACATAAAGGAAATCATATATTTTTGTGATGTCAACATAAATAATAATGAAAAATATTGAAATCATTAAATACATAAATAAAATAACATTAAAATGCCACATTAATGACATGCTGATGATATTTCAAATATTTCTTAATATTTTAATGTTTTGCATGTTTCTCAATTCAACATATCATCAAACGGCATCAACAGCGCAGAATTGAATCATACAAAATGGTGAAATATTAATTATGCAATATTTGAAATATCAGCGTATTATTAACAGGGATTTTTTTGACCAGTGATGGTGGGTCCCTGTAGCCTATTTATGATAGTTGTTGGTGTGTTCGAGTGGCTACTGTGGCATATGAGCCATTGTGTTGGCTTGATGACAATATGATGATACCAAAATCTGCAATAGAGTAGACACCCAGGAAGGTGTAAACATGAGGAGGGATCTAGCTAACTTGAAGAATGGTCTAGAATTTGGCAGCTGGGATTTAATGTTAAAAAATGCAAGGTCATGCATTTGGGCTGCAGTGTAATCCAAGAGAGCAATATAGTATAGGGGGTGAAGTACTTTTGTCCATTAAAGAAGAGTGGGACCTAGGCGTGGTTGTGTCTGATGATCTTAAAGTAGCTAAACAGGTAGAAAAGGTGACAGCAAAAGCTAGAAGGATGCTTGAGTGCATACGGAGAGGAATGGCTAGCGGAAAAAAGGAGATGATAGTGCCTCTCTATTAAGTCTTTGGTGAGACCTCATTTGGAGTATAGTGTGCAATTCTGGAGACCGCACCTTCAAAAGAATATAAACAGGATGGAGTCGGTGCAGAGGGTGGCTATTAAAATGGTTAGTGGTCTTCATTATAAAGCATATGAGGACAGATTTAAAGATCTTAATATGTACACTTTCGAGAAAAGGCGTGATAGAGGTAATATGATTGAGACGTTTAAATACCTCCATGGCATAAATGGACAGGGGGAGAGCCTCTTTCAATTGAAAGCAAGTTCTGCTACGAGGGGACATGGGATGAGGGTGAAAGGGGATAGATTCAGGAGTGATATGCAGAAATATTTCTTTACGGAAAGAGTGATGGATCTGTGGAATAGTCTCCCAGTGGAGGTGGTAGAGATGAGTACAGTATCTGAATTCAAAAAAGCATGGGGCAAACACAGAGGATCTCTAAAGGAAAAAAGGGGACTGTTGTAGTTGTTGGTATGGAAGAACAGACTAGATAGGCCATGTGGTGTTTATCTGTCATCATGTTTCTATGTTTCTATATTCACTGAGGTCTTTTTTCTCCATTATTGCATGTTGTTGCTTGTTCATGTCAGTGCCATTTTTTGTTTTATTTTTTTCACTGATTTTTCTAATTTCTATAGAGCTTTAACACCAGATGCATTGAGATTTGCAATGTTTTGCTCAGATGGCTTCATTTGACATGGGGCCAATGACCTATCCCAGGCCTCATGGTCACATGATAGGTATAAAAAAAGGGGGAATTATGAAAATTTTAATTAAAGGCTATAATAAAAATTAAAATTAAGAATAAAAGAGAACTTCTTAATATAGACAGATATCTGTGACTACTCAGAAAACAACATATATTACTTAACATAAGAAATTGGCTATTAACGAAAAATAAAGCAGCATCAGCACACAGCAGTCCTTGTGTACCATCAATAAAACGTGTGGCTATAAAACAAATTAATAGGTGTTCTAATTTTACATGGTTTATCTTAATGGAACTAAAACAAAACAACTTGTGGGAATTGCACTAAGCAAACAAATTGTAAACATGGGAACATCATGAAGAACAAACTTACATACCTCTCTTGAGAGTTCAAGAGTTTCAAAAGAGTTAGACACTGAAGAGAGTCCACATTTGAACTTGGGATCAATGACGTACTCCTGATGTCATGATCATCCAATCAGCTGAATGAAAGAGACAGGTATGCAACTGAAAATCATGATCAGAATAGCTGGAGAGTCACAATCTCGCATTGACTAAAATAAAAGCAACTGATTGGTGTAAAACAGACCATCCACAAACATCTGAGAGACATTTCTCATATCAGAAATTCAATAGTCTGTTTAGAAAATCCTCTGTAGCCAAAAGTTGTACAATGAATATTCACAAATTGAGTTATTTTGAATCTAACTATTGTTATGATAAAGGGTAATAACAAAAAAACGGATCAATTGAGCCAATGTAAAAAGTCCTTACTACCCTCTTGGCAGAGGTATCAGCCATTAGCAACACAAGACCTTTGGTTCCAGTATCCAGTGATCCAGAGTCACCATTGATTCTAATGCCAGCTATGCTTTTGATGCAAAATACTGAGAATGTATCAGCTCCACCTGGAGAGTTTAACAAGAAGAATCTCTACAAACTGCAATGGAGGCAAGTCCAAAGCCTTGCCAACACCTTTTGGAACCGGTGGAAATGCGAGTACCTTCTGGCCCTTCAAAGTCGCAGCAAATAGCAATCTAGCAAGCCAGACATCCACGGAGGTGATCTTGTCTTGCTTAAGGATAACCAATCTCAACATAACAATTGGCCTTTGGGACTTGTTGTTAAGACCTTTCCCAGCAAAGTTGAAAATGCCTGCAAAATTGAAGTGAGAACCACGAATCAAGGGACAACAAAATCCTTCCTTAGACCCATTTCTGAGGCAGTTCTTCTTGTGCCTCATTAAGACACATGAACTTTATGGACTGTTTGCTGTTTCAGAGATTTGAGGATTTTTCAAAGACCTTTTTTCATTATGTTGTCCACAGTTTCTGCTTTTTTCCAGATCCGGCGAAATGAACAAAAATCCATGGACCACTGAGAGACTTTAAAATTTGCATTATGGACTTGCATGCTTTGATATATTGGTTTATATATATAAGATTTAATAATAGTTGTATCTAGTGATATCAGGCGGGGAGTGTCTGTCCCCACAATTCCAGATATGTACTTGGATTTCGGTAAAGCCTTTTACATTATTCCACACAGGGATGGACCCTAAAGTGACTGACTGTGTTAAAAATTGGCTGAGTGGGAGGCAGTAAAGTGTACAGGTAAAAGGAGCTCACTCTGAGGAGAAGGATGTTACCAGTGATATGAAGCATCTTTGTTAGTGATATTGGGGAAGGGCTGTTAGCTAAGGTTTGCCTCTTTGCAGATGATACCTAAATCTGCAATAGAGTAGACACCCAGAAAGGAGTAGATAACATGAGGAGGGATCTAGCTAAGCTTGAAGAATGGTCGAGAATTTGGCAGCTGAGATTTAATGCTAAAAAATGCAGGGTCATGCACTTGGGCTGCAAAAATCCAAGAAAGCGGTACAGTGTAGGGCATGAATACTTCTGTCTAGCAACAAAGAGCGGCACCTGGGCGTGATTGTTTCTGATGATCTTAAAGTGGCTAAACAGGTAGAAAAGGTGATGGCGGAAGCCAGAAGGATGCTTGGATACATAGGGAGAGGAATGGCCAGCAGAAAAAAGGAAGTGATAGTGTCTCTGTATAAGCCTTTGGTGCAACCTCATTTCGAGTATTGTGTACAATTCTGGAGACCACACCTTCAAAAGAATATAAATAGGATGGAATTGGTTCAGAGGGTGGCTACTAAAATGGTTAATGATCTTTGTTATAAACCATATGGGGACAGACTTAAATATCTTAATATGTATTTGTTAGAGGAAAGGTGGGATAGAGGAGATATGATAGAGATGCTTAAATACCTCCATGGCATAAATGCACAGGAGGAGATCCTCTTTCAATTCAAAGTAAGCTCTGCAATGAGGAGATAGACTCAGAAGTAATATCTGGAAATATTTATTTATGGAAAGAGTGGTAGGTGCGTGGAATAGCTCCCAGTGAAGGTAATAGACAGGAAGACTATCTGAATTCAAGAAAGCATTGGACAAACACAGAAATCCTTAAAAAGAAAAAAAGGAACTATAGTTTTTGATATGGAAGGGCAGACTAGATAAGCCACATGGTCTTTTTCTGCTGACATGTTTCTATGTTTCAATTGTGTGTGCATGCTTTCATTGTATTATTTATTGTTGCCAGTTGTAAGTTAGGGCAACCAGCTTCATGCTTGTTTGTAATCCTTGCTCCTATATTTATTTATTTATTTAATGTCTTTTTTTATACCGCGTTCTTTGGAATCAGTGCGGTTTACATTCAACAAAATTTGTACAGTGAAGGCGGACCTACACTGGACTTACAATGTTACAACTTGGGACTAACAGGGGTAACTATGTACAGGCTAAACGATCGGTCACAGGTGACCGGGTCAGCTGGCAACTATTTACAGGATATCTAACTATATACAGATTGATCGCCCAGATTGCAGATGTACAGTAATGCTCAGCGACTATATGCGATATTAGGTGGCTATATACACATTGGCATCTGTTACACATTGGTATCGTTTACAGTATTAGATCATTATATACACATTCAACATACTTTCTCTGACTTGCTTATTCTTGTTAGGCACAGTTTACAGCCATGTAGAAGCAAATGACTGAGTCTCTGATTTACAAGATATGGTGATGTTTTACAGTACTTACTAGATACCTTTTCTTGAGTCCTGCTAGACCAGTCCAGACAAGTGGGTTGTGTTCCTCTAACAGCAGATTGGTAGAGACAAAGAGCCAATGTAAAGCCCAGGTTTCAATGACTTCATTCCCATGTCTCTATCCGCCTCAGCCACCAGATGTCTTTCAGTATCCATAATGATGAAAGTCCCGAGACCACCAGGAGTCTAGCCAGTGCACTCATGGGGAGCAGCCAGAGGCTGATGGGAAGGGGGCTCCTGCCTGCTGCACAGGCCCCCTGAACCTGTCCTCTGGATGGTGATAAGATTTCATCTTGCCAAGGTCCTTGACCAGCTTCTTCAAATTGGCCTCAAAAAGCAGCTTCCCTTTAAAGGTCAGCTGGGTGAACCAGGCTCTGGAGGATGTGTCTGCCACCCAATGTCAGAGCCAAATCCAGCGCCGTGTCAACATTGACAGGATACTACCCCTGGCCGCTAAACGTACCAGGTCATACATGGCATCAGAAGGAAGGCTATAGTCTATTCCAAGAGAGGGCTAATATCATCCAGCAGAAGAGACTGAATCCACTGGAGCAGGGCTCGAGATGTCAGGCCTGCATATAATGTCAACTGAAGAATAACAACCACTGTGGCAAACTGATTCTTCAACAATGAATCCACTTTCAGTCCATAAAATCCTTCAAGGATGATCCGCCTGCCACAGGAATGGTGGTTTGTCTGGTAATTGCCATAACCTGCGCATTGTGGTGGCGAAACTGTATTAGAGCCCATGGAAATAGATAAAAGACAAGCATTTACCTTCAAGCAAAGGGATAGCCCAGAGAGCACTGACTTTCAAAGTACAGCCAAAGTGAAAAAAAACACACACGGGGCTGCTGAGCTCAGACCACGCCCAAGCTCCAAGGCAACCAATGAGAAGCACCTGGGGGAGGAGTTTGAGGCTGTAGGGCAGCCCCACTCATTTAAGCCTCAGGGAACAGGAAGAAGGGAGACCACCAGGGAAACAGAGGACGAGGAGATCACGAGGGAACCAGAAGGAAAGGAATCTTTCAGGGAAGCTGAAAGAGAGAGTTGCTCCAAAGACAGCCTCAGAAGGGATTCCCATTGCAGCCAAAACACAGGAAAACTACAGCCCTGAAGGAAGCCCGTGTTGTAGAGGAATTACAGCTGGCCCTGGATACAGGAGCGTTTGGCCTGAGGAAGCTGCAGACTATAAGTAAGGTACGGGAACAGCCCAGCAGGAGCCTGTGGGGAGAGTTTCACTTCTGGAAAGGCCTGTGAAAAGAACTGTTGCTAGAAAGAAGGTGAGCCCATTAGAAGCCTTGAACAGTTTATTGAAAGATAAGGATCTCCATAGCCCATCAAAAACCCCTGAACCTAGAGAGAGGTCTCGCTGGGAAAAGGTTTTAAAATTGTTAAAGAAATTAAGCCTACGTTCCCACAAGCTGATTCCAGTCAGGAGACAACAGATCCTGATTATGAGGGCATGCAGATAGATAATTATGATTCTGATACGAGGGTTGCTATTTATATTTCTGGCCTAATAATGAAAAAACAAATATTTATGATCGAAATTGGTTTTATTGTTTTTCAAAATATTCTCCATGAAGATCAATACACTTTTGCATGCGTTTGAACCAATTTTCGAAGCACTTTTTCCACTCCGATTGAGGTAACTCCAAAACATGCGTTTTGAATGCATCAACCGCATCTTCGGGTGTTGAAAATCGTTGACCACGTAATTTGTTTTTGATGTGCGGGAATAAAAAGAAGTCATTGGGTGCAAAATCAGGGCTGTACGGTGGATGACCCATCAATTCGATGTTTTGGCCGGTCAAAAATTCCTTTGTTTGAGCCGATGTGTGAGAGCTCGCATTGTCATGATGAAGAATTATTCGCCTCTTCTTCGACTTTTTCCGAATTTCTCCGAAGACTTCTGGTAAACAAATGGTCATGTACCATTCAGAATTGACCGTCCTGCGTTGCTCTAACGGCAGTGTCGCCATGTGACCGGTAATGCCGAAGAAACAGGCAACCATTTGCTTCAATGTGCTTCTTCCGTGAACAACTTTTGTTGGATTTGGCTCGTCTTGGAAGACCCATACATTCGATTGCTGTTTTGTTTCGGGCTCATATGCATAGATCCATGATTTGTCACCTGTGTAGATGTTATACACAGTCTTTTATGCACCTTGAACGTATTTTTTCAACATTTCCTTGCACCAATCGACACGAGCCTTCTTTTGAGTGTTTGTCAGATTATGTGGGATCCAACGCGAACAAATCTTTTTTACGGCCAAATGATCATGCAATATCTTATTGATGCTTGTCATACTAATGCCCAAAGATGCCTCAATCTCATGGTATGTCACATGACGATCTTGCTTTATCAGTTCACACACAGCATCGATATTTTCTGTCACAACAACAGATTTTGGACGACCCTGACGGAATTTGTCCTGGAGCGAACGTCGGCCAAGATTGAATTCGTTATACCAGTTTTTTACAGTGCTGTAGGATGGTGCTTTATTGCCATATAAAAAATTAAGTTCATCGATGCACTCTTGTCTTGATAATCCACGTTGAAAGTTATGAAAAATAATCGCACAAAACTGTTCACGAGTTAATTCCATTTTTCACCCGAGATGAATTTTTCAAGTTACTGTAAACAACAAATCGCGCTCAAATGATAAACTGTTACGAATGAGGTTATCTTCAACAATGTCAGTGTTCCAATGGAACCATTGGATGGCGCCTGGCAACACTTACTGTTGCTTAGGCCAGAAATATAAATAGCAACCCTCGTAATGCCTCTACAGAATCTCAAATGGATTGCTCTTTTTGTATAAAGACAAAGTGAAGGGTTTAAACGTGGAAAGACCCAGAAGCTATTATACCAGTATGTCTTGTGCCTAGAGTGTTGATAATGTTTGAAATGAAGTTGCTGGTGTTTTAAAGCAGCTAGAAAATATTCAAAGGCTTGATTTGAATGTTTAAGAAAGAACTATCTGAGTGGGCAGCAGCCAGAAGTAAAAGAAGCTTTAATTTGAATATAGCACAGTTTGGAAAAACAGTTGTTTAAGCCAGAAGTAAAGGAACTATCAAGCTGCATTATGTAACAGCTGAAGAAGCAATTGCAACTTTTGTCACAGGGAAGTTCTTGATCTGAAAATTCTTTTTCTTTTGTGGGAGAAGTATCCTAATTTTGTTATTATGTGGTTTTGGTGCAAAGGAAGAGAAAAATAAATTTTCCTGTGTTTTGCCTTCAACCCTCGGCCTATTCATCATTTCACACAACTACAAGCCCCAGAAGCCTCGGCTCTGGGAAACCATACTAAAAAAGGGACATTAGGAGGTATGCCCCTGCCTATAGGCAACCGCCTAGGCAAGTGGGGGCGCCACAGCATCCACCTAGGGAATATAAAACCACACAACACACTCCTCCTTTGGGAGAGCATGCCTCTTCTTATATGCCCTTAGCCCCTTAGGCGGGGAGTCGGCAGAATCCCACTCTGACTTGATCATGTCCTTGATCACCTCCAGGTACAGAAAGACAGTAGTGGATTTCTGTACCTCTTGCAGGAGTGCATGCACCTTTGGCTCCTGCTGCATGTCTGGAGCATCCACCAAACTCAAGGTGGATGAGACCTAGGTAATCAAAGATGCCAGTTCCTTCTTCTAGAACAGGCTGATAATGCTGGCCTCTTCACAATTCTCCAAAGGTGAGAGTATTTATTGGTTTACATCAGAGCCCAGCATAGAGATATCGCAATCCAGAACTTGGGCAGATCCCAGGTGATCGCCATCTCGGGGGGGGGGGGGGTTGGTGGTGGTGACTGTCGCCATAGGCAACAAATATTGCTTCTACTCTGTCTGCTCTGCACGAGACTGTGCCTGGGGGCACCCAGAGACTGCAGGGTCTGAATTTTCACACCAGAATGACCAGGCCTGCTGTAAAAAGGAAACAAATTCCGTGGAGGACAATCCAGAGTCCAGAAGCTCTTCTCTCTGAAATAACCTCCAAAGACCAGGCGATACAGCACCACAGATGCCTTCAAAGATGGGGAGTGGTCCACAGCACGGTCACCAGAACCTCCGGCCGACTAGTTATTTTTACCCACAGCACTATCTGCCACTTCCTGCCCTGAGGCAGGCAAGGCTTGACTAACTGTATCCCTTGGCTGAGAGAGGAGGAGCAAGCCCTCTAGGGATACCATGCAGGAAGAACAGAGTTTAGAAGCCAGAGATGAGGCACCTTGCTTGCCACAAGTCAAACCGTTTCCTGGAAGAAGACATAGAGGGTTAAGGTAAGTACTGTATCTCAACAGTGCATGCTAAGGTTGCGGTGGCTTGGAAAGTGCATGTTAACAGTGCTATTACAGCAATGCACGTTGCAAGTGTTAGGGTAGAAGCACGTGTTGGGGCTGCTTGGGTGGAATGCACACACGGATTGTTTGACTGCCAGGTGCACAATAGAAAGAAATGCTACTAACGCATGCAGAAAACTGTGGGAAACGCTCACATCATGCCAATGGTCACCAGCGGTCTACCCCAAATTGCGCCACAGAGGGATGGAATTGGGAACCCCCAACAAGGTCAATGATGAGGTCAAGCCTTAGTACTCACCCCCCCAGAGACCCTCAGGCAGAGAATCCATACCAGGCTCAGCTCCACTCCTCTGAAACGGGTTTTTTTAGCTTTGCAGGCACTGCTTTTAAGGTGGCTGACAGGCAGATCCCTCTGAGAGCTATCTGCAATCTTCAGGAGAGAGCAGAGAGAAGGAGGGAGGGGATGTCGATTATGTGAGGCTCCTGAACTCTTCGAATCTTCCAATATTTTTCCTGGCTGCTCAACAGACTCTTATGAGGGTAAGAGCATGGAACTAAACCTATTTTCTCTCCTCCTATGGCTACCAAAAAGTCTGCAGTCTAGTAGAGCCTTCCATGTCACGCTTAAGTGAGAGAGTCACCCTCAAGGTGGTTGTTCACAAGCATTTAAATCAATCTTTTCTTCTCAGTTCTTCAGAGAGCTGAAAATCCATCCACCGGCACCATCTGCTGGAGACAAAGAAATACTGGAGAGACCTCTGGTGGCTGAGGCAGATAGAGGCATGGGCTTTTCATTGGTTCTTTGTCTTCACCAATCTGTTGGTAGGGAAACACAACCCACTTGTCTGGATTGATCTAGTCTAGCTGGATGATATGGAACTCATTTTTTTTATGTGGTGATCTATGTCACAACTGGGGGCCTAGGAAAGGGTTTGCTAGAATATCACACTAAAGCGCATAGGCTAGTATTTACATTCCTTCCTGAGCTACTTGGGTATAAATAAACCTGATGTGCTTTTCCAAGTTACAGCCAGACTTGACAGTCTTTCGGGTGATGGCGCTGCTCCAGAATTTGCATCCTTGGGGGCCATTCCTGCACAGACATACCTTGCCCCTCTCTAGGGCACATTTCATAACTTTTCTTTAATTTCTCTAGGCTGTTTTTCTGGCTACTGGCCTCAAAATCTAAAGGGAACTCAAGTTAATATCTGAAACAGTACAAACTTAGGGACCTTTTTATTAAGCTGCATTATGGCAATAATGTGTTACTTGCCAATTAATATGCACTAATTGACAATAATGTGTGTCTTGTGATAGTTGCTAGCCTTCAGCAGATTATGGATGGATGTCTGCTCTTGAGAACAAACAAACGTACATAGCAGCTTGCTCTCTTTTCCTCTTTTTCTTCTCCTGGCCCATTTCTTGGCAGGCTGGCGTCTCCCAGCTGCTTCCTGCTGCTTCTCCTAAGTTTTGGCACAGAGCAGGCTGGCGTTTGAAGGGGACTTACTACTCATTCATATTCAGAACTTACAAGGGCTGCTCCTATTGGTCCTGAAGACAGGCAGTCATGGATTGGAGCTTCCCTGTCAGGTGATGCAGTTCTAGAGCTGATTCTTCCTTGACTTCTTTTAAACTCTTAGTGCTGAAATGCACTGTTGGGGGGAGGGAGGGAGGGAGGGGGGGGGGGAAGAGGCAGGGAAGCAAAAAAAGATCAAAGATTAAAAGAGCAAACAAACACAATTCTCTGTCTTGGAGAACAGGAACAAATCATCTAATACCACTGCCCTCCCCCCTCCCCCATACAACTGCAGTAATGGCTGCTCCACAGGCTTCAGCACCTGCAGGTCACATCGTCTGTGGGTGAATGGATTACAAGAGATTGCAGTCTTCAGCCCCCATTGAGCTATCGCCCCCTCCTAGTCCCTCTGTATGCATATGCTCCCTTGGCCCCCCTCCCCTGGCCCTTCCACAAAGATTAGGGGCAGAGCAGAGCTAGGTATTTCCTACATAGAACTTACATACAAAATAGAATTCAGATTCTAGTGTCATCTCAAACCCTCTCAGTACCAGCCATACTGTAAAGTAATATAAACCTCTACAAAAAGTCACTAAGGATCTTGAGCAAATCTACCATTACAGCACTAACTTCCAAAATTCCCCCAACAAAGACCCTAGGTAGCAAAAGACAACACCTATTAACAAAACTGAACAAGTCAGATTGCTACACATTCTTATATAGAAACCCCGTGCGAACAGAATACCCAGCCTCAACTGAAAACACAGAATACAGATAGACCCTCAGCAATTAAAAACACAAGGACCACAAATAGAAATCTGCAGACAAGAATTAAATTGAAACCCCAAGAAGCCACATGCAGTGCAATACCAGCAGATGCATATCCTCCTGTGCTGTGCAAAATATAAAGATAGTAGACATGCATTCCAAAAAGTAATCACTAAATAGAAAATAAATGTCTTTTTTGGCTCTAGCTTCTGCTTTCTTCTGTGTGAACTTTCTTTCCAGGGTCACAGGCCCATTGGCCATTTCTCTCTCCTTCTGTCTTTACTTCTTCCCGTACATCCGTCTCTAACACTGATCTCTTCCATTCAGCTTTCTTCCTTCATTTTTCTGCTTCTCTAGCTAGATTTCACTCTTCTTACCTACCAGCCCTCAGTCTTCCTCTCTTACTGTACACTATGGGCCTGTTATTCGAAGGGCAGTTACACGGTTTACGGTCAAGTAAACTGGGTAACTGCTGCTGAGAGGAATATTCAACATTAACACGGTTAATGCTGCTGAATATCCGCGATTATTTCCCTTACATACTCCGATGCTAACCGCTTAGCATCGTGGCGTGTTGGAGACATTCCGAGGAGGAGCGGCGGCGGCGACAGTCCCTAACTGGGCAGCAGCGATATTGCACGCTGTCCGGTTAGTGACCTGTGCCTAAAAGATAAGCGAGCAAAGCTCTCATATCTCTGCTGCTGGTTAGCTAATGCAACTTCTGGCATTTATTTATTTAAAATTATTTATATACCATCTTTCTACCATTCAAGGTTGTTTACATAAAACAAAGCAGGTAACAGTGCAAGTATACAACTGTTGTACAGAGAAAAGAACTTTAAAAACCATAGTAACATTTAATGAACTATGTAACTACAATCAGAATAGCAACTATGTACAGGGGAGGGGGGCTCGGGGAACGTGTTGCAATGGAGGGAGGGATGAGGGATCCACTTTTTAGGGGGAATTCTAAGTACTTGTATGGTGCATTACAGAAGCACTTGGTGCGGTTAATAGTGTTGTATTGAGGATGTGTTAGGGTATTCATTGAGGAGGAAGGTTTTATGTTTCTTCCGGAAATCTGAGTGGTCGGTGCAGTCTTAGGTCGGGTGGGAGGGCATTCCATGCAGTAGGGGCGAAGAGGGAGAATGTGCGGCTACATGTGGATTGTTTGCTTTTTATTTTTTAGATTGGGATGATAAGGAGTTTCATAGAGCTGGGTCTTCGGAGTCTGGAGAGAAGGGAGTGAAGACAGATTGCTGATTCATTGAGTATGACATTGTGAATCAAGGTAAATGCCATTGAATATCTGGGGTTAGGGGTCAGCGGGCACGGCTTTGCACCATAGCAGTGCATAGTCTGCCTAATTAAATATTGGATCCTATATCTACTTACAGCTGTCCATGTCTTTCTCTCATGCCAGCCCTCCATTCCCCATTGCGCTTCTTTCCCCAGTTTCTCACTAACTTCCTCTTCTCTTTCCTCTCCTTGTGCCCTCCTCTGTCTCTCAGCCTCCTCACATCCAGTATCATCTCTATTTTTCTCCCTCTTCTAGTGCCTCTCAGTCTTCATAGTACCCTTCTCCCATGCCCAGCATCCCCTCTCTGTCTGCCTAATGCCCCCACATCCCTGCCCAGGTGATCCAGAATTTTCTCCAGGAACAAGCAGGAATCAGTTCTCACATATGGTTGATGTTGGCACTGATGGAGCCCGCACGGAGCATTTCCCCAACTTTTAAAGAAAGCCTTTGGGAATGCCACCACGCATGCGTGGTCCCCTCCCGCCCAAGGGTGCTATCTTGTTCAGTCTCCCTTTTTCCGCGGAGCCCTTTGGACGTGTGTCTCGTCCCCAGAAAATTTTTTTTCTGTTTAGTACAATTTTGTGCTTTTACGGCTAGCGCCGGTTCTCCTTCCACCTCTCAAGTACCACTGCTTTGGCGGTTGGTTTTGGGAACTTTTTTCTCTTCTTTTCTATTTTAGCGTTTTTGCGCCCTTTTTAACTGCTGGCTGCGTCGAGGGTCTTCGACCTTGTGGGATTCCTTTTTGCCCCAGTGGCTTCCGGTTTCAAGAATGCGATCGGTGCTCTAAAAATATGTCACTTACAGACACCCATGACTACTGTCTCCGGTGTGGGCATTGATCACGACCTGGAGCAATGCTCCTTATGTAAAAAAATGTCCTCTAAGGCCATCAGAGCCGCCGGCTGAAACAGGGCGACATCTTCCATAAGGCAGACTCGACCCCAGTTTTCCCAGTAGCCTCGCCCTCACAGGCTCCGCAACCTTCGGAGTTGCCTACGGCTCCCCCACAGACCTGCAGGCACTCTGACCAGGGGGGCCTCAAGCATAAGGAAAAAAATAATAAGAAGGCCTTGTGGATGTCGTCTGGGGGATTGGACAAGCGTGAGAAGTCATGCAGCAGGTCCCTCAGCCCCCTGCGGCAATCCAAAGAGTTGGAGAGGGAATAACCGAGAAAGGTACCTCAAATTGATGTGGAGGATTCTGGTAATGTGCCTGGTCTCCTGAGGGTCATCCCAGCTAGGATCCCCTCTCCTCATCGACACCCGACCCTGTCACTCCAGTGTTGGTGTCGCAGGGCCCCACTCCCAAGTGCTGGCCTTGGAATGCAGTGCTTCTGCGTTCCTCGCTGCCCAGCAGGCCCAGGTGCCCTGCCTCGCTGGCACGCGCCATGAGACCGCAGGGACCTCGACCTCAAGGACTCCCAGGGCCGCCGCAATGATCTCCAAGAGCCAGATGCCTCAAGAGGATGCTCGTTGAGGGTCTCAATCTCCTTCCCATTTCTCGGGGGCTAAGTCATCTTGGGCTAGCACCTCTGGCTCCGGCCTTGGGAGCTTGGCGTGAGTCATTGACCCAACTTGAACTGCCCGACCTCAAGTCCTCCATAGAGTATCCAGAGTGGGAATCCAATGATGACACCTCACTAGAGATTAGGGCACACCGAGATCTCCCCTTGGACCTATCCCTGCTGACCCAGAGATGGCAGTCTCCTCCCGAGGACACCTCCTTTCTTGAGTTTGCCCGGGATATGGTGCAGGCCCTCGCGCTTTCCACCGAGTCAGAGGAGGACCCTTGAGCAGAGAAGCTCGATATCCTCCAGTATAAGGTACCGCCAAAGGCGACCCTCATGGTTCTGGTCCCCTTCATTCTGAACCGACTCCTTCTCTGCATGTGTGAGACCCCGGCTTCTGTCCCGATTGTCAGTCTTCGCCTGTACTCCATATACTGGGTCCAATGGGGACCAGGTTTTCATAAGGCACAACTTCCCCACACTTCCATAGTCGTCGAATTGGCCATGCATAAGCAGAAGAACCTGAAGACTCACTCTTCAGCCCCTCCGGGCAGGGAGTCTCACGCCCTTGACGCCCTTGGGCGCAGGGTTTACCAGGGCTCCATGCTAGTTTGCCACATTCAGGTCTACCAACTCTATATTGGTATGTTCCTTTGGGACCTTGCCAAGGAACTCAGAGGTTTGCAGCCGGCCTCGATGGGGACCACCTCCGGTGCTTCCAGCTGCTCTCAAAGTCTGCCGGCGAGTGCTCCAAATATCTTTCTCGAGCCACCTAAGATGCCTTTGAGTCCTCCACGCAAGTGGTGACAGCCAGCATTGGTGCCCACCGACAGGATTGGCTCCAGTCCTCTGACTTGGAAGAATGGGTCCAAGAGAAGCTCCTCGATATCCCTTGCTTCGGGGAGCAATTCTTTGGTAAGTCTATGGAGGACAAAGCGGCTGAAATTGAGACTGAGTGTGTCACCCATACTTGGCATTCCTAGAAGACCTCTACCCTTCTTAGGAAAAAGCCACAAGGGAAGAAACCTTTCTTACACAGGAAGGACCAACCCTACCGGGGGGGTACCCCCCATACCTGGCTATGCAGACTCTGCCACAGGGTGGTCAGAGTAAGGGCACCGGCCAGGGGCCTTGCAAGCCCAAGGGATCGAAGACCCTGTCGCTAGCTCCGGCACAGCAGGGCTCTGGATTTTGATGCCCTCGGCATAGCCTCTCATCCATTGGATTCTTAGCTGCCGACGGGGGGCAGGCTGGTCCACTTCATCGACCGGTGGAACTCCATCACCACCGACTCATGGGTTCTCCAGGTAGTCAAGGAGGGCTACCTCTTCCTCCCCCCTACTTTCCCAGGGAGCCCCAGTGGCCTCCCCTGCATCAGGCCCTGCTGATTCAAGAGCTTGTGGGCCTCCTCAGGGACAAGGCGGTGGAGCCTTTTCCGTCTCACCTACAAAGAAAAGGGTTCTACTCCAGGTACTTTCTTGTCCCAAAAAGAACAGGAGGTCTCAGGCCCATCCTTGACCTGTGGAGCTTGAACAAGTTCCTGGTGCGGGAGAAGTTCAAGTTGCTCTCCCTTGAAACACTATTGCCCTACCTCCAGCAGGGTGATTGGCTATGCTCCTTGGATCTAAAGGATGCTTGCACTCACATCCTTATCCATCCCAGTCACAGGCAGTACCTAAGATTCATTGTCGGGGGGTGATCACTGGTCTTCACAAAGTGTCTTGCAGTGGTGGCAGCCTCCCTCCATCTCCAAGGAGCCTTCATCTATCCTTACTGGACGACTGGCTCATAAAGGGGGAGACAGCCTCAGAGGCCCTGCAGGCCACTGGCCTGCACCATCCAGCTTCTGCAGCACCCAAAATCCCATCTCACCCCAGCGCAAACCCTAGAGTTCATAGGGGCTTGCCTGGATACTCTCCAGGCCAAAGCCTTTCTTTCCCAGGACAGGGCAGACCACCTTGTATCACTGGCCTCCGATGTACGGAGTTGCCACACAGTCTTGGCTCAATCGATGCTTCGCTTCCTGGGCCATATGGCTTCCACAGTCAATGTTGTACCCAACGCTTATCTCCACATGTGGGCAGCACAGTGGTGCCTCTGCACGCAATGGGCCCACATTACTGGCCGGCTACGGGATCCCATCTCGATTTACCTGCGGCTGGTGGAGTCCTTGATCTGGTGGCAGGATGTATAGCACCTGCTCCGGGGCATGCCCTTCCAGACTCCGACCCCTCAAAGTCCTGACCACGGACGCCTCCCTCTTGGGCTAGGGGGGCCCACTGCGAGGAGCTATGCACCCAGGGGGCCTGGTTGCTCAAGGAGAATCGGAAACAAATCAATCTGCTGGAGCTCTGAGCCGTCTCCCTAGCACTGAAGGAATTCTGACACTGCCTGCAGCACCAAGTGGTGCTCGTGCAGATGGACAATCAAGTTACCATGTTCTATCTGAACAAACAAGGTGGCAATGGCTCCTACAGCCTCTGCCAGGAGGCAGTGGCCCTTTGCTCATATGCGTTGAGCCAGGATATCCTCCTCAATGCCTTGGGGGACCAGCTAAGCAGGGTTCTCCAATCACACGAGTAGCGCCTGAGCCCTAAGACAGTCAGCCGGCTGTTCCAGCTCTGGGGTACCCCAGACCTCTACCTCTTTGCCAGCCTGGCCAATGTTTAACTTCCCCAGTTTTGCGGTCCCCATCCTCACCCGGCCTGGGTGGCTCCGGACGCCTTCCTCCTCTCGTGGGCGATGGGTCTGCTATACGCTTTCCCCCAACACCGCTGATAGCTCGGACCCTTTTCAAGGTCCAGTGGGACAGGGCTTTGCTGATCCTCATGGCTCCGAGGTGGCCCCAGCAGCCATAGTTCCCCCTGCTACTCCATCTCTCAACACAACCCCTGGTTTCTCTAGGGAGCTCACCGGGGCTTCTAACACAGGATGGGGTCTTGTTCCTTCACCCCAATCTGGGGTCCCTGTCTCTGACATCCTGGCTGCTCAATGGGTCGCCCTAGTACCCCTTCTCCTTTCCAGGGAAGTCAAGAAAATCCTGCTGGCCTCTCTTAAGGACTCTATGAGACGGGCTTAAGCCTTCAAATGGCACAGGTTCTCGGTGTGGTGCTCAGAGCAACGGGTGAACCCGTACTCCTGCCTGGTGCACTCAGTTCTGCAATACTTGCTCTATCTCTTGTAGTCTAGGCTAAAGTCTAATTCGGTCAGGGTTCACCTGAGCGTGATCTTTGCGAACTGCCATCCCATTGAAGGCAAACCCTTCTTGGGGTAGCCCCTCATATCCCATTTCATGAGAGGCTTGCTCCTCTCCAAGCCCCCTATCTGCCTGCCCCTGGCAGAATGGGACCTCAACATGGTCCTTACGCAGCTGACCAAGCTGCCGTTTGAGCCCCTGGTGACTTGGTCAGCTGCCTGCGGCACTTGTCCTGGAAGATCGCCTTCCTAGTGGCGCTCACCCCCGTCCGCAGGGTCAGCAAGCTGCAGGCCTTGATGGCTGAGGCGCCATGCACTCAGTTTTACAGGAACAGGGTGTTTCTTTGCACCCACCCCAAGTTCCTTCTGAAGGTGGTCTCGGACTTCCATCTCAACTAGGAGGTGGTGTTGCCCATCTTCTTCCCAAGGCCCCACGCTGATCCAGCGTCGGCCGTTCTCCATACCCTGGAATGCAAGAGGGCCCTGTCCTTTTACTTGCAGAAGACCCAGGGTCACCGCAAAGCTAGCCAGCTTTTCATCTCCTACGATCCCAACCGTCTGGGACAAGTGGTCACCAAGTGGACCTTTCCATTTGGGTGGTGGACTGTGTTGCTTTTGCCCAGGCCCAGGCTGGACTGCCACTGGAACACTGAGTCACGGCGCACAATGTCCGGGCAATGGCGACCTTGGTCACGAGCCTCTACTTGGTATTCTGGCGGACATCTGCCAAGCCGCCGTTTGGTCCTCTGCACACACCTTTGCAGTGCATTACTGCCTGGAGAGGGAGTCCTGTTGGGATAGTGCCTTCGTGATTTTTCCGTTTTTTTGTGATTTGGATGCTACAATGTTTTATAGGTGGTCCTATGGACTATTTTATATTTATAATTTTATATTATCATATTTTAAGTTACTTTTTTGGTTCCCCTTCCCTCATCTCATATTTAGTTATTCATATTTTACTTACGCACATAGTGTATATTTCATTTAAGGTACCTATCAGCAGACTAGTCGGTGATTCTTTAATGTAAGTTGGACGGTTTTATTGAACAATGACAGAGTAAGCATGTTTTTGACAGTTCCCCAGTGTCATGCTAGGCAGAAAATGTCCCCTAGTATAGTATCAAGTTCATTTTAATTTTGCCTCACAAGTCTTTTGGCCACCTTTGAAAATTGACTTCATAGTCTATTTTATTTTATTTTGTATATTCGGGCATTATAAGTAGGTTTTTATCGTTTGCAGGCATGTAATGCCTTGACAACTTTGGGTTTCCTATTTCTGTGGTCCCCGTTGTGAAGCAAGGTGAAAATGAGGCGCACTAATATGCAGAAGGTGATCTTCAGCTTTACCTTACAGGATTTTGGTCACATTTTAAAATTGATGTCATAGTGAGCTTTGTATGATTAGGCACTGCGTTTTTTTGTTCCTATGTTTGGAAGCACACAATGTTTTCAATAAACCGAGATGTATTGTTTATGAAGATCGTTTTGATTTTTTCATCTCTCCTGTTTATATTTACCATATTTACTTATTTATTGTTTTAATATTGCACATAGTGTACAATCAGTTGAGTTTGAGTAGTGATTTTTTAATGTGGTTATTATTTAATGACGTATCAAACACATTTTGAAACCTTTGGCTCTCTCGTCATCTGTGTAGTTCCTGGTCGGAGAGCTAGGTGAAGGTTCTATATTTGTTTATTTTTAAAGTTTACAGGCTCCTGTTTACGATTGAAAATTCGTTTTCATCATTACCTTTGAGTAATTAGATGCTGTAAGTTGGATCAATACTTTAAGGTAGACAGTAGTTTTTAAGTTGGTATATATTGTGTTATTATATAAAACAGCTGAGGAGTTGCATCAGACACGTGGGTCCTTTCGCGCGCTTGAAAGTGGCATAAAAGCCGACCCGCATGCGCCGGCGTTTTTCAACTCAATGAGATGGTGTTTTTGACTGTCCGACGCTGTTTTCAAGATTTTTGATATCTACCGGCCAAATATGTAAGTTCAATGCGATATTTATTTATAGCCGTTTTTTCGGCAAGGTTTGGCCATTCATTTCTTTTTACTCTTCTAAAATAATTCCTGTTATTAAATTAGGCGGTGGCAACTAAAGGTACGCACGAGCCTTTACAATTGCCTTTTTCATTGCATCTGTAGCAACGGGAGTATTATATAGATACATTTGTTCACACGGTGGCCTTTAAACAATTTTGCACGGTGCATACTACTAGTCTAGTTGATTTCTTTTGACGTTAGTAAGATATATTATACCAACGTAGCAATAATATTAAAATACGACGAAAGTACCAACGCACTACCATCCGATTTAGGAATAAATATGATGGGGTAACATTCAATGCATCATAGTAATGATTCAAATCAACTTCTTTTAAGTCTATCCTCTATAGGTCAAAAGTTTTTATATGGTTTGGCATAAATAATAATGTATGTTTTTCCCCCCCTTTTATAACAACACATTCCCTCGGTTATGTTTTTAGTGTCAGCAAATGCATAATATGTCCTCAAACATGGCCCTAGCCATGTCAGGCGGTTTTAATATATAAAATAGTCTTCCCTAAGGTTTACAACCATTTTCCTCGGTAATACTTTCAGTGTCAACTAATGTATTAAATGCCCTTAAGCAAGGTTCTTGCCATGTTAAGTGGTTTTAATAACACAGGTACACTAAAAAAAATTTTTTTTAAACTGCCTCTAATGTTTCGATTGATTTTTACGTTTTTTGGTGCGCTGAATCCAAATCTGGTAACCAATTTGCTCCATCACGTACAGATTTTTTACTACATTGGGTTAGCAGTTTGAGGTGAACGTTTCAGATTGAGTGCGATCGAGATAAAAGTTTCTTGGATGAATTCTTTATACTAATTGTTTAGTAGTTATTCAAATAAGAATAAAGAAAATTGTAACAAGGCAGCACATAACAATAGAGTAATGTCAACAAAACACACTGTGATGGTAGCAAAATTGTCTGCACTTAAAACAGCCACATACATGTGCACTAACATTGAGCATATAAGAGCGAGGTTAGACACAAAGCAAAGCAAAGAAATGTGAAAAAAATGTTGTACAGGTATGTATGTAAGAATAGAAAACGCAAACCGCACCATTGCAATACATGAAGACAAACACCCGATGGTGTGAAAATAAAATTCTAATAAATAAGATCCGACACTGTGGTAATAACTAGCAAATTTTTATTTCAAAGTTTAGTAAAAACACGATATTTGTCAACACAGTTTAGATTTTAAAGTCATTCTTGGCTCAATCAATCTCCTGGTGGGCCCGTTTCTTCTTCTTCCCCCGAATGCTTCTCTTGGTGCGCTGCTTGGCGTATTTTTCATCTGGGGTTTCCCGCAGCAGCAACCAGCAGAAATCAGCCATCATAGTGGTGTTCCATCTTCCTTGGTACCTTCTCTCTGCGTCCTTGATGTCCTGGTGAAACCTTTCACCTTGTTCTTCACTGTACGCCCCCAAGCTTTCGGGAAAGTAGTTCACATGGGAGTGCAAGAAATGGACTTTCAGGCTCATGTTACAGCCTTGTTCTTTGAAGGCATTGAGCATCCTGGCAACAATATCCTTATAGTTCTCATACAGCCTGTTCCCCAAGAATTTGAGAACAACATCCTTGAAGGAATCCAAGGCTTCTTTTTCCTTCTCAGACATCGTTTCAGCGAATGCTCCATCTGAAATGAGTTTCCTTATATCAGGGCCAACAAACACTCCTTCCTTTAGCTTTGCTTCAGAAAGTCGGGGGAACTTTGAGCAAAGGTACCGAAAGCACTCACCATCTTTTGGAAGGGACTTGATGAATTGCTTAATGAGACCCAACTTAATGTGGAGAGGTGGTAATAGAATTTTATCACGAGGTACCAAGCTCTCATGAAGAACATTTTTCTCACCGGGTCTCAAATACTCCCGAATTGGCCAGTCTTTTTTCCCCCAGTGTAGGTCGCGGGCCCGGCTATCCCACAAGCAAAGGAAGCAGGGATATTTGGTGAAACCGGATTTCTGCCCTAATAGCATGGATAGAATTTTAAAGTCTCCACAAATCATCCACTTATGCTCATCATAACGAATCTTCTGAAGAATCAGGGCCAAATTCTCGTATTTTTCTTGGAGAATAACAGAGTGAGCAATATGAACTGAAGCGAATGTGTTGCCATTATGAAGAAGAACACCTTTTATGCTGTCTTTTGACGAATCAATGAACAGCCGCCATTCAGCAGGATCATACTTGAGTTTAAACTTTTCCATCACTCCGTATATATCGTTGCAAAATACCAAATCTTCCTCTTTGCTGAAATACTTCAAAAATTGTGTCTCGCGGTTGCGGTATCAATAAAAAGTTGTTCCTGGTGACAATAGATTTTTCTGTTTAAGCCGAGAACCTAGCAGTTGGGCAGCATCTTTTGGGAGTCCTAAATCCCGGACTAAATCATTCAATTCAGCTTGAGAGAAAAGTTCAGGTTTCGGATCTGGTTCAGTTTCAAACTCGGAAGTACTGGACTCATCGGGAAAAGCCATCTGATGAGTCTCATCATGATCAGAACCGTCCACACAAATATGATCCAAAGATTTTGGTGGTTCAGGCACAGGTACTTCGTTGCTATGAGGCATAGGCCTAATTGCTGAGGGAAGGTTGGGGTAACTTATTACGTTCTTATTTTTTAAGTTGTATCCCTTCACAATGCAAGAGCAAAAATAGCAGTCACTGCTGTGGTCTCTTTGTTCACGCCACATCATAGGTATTCCGAAACGAAATGCTTGTTTTTTACCTTTCATCCATAAGCGTAGATCTTCCTCACATGTCTTGCACACTTTGTGAGGAGCCCACGGTTTGTCTTGATCGCCTAACTTCAAACCGAAATAGGCGAAATATACTTTTTTAATAAATGCAGAAATGTTCCTCTGCCGCTTTTTCACGGTATATTCCCCACAAATAAAACAAAAACTGTCCGGAGAGTTGACGCAACCTCTGGCTCTGTGAGCCATCACAAATACACAGCACTGCAAACTACAACTGTAGTGAACCACTTCGGAATAAAGCTGGATTACGACTGAGCAAACAAAAGGTAATAATGAACTTGCAAGAAACTGAAATTTGACAGGAACGTTCATGTCGCAACCACCGTGTTTGAGCGAGCGAACGAGGCGAGGCGAACAGGAAAGAACATGCGCCAGCGCGAGTACTGGATTTAGCCCCCCGCCTCCCAATTGTCCTGTTAATGTATAAAATGAATACAAAACACTCTAAAATATCATGAGGGAGTGTTTCTAGTTAGTTAACCATTACAACCTCTATTTTGGGCCAAGAAAATAAACTGCAGTCGGCTAAAAAGAAATTATGTGAACATTCCTTATATGGGTAAGAAATCTAATTTTGCAAGAAAACGTGACGTGATGGAACATTTTGGCTATTTTTCCTGGATTCAGCACCCCAAAATCTATAGGAATCAGTTGCAAAACTGGAGGCAGTTTTTTGGTAGTGTACCTGTGTAATTGAAACAGTTTTCTCAAGTTTTAAATATATTACAGTTTTTAATATTTTTGAAAGAAATCATGTATCCAATAGACAGAATCACTAATGCAAAGATGTTTTTTTGCTTCTCTCATACCCTCTAGCTACCCAAGCTGGTATCATTTTCAATGTAACTGTATTAGTTTGGTCTAATACGGTTTTTTCAGGTAATATTTGGTTCACTCCTGCTCCTTAGTCTTCTTCTCCTCTGTTTGTTTGTTCTCATGGCTTAAAATCCTCGTGCCACATTTATATGTTTTATGTATTCTTGTTTATGTAGCACGGTTACTATCTGTAATAAGTCACTACTTCCTTTTATGGTTTGGATAGCATACACTTGCCGGTGTGATTCGGTTAGTTAATTATGTTTATTTTAGGTTTTTTTATAATCTTTTATTTATATTTATTGAGTTTTATTTGTTTTATACATGTTTTTATAGGGATTACATATACCGATATAAGTTTATGAATAACAAGTTTTGTATGTTATAATTTTAAACTTTGTTATTTATTTATTTATTGCTTACTATATATTTGTATTGCGTTCCTTTATGATGTTTTATTTTATATATGATTAGTTTTTTATAATTGTGGTTTTTATTTATTTATGATATGTTTTTAGTATAAGGTGAGCCAGCCCCTGAAGAAGATTTTTTTTTTCCCAAAACTTTATTTAAACACCAATTCAACACAACAAACACAAACAGCACAGCAGCCCCCCAGCGGGGTGGGTCTCTGATCCCCACATCAGGGGGAGGTAACAACAGAGAAGTGGTGTTACAGTTTTACAATAAAGAGAAACAGAACATTCCCCCCTTGACCTCCTCCCATCCCCCCGCCCTCCCCCCCCCGGGAGACATGGCCAACACCCACACTAGGAGCCACCCCCAGGCAAAGCAAGCTAAGGTATGACTCACCTTAACGGCTGATCACCCATATCGACATTCTCATGCGCCAATATCGCCCATTGTAATACTTCTTTACGACTACGGGGGCTCAACCGCTGAATATAGGGATCCCACAACGCCTGGAAAGTAAGCCATCTCGCAGGATGACCCCGAGCACTCCAAGCAGCATTAATTGATGGAAAGTATTCCGCCATTCCCAGTAGGACGGGGGGTCCCGTTCTCGCCATCTACGAAGCAAGGGTCCTTTAGCCACTAAACAGGCCTTACGCACTAACAGCCTCCCCCATTTGCCTTTGGGGGAGGTGAGCCCTAGGCAATCCAAGGTAACAAAGAGGGCATCCCAACCTACTCGTTGCCCCAACAAATCTTGCATATACGCAGAAATCCGTGACCAATAGGAACGGAGTTGCCGACAGCTCCACCACATATGTAATAAGGTCGCCATCGGTGTCGAACACCTCGGGCAGCTGCCATCCTCTGTCAGATGGCTACGAAAGGCCCTCCGTGGTGAGAAGTGTGCCCGTGTCAGCGATTTAAAATGTATTTCCCTCCAGCGCACTCCCTCTGCTAAATAGACCATACGCCGAAGACCTCGGAGAACAGCGCCCGGGGGAACCTCTCGCTGCAACTCTGCGGCCCACGCGAGTTCCACTAGCCGGTAATCTGGCGACTGCCGAAAGCCATCCAACCGCACTCGCAGACGACGAATGGACGGCACAAAGTCTCCTCCCAAATCGAAAAAGTCAATTACCTGTGCCGAGCGATCTGCGTGGAGCTCGTCCTCCGGTAATGAAGCCACGTAATGAGAAAGTTGCAAATAGGGAAATGGGTGCATCAAAGTCAGCCCGTATTCGGCTTTAAGCGCCGGAAAAGACTTACACCGACCTCCTATATCCACCACATGCCCAATGGTTCGTATCCCCTGCGCTGCCCACGCCCGCAAAACGGCATTCTCCGTGCCTGGCGTAAAGGTAACATTCCCCTGGAGTGGAAGCCAGCTGGAAATTTTCCAACTCCTCTTCCAGTAACGGTTAAGCTGCCGCCAGGTCCTCCGAACCGCTCCCAGTAGCACACTGTCGGTGAACATTACTCTACCAGTCAAATCTGAAATTAAATACCTTGGAGTGACACTAGACAAAACCCTAAGCATGACTAACCACATAAAGCAGACTGCCAAAACTATATTTTTCAAACTGAGAACCATACAGCAACTCCGACCCCTCATTGACATCAACGATTTCAGAACAGTTGTCCAGGCTCTCATTATGCCACACTTAGACTTCTGCAATGGCATCCTCCAAGGAACATCCAAAAAGAATTTACACATCCTTCAAAGAGCTCAGAATGTCACTGCTCGAATCATTGTTAAAGCTAAAATATTCGATCATATTTCTCCTATCCTATACGCTCTTCACTGGCTACCCATTTATAGTAGGATTCAATATAAAACACTTGTCACAACTTTTAAACTCATTAATGACCTAGCCCCATCACAGTTGGCAACTCTACTTCAAACCCCACAAGAAAACAGAACTAGAAGAAAAACTAACCTCAACATGCTACTAATTCCCATTGCCGTGACAAAATCAAAACAAATAACCTCCAACACTGCCTTTTCATTTTATGCTCCCAGCCAATGGAATAAACTGCCCCTAAACCTAAGAGAGATTAAGGATCTCACATCTTTCAGGAAGGAACTAAAAACCTACCTCTTTACTCAACACTATAGCAACCTACAACCTGAAATCAAATTTACTACACAAGAACATACAACTAACCAAACACAAGTTTACCCCACCTAAATCCAGACTTCATTTGAATATCCCCTCAAGTCAGCATCCTCCCAATATTGTACTTATGACTGCAAATAACTCTTGCTAACCATGTAAATAACTTGCCATTTTTGGTTCCTTGTAACATAGTTATGTTCCTTTTATTAATAGCTTACACACTGTTTTCCATGTATCATAGTTCTTATGTAATACTTAATGTTTAATGTAATGCAATATTGCACTGTTCTGCTGTATTGTTGTTTTAAGTTCCTTGTAAACCGCCCTTGATCTCTGGAAGGGGCGGTATAGAAAAGCACATAAATAAAATAAATAAATAAAAATAAATAAATAAGGGGGTAGCAAACGGTCTTCCTGGTGTAGAATGGCCAACAAGGAATACGGGGCAGCACAGGTCTCCTCTACCCGCCTCGGCGTGAAAATCTCAGTCCCACCCAGCCAATCCCCCAGGTGCCGCGCCTGACAGGCCAGTGCGTAGGCTCCCAAATCCGGGAGTCCCATACCCCCCTGCTGCCATCCCCCCCTCAGCCTCACATACGGGATGCGGGCTCTCGCCCCCTTCCATAAGAAACCTTTCAATAGGCCTTCAAGACGTACTAAGTCCCGCCGTAGGACCCAGACTGGGAGAGTTTGCAACCAGTAGAGAATTTGAGGAAGAATTACCAGTTTTATCGCAGCTATTCTTCCCGATAAAGACAAAGGGAGGGGTCCCCACGTTTGGAACTGGCCCCGTAATTTATTGATAACCCGACGCAAGTTTATCGGATAGAGTTGTGCCACATTAGGCGTCAAAATAATCCCCAGGTAAATAAAGGAGTCCTGTGCCCACCTGAGAGGAAACACGCCCTGCCACGCCGCCCGGACGTCCCCCGAAACATCCAACGCTTCCGATTTCTCGCGATTAATGTGAAAACCCGCAAACCGACCAAATGCCTGAAACTCCTGTAAGAGCGCCGGCAACGACTCCTGAGGGGTGGACAGATGTACTAGAAGATCGTCTGCAAAGGCAGCCAGTTTGAAAACCTGCCTACCCATTGCTATACCTGAGATCTCACGAGAGTGTTCCACCCGTCGTATAAGAGGGTCCAAGGACAGAATAAAGAGGAGAGGGGACAAAGGACAACCTTGTCGGGTCCCCCTCTTGAGGGAAAAGGTCTCTGAAAGCAACCCATTACACAATATCGCTGCCCTGGGAGAAGATTTTATCGAAACACGGCCTGTGTCGGGTCAGGTCTCCCTTTACATGTATGGACTAATAAAGTTTTGGTGAGAACTTACACCTGCTACGTTCTTGTACTGTGTTGCTGATATCTACGTGGCAGTGTGCTGCCCTTGGTGTTCATGGGATAGTGCCTTCGGCCAGGCTGTACTCCGTAATCCGTTCGGAGTTTAAGCAACTCCTGCCCTCCGACCCTTCTTGTTCAGGCTGCCAGAGACTGGTTCTTCTTGGACCCGGTTTCTTTGGATCTGCCTTCGGATTTGCTGTGACTGCTCATGGCTCCACCGTGCTTTTCCTACAGGTCCTTGGTAGCCTGTAGTTAGGGAGTCCCATATATGAGAACTGACTTCCTGCTTTTTTCTGGAGAAAGCATAGTTATTCACTAACAGGTGTTCTACAGAGACAGCAGGAATCAGTCCTCACAACCCTCCCTCCTCCCCTTGGAATTGCTATTCATTTTTGGCCATCTTCTTGGTTGGGCTCTAGCTATGGCACCTGACTGAGCACAATGGCACCCTTGGGTGGGAAGGGAACCACGCACGTGTGGTGGCATTCTCAAAGGCTTTCTTTGAAAGCTGGGGAAATGCTCCTCGCGGGCTCCGTCGGTGCCGATGTCACCCATATGTGAGGACTGATTCCTGCTGTCCCAAGAGAACACCTGTTACAGGTGAGTAACTATGCTTTCCTTCTGTGTTCCTATTCTTGTCTCCCTTGTGGTCCAGCGTTGCCCTGATTTGTGTCCCTATTTTCCCCCTCTCCCATCACTCCTTCATGTCCAGCAGCTTCCATCTGTGTCCCCATTCTGTCGCTCACTGATGACCCCATCATGCGCACATTTCTCCTTTGCATCCCTGTTCTCCATTCCATAGCCTCATCATGTGCAACATATCCCTTCCAAGCCCCTCCCTCCCCAATTACAACATCTCCCTCATCTGTGTCCATATTCCCCCTCTGATGACCCCATCATATCCAACACAGCACTCCAACTCCTGCTCCTCCCAAAGTCCAGCATTTCATTTTCCTATCTGCTGTACCAGCAACCTTTTTAAACCTGTAGCAGCCAGCAAAGAATTGAAAAAAAATGCAAAGGGATTTGCTTCGACACATGCATGCTGAAAACAATGCTGGTCCCATCCTCCAATAAAGATTTCCTGTATCGGAGGAGGCTAAATGGCATTGCTTTCAATGTGCATGTGCTGAAGAAAGTCCTTATTTGTCTTTACAATTCTCTAGTGGCTGCTGCAGCTTCAGACAGATGGCTAATGTAGCAGGTGGGAAAGAGAAATGAAGGGGGGCGTGGACAGGCAGGCAGCAGAGAATTGCTCCTCAGTTCAGCGTCAGTCAGCAACAAACTGACACTTATAATAGCCGGTTTTCAGTCCTGCCCACCACCAGCATTCCATTGAAAGAAACAGTTGAACTGGCCAAATATCAGTTTGTTTGCAACCCTACGATAAAAAGAAGTTTTAATAAACATAAGCACTGGCAAGTTAGATGCAAGGCATTGATAAGGCAGCAAAGAGAGAATATGAGAAAAAGCTTGCCATGGAAGCAAAAACGCATAATAAAAACTTTTTCAAGTACATTCATAGCAAAAATACTGTGAGTCAGTCAGTTGGACCATTAGATAATAGAGAGGTAAAAGGTGCGCTAAGGAAGGACAAGGCCATAGCGAAGAGACTGAATGAATTCTTTGCTTCGGTCTTTACTGAAGAAGATGTAAGGAAGTTACCATGCACAAAAAAGAGCAGGTCAAACCACGCCTTGAGGGACAGAAAGTTACCCATGCCTGAAATGGTATTTAAAGGTGACATATAGGAAGAATTGAAAGAAATATTGATAAAACGGGAAGATGTATTATAAGTATTTGATAAACTGAAGAGTAGTAAATCACCTGGTGGTGGTGTACATCCAAGGATTTTGAAAGAATTGAAATATGAGATTGCAGCCCTGCTATTAGCAATCTGTGAACTATCATTAAATTCATCTGTAGTACCTGAAGATTGGAGAATGGCCAATGTAACGCCAATTTTTAAAAATGATTCCAGGTGGGATCCTGCAAACTACAGACTGGTGAGCCTGACATCGGTACCAGGCAAAATGGTAGAAACCATTATAAAGAATAAAATTACTGAACATGTAGAAGTCATGGTTTAATGAGAGAAAGCCAACATTGATTTAGCTAAGGAAAGTCTTATCTCACTAATCTGTTATATTTTTGTGAGGTGTGAATAAACAGGTAGACAAAGGTTTGCCAGTTGATATAGTATACTTGGATTTTCAGAAAGCCTTTGACAAGGTCTCTCATGAGAGACTCTTGGCCAAATTAAAAAGTTATGAGATTTGGAGACAGCATAATATTGTGGATCCGGAACTAGTTAAAAGATAGAAAGCAGAGAGTAGGGCTAAATGGCCAATTTTTACAGTGGAGTACCCCAGGCACCTGTGCTGGGCCCGCTGCTTTTTAACATCTTCATAAATGACCTGGAAATGGGAATAATGAGTGAGGTGATCAAATTTGCAGATGACACAAAATTATTCAAAGTTGTTAAAACACAAGAGGAATGTGAAAAATTGCAAGAGGACCTTGATAAATTTGAAGAATAGACGTTCAAATTGCAGATAAAATTTAATGTGGACAAATGCAAAGTTATGCACCTAGGAAAGAAGAACCCAAACTACAGTTACACAATGCAAGATTCCACATTAGGAACCACTACTCAGGAAAAAGATTTGTGTCGTTGTGGATAATATGTTGAAACCCTCTGCCCAGTGTGCAGCGGCGGCCTAGAAAACAAATAGAATGCTAGGTATCGTAAGGAAAGGAATGGAGAATAAAACCAAGAATATTATAATGCCTCCGTATCATTCCATGGTGCGACTGCCTTTGAATATTGTGTGCAATTCTGGTCACCATATCTTAAGAAGGATATAGTAGAATTAGAAAAGGTATAGAGAAGAGCCACCAAAATGGTAAAGGGGATGGAAGGATACCCCTATGAGAAAAGGCTTAAAAGATTAGGACTTTTCAACTTATTTTATTTGTTTATTTATTTCTTTTTTATACTGTGCTATTTAGAATCAGTGCGGTTTACATGTATACTAACAGGTACTTTTTATTCCCTTGTCCCTGAAGGGCTCACAATCTAAGCAAACTTGGAAAAGAGATGGCTGAGGGACAATATGATAAAGGTTTAAAATTAATGAATGGAATGGAACGGGTAAATATAGATTGATTGTTTGCACCATCAAAATATAGAAAGACTAGGGGACATGCAATGAAGCTACAGGGTAACCTATTTAGGACTAATAAGAGAAAATATTTTTTCACTCAACGTGTAATCAAACACTAGAATTCGTTATTGGAGGATGTAGTAAAAGCATTAGTGTAGCTGGGTTTAAAAGAGGTTTAGATAAGTTCTTGGTGGAAAGGTCCATAAACCATTATTGAAGAGGACTCAGGAAATCCACTGCTTGCCCCACCCCACCCCCCTGAGGAGCACTGTAAAACCTGTGTGCCTTTTAGGAACCTGCTGGGTACTTGTTACCTGGATTGGCCACTGTTGGATACAGGATAATGTAATTGATAGACCTTGGTCTGACCCAGTATGGCATTGTTATTTATTTATTTTATTTATTTATTTTCAGTTTCTTATATACCGCGCTATTCGGCATCAGCGCGGTTTACATAGAACACAAACTTACAGCAAGGCGGCGAGCCGCTCTGTGTTTACAGAGAATGGGTACTAAAACGTGGCTAACCGGGGAACTATATACATATATATACATATAGGCGTCATGTTTAATTCGAATCGGAGATAGGCTGAGTTAAGGTTGGAAAGCCTGTATGATGGTTTGCCGTTCTAGGATGGGGAGGGGGTTGTACGTGCATTGGTTTCAGGGTAGTACTTGAGGAAGAGATGGTGCTTCAGTGATTTCCTAAACTGGGTTAGGTTAGGAATTGCACGGATGGTGGGTGGTAGGGCGTTCCAGCATCTGGACGCACAGAACTTGAAGGCCCTGTTTGCTGTTGATTTGGTGCATTGGGTTATCGCTTTTGGGACTTCCAGTGTATTGATTGCTGCAGACCTTCTGGACCTGTTGGGGGGTATGGTGTGGATCAGTTCCGCGAGGGAAGAAGATGAGAGCCCATTGATGGCTTTGAATGTCAGCAGTAGGGTCTTGAAGGTGATTCTGCCGTGAATTGGGAGCCAGTGCAGCTGTTTCAAGATAGGTGTCACGTGCTCGCTTCTGGGTGCGCCGTGTAGAACTCTCGCTGCGGCATTCATCGCAAGCTGAAGTGGGATCAAGGTGGATTGTGGGAGCCCCTGGAGAATTGCGTTTGCGTAGTCGAAGTGTGGTATGATCAGTGCTTGGTAAATTGTCCTGAAGTCATCTGGCTCTAGCAGAGCACGAATGTTATGTTATGTTCTTATGTTCTTAAGTTTTATTAACTTTTACTTGTTCTAGTGGTGTTTTGAAAGCAATCTCTCTTGATCCACCAGGACCCTTCAGTTTGTGCCATGTGTGCTATAGGGTTCACCATTTCAAAGCAGCAAAACCATTAAATAATTTTGTAGGACCTCTGGGGCAACTCTCACCCCAGTTGAAAGAAGACTGGCTACACAAGTATATGATAGTTTAACAGTTGAAAATAAGTTTTAATTTACCAGAAGGACCACAGATTCCCTGGAGCCGCTCCAGGTAGTTCGGGAAGAGACAGTAACTGCACAAGGAAACACAGAAGTGAGCTGATTGCTCCAGGGGAGGGAAGAAGAGTACCCTGAGGCATTTAAAGAGTTGAGGGGCCACCTGAAAATGACCATTTGGGCTGCAAAGGAGGGACAAAAGCAGCCATCCCAAGTGCTGCCAGATCATGGCAGCAGGAAGGCCAGCAGAGCTTAATTGCAATGGGCAGTGAGCACATCAGGAGAGCGCCATGATCACAGTAGCAGCAGTGGTGGTGGGAAGACTAGCGGTCTTGAGAGTGAGTGGTAGCAGCATCAGGCCGCATGGAAGCTAAGCCACACCCCTATGAGTTTCTTTAAAGAAGCTGTGGCTCAGTAAAAAGAGCACTGGAGACCAAACTCCCCTCCCTCTCCAACCAATGAAGAGAAGCCCTGGAGCAGCACTGGTTGAGAAGCAAGGGAGTCCAACAAGAAGAAAATCCCAACCACGAACAAGGGCACAGCAACAAGGTTCCCCCAATGCTGACAGATAGCAGGTAGCAAGAAAAAAATATTCCCACTCTCCCCTCTCCCCCTTCCCCATGATGCTGCAAACCTTGACACAGGAAGAGTCCCACACAAACCCTGGAAATGCAGGAGACCTAAAATTGGAGGAATAAGAAGACTCTCCCTCCTTGCTAGAAGAGGAAGCGTAATGTCAGTGACCATATATGGAAGCTCAAGGAAGAAAATCAGGATGAGTGACAGATATTTGTGATCCACTGCTTGCTACAGGAAAACACTGAAGGCATGTGCTGAAGAAGAGCTCATGGACAGAAGATCAAAGGGCCCACATGCTGTAAAGACAGAAATACATGTTGGGAGGTGCTGAGTGAAGGAAGATCAGGAGACCTACACCTTTGTTTCTCAGAGAGAGAGGAGACCTGCCCAGAGCAAGGCAGAAAGGTGAAGAGAGAGCCGGGGGTTGAGGGTAGGGTGGGGTGGGGATGGAGGTTAAAATTGAGAGTCAGAGAACAGCAATCAGCCAAGCAAAACCAAGATAGATAAGCCAGAGAAGAGAACAGACTGCAGCTTCACTGAAAATCTTGGGGAAGAAGCAGATCTTGTTAAAGGAAATCAGAGTGCCTGAAAAAGAAGCAAACAGTCAGAAGGTAAGCACTAGGAAAAGTGCTGGCAGGTACAGATGGTGACAGCAGAGAGAGACATCAGCAGCCGCTAGACAGTGAACCGAGAGGCAGTGAAGTCTGGGCATCCAGCTTGTGAAGAGAGTGACAAGCTGTAGAAGATTCCAGTGAAGAACTTTCACAGGAAACTGAATCTAGCAGAAGAGGAAAACTGAAAAGAGAGACCTCCTATAAGGAGACCACAACCAGAGTGTACTGGAGTGTGTCAGCCTTCCTCCAAAGCCTGCCAGCAGATTTATTTAACAGTATTTAACAGTATTTCTAAACCGCCTTATCTCATTGCTGCATAGGAGCAGCCCTAGGACAGCCAGGAGAGGTAACAGCCATGTGGGAGCCCAGAAGCTGTGGTGTGCTGAAATGTCCCTGAGAGCCCTGCCATCCAGAAGGATAATGGCTGCAAGCATCATAAGTTTCCTGTCTGTTAGAAACAAAGGTACCAGAAACCTTAGTTATGTAAGAATATAAAATTTTCCATACGAAATTAGACCAATGGTCCATCAAGCCCAGTATCCTGTTTCCAGCAGTGGTCAATCCAGATTTACAAGTACCTGTCAGGTTTCCAAAAGGTAGGCAGATTCCATATTGCTTACCCAAGGGATAATTAGTGGATTTTCTCCAGTCTGCATTAATAATGGTTTATGGACTTTTCCTCCAGGAACTTGTCCAGAAGATTTTTAAGCCCAGCTGCATTAATTTCCTTTACTATTTCCTCCATCAATAAATTCTAGAGTGAAAAAATATTTTCTCTGATTAGTCTTAAATGTCCCTTTTTGAACTGATTCACATTTATTCGTTCTACTCCAATCATTATTTTATAGACCTTTATGATATCTCCCCTCAGCTGTCTCTCCAAACTGAAAAGCCCTAGTCTTTTAAGGCTTTCCTGATATGGGGTATACTTCCATCCTCTTTATCATTTTGGTTGCCCTTCTCTGTACTTTTTCCATTTCCGCTATATCTTTTTTTAGATGCAGCAATGAGAACTGCATTTAATACTGAAGGTGTAGAACGATTTCAAGGCATTCTGATATCCTTTGTTTTATTCTCCATTCCTCTCCTTTTAACGCCTAGCATTCTATTAGTTTTCTTGGCTGCCACTTCAAAATATTATCCATGATGATGCCTAGAACCTTTTCCTGGGTGGTGACTCCTAATGTGGAACGTTGCATCATGTAGCTATAGTTTGCATTATTCTTCCCTAAGTGCATAACTTTATATCTATCCACATTAAATCTCATCTGCAATTTGGATGCCCAGCTTCTGAATTTCTCAAGATCTTCTTGCAATTGTTCACAATCCTCTTCTGATTGAATAACTGAATAATTCTGTGTAATCTGCAAATATGATCACCTCATTCAATGTTCCGATTTCCAGATCATTTATGAATATGTTAAACAGTGGGCTCAGCAAATATTCCCGGGGTACTTCATTACTTAACCTTTCTCCACCGAGCCAATTGAATATTTAGCCCTCCTCTGTTTTCTATTTTTTAATCTGTTAATAATCCGCAATAGGACACTGCCTCTTATCCCATTACTTTTCCTCAAGAGACTCTCATAACGGACTTTGTCAAAGGCTTTCTGAAAATCCAGGTACACTATGGGCCTGATTCTGAGAGGCGGACTGTGGGGCTGCACGTCCCAGCAGTATGTGCAGCCCCGCAAGCTGTCTGGGCATTATTCCCCCTCCGGCTCTCCACGTACATTCTGAGCTTCAGAACGGGGAGAACCGGCAAGAGGTGGGAGGGGGCGGGATTAGGGTGGAGCGAGGGTGGGCCAGCCCTACAGAACATACAGGGCCAATTCAGGTCATGGCCCTGTACATCCTGCCAGACCCGAGAGGATGTGCTGCTTATTCCACCTCAAAGGTAGGGAGATCCACATGGATCTTGAAGTCTCCAAGCATCAGTAAGTTAGGGTAGGCAATGGTTGTCTCAATTAAGGTGGTAGAAAGAGCATCCCATAAATGAGGAGAAAGGGATGGAGGGGCATAGATTAATATATGAAGAGAGTGAGGAGGATGGAATCTAATAAGTAGGGACTCATGGTAATGACTAATAGGGGAAAATGAGATCTCGGTGAGTTTTAAGTGATCTCAAAAAATAATTGCCAGGCCACCACCAGATCTTGAAAATCTGGACGTGGAGAATGCAGAAAAATTGGAAGGGAGAAAGCGATAGAGGACACATTCTTCCCCTTCTTTATGTTAGGTTTACACCAGAAAAAAGATATCAAGAGAGTGGCATAGCAGAAGATCATGAATTAATGAGGTTTTTGAGCAACTAGAGGGACAGTTCAATAAAGCGCAGGCAGTCAGGAGCCTAGGGGAAGACGGATAGAAGTGTGACAGAGGTTGCAGGGAGCATGTTAGAAGAACACACTGGGATTGAGCAAGAGGAAACAACCACGTTGAACATGGACGGTGCCCCCAGAATGCAGGAATAAGCGAGTTCATAATCACAAATAACAATAGAAATACCTGCAGTAGCATAGTGTTGGCATCTCTCTCCCTCTTGCAGCCTGCTGGGTTCTTAACCTCTTCCTGTGAGCCACGCCCTCCCAACCCTGAACTCTGGGCTGAAGATTCTCATAAAGGGGACTGTTGATATTCCTTTTGGATAGGGACAGGTGACATTCTATAGACCACATCACAGCCTTCATTCCACTTTTTTAAAAGTGTGGAATATATCTGGTCTGGACTTTCAAAATGGTACTTTTTAAACAATGTCCAGGCCATAAGAATGGCATAGTGGGTTATACCAAAGGTCCATCAAGGCCAATATCCTGTTTCCAACAGTGAGCAATCCAGGTCACAAGTACCTGTCAGGTTCCCAAAAGGTAGAAACTCTTAACTTTTGCCAGCACTTTAATTTTTTTCTCTTAACCATTTTCATCATTGTATCATAATCTCCCTTTTGAAAGCTAAATGCAAGCACAGTAGATTCTTTGCTGCTCTCCATCCATTTATTAAATAACATTTTATCATATTATGATCAATCAGCCTTAGCACTCGCCAAGCAAAACTACTATGTCCATCTGACTCTCTTGCCACTTACCCCTGACATCTCTTCTCAGCTCTTAACTCTCTCCTCAAAACACCTCCCCCTCCGACCCCACCATTTTTCTGCCCAGATCCTGACTATTTCCATGACAAAATCCACAAGATTATACTCCATTTCTCCTCCAGATCAGCTTCATCCCCTCTTCCCTCACCTCAATACCAACATTTCCCTTCAGTCTCTGTTACCCTTTCATCCATTTCTGAGATCTCTGAGGAGTAACCTCTTATCTTCTTTCCTCCTCTAAACCTACTACTTGCTCTTCTAATCCTATTCCCACCCATTCCTTAATTTCAGACCGTATGTCCACTGTAATGGACGTCATGTTATTCATTGAATTCCATGTATATATATGGTGTCTGTGAAAAACTTCAGGTCTGAAAGGGTTAACACCATTTCCTCTTCATCTCATAGGGAATATATAAGATGGATCCCTTCCATCTCATATATTCTCAGCCTCTCACTGTCCATGCAGCCTTCAAGAATGCTGTGGTCACACCTCTCCTTAAGAAATCTTCTCTTGTCCCTAGTTGTCCTAATTATCAACTCATCTCTCTTCTTCCCTTCATTTCCAGACTTCTTGAGTGTGCTGTCCTCCTCCATTGTCTTGAATTTTTCTTCTCTCAAGCCCTGCTGGATCCACTTCAATTTCGTCCCCTACATTCTACTGAGACGGCACTTGCCAAAGCGACTTGTTCCTGGCCAAATCCAAGGGCCTTTACTCTATCCTCTTCCTTCTTGACCTTTCTGCTGCTTTTGATACTGTTGACCATCACCTTCTCCTTGACACATTGTCTTCACTTGGTTTTAGGGACTCTGTGCTGCCTGATTCTCTTCTTATCTCTCCCATCACTCTTTCAGTGTTTCTTCTGGTGGTTCCTCTACTGCTATTCGTCTCTCAGTTGGTGTATCCCAATGTTCTGTTCTGGGCCCTCTATTTTTCTCTCTCTACACCCAGTCCCTTGGTGCTCTCATCTCCTCCCATGGAATTCATTTATCATTTTTCTGCAGACAACTCTCAGATCTATCTTTCTACACCTGATATCTCTTTGAGACTCCAGGTTCGCATCTCTGCCTGCCTGTTTGACATCGCCACCTGGATGTCTCACCGCCATTTGAAATTAAATAGCCAAAACTGAACTTCTTATTTTTCCCCCTAAACGTCTTCTACTTCATGTATACTCAGCCTGTAATCTTGGAGTCATCTTTGCCTCCACCCTTTCCTTCTTATCACATGTCCAACAGATAGCTAAAACCTGTCATTTCTTTGTCTTTAATATTAACAAAATTCACCCCTTACTTTCTGAGCACACTACTTAAACACTTGTCCACTCTCTAATTACTTCCCATCTACTACTGCAAACTCTTTCTTGCTGGTCTCCCTCTGAGTCATCACTCTCCCCTTCAATCTGTTCAGAACTCTCTGCACAACTAATCTTTTGCCAGCCTCGATATGTTCATATAACCCCTCTTCTCAAATCACTTCATTGGCTTCTCTTCCATTTCCATATCCAATTCAAACTTCTCCTTATGATCTATAAATGCATTCATTCTTCTGCTCCTCTCTACCTTTCCTTTCTCCTCTCTCCCTACAGCCCTCCTTGTGAATGCCTCCTTGTGAGCTTTTTTACTGGCTTGTTTCTCTCTTTGCCCCTTTCTTCCACTGTTAACTCCAGACTTTGATCCTTTCACCTTGCTGCTCCTTATGCCTGGAACAAACTTCCTGAGTCTGTACATCAGGCTTCATCTCTGCCCCTTTTCAAATTCATGCTAAAGGCTCACATCGTTAAGGCTGCTTTTGGATCCTGATCCCTCCTTTTCCTTGTATCTCCTTACCATCTCTCTTCTACCCTTACTCTTTTCTGTTGTCTTGTCTGTCTTGATTAGACTGTAAGTTCTGATGAACCGGCACTGTCTTTATATGTGTCTCTGCAGTGCTACATATGCCTTGTAGGTCCAAAATTGCTTTCCATGTTGGTTCCTGAACCAGCTGCTCCAAGAAGCAGTCATTTGTTACATCTAGAAACTTTATCTCCTTAGTATGTCCTGATATGACATTCACCCAGTTGATACTGGGGTAATTGACATCACCCCTTATTACTTTATTACCAATTTTGTTAATTTCCCTAATTACTGTTAGTATTTCATCTATTCATTCTGGCAGGCAGCCGGTAGTATACCCCCACTGCTAGTTCCTTCCCCCTCTCAAATGGAATTTCTGTCCATAATCATACTATAGTGCATTTTGTTTCTTGCTAAACTTTTATCCTATTTGACTCAATGCCCTCTTTAACATATAGAGCTCGATTCCGAGAGGGGTACATCCGGCTGGCTGTCCCTGAGCAAGACGGGCCCATTAGGACCCGATTCTGGGACTGTGGGAACAAAATGTTCCTGCAGTACACAGAATTGTACCCAAGGACAGCCTGGCTTGCCCCTGCCTGCCTGCGGAGATGTCCTCCCCACAAGTGTCCTTGGCTCACATGGCTAAGACCCCCCTCTTCCCAGCCGCTTAACCCATGGCTGGCCAGCCGGGGCCTGGATTGGGTGGCAGGGACTCCCTGCATCCGCCCCTAGACCTCAGGGTGGGGATCCCCAGGCCCGATCGCTGGGTCAGTGCTGCTTATTCCACCTTCAAGATGGTATCCATTAAGGTGACCTTTCTCCTCTAAGGCGGTACTGAGGCTGCCAGACTGGAGGTTATGTCTCTAGAGGTCTTCTATATATACTTTTCTGTCCTTTCATGGCAATACTGCCTATGTCTTCAATTAAATCCCTGTCCACTACTTCTCCCTGTAAGGGAGATCTGTATATCACACCAATGTAAATGGATTTCCCTTTTCCTCTTTCTAGTTTAACCCAGAGTGCCTCCTTGCTCCCTTTTAAGCCATGTAATTCTATAGCTTTAATATTATTTCTTACATATAGTGCCACTCCTCCCCCCATTCCTCCTAGTCTATCCTTCCTGAATAAAGTATAGCTTGGTATAATTACATCCTGGTAATGGTTGTCCATGAACCATGTCTTTGTGACCTCCACTAAATACCAGTCAGCCTCTTCCATTAAAGCCTTAATGTCTGGTATCTTTTTTCCCATGCTATGAGCATTTATACACCACTTTCTAGATGTTGCCCCTTTTACCCATTTCTACGGAGATATTTAAGTTTTCACTTACCTAGGGGCTTTCATTTACCTGGGGGCTTCCTTCACCCATCCCTAACGAATCTAGTTTAAAGCCCTCTTCAGTAGGTTAGCCAGTCTGACCCTTCTTGGACAGATGGAAGCCATCTCTGCTCTGTCACCTTGGAACATCATCCCATAGTCCAGGAAACCAAAACACTCTCAATGACACCATCCACGCCGCCAGGCATTCAACTCCAGGATGCGAGCTTCTCTGTCTCGGCCTCTAACCTCAACTGGGAGGATTGAAGAGAACACCACCTGTGCACATATCTGCTTCACCCTCTGACCCAGAGCCATGAGATATGCTGAGAGGGATTCCTAGCAGTATCATTTGTGTCGACATGGATAAGCAACATCGGATAATAGTCAGTAGGCTTGATGAGTCTCAGTTACCTCTCCATAACATCTCAGATTCTGGCACCTGGCAGACAGCATACCTCTCTGAACATCAAGTCTGATCAGCAGATGGACATCTCAGTATCTCTCAGAAGAGTCACCAACCAAAACTACCCTTCGCTTCCTTGTGGTCAGTGATTTTGCAACTTTGGGGTGCTTGAGCTCTGGTTCTTCCTTTTCCTGAGATGCTTCTACCTCCTCCACTTCCAGGGCTGCATACTGGTTCTTCATTTCAAGGGCTGGAGAAGTTGGGTTGCTGATTCTGCAGGCTCTGGTGACCCATGCCCATTCTGTAGCCTCCCTCTTCATTCTGTAGCCTCCCTCTTCACCTCTGTTGGAGAGCTTGGATGTTTCAAGAAGCATTTCATCAATGTACTTCTCACTGTCTCAAATGCTTCTCAGCCTTGCCACCTCTTCACTGAGTTCCTACACTTGTTTAATGAGGGCCGCAGCTTGCAGGCATCCTTTACATGGAACCGGTCACTCAACTGGCATCAGGCTGTCTGTCTGGACAGAGACAGAAGCTGTAACAGGGGCAACAGCTTTGGCAATACGATTTTTCCCGGCCTTCATTCAGTTAGTGGAGCTTTGGTACCTGTTGATGTAAATGAGAGAGACCTACCAAAATTCCTAAATTTTCCTCAGCTGTCCTTTAAGAGAAAGAACAGATAACCTCTTTTATGCATGCTTTTATGTCCCTGTGTGTAGCTAATTGAGGAGTTGCCCTATAAAGCAAGAATTCTCACATGGAGAGCTGGGTGGAAGCTGGGGTGGGTAGGGAGGGATCTAACACCTAATGAGGTCAGTGGATTCAAAAAGCTTGCTCTGAATGGAAAGCTGGAAAAAGAAGCAATGAACTCTTAACAGACAGAACTTTACCAAACACTACAAACAATTCCCCTTTGGCAATACAGAAAAAAGAACTGGCTTTTAAAAATGAAGACCAAAACCCCTTTAAAACCTCTTAGGCAGAGAGCTTGTATTTAAAAGCCACACAGTATTACCTTCCCTGCAATGGAGACCCTGTTACGAATGCTCTTTACACATAAGCAGAAGTAAGGATGAGGTTGAAAACTGCAGGCCAGTTAGTCTAACCTCTGTGGTAAGTAAATTATTGAAAATGCTGCTAAAAGAGAGAATAGTGAGCATTCTGGAGTCCGATGGATTGCAGGATCTGAGGCAGCATGGGTTTACCAGAAGCAGGTCTTGTCAGAGAAATCTGATCGATTTCTTTGACTGGGTGACCAGGAAGTTAGATTGAGGGAGAGCCCTAGATTTGGTGTACTTAGATTTCAGTAAAACCTTTGACACTATTCCACACAGGTGCCTTATAAACAAGCTGAGCACCCTAGGGATGAACCCTAAAGTCAGGGCCGGCCCGTCCATTGTGCGAGAATGTTGTTCACACAGGGTCCCTCGCTTCAGGGGGCTCTGCGCCAACAACATCCGGCATTGAATGGCAGGCAGGGTGGCTTTAGAGGGAGCCGGAGAGTCACCGGCTCACATCTAACAGCTGCCAAAGTGAAGTGCATCTTTTTCTTTCACTTCGGCAGCTGTAATGAAGTTTAGAACCTTTGACCTCAGCGCGGCAGCGTTCTAAACTTCAGTACAGCTGCTGAAGTGAAGGAAAAAGACGCGCTTCACTTTGGCAGCCACCCTGCCTGCCATTCAATGCTGGATGTTGTTGGCGCAGAGCCCCCTGAAGCGAGGGACCCTGTGTGAACAACATTCTCGCACAATGGACGGGCCGGCCCTGACTTTAGGGTTCATCCCTAGGGTGCTCAGCTTGTTTATAAGGCACCTGTGCAGAATAGTGTCAAAGGTTTTACTGAAATCTAAGTACACCAAATCTAGGGCTCTCCCTCAATCCAACTTCCAGCTGTTAGAGGTGAGCCGGGGCCTCTCCAACTCCCTCTAAAACATTTTAGATAGCTGCGGGGCTTTTGGGGAGAGGAGAGAGGGAGGGGTTTTTGACTGGAAATGGGCTGTGGGGGGTGGGGGTGGGAGGAGCTAGGACTGGAAATGGGTTGAGTCTATGGTGGTTTGAACTGGAAATAGCTGATGGGGAGGGGCACTTGGATGGAAGTGGGCAGAGTCGGGGGGAGCTAGGACTGGAAATGGGCTGAGTGGAGGGGGAACTTGAACTAGAAATAGCTGATGGAGAGGGGGGCTTGGACTAGAAATGGGCTGAGTGGGGGGAGCTAGGACTGGAAATGGGCTGATGGAGGGGCTAGAATAGGACTGGACATGAGCTGTTGGGGGTGGGCTAGGATTGGAAATAGGATATTGGAGGGGGCTTGGATTGAAATGGACTCATGGAGGGGCTAGTACTGGAAATAGGCTCATAGAGGGGCTTGGATTGGAAATGGGCTCATAGAGGGGCTTGGATTGGAAATGGGCTGCATGGGGGGCTTGGACTGGAAATTGGCTGAGTGGAGGGGAGCTAGGACTGGAAATGGGCTGATGGTAGGGCTAAGAAAGGACTGGAAATGGGCTGATGGAGGGGCTAGGATAGGACTGGACATGGGCTGTTGGGGTGCTAGGGTTGGAAACGGGCTGTTCGGGGGCTTGGATTGAAATGGACTCATGGAGGGGCTAGGACTGGAAATAGGCTCATGGGGGCTTGGATTGGAAATGGGCTGAGTGGGGGGGGGAGCTAGGACTGGAAATAGGCTGAGTGGGGGGCTTGGACAGGAAATTGGCTGAGTGGAAGGGAGCTAGGACTGGAAATGGGCTGATAGTGGGGCTAGGAAAGGACTGGAAATGGGTTGATGGGGGCTAGGATGGGAAATGAGCTGATGGAGGGGCTAGGATAGGACTGGAAATGGATGGGGGAGCTAGGATTGGAAATGGGCTGATGGGGGGCTTGGATAGGACTAGAAATGGATGGGGCGTTAGGACTGGAAATGGGCTGATGGGCTAGGATTGGAAATCAGCTGAATGGAGGGGGGCTTGAACTGGAAATAGCTGATGGGGAGGGGGTCTTGGACTAGAAATGGGCTGATGGGGGGCTAGGACTGGAAATGGGCTGATGCGGGGACTAGAACGGAACGGATGCTGGGTGAGGCTGGAACTAGAAGGGAGCTGATGTTGGGGAAGGACTAAAATGGGATGGGGCTGTGAGAGTGAAATGGAGAGGGGAAAATATTTTGTGTGGGAGAGAAGAAAAATCTACGATTGGCCGGGTATTGGGAGAGTAAGTGGGGATTAAGGATGGAGGGGTAAAATTTGAGTGGATGAAAAAGGAATAAAGAAAGAGATGGAGGAAAGAGCAAAAGGAGAAAGATCAGTATGTTAAAGCAGATGTAGAGAGAGAATGGAAAAAACTAAGAGAGACAAGAAAGGCTAAGTGGACAGCGGACAATGGAGAGATAGCAGAAGACAAGAAGAAACCAGAAGAAAGTGACTGGAGCAATTGCAAATGAAAAATAAAATGCACAAACAACAAAAGGTAGAAAAATACTTTTTTATTTTGAATTTATTAACTGGAATATGTCAGCTCTGGGAAATGTGCGTCTTTAAAGTCTGCATTTTGTTTAGTACAAATGGAAATTAATTTATAGTTTTATTTCTGCAGTGGTGTTGTACATTCCAAGTTTGGATTTTGGGGTTCCCAGTTAAATTATTGTCTTCCTATTTTTAAATTGTGATCCCTTGTTCTTTGTTTGGTGACGGTCTATGTTCTGCATGTGTAACCGAGCTGAGGTATTCTATTTATGTAGTTTCTATTTGACAGTGCCACTTGTTCTCTTTCCCCAGTAGGAGATGTATTGGTATTCTCTGAGATATATTGGTTTAATATTTGCAATGTTGCCTTTTGATAGGTAGGGTATGGTGCTTTGTGAGTCCTGGTAGTACTGTTATGATATGGTGGGTTTACTATGGGTTCTAAATGGGCAATGTTTGTAGTACTTCCTAATGTGCCTGGCGGTTGGCACTGGAGTATAGTAATGTAGAAATCTGGTAGTCTCTCTTTATCGATACACTTATTAAGAGGCATTTTTACTAAACGTTAGTGCATGTTAACATTATGCAAATATTTATGCAAATGAGGCCCTGCAATGAGTCTCTGCACATAGCCACACCCCCCCTTGGGCCGCCCCTGCCTAAAGTGACTGACTGGGTTAGAAATTGGTTGAGTGGGAGGTGACAATGAGTACAGGTAAATGGAGCTCACTCTGAGGAGAAAGCGTAGTTACTCACCTGTAACAAGTGATCTCCGGGAACAGCAGGAATTGAGTCTTCACATATGGGTATCGTCGGCACTGACTGAGCCCTTGCGGGAACGCTCCCTAGCATCCTATAGGAAAGCTTTTGGGAGAATCCCACTGTGCCTGCGCTGCTGCCTTCCCGCCTTTCCATCTCTCCCTCTTCAGTTAGATTTGTAGCTGAGACAAAAGGAGAGAAGGAAAGAAAAAGAGAGAGAGATAGAGATACAACTCCTAGGGGAGGTGATTGGGTTGTGAATACTCAATTCCTGCTGTTCCCGGAGATCACCTGTTACCGATGACTGTGGAACCAATTGCAGCGGCTTTAGTGGTGTGGAGGCTGTTAGCAAGGCCAAAAGACTCCACTCAATGGCTAGGATACATTGATCCATGGAGTCTACCAATGTCTGGGTGTCGGTATCGCCGGAGCGGGCCACGACCCCAGAACATCGCACCAAGAGCTCTCCAGAGGTGGATGCCTCGGGAACATCTTGGTTCCCCGATAATGTTTTGGAGGCAAGGACCTCCTGCCGGGGTTGTTTGGCCGGTATATTCTCCTCGAGGGCAAAGCTAGAAGCATTTCGATGCTTAGAAGGAGATCTACCCTTTGAGGACCAGCCGATCTTCGAGGAAGACCTGGGTGTGGTTACCTGAGATCCATGGGAGGAAGATGAAGCCCTGGATGACGTCGACGCAACGGACATTGCATTTGAAGCAAAAAAGGGTGCCGAGTTTCACAGCTCTATTCTACAGGCCCCTCTTAGTCATCTTTCTGCATTGGAGACACTCCGATGGTGAATGGTCTGGGCCCAAACATTTAAGACACCAGTCATGGGTGTCGGTAGCAGAAATAGTACTGCTACATTTTTTACATTTTTTGAAACTACTAATTGGTTTCTCCATTTTGAAAGAAAACAGGGCCTACTGCCCAAAATGGCACCAAGGCACCAAGAGGAGATAGACCCTCAAGTTTGTTTTTTTTTAGAAGAAAGAAGAAGAAGAAAAAAAAGAAGACACCGATGGTACTGGTGTGAGCATCAACGGGAAGGCAGACGTGACCACAAAAAATAAAATTTTCTGCGGTGACAGGAATTGCTGCATGTCGGCTCTGCAGAAAATGAAAAACTGAAGGAGAGTTGGAAAGGGAGGAAGGCAGCAGCGCAGGTGCAGTGGGATGCGTAGCGTTCCTGCGCGGGCTCCGTCGGTGCCGACAATACCCATATGTGAAGACTATATTCCTGCTTGTTCCTGGAGATGGAGGTTACCAGTGGTGTGTCGCAGGGATCTGTCCTTGGTCTGATTCTTTTTAACATCTTTGTTAGTGATATTGCGGAAGGGCTGTCAGATAAGGTTTGCCTCTTTGCGGATCATAGAAAAATCTGCAATAAAGTAGACAAAGGAAGGAGTAGATAACATGAGGAGAGATCTAGCTAAGCTTGAAGAAAGATGAAGAATTTAACAGCTGAGATTTAATGCTAAAAAATGCAGGGTCATGTACTTGGCCTGCAAAAATCCAATGGAGCGGTACAGTGCAGGAGCGAAGTACTTCTGTCCAGGAAAGAAGAGCGTGACCTGGTCATGATTGTTTCTGATGATCTTAAAGTGGCCAAATAGGTAGAAAAGGCGATAGTGAAAGCCAGAAGGATGCTTGAGTGCATAGGGAGAGGAATGGCCAGCAGAAAAAAGGAGGTGATAGTGCCTCTGTATAAGTCTCTGGTGTGGCCTCATTTGGAGTATAGTGTGCAATTCTGGAGACCGCACCTTCAAAAGGATATAAATGGGATGGAGTCAGTGCAGAGGGCGGCTACTAAAATGGTTAGTAATCTTCATTATAAAGTATATGAGGTCAGACTTAAAGATTTTAATATGTATACTTTAGAGGAAAGGTGGGATAGAGGAGATATGATAGAGATGTTTAACTACCTCCATGGCATAAATGCACAAGAGGAGAATCTCTTTCAATTGAAAGCGAACTCTGCTACAAGGGGACATAAGATGAGGGTGAAAGGGGATAGACTCGGGTAATATGCATAAATATTTCTTTATGGAAATAGTGTTAGATGCATGGAATAGTCTCCCAGTGGAGGTAGTAGAGACGAGGACAGTATCTGAAGTAAAAAAAAACATGGGACAAACACAGAAGATCTCTAAAGGAAAACAGGGGACTATTGTAGTTGATATGGAAGGGGAGACTAGATAGGCCATATGGTCTTTTTCTGCCATCATGTTTCTATGTTTTTATGTTTCTGTCTGTCTCAGCTTCTCCAAGTCCCTGGTACTCTAGCCCCAAGATATTAGACTCACTCTCTCAGAGCCAAGAGTTCTCTGCACTGAGCCCACACACATGACCTTCTACTAACTGGGAGATAATCATACATATGGCACTCAGTGCCAAAGTCTAGATAGCCCCCATCTCACTGCTGACTGCTTTTTGCATCTTTGTATTTAGGGAGTTTTGTTGGTTAGAGTTGTTAAGGGAGTAGAGGCCCTTTAGGATTACTTGGTATATTTTATGCTATTATTTTGTTTGCTTAAATAAGGACATAAGATATGCCATACTGGATCAGACCAAGGACCATCAAGCCCAGTATCCTGTTTCCAACAGTGGCCAATCCACGACACAAGTACCTGTCAGGTTCCCAAAAGGAATACAGATTCTATGCTACTTGTCCAATGGGTAAGCATTGGATTTCCCCAGTCCTCTTTAGAAGTGTTTTTTTGTTGTGCCTCATCCAGCAGGAGGATCTAGGGGGTCCCCGTGAGGAAGCTCAGCTGTCAGTGATGAGAGAAAAAGAAGGGGAGCCTGGACCACCTTCCCTGTCACAATAGTTATATGCACTGCTGTGGTGCCAACCAGAACAATTAGTGAAAATCTTGAAAAAGAAATAGAGAAAATATATAGCAAGCCTACCATCCCAAACAGCACCCAGAGAGAGGAGCGAGGCCCACATACTTAAGTGTAAGTTGTTTAATAGGTGAAGCATAATTAAACCTAAAAAGCTATGAAGACATTATGAGGACTTTAATCCCCAGGTAGCGAACATAAGAACATAAGATATGCCATACTGGGTCAGATCAAGATCCATCAAGCCCAGTATCCTGTTTCCAATAGTGCGAATCTAGGTCATAAGTACCTAGCAGTTTTCCCAAAAGACACAGGTTCCACAGTTCTTGTATTGGATCAAGAAGTGATATTTTGGGTCCCTTTTAATAATGGTTTATGTACCTTTCCTCCAGGAACTTGTCCAAACCTTTTTTAAATCCAGTTACACTTACAGCTTTTACTACATCCTCCAGTATCAAATTCCAGAGTTTGATTACACGTTGAGTGAAAAAATATTTTCTCTTATTAGTCTTAAATAGGTTACCCTGTAGCTTCATTGCATGTCCCCTAGTCTTTCTATATTTTGATGGCGCAAACAATCAATCTACGTTTACCCGTTCCACTTCATTCATTAATTTATCATATCTCCCCTCAGCCATCTCTTTTCCAAGTTGTAGAGCTCTAACCTTTTTAGCCTCTCTTCATAGGGGTATCTTTCCATCCTTCTATCCCGCCCCCCATCCGCAAAACAAAACATACCACCAGTTCCAGCGCGTTCACACACTCTGCCCCAGCACCTGGAACTCCCTCCCACTACACATCCGCGCAATCAAAGACCTCAAAGAATTTAGAAAGCAACTCAAAACCCACCTTTTAACCCTGCACTATGGCGCAAATGCCCCATACCCGAACACACACACACCACCAAGACAGCCCATCAACTAATACAACCAAGATAAGAGCCAAGGAAAAACCTGTCCACACATATGTAAGACTGCCTGTATATAGTTAAACCCTACCTAGTACATTCATAAATTCACAAATCACTATCCCTGCTCTCAACCCAAGTTTTATGTAAAAAGTTTTATTTCTGTTCTGTGTAAAAAGTTCACTTCTGTTCTATGTAACATGTTTTTGGTTCCTTGTAAACTGCCCCTGATCTCTGGAAGGGGCGGTATAGAAATGTAACAAACAAATAAAAATAAATAAATAACCTCCTACTTATTCCTATACTATCTTGAACCTATATAAAACATCCTACTATTAACTAGAATATCTAAATAAAAGGTACCTTAAAACATATAAAAAGATAAGTGTCTCTTACCCTCAAGGTGATGCTTCTTCTGCAGGAATCCAAATCACACTTATCTTCTTCTCACCTGTGCTTTGTCCAGTGAACACGGGAGAACCTTATATTCTTCTCACCTATACTTTTCCAACAAGTATGGGAGAACCTTTCCCTTGCTCTTTTTTTATAAATATATATATTTTTCTTTTCAAGTCGCTGTTCGGGTGCCAATTATGTTGGGGGTTTTCACCCTCTTGTTAATTGTCGTGGCTGCAGGGTTCACCCCAACATACTGTAAGTGTAAAGCACAGGACTCTCTTTCAAATAAAGTATCGTGCCACTGAAGTAAAGTAGAAATGTTATTGTCAGGTATGCAAAGTTACAAGCTTCGGATTTAAATGATGAGGTACAAATTTCAATATCAATACACAGCATCTATAGCAAGCAAAGCACCAGACTGTACTCAAGGGCATTTGGGCTACTTTTGTCTTTATTGGAACCTCTCTGCTGAAGTGCCCTAACTTCATTCTTTTGGTAGTATCCTTCAAAGATACATTGTTCTGAACCATGCGCTCTTGGGCGACTGTCGGCTCTCCCCTATTATCTAGTTTAAAAGCTGCTCTATCTCCTTTTTAAAGGTTAATGCCAGTAGCCTAGTTCCGTCCTGGTTAAGGTGAAGCCCATCCCTTCGGAAGAGCCCCTCCTTTCCCCAGAATGTTCCACAGTTCCTAAGAAATCCAATGTCAGGGAGCTAGCATAAACCCTTACAAGCACCTCAGTAATATAGATTTACAATAATTAGCCTGAGAATTTCCCATATTCCTCCAGTATTCCTACATTACCGGGGCGGACCTCTGCACATTGGTAATATATAATGGCACATCATTAGTGCATAGGGAAATCCTTTGCTCTGTATCCTTCCATGAAAAGCTGGTGATGTCTGAGTCCTGAATCATCTGGGCTAATGGTTCAAGTGGAGTGGAGGAGTAGCCTAGTGGCTAGAGCAACTGCCTAGTACCCAGAAGATCAAGGGTTCAATTCCCACTGGCCTTCCTTGTGACTTTGGGCAAGTCACTTTACCCTCCATTGCCTCAGAAGAAAAGGCTGGCAATCTACTTCCAGTGATACATTGCCAAGAAAACCCAGAGGTAGCTGGGTCGCTATGAGTCAACACTGACTTGATGGCACTAAAAAAAAAAAAGGTTCAAGTACTAGATTAAATAATAAAAGGGATTAAGAGCAAAACCTGTCTAGTTCCCTGCTTAATGGTGAATGAATCTGGCTTTCACTTTTTACATAGAATACTTTAACCCAGCCCATAAATGCCTCAGGCAAGCCAGCTTCCTATAGGATGACAAACATGAACTGTCAAGAGACTCCGTCAAAAGTCTTGTTAGCTTCTAAGACCAGTATCAGACTTGACATCCTATACTATCTGGTGATGTGCAAGACATTAAAGAGCCTCCTAGGATCTCTCTCTTACAAATCCTATCTGGTCCTCACTAATTAACCGTGGGAGAACATTCTCTAATCTAATTTGTAATACTTTGACACACAGTTTGTATCCAAATTTGTAAGTGAGATAGGCCTGTAAGAATCGGATTCTAAAGAATCTTTCTCTGGTTTGTAAATCACAGTAATAAGTGCATCCAGTACATTTCCAGAGGACAAAGGAGCAGTCCCAATATAGCTCTCTAAGAAGAGGAGTGAATTAGGTGGTAAAACTTTAATAAAAGTCCATGTGGAAATGTTCTGGACCTGGGCTCTTACCGTTCTGTACAGCCTTTAGGTCCTTAAAGACTTCCAGGTTTGTGATGGGGACAGTTAAATATACACAGCACTCTAGTGTAATGTTTAGTAATTGAAAGCTCTCTAAGAACTCAAAAAGATTAGCTTTGAAATCTAAATCCTGTGCACTGTAGAGATCGGAAAAATATTTATGAAGAATGGAGGCTATTTCCGAGGGGCGAGCACTTAAGGTTGTCTCCACCATCTCCGAGAGCGCTAATAACTGGGCTCCTTCCATGTAACTGTATTGTTTTAGCTAACAAAGACCCAGGTCTGTTTCCACCTTCATAGTACCTCTTAAAGTTGTTAAAACCCAAGAGGATTGTGGAAAATTGCAAGAGAATCTTGATAAATTAGGAGACTGGGCATCAAAATGGCAGATGAAATTTAATGTGGACAAGTGCAAAGTTATGCATCTAGGGAAGAACAACCCAAACTATGGTTACACGATGCAAGGTTCCACATTAGGAACCACCACCCAGGAAAAAGATTTAGGCGTCATTGTGGATAACATGTTAAAACTCTCGGCCCAGTGTGCAGCGGCAGCCAAGAGAGCAAATAGAATGCTAGGTATGATAAGGAAAGGAATGGAAAATAAAACAAAAGATATTATAATGCCTCTATATCGTTCCATGGTGAGACTGCACCTTGAATATTGTGTGCAATTCTGGTCGCCGTATCTTAAAAAGGATATAGAGTTATTAGAAAAGGTTCAGAGAAGAGCCACCAAAATGGTAAAGGGGATGGAAGGATACTCCTATGAGGAAAGGCTAAAAAGGTTAGGGCTCTTTAACCTGGAAAAGAGACGGCTGAGGGGAGATATGATAGAAGTCTATAAATTAATGAACGGAGTGGAACGAGTAAACGTAGATCGATTGTTTACGTTATCAGAATATAGAAAGACTAGGGGACATGCAATGAAGCTTGTCATGAGGCTGGAGCTAGAAAAGAAACAGTGTTGACAAAAACTCCTGATTTTCATGGAACTCAGAAAAGGCAGAGAGCGCAGTTCCAGCGCAGCTCAGCCAGAGGGCGCATGAACAATTACACAGTACCTGAAGCAACGTGCTCTAGCATTGATCACATTAATAACAAGCAGTTTCACCTGTCCTCAAACTTAGAACGTGCAAACCAGAAATCCCTTTATAAAGGAAACACTAAGCCTAAACAGCAAAAATCACAAAACAATTCCCATAATTCATACACACACTCGAACAACTACCATATGGGACACATTTACCCAAACAACCCTCCTAGATTAAATCTACATAGACTAATTCACGTAAAACAAATAAACTCACATCAAACAACCAAGGGAATATGCACCAATAACTCAACATCCCTCTCATGCATCCTTATCAACGCACGCTCGATGAAAAACAAGCTTCCCATATTTAATGACTTAATATCTGACCTAAAACCAGACATATTATGTGTTACAGAAACCTGGCTCTCCGATACCGATACAGTCTACATAAATCAACTTAATAATGAAGACTATGACACTTTCTATAAACATAGAACTAATAGAAAAGGCGGAGGTGTATTAATGATGACAAAAAAGGTACTAAGTGCCAAAACAATACAATCAAACATCGCTAACAACACAGACACATTATTAATAAAAATTGGCCTCATGAAACTCTGCTTAGTATATAGACCCCCAGACCAAAAACCAGATTGCCTTGACTCTTTTATTGATCTCCTCAGCTCATCCACTGAACAACACCCTATAATTATGCTAGGAGATTTTAACCTCCCCTCGCTACCAACATTGGACTCTAAACTATTCCTTGATACCATATCAGACATGGACTATCATCAGATAATAAACACATCTACACACATCAAAGGTGGAACTCTCGATCTTGTCCTTCTCCCTAATACACTCTTCAAACTAATTAATCCAAATTCAGTTGAATGTACACAGATACCCTGGTCTGATCACTACATTATCAAATTAAACCTTACATATCCCTTCACTAGCACTAACAATCACACCAGAAATGTCCCAACCACAAGATTTAAAAAGTTTAACAATGCAGAATTTATCGACTTAAACAATCCCCCACCTCTTATCACCTGCAACGAATTTAGATGACACTGTCAAAAACTGGCATGAAACCATCAACAATGCAGCCAAAATTAACCACACATACAAAAGGATCACCTACTCTGAGACTAATAACAAACCATGGTTCAACTCTACACTAAAACAAATGAAAAGGAATCTTAGAAAACTAGAACACAATTGGCGAAAATCAAAATTGACGATACATAAAGAAATATACAATAATCACCTCACTAAATACAAAGAAACCTTGGACAGCACAAAAAAAGAATACTATGCCAAAATACTATCAAAATCATATAACAGGCCAAGAGAGTTATTCTCCATTGTCAGAAATCTAACCAACCCTCAAACCTCTGACAGAGAAATTACTGACATCTCAGTTCAAACCTTAGCCCACCATTATCAAAACAAAGCGAAAATGCCGTCAATGTCTATAGACACTATCAACTTTTCACACCAGCCACCAGATGAATGGTCATAGTTTCATCCCATAACTAAAGAGACACTAAAAAATATCATCACCAGTCTCAACACCACAACTTCTTATCTAGATCCATGTCCAGTAACATGGATAAAAAACACGCTAACAATTTTATTACCCTACATTCTCTCAATAGTGAACCTCTCACTAACCCAAGGCTACCTCCCACCATCACTCAAACACGCACAAATACGGCCAATCCTTAAGAACAGCAAACTTGATTAAACCTTGCCTGCATCATATAGACCCATCTCAAGCATACCATTCTTGGCTAAAATAATCGAAAAAGTGGTTCAATTACAGACACAGGATTTCCTAGACTCATCTTATCCTCTTGATGAGCAACAGTATGGCTTTCGGCCCCGCCATGGAGTTGAAACACTCCTCACAGTTTTAATAGACGCGCTCCTAAGAGGGATTGACAATCATAAACAGGCCTTCATTCTACTTTTCATTGATATATCAGCTGCGTTTGATAGCGTACACCACACAATAATGCTCAATAACTTGAGACAAATAGGCTTAAACTCCACAGTACATAAATGGTTCTCATCCTACCTAAATAATAGAATGCAAAATGTAAGAGTTGGGATTCAAACCTCAACCACATATAAACAAGAAATTGGATTACCACAAGGTTCAGCGTTGTCAGCCCTACTTTTCAATATTTACATAAAACCAGTCTGCAACATTTTCAAAAAATTTGGAGTAAAATATCATCTATACGCAGACGATATTATGATGTATATTCCATTCACGATACCCAACCTACCGCTTCAAATCCTATCGGACTGCTATAATGAAATCACAACTTGGCTAAAAGCACAAAACCTCCACATAAATCACACTAAAACTGAAGTTCTGATTGTGACCAAAAACAAATCCTATATCCCCCCAACACACATAAGACTTCAAAACCAAGAAATTAAAATAAAAAAGGAAATAAGATATCTAGGCGTTATATTAGACACTCACCTTACGATGGAAACACACATTAGCAACACAATAAAGAAAATTTATTTCAAACTCAAAACCCTCAAACAACTTCGCCCGCTTGTATTTACAAAAGACTTTATCAACATAATCCAGGCCACCATAACTCCACATTTTGACTTTGCCAATCTAATTCTAATAGGCATTTCAAAACAAAACATCAAACGATTGCAACTAGCGCAAAACGCAGCGGCCAGAATCATATTGAAAATTAACTCACTCCAACACATATCACCAATACTAGCCTCACTCCATTGGCTACCAATTCAAAGTAGAATAATCTACAAAACAATAATAACTTCATTCAAGGCATTATATGATATGGCCCCGACTATGCTATGTAACTTAATACACAAAGAACCATCTAAGTCCACACACAGAAAAGGACAATTGAACAGAATAAAGATCCCGAAAGATTATACAAGAGCCCATAAATCAACAAACAACAGAGCCTTTTCCCACATAGCCCCAACTATCTGGAATTCCATCCCAGAGGAGCTACGAACACTAACGGAGATCATGGAACTCCGCAAAAAACTGAAAACTTATCTGTTCACCAAATACTATAACATAGATAACTCATTACCTGCTTTAGACAAAGGTTAAACAGGTATTTGTCTGCCTCAAGCAAAAACCCCTTTAACCCACACAGATAGCACACACACATGATCATCTTACAGCTTATGTCCTTCACTTCCATGTATATATATACATATATAAAATTGTATATAGTTTTTTTCTGTTCTGTATTATCTCACATTGTTTAGACTGTATACTCTACTTATAATATGATGTTCCTTGTAAATATGTTCTGTTATAATTATGTTCCTTGTAAATATGTTCTGTTATAAAGGCTAAACAGGCTTCTGGCTGTTCCTATTAAAATCCTTTCACCCAACATAGCTCTTATAGTCACGCCCCTTGATGACTCCACATCTTATGCCCTTTTACTCCCATATGTGTATGTATGTGTATGTGTGTGCATATATGTATGTATGTATATATATATATATATATGTGTGTATATGTGTATGTATGTGTGTATATATATATATATATATATATATATATATATATATATATACACATCTATATATATATATATCTGTAAATAGTTTATTCTGTTATGTTATGTTATGTTCACATTGTTAGATTTATATTATGACGTTCCTTGTAAATTTATATTCGGTTAATTATACTAACATTGACGTTCCTTGTAAAACAACTTGCATTGTTAAGTGTTGTTCTCTGTAAACCGCAACTGAACTGTGGAAGATGCGGTATATAAATGTGTATAAATAAAATAATAAATAAAATAATGATCAGTGATAGAGAAAGAGGAGAAGGAACAAGGAGAGAAACAGGAGGAGGCAAGAGCAAGTGCTGGGAAAGTGGCAAGAGCGAGGTCAGAAGGACCGGCAGCAGGACCAGTGAGAGAAGCCTGGAAGAGGAAGGCTTCCATGTGCAGCCAACTCAAGGAGACAGAATCCAAAAGAGGTATTCTCAAAGGGATAAAGTCCAGAGAGGCCAAAGGTATTGGAACGGAGTCCAAAGCCAAGCAAACCAAAGAAGCAGCTTGCCTGATGAAAGCAACTCTCCTAGCCCAAGTAAGTCTCCTATGCTAAACCAGAAAGGCACAAGGAAAGGAGATTCCTTCTACAGTGATACTTATGCCAAGAAACACAGAGAGTGGAAATCCACGTCAGGTTTTCCTGGTAACTCTGATTGTAGAGCAGTGCACAGAACAGCTTGTCAGCCTGAGAAGCTACGTCGTAAGCTGAGTACTGGGTGTGGCAGCCTACAGAAGCCAAGGTATGAAAAGCCTTTCATTATAAGGGAAAGTTTAAGTGATGAAAACCTTATGGAAATAGATAAGCCTCAGAAAGTTAGAAGAAGTAAAGCTAACCTTTTAAAAGTACTTCCCAACAGTGTGATAAGGAAGTTGTATGAGAAACAGAAGAACCCCTGTGAGGAGTTAACAGACACTGAAGACAGTCATAGCATTGAAGAACGGAGTGACCCAGAGTCAGTGGACTTTGATTGTGAAACCAGTGTTCCCATTCCTCAGAGTGAACCAATGGAATGTAACTTTTGTTCAAGAACTAGCTTGATTGCCTTGCTAGTTGTATAGAGAAAAGAGAACTCTGCATATGGTGAAGTTGATAACCATTTGTTTCCTGATGTTAATTTCTATTGATTTAAAAGAAGCCTTAACCCAGTTAAACAGTTAATTGTGAAGCCTACAACCCTTAACTGTTTATTTAACGGTGGAACCTTTTTGTTAAAGGAAAGAATTTCCTTCATTTTCCTTTGTGTCTTATTGAACCTAAGCGTTGACCGGGGAAATAAAGCCTTATTACCCTACACTTTGGCGTAGATTGTTCTTTATAAGGAGTTCTGCACTACAAGTGGCCTAGTGGTTGGGGCAAGGTACCTCAGGCCGGAAGGTCAGGGGTTCAAATCCCACTAGAGGACAGCAACCTTGGGCCGAAAGGACTGGGGTTTCTAGTCCCACAGGTGCTCCTTGTGGTCTTGGGCAAGCCACTTAACCCTCCATAGCCCATGTTCCCTGTAAAATAGTTATCTCCAAGTTATAATGCCCTGTTCAATGTAATTTCAGTTTGTTCAATGTAAACCGCACTGATGCAGAATAGCGCGGTATATAAGAGAATATAAATAAATAAATAAATAAATAAAAGGACCAGAATCCTCCTGGTCCTTCAGCTCAACCACTCCTTAAAATAAATTAAATGTCACCAGACGCCCTTATTTACTACGCCAGTGGGGGCGCCTGGGGACAAGCTACAGGGTAAACTATTTAAGACTAATAAAAGAAAATATTTTTTCACTCATTCTGGAATTTGTTACCGGAGGATGTAGTAAAGGCTGTTAGTGTAGCTGGTTTTAAAAAAGGTTTGGACAAGTTCCTGGAGGAAAGGTCCATAAACCATTATTAAGAAGGGACCCAGGATATCAATGCTTGACCTAGTAGAAGCATTGCAGAACCTGTGTCTTTTGGGGAAACTGCTAGGTACGTATGACCTAGATTGGCCACTGTTGGAATCAGGATACTGGGCTTGATGGACCTTGGTCTGACCCAGTATGGCATATCTTATGTTCTTATGTTCTTACCTGTTTAGTACATCACTTTGATTTCTCAATTTGCTCTGCCTGCAAGGCTCCGATCATCTGAAGAGCTCAAGTTTTGCCGAAGCAGTCTTTTTCGTTTTGCTGCTCTGCCTAATTTGCATTTGCCTTGATATCCTGAGTTTCTTCTTATACTGTAGCTCATGTATGATGTACAGCGCCGTACCTAGCCCTGTGCGAGCGGAGCAGCCGCATAGGGCGCAAATGATTAGGGGCGCATTTGAGGTTGCTGGATAGTGGGGCTGAATATTTGACTCAGTGAGGTTTGTCTGGTTAACAGGTCCCGCTAACCAGACAAACTTTAAATATGTATGTATTTATTTAGCTATTTTTATATTGTACACCATGCTATCTCAGAGTCCAAATGAGTTACAGATTAACAAATTTCAAACTAATACATATAACAAGAAAGTATATTGGGCTCAGGGTCTTTTATTATCAATAGGTTGTTTCTAGTCATCCTCCACGCTTCCACAGGACCCATGAAAGAGTAGACAGGACAGCGACCTGATATAGCACTGGTCAGAATATCACATTTCTTGACTCACAGCATCACCTCATGCTACAAAAAAGTCTATGCTGCTCTAAGAGTTATGGTGGTGGGAGAAGAAAGTGTAATCGTGTGCCCTTGGAAATTGCTCCCTCCAAACATCGTGGAAATCCAGTTGCAAAAGATCCTTCATGAAAAACTTAGGGGCCAGGGCGGCTCTATAATGAGACAGAGTGAGGCAGCCGCCTCAGGCTGCAAAGTTTTGGGAGCAGCAAAAAATGCCCCCCAAAACTTCCAAGTGGCCGTCGTCTCACTCTGCCTTCTATGTAAAAAAGAAATCAAGTGGACCAGCTGCTGCTGCCGCCATCTCTATTTCTCCCAGGTTGGCAGCGGCAGAATCATCAAAAAAACCCCCTCCCCGTCCCTGCCCCAGATCTGAGGACAAGCAGCGACGTCGAGCTATAAAGGAAAACAAAAGTGGATGGTTTCAAGACTCTGATGTGCTTGTATGTCACTGCTGGTTCTGCCCACTTCTGACACAAACAACATCATCAGAGGGGACGGGACCCATCAGGGTCTTACAAGCATGCTGGAGTTGCAAGAGCCTGCGCTTTCATGCTTTTCTTGTCAGAGGGGGGCGGAACCAGCAGGGACTTACAAGCACGCCGGAGTCTTGAAGACCCTGTGCTTTTGCTTTCCTTTTTTCTTCCCCCCCCCTTTTTTTTAAAGTCACCGCTACCAATGATATTGAGAGAGGCATCAGCGGCGGTGGCAGCAGGAAGGGAGACGGAGGTGGATGACAGATGCTGGACAATGCGGGTGGGGGCAGGAGGACAAATGCTGGACATGGGGGAGAAAGCAGGAAGACAAATGCTGGACACGAAGGGGGAGTAGGAGGACACATGCTGGATCAGGGCCAGCACTACCCAGTAAGATGGGTAAGCGCAGTAGGGGGGCGCTGATGTCAGGAGGAAGCTGTTGCTAGCTGCCCGTCTCCCACTACCCATTCTGCAGAGTGCTGGTTGCTTAGTGGAGACCCTGCCCACGGGACACACTGCTCCCACAGGCAGAAGGCTGTGAGAGGCCGCAATCACTACTCACAGCTTTCTGCCTGCGGAAGCAGCATATCCCACGGGCAGGCTCTCCACTAAGTCGCAGGTCATCCCGAATAGGGAGTGGAGGCAGGTAGCTAGCGATGGTGCCCTCCTGATGTTGGGTCTGAGGTCGTGGCTTGCATAGCCCCTGCCCATAGGATATGCTGCTCTGCGGGCAAGCTCTGTCCCTTCTACATACAAGGGGTGGACATGGGGGGGGGGGACATTGGGAAGAGGAATGGACATGAGGGGGATTGGGAGATGGATGTGGATGAACACGGAGTCAGAAGGGAAATGCTGGATGTGTGTGTGTGTGTGGTGGGGGGAAATAGGGAGGCAACGGGGATAAGATTGAGGGGGGCTAGGGAGATAAAGGGAGATACTGGACATGGGAAAGGACATGGGGGAAGGGGCATAGGGAGAAGCAAGGAGGGGAGATGGAGTGGTGGTGTTGGCCAGGAGGTTATAGGGAAACTATGGGAAAATGCTGGACTTAGGGAGGGGGAGACAGAGAGGAGATGCTGGACACAGGGTAATAAGGTGAGACGGAAATGCAGGACATGGGGGTAATAGGGAGAGAGAGAGGGGGAAGATGGACATGGGGTAAATAGGTCGAGAAAAAGACAGAGAGATGCTGGACATTGAAATAATAGGGAGGGGATGGTATGGTATGGAGATGGGGTAGATGCTCGTTGCAGGGGATAGGAAGGGAGAGGACAGACATGGAAGAATAGGGGGAAAGAGTGGAGGTACTGGACGGAGTGAAAGAGAGAGCCAGAGAGAGAGAGAGAGACACTGGTGGGGAGTGAGAGATCTTAGTCATGGAGGGGGAGAGAGAGTGAGCAAAAGACTGGGGAATAATGGACCAGAGAAGAAGAGCTGGGAAATTTATTTATTTATCAGGATTTTTTAAATATCTTTTTATCATTTCAGTCAAAGCAGTTTACATTGTAACTTAACTTGGTCATGTACATTAAACACGGACACTGATAACTTGGATTTTTTTCTGAGACAATAGAGGGTTGAGTGACTTGCCCAAGGCCACAAGGAACACTAGTGGGAATGGAAGGACTGGAGTGAAAATTGAAAAGCAGTAGACGGTGTAAAAAAGAGGGAGATTGAGAAATGGATAGCAAGAAGCAGTGAAATCTGGCTGGACAGAGAGAGGGAGAAATAAAAAGAAGAAAGCTGAAAGGAAAAAAAATCAAAATCCAAGATGGAAGGAAGTACAGAAAACAAAAGGAGAGACAAGAAATGGCAGATGGACTAGAAACCGTAGAAAACAGAAGCCTTAGATCGGAACCAGTATGACCAGAGAATAAAATGGTCAGACAACAAAGGTAGAAAAAATAATTTTATTTTCAATTTAGTATTGGACTGTGCTGTCTTTATATGTTACACAATATGGGGAACTGCATCTCTTCTTTTTTTCCTGAAGATTTTAGATTTATTAATCACCATTACCAAATCTGAGCTCAAGACAAGTTCCAAACAGGGACGTAAGTTATTTCTATGCCCAAATTGGCTCACAATTTAAGTTGTATCTAAAACAAATGGAGGATGAAATGACTTGCCCAAGTTCACAAGGAGTGTTGGTGAAAGAAGTGGAATTTGAATCCTGGTCTCCCTGTTTGTCAGCTCACTGCTATAACCATTAGGCTACTCCTCCACTCCACCTACAGATCACTCAGATCACATTATTTTTTTTATCAACTGCTGCCAAGAACTATGGCCTTTATTGTAGGAGTATGCATAGTAACTGCTGATATAACTGCATGCTATTTTACAAAAGCCTCTGCGTTCTGCAGATCGTATTGTAAAATACTGTCCTAATTCTCCATGTCCTGAGGTGAACGTGGGAAATCCCCTTCCCATGTCTTTTCTAAGATAACATGTCACATGTACAGGAACCATAGTCAGCACCTATGAGCATAATTCATGCAGATATGCACCAAAATTGGGTCCATATATGTGCCAAGACAGCATCGTTGAATATAGGCATGATTTGAATGGTTCAAATTATTTTCTAGACATCCTGCTCAAAATTTACCTTATAGGTTAATTTCTTTTTCTAAAAATCTGTTTATTCAAAATATACACAACACACCCGGCGTATGAGTACACTTACACATTACTGGAAGTAGAAATTTGGACAGTGCACAACAGAATAATACAGTGACAATCCAAAAACTGTTACAACTCCAAGTGCTTGTCCATCTCAAATCAACAACATTTTCTATTTTATTGCATACTAAAATTAACAGTGCCAACATTATGAGCAGTAAACATACTGACCAATCAAAATCATCCCCATCAACCTCCCCCCCTCCTCTCCTCTCCCCTCTCCCAACCCAACAACCTTAACATCTTAAACCTGTAACTCCTTGGATCTTCCTCCTCCTCATATCCCTAACCCCCCCCCCACCCACCTATAACCCAAGTAGATCTAAGCCCTCTCCGCCCAACTCTCCAATATAATGCCAAGCAGTCATACAAGCTTCACAAGGTCAGCACCTCATTCTGGGCTCGTGGGGCTAGGCACTGAATATAATCCCTCCAGATTAACAAAAAAGTCTCCACCCTCCAAAGATGTCCTTGGGCAGCTAAATGCTCCATCAACATCAACCCGTAGAAGCAGTTCTGCCACTCCCACACCAAGGGTGGTTCGTTGTCTCGCCAGTGCTTTAAGACCAGCTGCTTCCACGCAACACATGCTTTCCATAGCAGAAGAAGGGCCCCCTCCCCCTGCAACAGGCTCCTTGCAGATCATCAAAAAATAGCAGTGTGTGGGGGTAAGCACCACCGTTTGACCTATCAGTCCAGTCAACTGCTTCTGCACTTTACCCCAGTATTGCTGGATCTGATCACAAGTCCACCACATATGTCCCAGTGTGGCTGGCAGTGGTCACTCTGCGCACCAGGGGCAGTTGCCTTCCACCTACAGCCCTATACGTACTGCCCTGGCTGGGGAAATATATGCCTGACACAATGCCTTATATTGGAGTTTTTACAATCGAGCCCTTGAACCAGTGCCGGGATTCGTGCTACTGCACGAAGCAGACACCCCAGATCTAGGGGCAGTCCCAGTTCTTCCTTCTTCCAGGCCTCCATCATCGCATAGTCTTGCACTTGAAGCCAGGCATTTTGCTTGTGGTAGTAAAGCAAGATGAACAAGAGCTCATGATCTTCAAACTCAAAAAAGTCCTCCACTTTGGCACTTGCTGCTGTCGACAGGGCCTCCTGCAGCAGCGACCCTAATAGTGCCGCAGTTGCAGGTACGCAAAGTGCTGGGTCCTGCTGAGCCCAAACTCCTCCTGCAAGCTCTGAAATAGTAAGATCTCCCCCGTGTCGCCCAGCAGCTGACCTATGCGGCGCAACCCTGCCAGCTCCCAATGCCAAAATGGATACAGACCCATTCTAAAGGGAAAGTTGCTGCCCCCCTGAGGGGCACGTATCGGGACACCTCTTGAGACTACTTCCATTGAGTGGTGAGGCACAGCCAAGACCCCCCTCACCGATGTCAAGAGCAAGCTCCTACGCAAGTACTCATGCACATGTTAGACATTCCCATGTAATACCGCCAAAAGACTCAATGGGGACTCAAACTTCCTCCAGTTCATGCAGAATTGTTCCCCAACCAATCTTGTTCATGCCGAAGCAAACACACTCAATTATACAATCGAAGATCCGGCAGGCCCAAGCCTCCCCATCGCCAGTCATCCTGAAGATGAGCGTAAGCCACCCGCACTGTCTTGCCCTGCCAAAGAAACTCATGCAGCTCTCTTTCCAGAGCCCCAATATCCTTCTGGCGCAGCCAGTATGGCAACATTTGAAGCACATAGAGAAGCCTAGGAAAGAGGGTCATGTGGAAGGCTGCTACCCTCTCCATTAAAGACAAGGGTAAGGGAGGGTAGCAATTTAAGTTGTAAATATCGTAGCACACTCCCAAAGTTGTCACCATAAAGCTTCCGTGGGTCCCTAGTGAGCTAAATGCCTAGATACCGGAATTGGGAATCTGCCGATTGCAGTGGAAATCATAGACCCCACTCTGTATGCAACACCCCAAAAACGTTGAGTGCCTCTGACTTCCCCATATTAAGTTTGAACCCTGATAAGACCCCGAAGTCCTGAAACATCTCAGTAGTAAGGGCAACGGGGATCGCGGGGTCCGTAAGATGCACAGGCAGATCATCTGCAAACGCTGACAATTTAAATTTAATGCGCCCATCCGGACTCCCTTTATCTTGCATCAATCTGAAATCCCCTGCAACAGGGGTCCAAAGAAAGGACAAATAATAAAGGGGACAGGGGGCAACCCTGATACGTACCGCATTGTAACTAGAAAGGGTCTGCAACTGAGTCATTGAGCAGAATCGATGCAGAGGGATTGCAGTACAGAGACCAGACTCCCCTCAAAAAAGACTTCCCCAGCCTGTATTCCGGCAACCCTATAAACAGATAGTCCCACTCCACCTGGTCAAACACTTTCTCTGCATAGAAGCTAATCAATAACGAGGGCTGCTGATAGGCATGGACCCACTCCAACGAGCCTATAATCCTATGCACATTTCCCACGGCATAGCAACCATGGATAAATCCCACCTGGCTCTCATGCACAAGACCTAGAAGGAATCAAACCAATCTTTCAGCTAATATCTTAGCAAAGAATTTGAGATCGAAGTTGATCAAAGAGATAGGCCTATTAGATTCTGCTTTCTCAGTGTTCTTCCCCAGTTTTGGTATGAGAGAGATGTATGCTCTGTAACCTCAGGCGGGCAATTCCTCCCTCCAACCGACCCTGAAATAGGTCCACCAGGGGTGCAACTAATTGGGTTTGCAGAAGTTTGTAAAACTCCACACTGATCCCATTGGGCCTTATAACATTGCGCTTATTTAATACCATCCTGCACTTCTTCCCCTGTTATCAGTGCCCCAAGCTGTGCAGCCTGATCTTCAGAGAGGCAGGGGAGAGTGCCCTGACAGAGGTATTCCCACATCTGATGAGAGGAGACCCTGAGACCCATGTAAACTTGTTGATAATAAGCCCTAAAAATCACCCCCATTTTCCCCATCCCCTTTTGGAGGAACCCATTCCCATCTCAGAGTGCCACGACCCGACGCGACCCCCGTATCCCTTTGAGACAATGAGCCAACAGTTTCCCTGGAACAGTAGATATCTACTATATTATTGGGACTTTTTAGCCCTCTGATGTAGTACCTCGTTAAGGGCAGCCTGAGTCTCCAAAGGTCTAGCCCTATTTGCTCCTCGTCCAGAGCGTGCAAATTGCCAATGGTCCTCCACTACCTGCCATTCCAACCAAAGGACCTGTGCTGTCAACATCTTATGGCATCGGACCACATAGGCTATAATTTCTCCACAAAGAATGACTTTTGCGGCCCCACAGTACACTTCGGGCGTTTCACGATGTTGGGCATTATGACAGTCATAGTCCTGCCACTTTTCTAGGAGATAGGGTTAAAATTGGGGACCCCAATATAATTTCAAGGGAAATCGCTACACTCTCATTGCCCTTTCTCAGCCCCCTCCAATCCATGTCCACCCAGATCAACGTATGATCAGAAAGTTCACCAGGGCCGATAAGCATGTCTACCACTTTTTCAAATATAGTGGCCAAGATAAGAAGATAGTTGATCTGAGCACTCATCCCATACACTCGTGACAAGTGGGTATAATCCCACTCAGATGGTCAGAGTAGGCACCAGAGATCCACTAGATCCATACGATGTTTAAACTGCTGGAGAGTCCACATCTCACCTGCTCATGCACCCTTCCCACTCTGCGTGAGGTCTAGCAGAGGGTCTGGCACCCCATTCAAATAACCTCCCAGCACCATGTGTCCCTCTGGAAACTGTTCTAGTTGCAAAGCTAGTTGGACATAAAACCATGCCCCATGCACATTAGGGCCATCTACATTGCATAAAACAATCAGAGCCCCTTGGAGTTCCCCACTTAGGATAAGAACCCGTCCCTCCTCATCTGACAAGATTGAATCGCATCTAAAGGAAACCTTTTTGTAAATCAAGATAGCCACCCCCCCTTTTTGCCCCACTGCAGGGGTCCAATGACTTGTCCCACCCAATCTCTTCAAAGTTTTGCATGCTCTACAGCATCCTGATGAGCCTCTTGAAGGAATGTTACCTCATAGTGCTGATGTGCAAGTGCCTGAAGAACCTTATAATGCTTAATTGGTATTCCCAAGCCCCACACATTCCAAGAGGTGACCTTTAGCCTGAATCCCAACAAGGGAACCCTACAAAGCCATGTGTACTACTAGTAGAGGGTGTGGGACCCTCCCAGCCTAAAGTCCCACTACCCGTCTCTCCTGAGGAAACTGCAACTCCCTGCTGCCCTGCCCAGCCTACCTGATTACCTCCCAGCCCAGCCCACCCCATCCCATCCCCATCCCCATCCCCCCTCCCCAACCCCCTCCTGACCTCTGTCTGCATCCCTACCCATCCTTTTGTGGCCACTACTGACATGTTGGGCCCCCCCCCACACTTCATCTCCCTTGCCTCCCTGCCCAATCCCCCATCACTCAGCTGCATACATACATTCCGTAACCCCATTCCTCCACCCCACTTGCACACACACACACACCCCTCCCCTTCCCAAACTGCTGTGCCGTCTTTCACCCATTTACCCCACCATATGCCCACCTGCCCACCCACAGACAAACCACCAAATAACAAGCAAACATCCAACACCCATCAGGAAGCAAGAGCAACAGTTTCCATCAAGGCATTGCACAGTCACTGAGTTTGTTCAAGTCTTCAGGTGCTGTGCATCAAGGTTCAAACCTCACACTGTATCAACTGCCACCTCCAGTGACAGTTCCTCCTTGGTGGACAGCCAGGTGAAACTGCTGCTGCCCCAAATCCCAAGGATATAGTCCCAGCCAGAGAGGCCATCCGGACAGGTCGTCCTATCCACAAGGGGGCCGGGATCTAGAGCCTCCCACACTGACCTGGAGAAACAGCGGAAGCCCCCCCCCCCCCAACTAGAGCCAGATCCACATATCAAGGGGGGAAGAGGAACCAGTTGCAAAGGCAGACCATCCTCAGTGCACAGGTGGTCTCCTCCCTCACCCAGGTTCTTCTGATGTTACTCACTTAGCTGTGCCGACCAAGGGTGGGGGTCCAGGCTTCACACAAAGGTGAACACAGCGTCTACAGTATTAAATACTTTGTTCACTCCATTATGAGAAATCCGCAAATTGGCTAGGTATTGCAAAGTAAATTGGACTTTAGCAGCCATCAGTGTCTGACAGATGCCAGAAAACGCTCAGCTCTTCTCCACTGGCTCAACTGGGTAGAATAATTCTGGAAAATCAGTATCTTATGTCCTTCATGCTGCAAAGAGTTTTGACCCTGCACTGCACGCAGCACCTTATCTTTTTGTATGAAATTCAAAAATTTAGCTATTACCATTCTGGGCTGCTTATCTGTATCATGCCAGGGACCCAGGCGATGGGCCCATTCAATGATCAAAGGGCCACAGTCCTCACCCAGGGCCAGCACTAGTGGCAATAATGTTTCCAGATAGCCTCTGAGTTCTGCTTCTGTCACTGACTGTGGAATGCCCACGAACCGGAGGTTATTCCTCCAGCTATGATTTTCTAAATCATCAATTTTATCTGCTTGTTGTGCCACCAAGCCCTTCAACACCTGCAGCTCCTGGACCGCCTCCTCTGCACTTCCAATTCATTTTTCAGCCTCCTGAAGCCGTCCTCCCAACCCATCTAGCGCTTTGGTAACCATGTCCAGCTTCCCCATCACCATGTGGAAGCATTCCGTGGAAGCACCCCATTAAAGCTCCCATGACCACTGCAGTGACTTTGTCCACCAAGGCGTTCCTTGCCGGCGACTGGCTGTGCTTAGTAGTGCCTACTCTCGCTCATTCCTCTCCAATTTCATGGCAGCACGACTCTAGAGCCCCATGAAAATGAGCGAGTCCGATGCGGAGATAGTTTACTGTCTGGTTTCCTGGTTTGGGGGGCCAACAAGCCTCCTTAGCAAGCTTCATGGAGTGAGAAGGGCCCCGGACAGCAAGCTTTGCACTCCTGCTTGCCCTCAGCACATCACGTCACCTCGCTGCATCTCTTTTATTTTGCTGGTGTTGCACCACATACGGAGTCTGGCTTCTTGGGGTTTCAGTTTAATTTTTGTTTACATATTTTTATTTTTAGCTTAGGTTGTAGTCATTTATTTTTAGTTTAAGTTGTGGTACATTATTCTGAACTTGGTGAAGGTCTGTGTTCAGAGTCTGTGACCGAGGCCAGGTGTTCCATTAACATGGAGTTTGTAGATAGGGATCTAATCTGTACTGTAGTAATTTGATTTGTTCAGCTTTTCAAATGGGTGTATGGCTGATCTAGGGCCTGCTGCAGTATTTATAGTGCTGCTTTTTTCTGGGTAGACCCCCTTGTTACATATGCTTTGGAAGTTTATGCTCATATGATATGGTAGATTTGGCTTTGTAGATCTTAGGTGACTTTTGTAGGGTTTTATATTAGTTTACAATATGCCTGGTACTGGAGAATGTTTGTTGTTGTTGGTGAGATGACTAGAATCAGATTTTATTTTTAACATATTGAGTTCTGTAGGTGAATGTCCTACTTCTGTTCTGCACCAATTGTTGAGGGAGAGGTTTCTGTGGATGCAGAATATACGAGTATATTCAAAAAGAAAAGGCAAAAACCATAACGCAGCTTATAACAAAATAAAATAAGCTATAATGTAGGTACTTGGTATTCGAACATCTTTTATTTCCTTTGTTTTTTTGTGGAATATATATTTACATTTACTCCATGCTGGTCCAATGAGCATTGTCAGGAGATATGTTGAGGTTGCCAAGCCCTTCTTGGTGTTTGTTGGAGTGGGAGGTGTTGTGTTGGGGTCACAAAGTTCCTCTTGATTTTCAGAGGGTGGGAAGTGCTGTGTAGGGACCACTGAGCCTCTGTTGTTTTTGTGAAGGTGGAAAATGCTGTATTGGGGTGCCATGTTGCTCTTGTTTTTGTGAAAATGGGAGGTGCTGTATGGGTGCTGTTGAGCCCCTCTTATTTGGCATATTTAGGAGTGTGTTTCCTAAACTCTGCACTGGTAACATATGTGTGGGTCACATTACCAGTGTGGGCCATAGGCTTAACTGCAGGGAGACAATTACATCCCCCTGGTGTTATCGCATTTCAATGTGGCAAAACGGCTGCCGGAGCAATTAAGGCCACCCACTGAGAGTTCTTTTTTTGCCTCACTCTGGAGTAAAGTATAATTTTGGGAAAGAAATTCTGAAAAACTAAAAGTAATGGGTAAAAGCATGGAACTTACTCCTTAGTGTAGCTGGAAAGTGACCATGCTATTCTTGCTTTTCTCTCATCAGTTTTGATTATAGTTTCTAGATGTACATTGACTGCATGGTTATGTTTTTGCTTCCTTCTTCTGTACAAAATCTTTCTCTTTTTGTCACTGAGTAAAATATTTCTGAGCTGTCTATACAACTGAGTATACGAGGTATTTCTTTTGATCCATATCTAAAATTTAGCGTGCTCTTGGACTATCCCAGCTTGTTCATAATGATGTGAAGCGTTTACTGCTCAGTTCTTATTTTTATTCTGGCTATGCATTTGCCCCTCCATTGCAATTTTCTTACAACATTGGATTTGAAGGAGAAATACTAACATTACGTAAAAAAGAGTTCACAAAGGCATTTTGGGAAATGAAGGGTGGGGTGTAGCCAACATTAATAGTAATGAGGGAGGGGGTGCCAATTTATAGGTTGCAGGGTGGCACCAGAAACCCTAGCACTGGCCTTGTTCTGGACAACAGGGGGGGGGGGGAGAAGCTGGAGGACAAATTCTGGCCATGGAGGGAGAGAGGAGAGAGGGCAGATGCTGGCCATGGGATGAGGAGCATATGGTGGAAGAAAATAGGGGAAACTGCAGATGCTGGACATGGGAAGGGGAAGGAAGTGCAGATGTTGCACATGGGGGCATGGGCAACAGATGCTGGACATGGTATGGGGAGATAGGGCAGATGCTGGATGTGGGGGCATGGATGGCAGATGCTGGGCATTGTGGGGGAGAAAGGGCAAATGCTAGACAAGGAAGGTGAAGGAAGAGATGGAGAGATTCTGGGAACAAGAGGAGAGATGCTGAGCATGGGGGGAGGGAAAAAGAGAGGAGAGATGGTGGGCTCTTGGTGGGGAGGAAGAGAAATAGGAGAACATGCTAAAGGGAGGGAAGAGGTGAAATGCTGAACATGGGGTGTGGATAGATGGTGGACACTGGGGAATGGAGAAAAAGAGGGATATATTGAACACGGGGCAGAAATAGGGGGAGGGCGGAATGGTGAACGTGGTGAGGTGAAAAAAAGGAGATGAGAGGCTGGATGGAAGAGAGAGAGGGAGAGATGCTGGATGCAGTGGGAGGAAGGGATAGTTAGACTGGGGGAAATAAGAGTCTGGGGAAGGCTGTGTTAGGAGTTGAAAAGTGGTAGATGCAGTATTAAGGGGGGGATGAGATAATAGAGACAGAGAAAAATAAATAGAAAAAAAGTTGAAAGGAAAACATAAATGGCAGAGATGTAAGGAAGTGAAGAAGGCAGGAGGGGAGAGAAGTGACAAGCTGGAGACCCTAGAAAACAAGATAAGAGAAGACAGAGGAAAGCAGAAACCAGAGACTTGAGATCAACATGATTAGAGAATAAAATGGCTATTCAATAAGGGTAGAAAAATTAATTTTATTTTCAGTTTAGTGATCGGAATGTCAGTTTTTGGAATTTACATGTTCTGTCTATATACTTTGCACATTACAGGGGCATATGCATCTCTTTCTATTTTACGGGTGTTGAATTGCATGCAGGGATATAGCCAAGGATGGGCGATGGTTCCTTCACTAAGAAATTAGGCCTACCTAGTCAGCCGTAGCAGAACAGTCGAATGAGAGGATAACTAGAGGCAGTGTCAACATTCACTGCTTTGTGCTCATACATGTTAATCCCAGGCCCAGGACCAGTGTAACCCTTATTCCTGCTGCTCCAGCCCCCCCCTCCCACTAGCACTGCCGCAACTGACACTCTGGTACCTGCAGCAGCAGTAATGACATTAAAACACGGTGCTTAACTAAAGCCTTCAATGCTTTGCTTTAATCAGCCACTTCTGCCCTCAACAACGCAGACTTACGGTTTGCATGCAGGCAGAAGCTGCTGGTCAAAGCGCAGCATCGGAGGGTTTGAGTAAGTGCTGTGTTTTTATGTTACTGTCACTGTGGGCTGCCCTCAGAATTTTGCACTCTAGGCGATTGCTTACTTTGCCTAAGGGGTAGTGCCTGCCCTGCCCAGGCCCCACCAAAGAATCTGTCCTGGCTATGCCACTGATGCAGAGCCTGGCTTCTTTGGGTTTCAGTTTAATTTTTGTCTACATATGTCTATTGTTAGTTTGTGGTGAGGATCTATCTGTGTTCTGCATGTGTGACTGAGGCTACGTGTTCTGTTAGCATGCAGTTTCTATGCAGAGATCTGTAGTAATCCGGCTTGTTCAGTTTTCTGAATAGTGTATGAATGTTTAGGGGCCCATTGCAATATTAATGGTGCTACTCTTTTCTGGGTAAGGTCCTTGCGTGAGTTTTGGCAGTTGATGCTACGAGTATTGTGGTATGGTAGATTTTCTGTATAGGTCCTGAGTATTAGTTCACAATATGTCCAGTACTGGTGAGGGTTTATATTGCTGCTAACTGAGATGGCACCAGAATCAGAAATTATTTTTTGGTATGTTGAGTTCTGTGGGAAATGTTCTAGTTCTGCTTTGTTTCCCATTGCTGGGAGAGGGGTTTCTTTGGATGCAGAATATATGTTCAAAAAGAAAAAGTAAAAACCACAGCACAGTTTAAAATGACAAAATACAATTAGTTATAATAAGTTTATTTATGTGTTATAAAGCATGCCATGGTTCTCGCTTTTTATTTTTGCTCCTTGGTCTTGATCACCTTGCATCTCCTTTGTCTTTTGCAGAATATATATTTACATTAAATACCATACCAGTCCAGTGTGAAGTATCAGGAGTCTGTATGTTTTATATTAGATTCTCAGGCTAGATAATTCAACTGCTACAATTTTTGCTGCATATAAACATCATTCCAATGTTTAAAAAAAAATCTAGCCTGGGAATATATTGCTTTCTTTATTCTTGGGGCAACCACCTGACCAGTGTTCTGAGTGAGGGGACCCCCGTGTTCCCTGATTAGAGCTCTGGGGAAGCCCTTCTGTTTGGCTGCTGGGCCGGAGCTCATCTCTCACCTCAGGCAGCAGATTGTCTTGAGTCACCCCTGCTTAAGGGATCACAGTGGGGATATACAAGAGCTAGAATGGTTTAATGCTGGGTTGAAGCATACTTTCCATTCTCTATCCTTTATCATATTAGCGATATCAAAGTTTCACAGGGTCAAAAACAGCTCCATGTAGGACTCCCTGACCTGTGAGCTGAGCCCAAAGAGTTTTACTAGTGTAAGATTTTGTCCATATAGAGAGCCCTCCAGTATGAGGTATCTCCCTACTGGATCTTTAAAGGAACAGGAAACAGCAGAAGCACCTTGTGAATCAAAATGCATACTCAAGTTCTTGACTGTTACAATTATTTGCAGCAGAATAAGTCTGGCTCACGTAGTCTCTACTTCGTTTTTCATGCTCTAGTTTTGATAAATGCTTCTCTTATAAGAATGAAATATGTGTTTTTCAGTGCTTAAGGCACTGAGAGACCCTTAACGTTTAGAGATATTTGTTTAACCACAGAAACCATTTAGAGTTAAGCCCGATTCTTTCTATGACAGAATACAGGAAATCGCCAGTCTATTAATATAGCTAACGTTAGCATCTCTACTATCGTGAGCAGAACATGAGTGAGGGATTAGTCCCCTTTCAAAAAAGCAGTCACTCCAATGTGCCATTTTGCCAGTTTTTGTAAAAAACCCCAAACCATTCTGCTAAAAACACTAAACAAACATAAACCTTTAAAGCAAGCCCGGAAGAAGAAATATAAACGTCTCTCACAAGAGAGACATACATATAACTTCAGGCAATTTCCATAACCATACAAACCATTCATCTACACATACACTTGTAGTCTCCCTTCAACTCAGCCAGTTCAACACTATAACTGTTTCCCTTCCCCTCCTTCACCCACCTCCTTGTAGAACCCTCTCTCCCAGACAAACAAAAGGCCCTTCTCCCCACCTATTGAGGGCCATATCATAGTCAAAGGCCCCTCTCTCCATCTCAGCTGGGCCAGGCATATTATACTGCATAATGCCTGCCCAAAACCTGCATAACTTTAACAGCAACAAATAAGTCCATGTACAAAAACAACATCAGAAAAGACCCAAAATAACTATCTCAGATGTGTTACTTGCAATTGAATTGAAATATCTGCTTCGAGTCTCCTGTGCTGACTCCATACCGTCAAGATAGGGTTGTCAACTTTTTGAAAGAGAAAAACCTCCACCTGCCCTTGCCTGTGCTCCGCCCTTGCCCACCCCCTGTCCCGCCCCTGCAGGCCACATCAGTGGAGGGGAGGAAGGTGTACAAGAGGTTGCACTTTTCAGCCTCCATTGAGCCATAGTCCCCTCCCCAAGTCCACCAACACATATATGCCCCCTCATATAATATTAAATCCAAACGTATATCCTGCATTCAGAGAACCCCCTCCCAACAATGGGCGCAGAGCAGAGCTAGGACATTTCCCCATAGAACTTACCATACAAAAGACATTTCTGATTTTAGTCTCATCTAAGTAACAGCAACATAAACCCTCTCAGTAATAGGCATACTGTGAAATAATACAAAACTCTACAAAAATATAATTCAGGACCTAAAGCAAATACGATAATTTCCAAAACTCACATAGCAAGGATCCTACCTAGCAAAAGGCAGCACCTTAAATATTGCAATGTGCCCTAGAACATCAATACACCTATTGGGAAAACTACGCAAGCTAGATTAGTACAGACTACTGCCTAGAGACTCCATGCAACAGAATGCCTGGCCTCGGTCACCCATGCACAGAACGCAGAGAGATCCTCAGCAAGTACAGAATGAGTGACCACAAACTGAAAATATACCTATGTAGACAAAAACCTCAAGAAGCCAGACACTGCAGTGCAATACCAGAGAAATAGAAGAAGATGTATTCCTTCCATACTGTGCACAATATAAAGACAGCAGATGTTAGGGCCAGCATTATAGAGGTACAGCCAAGGCAATTGCCCTGGGCCCCTAGCAGGGCTGGTACAAGGACATCAGGTGCCCCAGGTGAACCTTCCTTCTGGCACCCCCCCAGCCGCAGTCACCCATCCTTATCCCAGTGCTTCTTCAACTTGCAGTTCAGCTCCTAACTCCAAAGTCGGCAGAAGAAAGGTGCTTAAAATTGCATCAGCTTCTTTTTATTATTGCATCTATCTACGGCTTTCCGTCTCTTTCCCTCACCCCAGTTCTCTCCTTCCCCAATCTCTCACCTTCCTATCTCCCAGTATCTTACCTCTAGCATCCACTCTCTATCTCCCTCGGCCCTGCCATCCGTGTCTGGCATAGGTCTCTGTCTCTCTAGTCCCCCCCTACCCAGGGGGTCCTGCTTCTCCTGTGTCCCTATTCCCTCCTCCCTCGTGGTGCAGCATCGCCTCATCTATGTCCTTACTCTTCCACCCTTCCCCACCGCCTCATCTTGCCCAGCATGTCACATCTGTGTCCTTTTTCCTTTCTCCTCAGGTGGTTGAGAATCACCACTCTGTCCCTATTCCCCTCTCCCTAGCTGATCCAGCATTTCCCCCGTTTGTGTCTCTATTCCCCCTCCCATGGCCCCCCCCCATCATGCCCTCCAACCTCTCTACCCCTCTCCCAAGTCCAGCATCTCTCCCACCTGGGTCTCTATTCCCCCTTCTACAGCCCCATCATTATTTCCAGCACATCCTCTCTCTCCCCTCTCCCCCACTCCAGCACCTCCCTTTCCTGCCGCTGGCTCTTGGATACAGCCCCGTGAATGTGTAAAGAACGCGGGACCTGCCTTCACACACCTGTGATGGAAGTGCTGTGATGGCAGCCCACCACCATTGCAGACTTCCTGTAGCCCTAGGGGTGAGGCCATGCTCTCTTCAGTTTCCTTGTGGCTGCAGGTAGGGAAGGTTGGAGAGAGTGTCAACTGAGAGGTGCCCTTGAATCTGGCCACATTTGGATATCAGAAAGCCATCACATACGTTGGCCAGTTTTCTGTACTGCGGACTGCCAGAATCTCACTGCTAAATCCGGCTAGGTTGGCTGAAAAGTGGCTTGTTCACAACCTTAAGAAGCCATGGGTTATGTTTTTACAACACTCACTTAAATTAACAAGTACAAATGGGGTTAAAGTTGTATGGTGGAGGTTAAGGTCAGCATTTTGGGGCACCCCCTCATATGATTGAATGATACAGATTTTTTACTTGTTTGTACACCACTGTGGGTAATCTTTTCTGCAAAGGCAATTAAGAAATCAAAAAAAAATTTAAGTGCTGTCAAGTCAATGCTGACTCCTGGCAACCCAACCCCTGGATTTTCTCTGCAAGGTATGACAAGATGTAGAGTGCCAGGCTCTTTCTTCTGAGGCAATAGAGGATAAAGTGACTTGCCCAAGGTCACAAGGAGTGCCAGTGGGAATCAAAGTCAGCTCTCCTGGGTGTTAGGCTGTTGCTCTAACCACTAGACTACTTCTCCATTCTTCTAAGAGATCACTACATTAAATTAAATTTCAGTTAAATCGCTGCTGAGATCTTTTCAGCAATGTGTTTATACTATCATGGATACCTAACTGGATATTGATTGTATGGTGGATTTTTATTGACGAAGGCCTCTGACTGCTGTCACTGAATGATATATACTCCATGGAAAACACATTTCTCAAATGTTAAAATTCTAAAGTAGGTATTGCAATTCTGTCAGATCTCATTGAACCTGAAGGAAAATTCAACGCACAGAGTCCCATAAGTGTCACAAGCGAATTGGGAGGTGGGGGAAGCACCGTGAATCCTAAAGAATCCAACAAAATCTTACTTGGCTAAAGCACTTTCTCAAATTATTAAATCTTTCACTTAGAGCATCTCTACTTAGCAGCCCTGGGTCAGCTACTTAAAGAATTTAAAAGCTCGATTGTATGTAGAATATATAATATTACTTTCCAAGCAGTTTTCTGAAGTTTTGCAGAGTATCATTCATAATTTCCCTTCAAAAGGTCAGTTCAATTAGTATTGGGGGGGGGGGGGGGGGGGGGGGGGGGGGGGGGAAACAGATGGCTGCATCTGGAAGAGTCTGGCACAGTTTTGAGTCCCTATCCATTATATATGATTGTGGTTACACTTTTCTTATGGAAATGAGGTTTGCAAATCCCTAGGTGGACTGACATAAAGCTAGGTTGGTTCACCCTGCTTCTGATGACTGGAGCCATCTGGTGAACTTATAGTGCCAGGGGGAGGGGGGTGGAGAGAAGTGGAGACTGGCACAGATTTAGAAGCAAACACTGCATTTGCAATCAAGTGCTTGCAGCCTCACGTGCTGCCTCTCCCCCTCCCCCTCCCCTCCCCCCAAATCAATATAAATCACCTCCACCGGGAAGCCAGCTGTAAATTCATTAAAGTCATCAGCGATATGTTATAAAGAGAAAGTGAATCATGCAGAAGGCTAATGATGTGTAGGCGAGATGGAAAGGGACTGACTTGTGGATGCTACAGTCGAAGCTTGACAAGTGACAGCTGGTCTAGGGATGATAGATGAGCTTTAGTTACACACTGATGCTTAAAGCTTCTGGTAGTCTCTGCCTCTCACTTTCTCTTTCCACTGATCTCTCTCCTTTCCTTTATGTCCCACTTAGAGCTCCTTTGTCCTTTATTCTCCCTTTGTCTCTTCTGCTTCATTTCTCACTGCTTTCAAAATTCAGGGAGGTTTATTGGCATAACAATTTGTACATGTCTTGCCAATGCAAGATACTAAGGGGTTGATTCACTAATTCTTACATTCGGTATCTCTACGGATGAATCAGGCACCAAATGGTAAAACGGAAATAATTACAGAGTACAGAAAAAGAAATATAAACAATTATAGGGTTCTGGTGCTGTTTATTATCTCTGTGTATATTACGTTTCGGGCCCGGTGGCAGGATATAATATATCTCACTACTATAGCTGCTGTGTCTCCTGTTTCCCTGAGGACTCTACAGCATTGTTTCCTGCTCATTTTTTTGTGGGAGATCTCTTATTTTCTCGGTGTCAGCTGTGGGAAATGTGCAGCTCTGTCGTCTTGGTATTTTGCATAGTACAGGAGGAATGCATTTCTGTTTGTGCGTCTTCAGTAGGGCACTGAATGTGCAGAATCTGAATTCCGTAGATTTCCATTTTTGATTTCTCTCTGCCTGTTCCTAATCTGTGCTCACTTTGAAGGTCTATCTGCATTTGCTTGTGTGAGTGCTGGTATGTAGTTCACGTATAGGAACTAATTGAAGTCTAACTTCTTTTCTTTTCCAGTCTGCGCCTTCTAATAAGAGGTATATTGGTGTTCTAGCGTCTACTATAGAATTTGCAGTGTGACTTTTTCATCGATAGGTTTCCTGCTTTTTGAGTGCTCGCAGTAAGTGCTGTTACAGTCTGGTAGCTTTGTTACCTAGGCACTGAATGTGCTTTTGCCTGGCTACTGAGGTGACCACCAAAACGTCAAGATTCTTTTTGTGTGGTATGTAGTGAGGGGAAATGTGCCAGTTCTGGTTTGCATTCATTGCTAGGGATATTTCTAAGAATGATGACTTTTTTCTGAACTGTACATCTTTACATCTACAGAAAATGGATATGTACGACAAACTGAAAATAATGATGAGTTAGTTGATGTGAAATGGAATTTTACAATGACATCCAAGTGCAATGTGGGATATCCAAGCCAGAACGACTGGGAAAAAAAAAAGCAGGCACATCCAAGGTCAGGCACCATTTAACAAACGTGGACATGCCCCATATGGACGTCTGCAGGGGTGTGTATATAGACATTTCAGGCCATGGACGTCTAGGACTTGCCTAATGGTTAGAGAAGTGAGTTAGGACCAGGGAAGCCAAGGCTCAAATCCCGCTGCTTCTAGCATTGAAATTGAGCTGAGTATTGGGGATGATGGAGTGTTTTCTTCTCTACACCCTCTGGATGTTTTTCAACCAAAACAAGCACGTTCCTGATGCTTATTCCTGCCTGGAGCAAGTCTAAACTTAGACAGGATGCCTGCCGCACATCCATGAGTTTTCTGAGATCAGGCAGTGATATCCAAGTTCCTGCGAATGCCCCAGTCGTCATGCCTCCACCACAGCCCCATTGCAAACTTGGATGTCCACAGACCCAGCTTCTAAAATGGTTCTGGAGACATCTCTATGCCCGTTTTGAGATGTCCAAAGCACAAATAGGGCTTCTAAGATAACCCCGATAGTGCATCTGGATTTGTAGAAAGCATTTGACAATCAAGCCCATAGGGAAGTTAAACAGCATGGAGCAGGAAGCAGCAGCACTGTAAGTTCTAGTGGGGACCCCCGAGCAACCTTTTGCTGATGGTCTCCTAAGGGGTAGGGTACATGTATGTCCAGCCTTCCATCGTAATCCTTCCCCCCAACACTTCAAAAAACATAGGGGTATGTTTACAAAGCAGTGGTAGTGGCCTCTGTGCGGTATCGGAGCCGCAGCCCCATTGAATTCAATGCCATCATGCAAACTACCCCAATCTGAAAACTACCCCCGAAACTGTCACCAAGCTCCAAAACTACGTTGTCTATAAATGCCTCACCACCCTCAGTTACCCCACCATAGAAAGAACAGGTGCATAGCACACACAGAACACACAGCAGAGACACACACGCACATCACACTCACACAGACACACTGGGATTACAAATAAACCCCCTAACACTCACATATATATCATCACTCACATATATATATCATTTTCTTTGCTGTAATTTCTGAGCGCATTGTACTGCTTTCTGATTGGTTGCTATGTGTATTGTCAGGCATTAGGCGTTGCCATGGCAGCACATACTGCCTCCCAGTCCTGCTTTTAAACAGCATTCATCTCTCACTGGCAAGGTTCAAAGGAAATCATGTTTGGTGTGCTCAGCTTCACCCATCATAGTGCGGTGTCACTGGAATGAGTGGGTCCCCTCCTTGCCGGCCCCCCCCCTGCACTTTGGGCACTGCTTCGGTAGAATTTATGCCACTCGGAGGTATTCATCCTTTGTGCACTAGGAACAGGTACAGGACAGAAAACAGTAGAGCTACATGCTCAGTTTCCCTGGGACTGCTGCTTTTTAATATGTTTATAAAGAATCTTGAAATAGGAACAAGTGAGGTGATCAAATTTTCTGATGACATCAAATGATTCAATCCCATGCCAATTGTGAGAAATTGTAGGAGGGCCTTGCATGGCTGGCAGACTGGGCATCCAAATGGCATATTAAATTTAATGTGGACAAGTGTAAAATGATGCACATATTAAAGCTACATGATGCTAGGCTCCACGTTAGGAGTCATCACCCAGGAAAAGGATCTCAGCGTTGTCATGGACAATATGTTGAAATCTTCTGCTCAGTGTGTGATTGCAGCCAAAAAAGCAAACAGAATGTTAGGAATTACTAGAAAAGGACTAGAGAATAAAACGAAGAATATCATAGTACCTCTGTATTACTCCAGATACCCCTGTTGTGGCAGGCTATGGCCTAGAATATTTATTTATTTATTATTTATTTAGCTGTATTTATATCCCGCTTTTCACCGGGTCAAAGCGGCGTTACATAAAAAGGGGGGGGGGGGGGAATTTACGTGTAGGGGTGGGGCCGTCACTGGGGAGGCTACATTGATGATTTCAACATAAGACATAGGACAGACTTTGGACTTGGACAGATTTTGGACATGGTTGGGTTAGTATAGTTTGAGTTGGGTGGTCATGGTGGGTGAGATCAGAGGTTATTTCGCTTTTTGGTGGGAGTCATGTTGAGGTATTCCTGAAACAGGATGGTTTTCAGCTGTTTTCTAAAAGATAGTAAATCGGTGTTATTTCGGAGACAGCTCGGTAGAGAGTTCCATAAGGATGGAGCATACAGTTCAAAGGCTCAATTGCAGGTCCGTTGCGAGCATTTGGTTCTTTTGTGAGGGATGGTGAGGGAGTTGCTGGAGGCTTGTCTGGTAGTTCTGCCGTGAGCTGGTCGAGACAGTAGGGTGTGAAGTTGGGAGTTTCGCGTTTGATGTATGGCTTTGTGGGTGAGTAGGATGGCTTTGTATTTAGTCCTTGTTTCGAGGGGGAGTATGTGTAGGTCTTTCAAAATCGGGGTGGTGTGGTCGGTCTTCTTTGCTCCCTGAATGATTCTTGCCGTGGTGTTCAATGCTGTTCGGAGGGGGTTCGTCTGTGTGGCTGGAAGTCCATGGTATAATATATTACAATAGTCCAGAAGTGGGAGCGTCATGGCTTGCATTACTGTTCGGAAGTCTTGATGTTCAAGAAGGGGTCTGAGACGTTGGACTGTCCTTGCTTTGTGGAATATAGTTCCAGAGGTTTTGGTGATTTGTTGCTTTAAGGTGAGTGCTTGGTCGATGATAATGTTTATGTTTGTTTCCCTTGTTTATACCTTGTATTTCTTGTGACCGCTTTGATTGAAGGAAAAGGCGGTATAAAAAACTTGTTAAATAAATAAATAAATAATGCCCAGGTACCTTATTTGTGGTTGTATTTGAATGTTTGTGGTGCCTATGTTGAGGTGTGTAGGTGGTGTAAAGTCTGGGTCTTTTGTGACTATGAGGGCTTCTGTCTTCTTTATGTTGATGGAGAGGTTGTTTGCTTGTAACCAGTTGGACACCTCTGTGAAGCATGTTGATAGGTGGGTGTTTGTTGGGTTCGTGGTTGTAATGGGGGCATAGAGCATGATATCATCTGCGTAAATGTGAAAGCTGATGTTGTGAGTGCGTATGACTGAGCAGAGTGGTTGGAGGTAAATGTTGAAAAGCATGGCTGATAGTGTGGATCCTTGGGGGACTCCTTGGTGTTGGAACGGGGGGGGGGGGATGTTGAGTTGCTGGTGCGGATTAGTTGCTTTCTGTTAGTTAGATATGATTGGAACCATTGTAGTACAGTGTCTTTGATCCCAATTGTCCGTAGTCTGTGTATGAGGATGCTGTGGGAGATGGTGTCAAAAGCTGCAGATATGTCAAGGAAGATCATGGCATATCCAGAGTGTTTTTCTTGCGTTCCTATGAGGAGAGTGTTCATCAGTGTGGTCATGAGGGTCTCGACTCCATGTAGAGGGCGGAATCCGTGTTGTTGTGGATCGAGTATGTTGTTGAGATCAAGGTGTTCCTGTAGTTGCTGCTGGACGATCTTCTCGATTATCTTGGCAGTGAAGGGTAGGCTTGCTATGGGTCTGTAAGATGCTGGGTCTAATGGGTCCAGGTTTTGTTTTTTTAATGATGGTCGGATGATTGTGGTTTTGAGGGCATCTGGCATGTGTCCTTGGGAGAAGGATTCCTTGACAATATGGGCTAGTGGTATGCTCAGTTCGTTTCGAGTTTTCTTTATCCAGTCGGTGGGGCACGGGTCTAGCGGAGAGGTGGTGGTGTTGAGGCATGCAATGGTGGTTGATATTTCATCTGGTGAGATTTCTTTGAATGTGGTCCAGTCATTGTGTAGGTTAGGATGGAGGTCTTTTGTGGTTGTCTCACTGTTCAGCTGTGAGTTCTGTTGAGAGTTCAGTGGAGGTTGTAGTTGTTTGTATTGTCGGGCCAGTAGTTCTGGTGGGATCTTCGGTAGTTGGTCCGAGTTCTGGGGTGTTTTTGTCAGTTCTTTGACAATCCGAAAAAGTTCACGTGGTTTGTTTATGGAGGTGTTTATGATTTTCATGTGGTAAATTTTCTTTGCTTTGTCGGTCTCCTGGTGATACGTATTGAGTTCATTTAAATATTTTGTTTTGTCGTTTTCGTCTTTGGTTTTTCTCCATTTTCTTTCAGTTCTTCTGAGTTTTGTTTTTAGTTTCCGAAGACTGGGGGTGAACCATCTGGCTTTTGTGGAAGGGGGTCTGGTGGGGGCTTTGTTCGCTGATGCTTCGGATATCGTGGTATTCCAATTGTGTATTAGCTCATTGATGTTACTGGAATTTGCTTGTAGATTGGGTAGAGTTTGTGCTATGAAGTCCTCTTTGTTAAATGTTTTAAATCTTCGTATGTGGCTACTGTCGTCTTTGTTGATCCTATGTTGGTGTGTATGGTGACGAGGTGGTGGTCAGACCAGGGTACTGGTGAAATCTGTGGTTTGTTTCCTGGGGTGGCAGTCGTGGCACTTAGGAATATGAGGTCTAGAGTGTTGCCTTTTTCGTGGGTGGGTTCTTGTACGATCTGAACTAGACCCATCGCAGTCATGGCGGTGTGGAAGGTTGTTGTTTGTTCATCTTGCAGTGATGGGAGGTTGAAGTCTCCTAGAATGATTTGTTCCTTTGCTGAACAGGTGCTTTCTGATATGAATTGTAGTATCCTTGGTAGGTTAGTGGTTTTGGTAGGTGCCCGGTAGATTAGGCGTACGGAGAGGTGTTTATTGGTGAAGGTGAAGAGGTCAGCTTCATTTGTGGATTCTGATGAAAGGATTCTGAGATGGAGGTCGGCTTTAGCGATGATGGCTACACCCCCTCCTTTGGTGTGTGTCCGGGAGCATTGATGTAGGGTATAGCCTTCCAGGGTTAGTTGGTTCATTAGTACCGTGTCAGTATCTGTTAGCCAGGTTTCTGTCACACATAGGAGGTCTATTTGCTTATGCGTGATGAGGTCTTGGAGCATGTGGTATTTATTTCTGACAGATCGGGCGTTGATAAGTGAGATGGTGATGTGGTATGGTGTCGTAGAGTTGGGGATGTGAACATGTGTGTGCTGTGTGTGGGGGTGGTCCTGTTTTGTTTTATGGGTATGTGTAGGTTGTGCTGCGGGGGCAGTCAGCCAAGGCAGGTTATTGGGTGTGGTTGGTGGGTAGAGGGTTAGGAGGGGGGTAAGGAGGTAGATGGGGGCTAGGAAAGGTGGCATAGTTTGTGTGGGTACCTAGTGTTTTGGGACCAGGCTGGGATGTGGTGTTGATACCTTGGGGTGGTGAGGTCTTCTGTTGGAGTTGTTGTCCCGTTGCAGCTGTGGTAGTCGCAGTGTCTTTAGTTGCTGCGGAGGTTGTTGGTATGTTCCTTTCGTCGGTTTTTTGCTGATGAGATCTGGTTGGTGAAGGGCGGTTGGCCGGTTTGGTTCTTTTGTATGCGCCTATGTGCCGCGCCTAAGGGCCACGCCAAAGGGCCCTCTAGCGAGGCCCTCAGGCGCGGGCCCGCCAGGCGCGGGTGCGCCCTGCAGGGGCGCCGCTTATATCCCCCGCTGCAGCCGGCTCCCCCTGCCCCGATTGGGCAGGAGCTTAATCGGGCTCCCACTGCCCCGATTGGGCAGGAGCCAGAGGAGGGGAGGTGGAAAGTATCCCGGCAGCGGCACTCCTTAGTGCAGGGGCGCCGCTTATATCCCCCGCTGCAGCCGGCTCCCACTGCTCCGATTGGGCAAGAGCTTAATCGGGCTCCCACTGCCCCGATTGGGCAGGAGCAGAGGAGGGGAGGTGGAAAGTGTGCCGGCAGCGGCGCTCCTTAGTGCAGGGGCGCCGCTTATATCCCCCGCTGCAGCCGGCTCCCACTGCCCTGATTGGGCAGGAGCTTAATCGGGCTCCCACTGCCCCGATTGGGCAGGAGCAGAGGAGGGGAGGTGGAAAGTGTCCCGGCAGCGGCGCTCCTTAGTGCAGGGGCGCCGCTTATATCCCCCGCTGCAGCCGGCTCCCACTGCCCCGATTGGGCAGGAGCAGAGGAGGGGAGGTGGAAAGTGTCCTGGCAGCGGCGCTCCTTAGTGCAGGGGCGCCGCTTATATCCCCCGCTGCAACCGGCTCCCACTGCCCCGATTTGGCAGGAGCTTAATCGGGCTCCCACTGCCCCGATTGGGCAGGAGCAGAGGAGGGGAGGTGGAAAGTGTCCTGGCAGCGGCGCTCCTTAGTGCAGGGGCGCCGCTTATATCCCCCGCTGCAACCGGCTCCCACTGCCCCGATTTGGCAGGAGCTTAATCGGGCTCCCACTGCCCCGATTGGGCAGGAGCAGAGGAGGGGAGGTGGAAAGTGTCCCGGCAGCGGTGCTCCTTAGTGCAGGGGCGCCGCTTATATCCCCCGCTGCAGCCGGCTCCCACTGCCCCGATTGGGCAGGAGCTTAATCGGGCTCCCACTGCCCTGATTGGGCAGGAGCAGAGGAGGGGAGGTGGAAAGTGTCCCGGCAGTGGCGCTCCTTAGTGCAGGGGCGCCGCTTATATCCCCCGCTGCAGCCGGCTCCCACTGCCCCAATTGGGCAGGAGCTTAATCGGGCTCCCACTGCCCCGATTGGGCAGGAGCAGAGGAGGGGAGGTGGAAAGTGTCCTGGCAGCGGCGCTCCTTAGTGCAGGGGCGACGCTTATATCCCCCGCTGCAGCCGGCTCCCACTGCCCCGATTGGGCAGGAGCTTAATTGGGCTCCCACTTCCCCGATTGGGCAGGAGCAGAGGAGGGGAGGTGGAAAGTGTCCCGGCAGCGGCGCTCCTTAGTGCAGGGGCGACGCCTATATCCCCTGCTGCAGCTGGCTCCCACTGCCCCGATTGGGCAGGAGCTTAATCGGGCTCCCACTGCCCCGATTGGGCAGGAGCAGAGGAGGGGAGGTGGAAAGTGTCCCGGCAGCGGCGCTCCTTAGTGCAGGGGCACCGCTTATATCCCCCGCTACAGCCGGCTCCCGCTGCCCCGATTGGGCTGGAGCTTAATCGGTCTCCCACTGCCCCGATTGGGCAGGAGCAGAGGAGGGGAGGTGGAAAGTGTCCCGGCAGCAGCGCTCCTTAGTGCAGGGGCGCCGCTTATATCCCCCGCTGCAGCTGTCTCCCACTGCCCCGATTGGGCAGGAGCTTAATCGGGCTCCCACTGCCCCGATTGGGCAGGAGCAGAGGAGGGAAGGTGGAAAGTGTCCCGGCAGCGGCAGAATAGCAGCGGCAGTGGCAGAATAGCCTGTAATTGTATGAGAGGCCTGTAAGCTAGACCTGAGTCCCAGCCCCCACCTGAGCATAAGAATGCTGAGACAAACCAAAGTCAGTAAGAATTAGAGAAACTGCTCTAAACTGCTTCTAACTGCTTTTTGATAAGGTTGTATAAATCCTTTGTTGAATCCTTCTATGCTGATGACAGACATATCCCAGTACTCTTTATTCACACATTTTCTAAGCTAGCAGTGAAAAGTATCAAAGTCTTAGAACAGTGCTTTTGTTAGAGAATTCTGAGCAGGGGGAACAGAGTACTGGGCCCACAGAGAGATCCTAATTGGATGGGTGCAAGGGTCAGTAGGACCAATAGAAAGTTTGCCTGTATTAAACTGAAGAAGAAAGGTATAAAAGGTGTTGTTTACTGGACTCCATTGCTAAGACCATTTTGAATGTGACATTGCCTGAGACTTGTGCACAATAAATTGGCTTGGATCTTCGAACTGACTCCTGGTTTTATTCATTGTGTGCACTTCGCTGCAACACTGTGATGAAAGGTTTTAAAAGTTAGGGTTCTCCAGCATAGCAAATCTTAGGTTCTTATGATCCTGTTCTCAGAAACTGGAATTCTTAAAGGGGGTAATATGCACACTATACTCACTTGGACAAAGATTGTGCAGTCTTTATACTTGTAGATTTCGCACAAATTAAGTGTAAGCACACATGTACTTTTGTCTTGAAACTTGTCATGGGTGCAAGGTTCATGCAGCCATTTGCAACTGTTTTCTGTGCGGACAGAATTTGTGCATAGTCTTAAACATATAATCCATATTAATGCTTTTCCTCCCTGACCTAAATAATCTCTTGGAAATGCCCTGGAGGTGCCTATTTTTGTCCTAGTTTATTAAGATACAGGAGTGCCTGTATGTCTTCAGAAAACACTAGCGCAAATCTCAGGAGCTCACATAAATGTTAGTAGGTAAAGAAAGCACGCACATGCGTATCTTATAAAATATAGTCCCTCGTTGTGCTCAAACTAAGCTCCTAATTGCATCACATGTGCTTTTACATATGAGCTCATTTTTAAAGAGGCTTTTTATGGACCTGTGCTGCCATACATGTGCAAACAATCCTTACTAAAATTACCTTCTCAAGGATCATGCTTCAGGACGCCTATGTGAGCAGCCCACAAAGGGGCATATTTTAAGCTTATCTTCTAAAGCCATAGATGCCTATGTACCTTTGTAAAATAGGCGCCCAGATCCAGCTCTGGTGGCACACAAATATACCCTTCCAAAACCAGTGTAACTGGGTACATGAACACGCGTTCTTTTGTAAAATGTTTGTGTAGATTGCAACTCCGTCCCAGGCCACCCAGACTATGCACCTGGGAACGCCTACATACGGCGCCCATGTAAACACATGCTATCTTGTCATTGTACATATGTTTACATGTGTATATCACAATGCAATGTTATTAAAGGCTTTTTCTGCATATAAAACAGACTTTACAGGCAGAAAAGATGGTTATAAAATTACCCCGCGTGGGTGGACGTTGAGCCACATTAAGGGACGGCAATTTTCACACAGCTAATTAACATGGGGTTTGGATAGTTTTTGCCTTAAGTATGGAGTTACATATTGGAGAGGTTGTGAGGAAGATCTGTTTCAAACTTCAGCTGCTCAGACAGATAGATTTGTAGTTCAAGCTATAGCAATATAGCTATATAGTTTGTTCTAATCTCTCTTCTTTAGGTGTTTCTGAAAAAACGGATAAATTGACTGCAAGTTTTGATAAATGTGGCCACCGAAATGATTTTCAGAGGGCAGGCTGGGAAAGAGAGATGACATTTTTGATGTGGCTGCATGGACTGCCAATCACAGCATCATTTTTTTTAAAATTTTATATTTATGAAGTTCAACAAAAATTTACAAGCATACACTTGAGAAGGAAAAATGTCAAGGAGATAATCTGGTGTAAAAATAAAAGGAAATGATTACAACATCCGTAGAAACAAAAATGGCTTGATAGTTTGTTTCGGGAGACCATTGAGGATAGAGTTGCAGTAGTGTCACGCTCATAGCCCCTTACAGCAGTGTGGAGGGGCGTGCTTGTTATAGCAGATTACACCACTTCAGCAATGTGCCTGACTGACTGACTTTGAAGTGCACCATGGGAAAGGTAGTCCAGTCAGGTTACACTTGACTTTTAGGCAGAACAACACTCTTTTGTAGTTGGTCGAGAGTTAAGGCATTGACAGAATTTATTTATGAGGTAAATGCAAATAAGGTTCAAAAATTGTCACCTATAGGATTTCTTCTCCAGGATTATATTTAGTACAACAGGATATAACTGAACTTAAGCACAAACAGCTTGTAATGTCTTTCAATGCAAAGCAGAAAGTCCTTTCCACAGCCACTGCTAACAAACGTGCCTAGCAGTGCTGTTTAAAACAAAACCAAAAATATCAGCTTCACATAAACAGCTCTCTTTTCTGTTCCAAAAGAGACTTCTTAAATCCACCGTGAGTACGGCATAAGCTCTGCACTGCACTGACTTCAGCTGGTCAATGAGCAAACAATTAAGCAGCTGCAGACATTCTCAGCACAAGTATTTTCCTTTTCAAAGAATGTTTTCTTTTCACACCCAGGCTCTCTAGGGTACTGGACTATGGAAGGTTCCCTTATGATGTATTCCCTCTCAGGACTTCTTTGTGCTTGGCAGTTTGGCATAAAGAACAGTCCATGTAAGAATCATCCTCTTCCAGAACTAATTCCTGTTCTAGCTGCATGGTTCTACTTCTGGCTGCCTCCCATCAGGACAAGCGCTGTCTCCAGCAAATCTGTAATGCTCCCCATCATACAGGCTTCCAAAACTCATACCTGGGTCAAGGCTTGGTTCAGTGGTTCCTCCCTCATATTCTGGCCAGCATGTATCTGAGCTTCCCTGTCTTGTCCTCTAGCATGGGCTCTTGGTTCTCAGGGCTTCAGCTCCATTTCTCATCCAGTAGGCATTCCTACTCCTTCTCCTCTCCCCTCCTGAATATTCTGTCCTAGCTTTAAACCTCCCAGGCTCTAACCCTGCCCTTTCTCCTCTCAGGTGTTGCAAATCAGTCTGCCTCTTGGCAGCTGAGTAATGGGGAAGGTCAGTGACGTAAGGATTCCTTACTCTGAGCTTGCTTTCCCCCTCCTTCTCACCACTAGGGACACTCTGCAATCTATTGCAGCCTGGTACAATCTGGTTTCTAGGCACAACTGAGGTTTTGTATCTCTGACCTGGCAATACAGGTCCCTTGATAAGGGTAAATTCCCCCTCTTTATCCTTGTTTCCTGGGCCCTGATTAGCTTCCTTATCACAGTAGTCAAGTAATGGAAAAATGATAGCTCGTAATACTGTGCGGATGTGGTCCTGGCTGAGGAGAGGTTTGAGTCTGCGGATAGTAGCCATTTTGTAATAAGAATTTCTAGTGATTTTGTTGATGTGCACTTTTAGGTTTAGGTTGGTGTCTAGGGTGATTCCTAAGTACCTCACGTCTTCTTTAACAGAAATGGAAACATTTACCAAGGTGATTGATTCTGGGGGTATAAAGGAAGTGTTCCTTTTGATGATTAAGGATTCAGTCTTCTTAAAGTTGATGTTAAAGTTGTTATTTGATAGCCAGTTGTTCATTTTGTGTATGCATGTTGTCATGTTAATATAGTCTGGTAGGTCAAGGTGGATTAGGGTGTATACCATTATGTCATCTGCATAAATGGTATATTGGATGTTATGCTTGTTGAAGATTCTGCAGATGGGTTGAACATATAGGTTAAAGAGAAGGGAGGACAATGAGGACCCTTGTGGGATGCCTTGTTCTGTAATGAATAGGGTTGAGGTGTTTGTTCCTACTTAGACTAGTTGGCAGTAGTCACTGAGGCATGACTGGAACCACTTGAGAGTTGTGCCATGGAGCCTGGTAGCTTTGAGTCTGTCTAGAAGGATGTTGTGAGCTACTGTATCAAAAGCAGTGGAGATGTTGATGAAGATGAGGAGTACACCTTTCTTTATATCGTCAATCACTCTGATTAAGTTGTCAAATAGTGCGTGAGCAGGGTTTCGACGCTGTGGTTGGGTCGAAATCCATGCTGATGGGGATCGAGTGGGACGTGAGAGTCAATGTGGTCCTATAATTAATGCTGTACTGTCTTTTCAATGATATTTTTAAAGAACGGTAGGCTTGATATTGGGCGGTGCGATGCGGGGTCTGTATTGTCTGCTACTTTGTTTTTGAGGATTGGTCGGATGATTGCCTGCTTGAGTGAGAGGGGCATATATCCCCTCCAAGAAATAACCCAATCTAGAAATGCCTGCACACTGCAGTGTAGATAGATTATGTATATAGTTAACCCAGTTATCCAAGTTTGTACTCCTGTTCAATGTAAAACCTGACAGTTTGTCGTAATGGTCGTTTTGTTATGATGTAAACCGCGCTGATTCTAAATAGCGCGGTATATAAGAAACTGTAATAAATATAAATATAAATAAATATATCCTTGTGTTAGGGAGGAGCTTATTATCTTGTGGATAAATTGGAGAAGCTTATCTTTGGCTGATTTGATCCATCTTACTGGGTATGGATTAGTGGGTGCTATACAGGCATTTAGATCAGAGATGGTGCGTACGACTTGGATAGTCGTGGGTATGTGAAACTCACCCCATTTGTGTGTAGGGGAGGATAATGGGTGTTCTGATTGGTCCAGTTGTGGTAAGTCCTTTAGGTGGGGCTTGAGCCTGATGAGAAGGAAGTTTGCAAAGGTTTGAGGGTGGATTGTGTCTTCTGTAGTCTTTGTCAGTGTGTATACAATCTCAAAGAGTTTATTGCTTGATCTTAATATGAGGTTGGTATGATACTCTTGTTTGTGTTGGATGATTGTTGTTTATTCCTGTTGTTTTATTTGATATTGTTTTAATGTGGTTGCTGTTTTGTTTTGACTCCAATGCTGTTCCAGCTTTTGTAGAGTTTTTTTTTTTGCTTCCCTTATATCTACAGAATACCAGGGAGCTGATGAGGTTTTTGATGTTGTGCGATAGTGGTTGGTTCGCGTGGAAGCTCTAGCCGCTGCAGTAGTGGTGGTGGTCCATGTTTCAATAATCTCTTCTAGATTGGTGAAATCTTGTGGTAGTTTCTGGAGGGTTGCTTTCAGGAACTGTTCTTTATCAAAACCTTTGAATCTTCTTTCTGCTTGAGGTGTATTCTGTGGTGTTCTTTGGAGTGGAGTATGCAGTTTGAAGTGAATAGCATGATGGTTCGACCAGGGTATCGGTATGACTTGGGGGGGGGGGCGTTACATTGTTATCTTCAAGGACGTTTTTCGGCACACATATGTGGTCTGGGGTGGTGCCTAGTTGGTGAGAGGGACCCGTGTGTAGCAGTGCAAATTGCAGCTTCCACTGCTTTGAGGAAAACAGTTTGAGTCTTTGTTGGGTACCAAGCTGAGGTTCAGATCTCCTAATAGTATAACCGGTTTGTGAGCGGAGTTGTTTGTGCACACTGTTTCCAGCATGATGGATAATTCCTCGTTAGTGGCCTTGGGGGCCCTCTATGTAAGGCAAATGGAAAGGTGCCTATTTTCGATGGTTAATATATTGCTTATCGACTTGGAGGTTTTGAGGTTTAGATCAGATCTAGCTAGTATTAGCACCCCTCCCTATATTGATTAAAACACAATCAACATGGAGAGGATACAGAACAATAAAGTGGTGCGGAAGTACATCAAAAAAAGAAAAGGAACAAATAAGCAAAAGCATAGCACGGCTCTTCAAATTCCAGGATATTATTATTTTAAACACCTAATCATCTCCACCAGCCCCTCCATCTTGGGGGGTATTAGGGACTCCAAGCTTCTTTAAATCAAGAAATGCTCTTAATTGCTCAGGGGCAAAAAATACATATCTCGTCCCCACCTTATTTAACAAGACATTTGCAAGATAATGCAAAAAAAAAAAAAAAAAAAAAAAAAAGAGAAGCACTAAGTGGCCTGAATTTTATTCACACTTTTGAACTTTTAAAATATATGTTATGGCACCTGGGTATTTAACTAATAAATTGCAGTTGATGCATTCTTCAAGATCAGCTAGACTACTACAGCATTATAAAATTAGATTTCTGACAGCTAATATATAAATCAATGTTTGATAAATTGATATGCTATAAAGCTTCAATACAGTGGAATGCATTAAATTTGGGAGTCTTTTACTAAAGGATGCTGTGGTGTTGCACCTAACAGCAATAGCGCCAGTCCATGGTATGTTAGGTGCAATATCACCATATCAACCTTTGGGGGTGGAGAAGCATGTTTCCGTCAGTTAATGTGGAGCCCTGTGCCCTATCACAGCATACAAATAGCATGGATGTTCATAACTCCACCTATTGAGGTCGCATTAAGTGAACCTATACTAATTGTAAGAGTCACAGTTAGCATGCAGTGTTTACCCCCACATTAACTGTCCAGTGCTCACCACGCCCACTCTTCACCATTAACCCACCCCCTGACGACCCCAACACGCGATTCACAGCTTGGAAATCAGTTTGTGCTAATTGTAGCAAACACAGTGGATCCCTTTACAGCAACAGGATAAAAACAAAATAAACTGAGACATATAACTTCTGAACCATTTAACGTCTCAACAAATAGGGGTGTCCTACATGGAGTGGTGGGTTCACCCCTAAACAAAGACATAGGGAGAGGTGGCCTGCACCTACTCTTGCCACCTTGCTGGGCAGACTAGAAGGACCATGCTGGTCTTTATCTGCCGTCATCTACTATGTTACTAAGTTACTATGTAATGGCTTCATGCTAGCTGTCAACACATCTCCCAGCATGCCTACAGCGCTTTAGAACATGCACTGACAGCTAGCGCCGTTTAGTAAAAGACCCCCTTTATCTCTTAGGTCAGAGAAGAATTATATGTCATATCATTAACAATTGAAAATATATTATGGTATGTCTTGAAATGTAATATTTAGGGTTTAATTATTCTATTAATGTATGATGTTGATATTTTATTTTTAGTGTAATCCACCTTAAATTGAGACTTAGGTGGAATATAAATGATAAATTAAATTAATGTGAACATTTTTTTTACCCATGTAAATTGCTTTGAAAATTGACACGTGGCTGTTATTTTGGGCCATACCCATGATGAGTTGAGTCAATCACAGAAAACTTAAGTCTAGCGGGAACTTTTACATCATTCACATATTCTTGTTGCATAAGAACATGACAAGTGCCCTGAGGTAGAGTAAAATGGGAAATGTTGCAAGTTACTCCGATTTGACTCTTTCCACTAGGCCTAAAGGGGAATAATAGATGGATTTTTAGAGAGTAATTTTATAAAGGGGCGCCTAGATAAATATGTTTCAAAAGTGCCTGTGTTAAGCCTATTTCATAAAGACAAGTACATGCCTACTTGTTTTTATAAAATACTAGATTAAGGGGCCTTATGCATGTCTACACTGCAGGGGAGTATAGTCCAACCAAGGAGCACAATACCATGTACAATAACCACACCCTGTCCAAAACCGTGGATAGCAGAGGAAGGAACCTTTATTAATGAACACAGGCCGTGTTTCACTATAACTTCATCAGGGGCTGATATTGGCTACAAGATATAATAACACACAAAAATTAAATGCAAATAATATACATAAATAATACATAAAAACAATGAAGTGCATATATACAACTTAAAAAAACACCTTAAAACCACATATATAACATCCAAAAATGATGGAACCCATATATTTATAATATTAATGATATATGGATAATCTATGTACAGCTATTACCATCCAAATCTGTATTGCAATAAAAAAGGGTAATTAAATATGACGTAAAAACAATATAAATATAACTTAAAATCAATATCTAATAAATTATTGTAAATTATTATAAGCAAAATTAATAGCCATATGGAAGTTAACTATGCCAATGTAAACTTGAAAAGAATAGAACATACCTATATGTTCAGTTCCTTATCTGTATTATATAATAAAGAGAGGATGAGGGATATATATTAATCATACTAGTGTGTGTCATACCCAATCAAGATGATAGCGCAGCAGGAATGAAAAAATGATGATGTTTAAATATCACCATATTATAATTGATTACTATTGATTAATATGGATGATCCAAAAATCAAGTGGCAGCTAATACTAGAAAAGCTTATAAACCAAATGCATATGTCGATATTTTTATATTTTATATGGGGAGCCTCTCACTTCCAAGGGTAAGGTACTACAAATAAATATCAGAAACCAGCCACCTAATTAAAACCAACCGTTGTAATTGTTATTGAAAAACAATTGTATAATACCCCCGATTAAATACCCATTGCAGTTAAATAATATGTTGTGTATAAAATTACAGAAAAACGCAGTGAGACCTTTAGCATGAACTTGAAAAGGGGCAGAGATGAAGCCCGACATACAGATTCAGGTAGTTGTTCCAGGCATAAGGAGCAGCAAGGTAAAAGGACCGAAGTCTGGAGTTAGCAGTGGAAGAAAAGGGCAAAGAGCAGTGTTCATGAGGAGGGGTGTAGGAAGAGAGTAGAGAGGAAAGGTAGTGAAGAGCAGAAGAATGAATGCATTTAAAGGTCAGAAGGAGGAGTTTGAATTGGATAAGGAAACAAAAGGAGAGCCAATGAAGTGATTTGAGAAGAGGGGTTATATGAGTATATCAGGGATGATGGAAGATTAGCCGCACAGCAGAGGGGAGAGAGATGACTCGGAGGAGACCAGAAAGGAAGAGGTTACAATAGTCTAGATGGGAGGTGACTAAAAAGTGGATGCGTTTTAGTAGTATCTCAGAAAGGAAAGGGCAAATTTTGTTAATGTTATAGAGAAAGAAACGACAGCTTTTAGCAATTATTTGGATATGTGTAGAGAAGGAGAGGGAGGAGTCAAAGATGACCCCAAGGTTGCAGGCTGAGGAAACAGGAAGTATGAGTACTATCTACAGAGATATAGAAAGGAGGAAGGGGGAAGGAGGGTCTATGGGAAAAAATAAGAAGTTTGGTTTTGGCCATGTTCAATTTCAAACAGCGGTGAGACATTCAGGCAGTGATGTCACAAAGGCAGGCAGAGATTCGGGCCTGGAGTGTCGGAGAAATATCAGGTGTAGAGAGAGAGGCTGCTTTTGAATCTTAATCCTTTGTTTTCCTTCTGTATCCTTACTCTTCCCTATTCTAATCTCATTCTCATCTATTGTGCTGTCTGGATTAGATTGTAAGCTGTGATGAACAGGGACCATCCTATTATATGTGTCTGTTCAGCACTCCATACGTCTTGTAGCGCTATATAAATGATTAATAATAGTAGTAGTAATAGTAGTACAGTCATCAGCATAAAAATGGTACTGAAAGTCATGGGAGGAGATGAGAGCACAAAGGGACTGCGTATAGAGAGACAAAAGGAGAGGGCCCAGAACAGACCCTTAGGGTACCCCAACTGAGAGTAGAGGAGGAACCACCAGAACAAACATGGAAAGAGCGATGGAAGGGATAAAAAGAGAACCAGGACAGTACAGAGCCCCTAAAACCAAGTGAGAACAATGTGTCGAGGAGAAGGTGGTGGTCAAAAGCAGCAGAAAGGTCAAGAAGAATGAGGACTGAGTAAAGGCCCTTGGAGTTAGTCAGAAATGAGTCACTGGAGACTTTGGCAAGAGCCATCTCAGTAGAATGTAAGGGATGAAAGCCAGATTGTAGTGGATCAAGCAGGGCTTGAAAGGAGAGAAATTCAGGGCAATGGGGGAGAACTGCATGTTCAAGAAGTTTGGAAATGAAGAGAAAAAAGGAGATGGTTCATTAATTAGATGGACAAGTTTGGATCAAGTGAAGGTTTCTTGAGGAGAGGTGTGACCACAGCATGCTTGAAGGCTACTGGGACAGTTGCAGTGCAGAGCAATAGGTTGAGAAAATGAGAGATGAAAGGGATGACAGAGGAGGAGATGGTGCTAAGGAGACAGATGGGGATAGGATCAGAGGAACAGGTAGTGACTTTAGAAGAAGAAAGGAAGATGAGAGGTTTCCTCTTTGGAAATCTTAGAAAAGGACAAAAGGGTAGCAGAGAATGAAGGGAAGAGTTGGTACCAAAGCTAGGATGAAGCTGATCTTGTGGGGAATTGGAGTATAATTTTGTGGACTTCGTCATGGAAATAGTTGTCTAGGGTTTGGGCAGAAAGGGAAGGAGAGGTCAGAGGTGGAGGCGCTTTGAGGAGAGAGTTGAGAAGAGACGACGGGGGTCAGAAGCAAGAGAGTTAGTCGGATGGGCACAGTAGTTTTGTTTGGCGAGTGCTAAAGCTGACTGAAAGGAAGCAAGCTTGAAGTGAAGAAAGTCAGAAAAGGTGCGGGATTTGAGCTAAATGTGCTTGGCTGAGTGGGGACAGGAGCGTAAATAATGGGTAGTTGAAGACAGCCAGAGCTGAGGTATAGTGTTTCTCACAGGATGTGACATGATCAGAGCAAGAGCATCTAGAGCAGAGGAGAAAGCAGTATTATAGGAAAGTACAGCCTCATCAACAGAGTTAGAAGACAAAGTGGAGGAAACAGGTTATGAGACAATAGTGGAGAGAGCCGATGGATCGATAGCATGAAGATTCCTAAAAAGGTAGGAGGAGACTGGGTGTGATTGAGGCGGGGAATAATGAAGAGTGAAGCTTAGTAGTTGATGGTCAGATAAGGGAAGAAATGAGGTATGGAAATTAGAGGATGAAAGGGATAGAGAGGGATGAACCCACTTTACTCTGCCTTCCCCGATGGCCTGACATATGCTATGCCTAAGAGTAGTTTGCAAGCGGACCTGTAGTAGAACTCCCTATAAGGAATGTAGGGAAAAGATGGAATGCTTACTAGTGGACTATGGAACCTGTGGTAATGGGTTCTGTTGGATACTGGGAATATGAAGCATGCTCAGGCAAGCAGAAGAACCAGAGAGACAGGCAGAGGTTTTCAAAAGCACACAAACTACAGGAAGAAAATAAAAATAGAACACAGACAGAAGCCCCAGAATACATGAGATAATGGGACACGTCAGCCTTCAGAACTGCAGGTGTGCATAATGACAAAGATAGAGTATGAAAGTAGAAATGGCCAGGAGACTTCTGCAGGGGATTTTTTAGACTATCATGATACCGATTAGGGATTAGGATAGAAGAATTCTGTCTGAAAAACATGCAAACATCCAAGTGGACAAATGAAGCATGTTGCTAAATTACCACAGAAATCAATTGTAAATGATGTAAAATCAACCAACGAAGGTTGGGTTGACAAAGGGATATAAGGAAAGATAGTAAACAAACCAGTCTGTACTAGAGGAGATCAAACCTAAGCTTTCTTTAGAAGCTCAGATGACAAGACTTCGACTTTCATACTTTGGACACATCATGCGGAGAGAGAGATCATTAGAGAAAGACATCATGCTTGGCAAGATAGAAGGTCAACGCAAAAGAGGAAGGCCAGCAATGAGATGGATCGATACAATAACAGCAGATACGGGTACCAGTCTGTCAACAATGAGTCGCCGAACACAATTTAGGATAGCTATCCAGAGGGTCGCCATGAGTCGACTCCGACTCGACGGCATTTAACAACAACAACAACAGTAAAAAGGTTATGGGCACAGACTCTGGCAGACACTTCTTAGAGAGCGACACTAGACTCTGTCCCAAGAGCCCTTCATAGGAGACCTCGGCTGCTTTGCACATAAAAACAATTTTATATTCATTTTCTTGTTGCATGCTGATTTGTAGCATAGAGATTAGAGCATTGACTTTTACTTGTGAAGCTTGTGATTTTACAGACCTGACAATAAAATTTCTACTTTACTTCAGTGGCATGATACTTTATTTGAAAGAGGGTCCTGTGCCGTTTATGTATGTTGGGGTGAACCCTGTAGCCACAATAGTTAAGAAAGAAAGGGCAAAATCCCTTGTTATAATGTAAATTCAATCAGTCTTCTCTGATCTGAAAAATCTTTGTTAAATGTAAACCGCACTGATAACAAATAGTGCGGTATATAAGAATTGTTAAATAAATAAAATAAATAAATAAATAAATAGTGATGTCGCAGGTAATGGTTCTCCCATGTTCACTGGATGAAGCACAGATCGAGAAGGAGGTAAGCGTGACTTTGAATTCCTAAAGAAGAAGCATCATCGAGAGGGTAAGAAAACTTTGCGCGAGTGTAGAATAGTATAAGATTAGTTAAGATGTTTAAGAAAAAGAATGAGAGTGACATAAACACTAGAAAAGAGGGTATAGATGAGCAAACTGCCTTGCAGAGAGTTACTAATCGACACCCTGTCGCTACTAAGACCCTAAGAGTTTTGCAAGAAGTGGTGTAATTGGGTACTACAGGACTCCTCCTTTGCCTGGCCAGCAAGCGGTACCCTTGACCCATGTCCTCTATATGCCTTGTGGGCTAAGATAGAGAAAGATAAGAAGAGACAGAAGTTAGAAGATTATTTACATTTTACATTATGGTTAGATGTTGCGGGGATATGTGGCGAGAAACCACCCCCTTACAACCCAGCATATAATCCAGGGGATACAATGGAAAACTGGATTGTATACTATGTGCCCTTCCTAACTGAAGTCAAAAGCTAAGATTTAAAACCTTTAAGGCTTAAATGCAATTTAACCAAGTTATTTTCAAATGTAAGAGGAAAAAAAATGTTTTCACAATTAATCAATCATGTCTTTTCTTCCTTGTTCATAGGGTCCCGAGAAGAAATTTCTTTGTTTAAAGACTAACTAACCTTGTTTTATCTTAGGTCATTTTAAAGATAGCACTCTTAGGATGGAATGCAAGTGTAGGACTGATTGAGAGGGGTTCAGTTTAATTTGATTGCTATTTGTGAATATAAATACTCATTTATGCTCATATTCTGAAATGAAATAAGAACATTTAATTTCCATTCCTATTGGTTCTCTTTAAGAGATCTTAATTCAACATTTTTTCCTTGTTCTGTCTGTCTTCTGAAACACTGAGTACATGCAGGTTTGCTCAGCTCAAATAATTTAAAATCAAAAAGTGGAAGTGCTCTCTCTTATTGCTGTAGTTTGCATTGTAGAAGCTCAGTGCTGAGAAAAAAAAGAGAGAGAGATATATGCCATCCTGTTTCCCTTCATGATTGTGGATTGATGAACAGAACAGCAGCACATATGTTTTAGCACCATGAGATACTAATTTATCTAGTTTATCCTCATGCACGTATATTACCAAATGTGATCTTTATAGTACTATATTTATGCATAGATCCAGTTTATAGACAAGCAATCACAGGACGAGTGACTCTTACAGTTTCTTTTAAACTTGCATTGCCCTTAAATCTGTTGGAATTTAGTTAGACACTACCTGAAGTTGATTGGACCAAAACCAAAATCTTGCTTGTCAGCTATGATCCAGGAGAAGTCTGGGAAAGAACATAGGCAGAGAGAGAAAGCTACAGTCATTTAATAATTTCCATGTTGTGCTTAATTAAGAGTTTTTGAGGGTTTGGAAATCAACTCGCCCAGACGTATGCTTAATAATTGGAAACAGACACTTGGATACAGGCTGGGTGCACTTTGCATCCTGACGAGCTTTGGAAAAATCCAAGCTGGCCATGTAATGCTTCTAGATGGTTTTTATCCACATTTTGCCTCTGAGTGTCCAGGCCTGACACATGAAGGCAAAGGAGGAAAGATACCTGCACAAAGTTTTACAAGATTGGTACAACCCTAAATTTGTGAAAATTGCAGAAGTGTGTGCATCTTGTCTGCACCTTTTCTGATCTGTAAACAATTCTTTAGCTAAATGAGATGCTTAGAATTGGCTGCTGTGTGCAAGCAGCAATCCAAGGGGGGACCTCTGAAACCTTAAAACTAAACTGCCTTCCGTTTGACTCTGTTCAGCATAAAAACTGCCCCAAGGGAGCTCATTATTTCTTAACCTGGAGACTGGATCCTGGCAAAGGCCTACCACCAGCACACGCTACAACCGCTGTGGGAGGGACCATTCCAAGTTCTTCTGACAACACCAGCTGCAGTAATAGTGACTGCTAAAGGATCCTGGATCCATTACCCTCTGTAAGCATTCTCCATCTCCAGATCAGGATTCAGGACCGGGATGAGAAGTAGCTGACACTGGGGCAGTCAAGGCTCTAGCAGCTGGAGAGGGAGAGAAGACCCCTGAAAGTCAAGTTGAAGAAGATACATAAATGACTGTGCGCTGTCACCCGTTTGGCAAATCTGCTGATGTAGAATCCCCTTCGCTAATTGGCAAATTGGGAAGCCTAGAGTGAACTGGATTTAAAGTTCTATGTTTAATTTCTGTTGTCATTGTAATCTTGCTGTTATTATTTACTTAAGATGTTGCTCTTTCTCCTTTTGTTGTGCGTTAGTAAGCCTACCCCTGATGAGACTACCCCGGCACTCCTTGAGTATAACAAGAAAAACTGTAGCTGTCAGGAACAGAGAAAATTCCGACGCGTTTCGGCAAAGATGCCTTCATCAGGGGGTAACAGCTATAATGTAAATAAAAATAATGATATACATCTACCGTAAAAGAAATAAATAAAATAAAATAAAATAAACGAATACTTGAAATGTTATAATCTGGATAAAAACTGGGACTGGTGGAGCTAACATCAATAAAATAAAACAAAGACAAATGTATGAAAATGTATAAAAACGCAGGACATATACATTTTCATACATTTGTCTTTGTTTTATTTTATTGATGTTAGCTCCACCAGTCCCAGTTTTTATCCAGATTATAACATTTCAAGTATTCGTTTATTTTATTTTATTTTTTTATTTATTTCTTTTACGGTAGATGTATATCATTATTTTTATTTACATTATAGCTGTTACCCCCTGATGAAGGCATCTTTGCCGAAACGCGTCGGGGTCTGTCATCAATAAATTGGTTTTGAATAGTCCTGACTTCTGGTTCTTGCTTTTTGTGGTTCCTGCTGGATTTTTGCAAGCACAAGTGCTCCTTGTTTTTTCCCCAGGAACAGAGAAAATTACATTGAATGTCCTTCCATTTTGGCAACAGTAACGTTTCTTCCCCTTCCAGCTTTAGTGAATATACTGAAATATTGGTAACTTCTAGACCCCAGTGTAAGGACAACACCTCCCTTTAATTTATATGCTACCTATTTGGCAAAAACCGATGCCCACACTAGAAGACAAATTTCTTGCATATTTATTTATTTAGTATACATTTGTATACCGCTACTTCCAGCGATCAGCAGCGGTTTTGATTACAGATTGGAAATTGTCAAATCATGACAGGAAATTTTTTTTTTTGAGGTATAAACACATTGATTAGACAGGAAAGCACAGCACACAGAGAACTATTTTACAGGGAACATGGGCTATGGAGGGTTAAGTGGCTTGCCCAAGACCACAAGGAGCACCTGTGGGACTAGAAACCCCAGTCCTTCCGGCCCAAGGTTGCTGTCCTCCAGTGGGATTTGAACCCCCGACCTTCCGGCCCGAAGTACCTTGCCCCAACCACTAGGCCACTCCTCCACTGCATATGAGATTGTTAAAAGGAGCAGCAAAAGCTATTACAGGAAACTGTTGTACCTGTGCCTATGTTCCTTCTCACTAACAAGGGGGAGTCCCTTTCACTGGGGTGGAGGTAGATTTGCTCTCTTATGATGCCAATAACTTTATTGGGGCGGTATAAAACAAACCACCTAAATAAATTAAAAAAAAATATATCCCTACACTACCTTTTAATACTAGCTTCCTTTTCCTTTCCTTAGCGATTCTTGACCATGAGACCTTGTACTTTCAAAAAGGATAGGACAGGTCAGAAATTAGGAAAAAGTATCTGTACGTATATAAATGAAACCAATTTTTATACAGTTATAGCCAATCATACTGTGTTCATCAAAAACGCTATGCAACATATCATAAATATGGCTAAACTTGACATAAATGATTTTAAAGGGGGTTTACAACTAGGGTTCTGGTGGGACTCCTTTGCCTTTGGTTCCGTAATCCGGGGGCTCGCTTTTGCGGCCTGCTTGTTGCCTCTGTTGCCGGTCTCCTTGTACTTTTGTTTGCCTGCTGCCTTATCTCTTTTGCATTGGCCTGCTGTTGACGGGCCCTCACTAATATTAGCGCACACATCATGACATTCTATGTCACCCCTTCCACTGTTGTGTCTGAGTATGTTGCACTTCTCCCACATAACCTCAATGACCACCATGGCTGTATCCTACCAGTCACATCCCTGGACGACACGTATGATGCCGATGCAGAGTCCATTCCCCCTGGACTCCAGCTGGTGGCCCTGCAACACTCAGCAGCATTAAAGTAGGCTTCAAGAGGTGAATGTATAGAGCAGAGAGGGGTGAACACCACTTTACTCCACCTTCCCCTATGGCCTGACATATGCTATGCCTAAGAGTAGTTTGCAAGCAGACCTGTAGCAGAATCCCTTATAAGGAATGTAGAGAAAGGATGGAATGCTTACATACTAGTGGACTATGGAACCTGTGGAAAAGCGTTCTGTTGGATACTGGGAATATGAAGCATGCTCAGACAGGCAGATGAACCAGAGACAGGCAGAGGTTTTCAAAAGCACATAAACTACAGGAAGAAAATAAAAATAGAACACAGACAGAAGCCCCAGAATACACGAGATAATGGGACACGTCAGCCTTAAAAACTGCAGGTGCATAATGACAAAGATAAGAGTATGAAAGTAGAAACGGCCAGGAGACTTCTGCAGGGGATTTTTTTAGACTACCATGATACTGATTAGGGATTAAGATAGAAGAATTCTCTCTGAAAAAAATGCAAACACCCAAGTGGACAAACAAAGCATGTTGCTAAATGTGTATTACCACAAAAAGCAATTGTAAATTAAGTAAAATCAACCAATGAAGGTTGGGTTGACAACGGGATATAAGGAAAGATAGTAAAATGGTTAAGGGCACAGACTTCTTAGAGAGCGATGCTAGACCTCGTCCCCAGGACCCTTCATAGGAGACTTCAGGTGCTGTGCACATAAAGACAATTTTATATTCATTTTCCTCTTTCATGCTGATTTCTAGCATAGAGATTAGAGCAATGACTTTTACTTGTGAAGCTTGCGATTTTAGAGACCTGACAAACTTTCTACTTTACTTCAGTGGCATGATACTTTATTTGAAAGAGGGTCCTGTGCCTTTTACATATGTTGGGGTGAACCCTGTAGCCACAATAGTTAGGGAAGAAAGGGCAAAATCCCCAACAAGGGTAAACAATTAAAGAAGAAAACAAGGTCAAGGCAGTGACCGTGCTGATGAGTGGGGGCAGTAGAGCAAAGCTGGAGGTTGAATGAGGAAGTAAAGGAAAGGAGCTTAGAAGCATAGGGGTCAGAAGGGCTATCAACATGAATATTAAAGTCTCTGAGAATAAGGGAGGGGGAAGATAAATCCAGAAATAAGGAAAGCCATGAGTCAAAATCAATGAGAAGGGCAGAGGTAGACTTGTCAGGGGGTCTATAAATAACAGCTATCTGGAGAGATAAGGAACTAAAAATGTGGATGGAATGGACTTCAAAGGAGGAAAAGGAGTGAGAATGAGGTAGAAGGAGGGGTTGAAATTGGCAGGAGAGAGAGAGTAGAAACCCAACACCACCTCCACTGCCAGTGGGATGAGGTGTATAGGAGAATTAGTGGCCGCCGTGGCAGAAGGCAGCAACTTAAGCTGTGTCACCAGGGAGTAGCCAGGTTTCAGTAAGAGCTAGAAGATGGAAAGTGTTAGAGATAAAGACATCGTGAGTAAAGGTGAGTTTATTAGATATGGAATGAGCATTCTATAGTGTACATGAGAAAGGGAGAGAGGAGGGGGAAAGGAGAGGAATATGAATGAGATTGAAGTAGTTGAGAGAAGAACCATCACATGAGTGAGAGAAAAGTCTAGAGGGGCCAGAGTAGTGGATATAATTGAAGGATTGAAGGAAAGGCAGGAGAATCGATAGAACCAAGATCTTCTGTTACTGTTTAAAGACACTATCAACCAGGGATAGAATCCAGGTACAGTCACTGCTGCAGATAGAACCCAGGCCTTCTGTTACTGTTTAAAGATGCTATCAGTCAAGGATAGAGACATAGAAACATGACGGCAGAAAAAGACCACATGGCCTATCTAGTCTGTCCTTCCATATCAAGCACTACAAGAGTCCCCTTTTTTCCTTTAGAGATCCTCTGTGTTTGTCCAATGCTTTTTTGAATTCAGTTACTGTCCTCATCTCTACCACCTCCACTGGAAGACTATTCCATGGATCCACCACTCTTTCCATAAAGAAATATTTCCGCATATTACGCCTGAGTCTATCCCCTTTCACCCTCATCCTATGTCCCCTCCTAGTAGAGCTTGCTTTCAGTCAAAAGAGGCCCTCCTGTGCATTTATGCCATGGAAGTTTTTAAATGTCTCTATCATATCACCTCTGTCCCACCTTTCCTCTAAAGTATACAAATTAAGGTCCTTAAGTCTGTCCCCATAGACTTTATAATGAAGACCATTAACCATTTTAGTAGCCACCCTCTGCACCAATTCCAACCTGCTGATATCCTTTTGAAGGTGCGGTCTCCAGAATTGCACGTAATACTCCAAATGAGGTCACACCAAAGACTTGTACAGAGGCACTATCACCTCCTTTCTTTTGCTAGCAATTCCTTTCCTTATGAACTCAAGCATCCTTCTAGCTTTTCTACCTGTTTAGCTACTTTGAGATAGCCAGGCACAATCACGCCTAGGTCCCATTCTTCTTTCGTGGACAGAAGTATATCACCCCTTTTACTATACCGCTCCCTGGATTGTTGCCGACCAAATGCATGACCCTACTTTTTTAGCATTAAATCTCAGCTGCCAAATTCTAGACCATTCTTCAAGCTCAGCTAGATAACTCCTCATGTTATCTACACCTTCCTCAGTGTCTACTCTATTGCAGATTTTGGTATCATCCACAAAGAGACGAATCTTCCGCAAAATCACTAACAAAGATGTTGAAAAGAATCGGACCAAGGAAAGATCCCTGCGGCACTCCACTGGTAACCTCCTTCCCTTCAGAGTGAACTCCATTTATCTGTACTCTTTGTCACCCCCCCACTCAACCAATTTCTAACCCAAGCAGTAACTTTAGGGTCCATCCTAAGGGTGCTTTGTTTATAAGTCGTCTGTGCGGAACAGTGTCAAATGCTTTACTGAAATCTAAATACACCACATCTAGGGCTCTCCCTTGGTCCAACTCCCTGGTCACCCAGTCAAAGAAATCAATCAGATTTGTCTGACAAGATCTGCCCCTGGTGAATCCATGCTGCCTTGGATCCTGCAAGCCGTTGGACTCCAGAAACCTCACTATTTTCTCTTTCAGCAGCATTTCCAATAATTTACTGACCACCGAGGTTAAACTAACCAGCTTGTAGTTTTCAACCACTTCCTTATTTCTGCTTTTGTGTAAAGGGACCACATGTGTCTCTCTCCAGTCCTCTGGTGCCACCCCCGATTCCAAAGAGCCATTGAAAAGGTCAGTCAGTGGAGCTGCTAGAACGTCCCTAAGTTCTTTCAATATTCTTATATGTATCCCATCTGGTCCAATCGTTTTGTCCACTTTTAGTTTAGCTAGTTCCTCATTAACACAATCCTCTGAAAATCATTTGAGATGCTTCTCACTTTTGTTCCTGTTTGTGGGTGTTGTCTGAGATCCTGCATCTGTGAACACAGAACAGAAATATTTGTTAAGCAATTCCGCTTTATCATCTTCTTCATATTCCTCCCCTGCACCCTTGAGCCTGACAATAGCACTTTTGACCTTCCTCCTCTTACTAACATATCTGAAAAATTTCTTATCCACCCCCCCCCCCATTTTATTGCATTGGCTTTTCCTTCTTCTTTTTGTACCTTTGCTTTCCTGACTACTTTGCCTGCTTCTCTAAGTTTTTCCAAATATAGATGCCTGTCTTCCTCTCTCTGTGATCTCTTGTATTTCATGAAGCCCTCCCTCTTTTTCTTCACCTTATCAGCTACTTCTTTTGAGAACCATAGCAGCCTCCTTTTCCTTTTCCTTAAATTTACCATTCTAACAAAAAGGTTGGTTGCTCTTAAAATATCCCCTTTCAGTTTTGCCCACTATTTTTCTACATTCTCCAACTGTTCCCATCCCGCTAACTACTTCTTGAGGTATTGGCCCATCTTGGCAAAGTTAGTTTTCCTAAAGTCTAAGACCCTTGCTTTTGAATGGATTTTATCAGCCCTAGTCCTAATACTGAACCATATCATCTTGTGATCACTGGATGTGAGATGATCTCCCACTATAACATCAGAAACACTTTCACCATTGGTAAGCACCAAGTCCAGTATGGCCCATCACGTGTGAGTTATGTTACCAATTGCCTGAATACTTCTTCCTGTAAAGAATCCAGGATCTCCTTGCTTCTAACACCGCAGCAGGGATGTGTCAATCAACAGCCAGCATATTGAAATCCCCTATTAGTAGCACTTCCCCTTTCCTGGCAATGCTATGTATGTCTTCTATTAAATCTCTGTCCACGCCTTCTCCCTGTGATGGAGGTTTGTATATCACGCCAATGCAAATGAATTTCTTTTTCCCTCTTTCTAGTTTAACACACACTGCCTCCTTTCTCCCTTTTAAGCCCTGTATTTCCATGGCTTTAATAATTTTTTTACATATAGTACCAATCCTGCTCCCCTTCTTCCTACTCTGTTCTTTCTGAATAACATATAGCCAGGTATAGTTATATCCCAGTCATGGTTGTCCGTGAACCATATCTCTCTAACTGCCACTAAATCCAAATCGGTCTCTCCCATTAAAGCCTCAACATCTGGGATCTTATTTCCCATGCTACGGGCATTTATAGACATTGCTTTCTAGATGTTACCCCTTTTACCTATTTCTATAAAGGTATTTAATGTTTCACTTACCTGGGGACTTACATAAGAACATAAGATATGCCATACTGGGTCAGACCAAGGTCCATCAAGCCCAGTATTCTGTTTCCAACAGTGGCCAATCTAGGTCATATGTACCTAGCAGTTTCCCCAAGGGACACTGGTTCCACAATGCTTGTATTGGTTCAAGCATTGATATCCTGGGTCCCTTCTTAATAATAGTTTATAGACCTTTCCTCCAGGAACTTGTCCAAACCTTTTTTTTTAATGCAATTTTTACAATAAATTCAAGAAGGTTTAAACAAAAAACACTTCTGAGAAACAGGGCAAACACATGAAATTATCTTGAAATCAAGATATAACAATATCAAAGCAAACAAAGGCATAAATTAATGTGCTAACCCACTCTAGTCCACTACAAAGGGGGGGTCATCTCACAAAACAAATAGAATACAGAATAAAAGAAGAAAAGTTTGAAGTCTAAATCCAGACCAACAACTAACATGAGCCTAGGTGGAGACAATAGAGGATTTAGGCGCCTAGCAGTTATAAAAGCAAGCAACTGTCCAAACCTTTTTTAAACCCAGCTACACTAACAGCCTTTACTACATCCTCCGGTAACAAATTCCAGAGTTTGATTACACGTTGAGTGAAAAAATATTTTATTTTATTAGTCTTAAATAGTTTACCCTGTAGCTTCATTGCATGTTCCCTAGTCTTTCTATATTCTGATAAGGTAAACAATCGATCTACGTTTACCCGTTCCACTCCGTTCATTAATTTATAGACTTCTATCATATCTCCCCTCAGCCGTCTCTTTTCCAGGTTAAAGAGCCCTAACCTTTTTAGCCTTTCTTCATAGGAGTATCCTTCCATCCCCTTTACCATTTTGGTGGCTCTTCTCTGAACCTTTTCTAAAATCGCTATATCCTTTTTAAGATACGGCGACCAGAATTGCACACAATATTCAAGGTGCGGTCTCACCATGGAACGATATAGAGGCATTATAGTATCTTTGGTTTTATTTTCCATTCCTTTCCTTATCATACCTAGCATTCTATTTGCTCTCTTGGCCGCTGCTGCACACTGGGCCGAGGGTTTTAACATGGTATCCACAATGACGCCTAAATCTTTTTCCTGGGTGGTGGTTCCTAATGTGGAACCTTGCATCGTGTAACCATAGTTTGGTTTGTTCTTCCCTAGGTGCATAACCTTGCACTTGTCCACATTAAATTTCATCTGCCATTTTGATGCCCAGTCTTCCAATTTATCAAGATCCTCTTGCAATTTTCCACAATCCTCTTGGGTTTTAACAACTTTAAATAGTTTTGTGTCATCTGCAAATTTGATAACCTCACTCGTTATTCCACTTTCCAGGTCATTTATGAATATGTCAAAAAGCAGCGGACCCAGCACAGATCCCTGGGGTACACCACTATTCACCTTTCTCCATTGGGAAAATTGGCCATTTAGTCATTGTTAGGAAATAATAATAATGCTTAGTTTAAGTACATATACAGGAGGCCTGCACAAGAGAAATCAGAATCCTATAGAAATCAGAATCCTATGTGTGTGCCCTTTGTACATTCTGGTGTGGGTATGGAAAAAGGAATGTGCTGTGCTAAGCTAAATTGATTGTTCTACTCAGAGATGACTCTTATTTGCATTAGTTACTGATAAACTATAGTGGGCCCCCAGAAGATGGGTGGATGACGTATGAATATGTTTCTGATGATGTATAAAATACGGACAATCCCTCCACCCTTTGGAATAAACTTGCATACCTTCCCTTTTGTGTGGTCTGTGAGTTTTATTCCCCTGGATTCCAGCCAGCCGGAGCAGCACACCGCAGATGAGGGTTCGGGACTTCCCTGGCCTGGAGTGACTAACAAGAAACAGACCCTTTACAGTCCTACCCTCTGCTTTCTATCTTTTAACCAGTTCCTGATCCACAATAGTACACTGCCTCCTATCCCATGACTCTTTAGTTTTGCCAAAAGTCTCTCATGAGGGACCTTGTCAAAGGCTTTCTGAAAGTCCAGATACACAATATCAACCGACTCACCTTTGTCCACCTGATTATTCACTCCTTCAAAAAAACATAACAGATTAAAACAGGTATTTTGATCATCACTACCTATCCCTACTAGACCCTCCCATTCAGTCAAAAATTTTTCCAGATGGGTCACTTCAAGAAAAACATAAAAAGCACAATCAAAATTAATGATGCATTTGCAAGGGAAACGTAAAAAAAAAAAAAAAATAGCACCCAAGGCCAAGACACACGGCTTAAAAGATAAAAATTGCCTATGTTGCAATTGGGTGCTACGGGAGACATCTGGGAAAATACTGACTGATTGTCCACAAAATAAAGCTGACTTAACCTTAAAGAAAGCTTTCAAAATTCGCTGCTTCACCAAGACAGATGAAAAGGTAACCAACAAAGTGGAACGAACATTAATAGTATCCGAGGAATCCTCCAAGAATGCAGTAAGATTAGCCATAGAAGGAACAATTACATCCAGCTCCCCATCTGCAGAATTTATCTTTTTGGAACTGGAGGGAATATAATAAATCTGTAAAACTTCAATAACTTCAGATATGGCAAGGATCTCTTTTAAGTACTTATCAAGAAGAATTTTAGGAGACAAAAGAGAAGATTGAGGGAAATTCAGAAAACGTAAATTACAAACCCACATGGAATTTTCTAGCGCTTCCATTTTAGAATGCAAGATTAGAGAATCTTTTATTCCCATCACATTAATAGACTGAAGAGGAAGCACCTGAGATTCCAATTTAACCACCGCCTTATCCAACATAGAAACTTTCTCATCAAACTGCTGTAAGGCTACGCAGTTTCGTGAGAGAAGGTACTAAGGGAACCAACAGCAAAGGAAACCTTGGTATCGATACATTTCAAGGCCCCCACAAATCCTTTAAGGTAACCTCTGCTTCCGGAGAAAGAGCTGGAAGCTCCAAAGAACCCTCCAGAGCTGCCAGCTGAACCGGAGTAGGCAAAGTAATCACAAATTTCTCCTTCCTTACAGACTCAGAGGTCACTCCAGATACTGAAAGTGTACCAAGAACAGGACGGGGAGGAGGGGATCTCCCACCGGGGCTTAAAGACACCCCCTCAGGGGAAGGCTGCGCTAAGGGAACCGGAGCAAAATGTTTATCCAGAGGTTCAGCCGGTTTAAAACTGCCGGCATCAGCCGTCTGGGATTTATTCTGCAGCTTAGCTTTCCTCTTACCCATAATTAACAACAAGCAGAGAACAGGAAACCTTATCAAGCAATAATAAAGGCAGAAGAAATACCAATACTTGCAGCAACTACGCTGCTCCGAGCCTCCAGGGATCTTAGACGTACAAACGCCGCAGTGGCGTCTAAGGGGCAGAACCTGCCTCTTTAGACACGCTCCGCGGTTATGGAGAAAAAGAAACACAAATTAATAGAAAGAAAGGCCCCTCGAGGAGCAGGCTGCCCCGGGAGTGCCTGCAATGGGACCGCAGCGTCGGCAGCACAGTCTCGATGACCCAGCAGCCCTCGACAGGGCAAGCACGCCTCCTTCACACTCCAGCAACAACTACCGCAGACTTCTTTTCATTCACAGTAGCCATTGTCTTTGGCCTGTAGGATTCAGTGCATGCAGTATATAATTTTCAGAACCAAAACTCACCACTACCTTTTGATTACACGCAATTGCAAACAAGCATGACTACTTATATCCAATGGCACTATAGAATTGTTGAACAGGATTATCTAATGCTAATTAATCACAATACATCTACTGTTAGCACTAATTTATCCCAAATTATTTGACTAAATGTAGACCAAGTTAGCACTGGTCCTTGTAGCATACTTCTATCTACATTTCTTAATTATTCTGTTTATTGGTCCACTGCAATATTAACAGGTGGGGTAATGGGTACATTAGTAGTCAAAAATTACTGGGCTTTTACAGAGTGAGGCTGCATGGCAAGTCTGGCTAGCTGCCTGTTCACACCTGCCAGGGGTTAACATTACTGCAAGAGCAAGAAAACCATTATAAATATATCATTAGTGATGGAGCACATTGACAGTTATAGGCATATTAGGCTGAAGATAAATATGAGAAACAATTGGTGATAGACACTGAGCGAATTTACACAAAAAGTGAAGTGGAGTGGAGGAGTAACCTACTGTAGTGGTTAGAACACTGGCTTGGGAAACAAGAGACCAGGGTTTGGTTCCCACTAGCATTCCTTGTGGCCTTGGGCAAGTCACTTAACCCTCCACTGCCTCATTAGAATCCAAGTTATCAATGCCCCTGTTTAATGCACATTACCAAATTTAAGTTACAATGTAAACTGCTTTGACTAAAATGATAAAGTGGCACAAAAAACTGTTAAATAAATACATTAAGAGGATATGAATAAACTGAAGGCAAAATAAGACAGAAAAATGAGAGCAAAGAGAAGGAATGATATAGCAAGCTGAAACGGAAAATATCAATAAACCAATTATCATGACCAAAGATATACAACATAAGAGACCTAGAAGGGTGTTTACTAAACGGCGATAGCGGACTCTGTGCAATATCAATGGGGCCGCGGCTCCGAAATTGCACGGAGTCCGCTACCGCCGTTCAGTAACCCCCTCCCCCCAATTGGTAAAAATGCATTTTTAATCAGTATTATATCTATCTATCTATCTATATTTTTTTACTTTGCTAAACTAGTTCCACTAAGTCAAGATATGGTTCTAAGAGAACTTCTTTACTTAGTTCACTTATCAACTTTCTGGTGTGTCTAAACCTAGATGTGAAAGCACGGGAGAGTCTCTTCACCCATCCCCAATGAATCTAGTTAAAAGCCCCCTTTAATAGGTTAGCCAGTCTGCTACTGAAGACATGTCGACCTTCTTGGACAGATGGACACCGTCTCTGCTCAGCAGCCCTTGGAGCATCAACCCATGGTCTACGAATCCAAAACGCTCTCAATGACACCATCCATGCAACCTTGCATTTATCTCCAGATTGCAAGCTTCTCTGCCCTGGCCTTTACCCTCAACAGGGAGGATTGAAGAGAACACCACCTGCACCCCAATCTGCTTCATCCTCTGTCCCAGAGTCATGAAGTCACTCTTGATATGCTCAGAGGGATACCTGGCAGTATCCTTTGTGCCAACATAGATGAGCAACAATCCCTACCACCAGATAAATCGAAAAAGTTCACGTTGGAATAGGGCCACATCCTTATGCAGTAGAAGATCTGGCAGAGTTTGCAGACATAGAGCAGCTTAGGGAACAATACCACAACAAAGGCCGCTACACGACCCAGCGGTGATAGGGGCAGGGGGGTCCATTTGCGCATTTTGGTCTGCATGTGTGTTAGCACAACTGCACAATTCAACCGGTAAAGCATATATGAATCCCTGGTCAAATATCAAAAAGCACGATCAGCCCAACAAAGTGGAAAGGTTTGCTGCCACTGAGCCTTCAGCTTTCCTGTGACATCCAACGCCTCAGATTTATATTTATTTAGCTGAAGTCCAGGAAGTTGGCCAAACCGAGTAAACTCCGACAGCAGGTCTGATAAAGATGGCCGAGGCCGCATAATTTGAATGAGGAGATCGTCTGCACACATACCTGGCACCTCCCAGCATTCCACCAGTTTCCGAAGAAAAAGGTTGAAAGATAAAATGAATAAGAGTGGGGAGAAAAGATATCCCTGTCATGTTTTCCTCTCTAGGCCAAAGGCTTCTGAGAGGGGCCCATTGACCAGAATCACAGCGGTATGGCATGAGTACAGCGTCCAGACCATCTTTGAAAAAAGAAGTCCCCAGACCATAGTATGGGAGTAGTTGAAAGAGGTAGTCCCACCCTACCCTATTAAATGCCTTTTCGGCATTAAACTTAATTACCAATAAAGGCACTTGATTCGCATGAACTCACTCCAAATACGCTACTATCTTCCACAGGTTGTTAGAGGCATATCTTCCCTGTATAAAACCCACTTGGGACTCCTGGACTAGGCCTGGCAGCAAAGGTGCCAGCCTTTCTGCTTATATCTTTGTTAAGAGTTTCAAGTTGAAGTTTATTAGCGAGATAGGCCATTAAGAAACTGCTTGTAGCAGATCCCTGCCTGACTTGGGGAGCAGCGTGACATATGCTCAATTGTCTTCCCAGGAAAAACATTCATTCTGTGTGCGATGTTGATACATGTCAACCAGGGGGTCCACACCAGCTCCTGTAGTATTTTGTAAAATTCGACGGTAAACCTGTCAGGGCTTGGAGCTTTACAACACTGTGCCCGCCTGATACCATGAAAAACCTCTTGTTCTGTGACTGGTGCCCCCAACTGTGCAGCCTGTTATGTAATAAGGTGAGGAAGGGAAAGATCCCAAACATATGCTTCTATCCTAGAAGGAGAAACCTTCTCCCCTCTGTATAGGTCTTGATAGAAGGTATGAAAAAGACATGCTATCTCTATGGTTTCCTTATGCAACTTACCAGCCCCATCTCTTAGAGTGGGAACCATGCGCAACACACTGTGTGCCCCTAAGTCCCCGTGCTAGGAGTTTCCTGGTTTTGTTGCTGTACTGGGAAACCTGAAACTTATAAAACATTAAAGACTTTTTTTGCTTGCTGGTGCAAGACGTCATTGAATGCTTCCTGTGTCTCCAAAGGACATGTTCTAGATCCCACCATTGTGTGATGGGCATGACTTCTCCTAGCAAGCACGACTTGTCACTCAAGGTGCAACACTCAGGCGTTCAGGAGATGATGGCGTGCAGAATATTCTATAATGTCCCCTCTCAGCACAACCTTCGCAGTCTCCCAGAATAGCTCTGGAATTTCCTGATTTTGTGAGTTATGGGTCACATATGACTGCCACCAATCCCTAATGTAAACACGGAATTGCTCATCCCTATACAAATCCAGGGGAACCGCCAAAGACGGAGTCACTCCGTTGTGAGTGCCAGTCTAGTTCAACCCAAATAGGCGCATGATCTTAGATCTATCCTGGCCCTTCATTGGTATCTTCTACTCGGGGAAAATGACTCTCTGAAATGAGTAGATAATCAATTCAGGCACTGGTACCATGGGCTCATGATAGATGAGTATATTCTGTATCTAATGGTTGGAGGATCCTCCAGGGGTCCACCAAGCCCAAACAACAGAGAGAAAGCACTGTAAAATATGGGTAGTCCCATCACGGGCTCCAGATTCCTGGTGGTACGTGTCCATCTGGGGGTTGAGGATCCCATTTAGATCACCACCCAATACGGGCCTGTCCTTGGGGAGTTGCTCTAAAAAACTAACTGGGCATAAAATGTAGCGTCCAGCATCCCTGGGCCATATATCTTGCCCAGGACCACTGGCTGACCATCCAAATCTCCTTCTAGTATAACATACCGGCCAAGGCGGTCCAGCATTTCAACATTACAGACAAAGTGGACTTGTTTATGTAACAAAATTACTACTCTGCCCTTCCTGCCATGAGCTGCTGCTCCAAGTACCTGGTCCACTCAGTCATGGTGAAACTTAGTGTATTCAGGGGCCAGCTGGTTTGTCTTCTGGAGGAAAGCTTTGTCACAGTCCTGGCGAGTCATTGTGCGCAGGATCTTGTAACGTTTAATTGGTGTACCCAAATCGCATACATTCCAAGGAAGTAATTTCAACCTTTTCCCAGAAATCTGTGGGAGTCCCTCCCAGCCTAGGGCCTCCCCCTATTCGCAGCCTACTTCCTTTGGGAGTGGTTCTAATGGTGGATGTCATCCCTTAATGAACAACACCTCCCCTCACCCCCTCTTCCCACCCCTTCCCCAAAATCGTACCCCCATTGCCTTCCTGCATGCCTAACCTCCCTCCACCTATGCAGAGTCACTTAATATGTGTCAGGGCTCCCCCACACCACCCCCGGGGCTATCTGCACTAAACCGATCCCCATTCTAGCCCTCCTATTCACACACACTCACCTGACAACCCCCTCATAGTGAAAATACCCATATCTTCACTCAGACCCACTTTCATCCTCCCCATGTCTGTTCCACCGATAGCCCTGTCCCCGATTCACACATTGACTCAAACATCCGCTTGCATTCAACCCTCGAGGCAGACCTCTAATCCTTGCCACCAGGAAGCTGTGGGATCACAACACAATCCTGTTCCTCCATTGAGTTGCAGTCAACTTGCATCTGCCCTCACCCCCAGGGACGTAGGTGTGTCAGGGGTTACAGGCACCACTGAATAAACCTTGTTAGCCTCAGGGAACAGTGTAGGAGGCTTAACTCAAATGCTCAGACCTACAGGTTCTAAGGCTAGCCTGCCATCGGTGAGGGCCGAGTCTCTGCCTCCCCCTTCCTGGGCCCGACTCCCAAGTAAGAGATAATACCCCATTCCTTTCAAACTTCACTCACACTGCTTGTTCCTATTTAGCACACCCCTTTCCTGCAGTCATCCCCAAACAAATCACCAAACCAAGACAATGCCTGTAGGTGCCTGTAGGATCAGAGGGTCACAGGTTCAAATCCCAGCTGGGGCTCCTGCCAACCCAGTCCCCTTAGTTTTGTTTCTATGTTTCTATTAAGGTTTGCCTCTTTGCGGATGATACCAAAATCTGCAATAGAGTAGACACCCAGGAAGGGGTAGATAACATGAGGAGGGATCTAGCTAAGCTTGAAGAATGGTCTAGAATTTGGCAGCTGGGATTTAATGTTAAAAAATGTAAGGTCATGCATTTGGGCTGCAGCAATCCAAGGGAGCAATACAGTATAGGAGGTGAAGTACTTTTGTCCACTAAAGAAGAGCGGGACCTAGGCGTGGTTGTGTCTGATGATCTTAAAGTAGCTAAACAGGTGGAAAAGGCGACAGCAAAAGCTAGAAGGATGCTTGGGTGCATACGGAGAGGAATGGCTAGCAGAAAAAAGGAGGTGATAATGCCTCTGTATAAGTCTTTGGTGCGACCTCATTTGGAGTATGGTGTGCAATTCTGGAGACCGCACCTTCAAAAGGATGTGAACAGGATGGAGTCGGTGCAGAGGGTTGCTACCAAAATGATTAATGGGCTTCATTATAAAGCATATGAGGACAGACTTAAGGATCTTAATATGTACACCTTAGAGGAAAGGCGGGATAGAGGTGATATGATTGAGATGTTTAAATACCTCCATGGCATAAATGTTCAGGGAGAGAGCCTCTTTCAATTGAAAGCAAGTTCTGCTATGAGGGGACATGGGATGAGGGTGAAGGGAGATAGATTCAGGAGTGATATGCGGAAATATTTCTTTACGGAAAGAGTAGTGGATCCATGGAATAGTCTCCCAGTGGAGGTGGTAGAGATGAGGACAGTAACTGAATTCAAGAAAGCATGGGACCAACACAGAGGATCTCTAAAGGCAAAAAGTGGACTGTTGTAGTTGTTATGGAAGGACAGACTAGATAGGCCATGTGGTCTTTTTCTGTCGTCATGTTTCTATGTTTCTATGTTTCTATGTTTCTAATCCAAGTAACGTTGTCCTTTATAGAAGATAACATGAACAAACAGGAGTCATAACTGAAGGTCACCTGGCCTCTAAAATGGCTCTCTCCCAAAACAGTGTCCAACAGAATAGTCCACATTACTGTGTAGCCACAGGCCTTGCTTACTTAGCCAGGGATTGCTGCCAGAACACCCAAACTGGTCCTACCAGCCAATGCATCAGGCAGTGCAGAGTGTGAACGTGTTCATTGTCTGGGGTCCCATTGGGAAAGTTAATCCAATTAGCGCTGGGCTATTTATTTTATCTATCCAAGGTAGTTCAGTCATAGCTTCCATTTTGTCGGTTGGGAGGCTTATGTATTAATACCTACTTAGACTGTAAGCCCTTCAAGAACAGGAAATGCATGCTATACCTGAATGTAACTTGCTCAGAACTTCTGAGAAAAGGTGTGTTAACTCCAATTCCCTTTCTCTAATCTATTACTTTTTTTGAAGGCCTAAATAAGCATATGGCTAAAGGAGGGCTGGTTGATACATTGTGAAGTTTGGTAAGAGCTGACTATCACAATTAATCTCCTCTATGGCAAAAACTACACCCAACATCTCTCGCAACAAATTCCAGCGTTTGATTATGCATTGAGTGAAAAAATATTTTCTGTGATTGGTCTTAAATGTGCTACATTGTAGCTTGTATGAGGGTGTGCAGCCAACAGCCTGCACACCCTCATACAACCAGATACCAGCACTCGCCCAAGAAGAAAAGGAACCTCCAACAGAGTCAACACCCCGAACGACTTCAGAAAAACACGCAAGGACACCACAGAGAGAGCCATCTCCCTGGCTGCTCCAACAATATGGAACTCCCTCCCAGACGAACTGTGATCGACAACCAACCTCAAAGACTTTCGCAAACTGCTGAAGACAACGCTGTTCATTGAACACTACGGCCATGTCACGTAACTGCACCAACGGGAACCACCAACTTACCTCTACAAACCCTGATAAGAAACTGAACAACGGCACATGATGTATCTTAATTGTATAGAACAATGTACTATAGCTCACACTGTAACATAGCTCACAATGTACATAGCTCAACCTAATCTAATACACTAACCCCTTACACGCAACGCATGACACTTTTTCACTGCATGAGATACCCTTCCACTCCTTTGATTGTATTGCTGTGACACCGCCTTGATTGTAGGATAAGGCGGTATAGAAATACTGTTAAATAAATAAGTTTATTGCATATTCTAGTCTTTCTACTTTTTGAAGGAGTAAACAACCGATCTAAGTTTACCTTTTCCACTCCATTCATTATTTTATAGACCTATCATATCTCCCCTCAGCCATCTGTTTTCCAAGCTGAAGACCTGAACATTTTAAGCTTTTCCTCGTAAGAGTATTCTTCCATCCTCTTTTATCATTTTGGTCGCTGTTTTCTGAACTTTTTCTAGTTCTGCTATATCCTTTTTAAGATTCGGCAGCCAGAATTGCACACAATATTCAAGGTGCAGTTGCATCATGGAGCGATACAGCGGCATTATAGTATTCTTGGTTTTATTCTCCATTCCTTTGCTTAGGTATAGCAGAATGATATGGAAATAGAGGTTTGAATCCAATTGCTCCTTCTTGTGATGTTTTTTTCGTCTCTCCCATACAAAATATCTGTCCCCCTCTCTATCCTCACTCCCCAGTTTCTTTTGTTCTCCCCCCAGCTCCAGCTCCTTCCAGTCCTCCCCAAGCATCATCTCCCTTCCAGTCCCAGTACTCCTATCTCCCAGAATCTGCCCATTCCAATCCTAACTCCCCAGTATCAGTCCACCTCCAGTCCCAGACCCTCCCCGCATCATCTGCCTCCCAATTTCCCCATCCCCCAGCATCAGCCCATTCCAGTCCTAGTCCCCCTCCAGTCCCAGTCCCTCCAGCATCATCTCCCTTCCAATCCCAGGCTCCCCATCCCCCAGCATCATCCCATTTCCAGTACTAGCCCTGCAGTATCAGTCTTCCTCCAATTCAAGTCCCTCCCAGCATCAGTTGCCTTCCAATCTCTCAATTCCACAGCATCATCCCATTTCCAGTAATAGCCCCCTTCAGTCCCAGCCCTTCCCAGCATTATCTCTCTTTCAATAGCCCATTTCCTATTCTAGTCCCCAGTCCTCTTACAATGCCAGTAGCTCCCTCCCACACACATATGTCTTCACACCATATTGGGCCTCATGCGCATCTGACTGGCTTCAGAGGGAGCCAGTGAGGCCCAAAGCCTGGTGCCCTGGCTCATCTCTGCACAGCTGCAGGAATAAACGGCTGCATTTTCCTTTACTCCTGTGGCTGTGATAAGTCACAGATACTGGTACCTCTGAGTTCCTGGAGGATAAACAGGAGCACATCCTGTCTCCTACACAAGACAGGAAGTGCCCCTGTTTAAGCTCCAGGAATTCAGCAGTGCCAGTATCTGTGACTTCTCACAGCTGTGGGAATAAAGAAAAACACTTGTTTACTCCTGCAGCTGTGCAGATGTGAACTGAGGCGCCGGGCTTCACAACTAACTGGTTCCCTCTGAAGCCAATCAGGCATGTGCATGGGGCTACTCATGCCCGCACATGCCTAGGACCGGCCCTGCTTGGGGGGAGTGTGTGTAGCGATGGTGCCCTCCAGAGGACTGCGCCCCCGCACCACACCCTGTTTATCAGGTAGCGCTGGCCCTGCAAGCCAGCCACAGTCAAGCTATTTTTTTTTCTTCTTTCCAATCTTAAACCCTAGCCAGCACTCCTTCCTCACTCTCTGAAAGTCAGAAACGAAACGGTTCTTTGGGATTTATGCTGAGCTATGTGTTGCAGCCCTGCTGTAACCTCATCAGCCATGCAATTTGCAAAACTCAGACAATGACACATTTCTCTGGCTGCCTGTCAAGATGTGCAGCTGATTGGCTCAAGTGCCTCATGCTGGCTGCTGGTCACCCCTCCTTGACCTTCTCCCTCTCTCAAACTGGATCCAGTGTGTGTGGCTGTGCATGTATGCAGAATCAAAACAAAGTTCATGCATGGTGATTTGTGTAAATTTTTCCGAGCATGCACGCACAGTTAGTTGACATCAGGATGAACCAAAAATGACAATTTTTGTTGATTTTTTTTCTTTTGTATAAAACTAATGTGCATGCCTATTCCCTCAGTGATTCAGTAAATCATGGTCAAAGTTATACTCACATGGACAGAGCTTATAGACTGGAAGTTCTGCATCAGCTGCGTGTGCTTTGCACAGGTGTGAGATCATGTACTGTGTGTTTATCATGGCCAGGGCTAGTGCAAGGCATGGAGGCACTCGAAGAAGATTCCTTCATCCTGCTGCCCTCTTGGTACCTCCTGTCCCCATTCAGTTGTCAATTTCTTTCAATCTAGCTAAAAGCAAGGAGCGAGTCATCAAATCAAAGACTGTAGTAAGATCTACCGTATATACTCGAGTATAAGCCGACCCGAATATAAGCCGAGGTACCTAATTTTACCACAAAAAACTGGGCAAAACTATTGACTCGAGTATAAGCCGAGGGTGGGAAATGAGGCACCTACTAGTCAATGTAAAAAATAAAGATAGAGACCAATAAAATTACATGAATATTTATTTAAACGAAAAACAGTAAAATAGCTCTGTAAGTGGAAAATGGGGTCAACAAAAACAATATGGTATCAAAAATACCGTATCTTTAAAAGTACATCAACCTTAGCTTAATCAGCAACCAAGCTAACACACAAGAGCTAAAATCCTTCAAAACTGGAGTTCTCCTCCTCATCATCTGTATGTCCAAACAGAGCTTCAGCTGCTTCAGCTCCTGTGATGTTATCAGCATAAACATTGTCATCATCACTGACTTCACAGTCATCACCATCACTGCTGTCGTTCTCATACAATGCGCTGTCTTCACTGCCATCCATAGCATTACTAATGCCACATTTCTTAAAGGCGCGTTGCACCAGGTCCTCTGGAATATCTTCCCATGCATCACGAACCCACTGTGCTATCAATTCTATGTCTGGCTTTCTCAGATTTCCAACTTTTGTCAGTTGAGCTTGACCAGATGACATCCATTCATGCCACATCTTTCACACACGGTCTTTGAAAGGTTTATTTAAACACACATCTAGGGGCTGCAATACAGATGTAAGCCCACCTGGAATAACGGCCAAAGTAACTTGAGAAGACTTTGCCAATTTTTTTATGTCATCAGATGTGTGGGCTCTGAACATATCCCAAACTAGCAATGATGGTTTTTTCTTTAAGGCTGCTCCTGGTCGTCCGTTCCAAATTTCTTCCATCCATTTTTTTGTTCCGTCTTCATCCATCCAGCCTTTAATATGTGCACGCACTGTAATTCGTGGTGGGAATTTGACCTTTTTAGGCAAGGTCTTTCTTTTGAAAATAATAACAGGCCGCAGCTTGGTTCCATTAGCCAAACATGACAGAACGACTGTGAAATGATTTTTTTCATTTCCTGTGGTTCTTAGTAAAATAGTTTTGTCTCCCAAACTTGCCACAGTTCTGTTGCTTGGAAGATCAAAGGTCATAGGCGTTTCATCCATATTCCCAATATTTTGAAGGTCGTAGTTATGATTCCTTCTTTGTTTTATGATGAATGAATGGAATGACATCACTTTTTCATCAAGGTCTTTTGGCAGCTTCTGTGCAATCTTTGTTCTTTGCCGCAAACATAGGCCAAACCTATTCATGAAGCGGATACACCATCCTGCTGATGCAACAAATTTTTTAGTGCCTGGTACTTTAAATTTTTCATCTTTAGCCATTTGAAGGGCATGTAAGCGAATTCCCATGCGTGTTACACAGTAACCATTTTGACGACACTCCATAACCCATTTATGCAATTCAGTCTCTAGAGCCCCATATGAAGTCGTTAAACCACGTCGAGCTTTTTTTGCCTTTGGAATCTTTTCCAAGTCAGCTCTCATTTTCCGCCACTCCCTTACTTGTTTTTCGTCAACACAAAATTCCCTACTTGCAATACTGTTATTGCTTTCTTCTGCTCTTGACACAACCTTAAGTTTGAAAGCAGCTTCGTATGACCTGCGTTTTTGTTTTGGTCCAGGATTAGAAGTACTGGCACCGATATTGGGATCCATTTCTAACAGGATAAAAAAAAGAATTTTTAGGATGGGGAGGGGGGCGTCATGCCCCGTCCCTCCTTTTTCTCCACTTGAAAAGTTTAACTTGCATTTGGCTTTATAAATCAGCCCCTATATTACTTAGGTAGTCAGTACATTAGGCAGAGGTCAGTACATTAGGCAGTGGACAGTACGTTTTGCACTGGACAGTACGTTCGCTTGGCAGTAGACAGTACGTTCGCTCGGCAGTAGATAGTACATTAGGCACTGGACAGTACGTTCCCACTTAGGACAACCACCTTAAACATGGGCAACACAACTATCATGTTAAATAAAAATACCTGTAATATAGCACCTTTTAATTTTACTTTCCCCTTCCTCGTGGCTCAATCTGCTGAATTTACAGGGGCTATGTGTGTGTTTTCACTGAGAGGCTGGCACATACATACAGAGGAGGAGCTTGTGCCTCTGTGTGATGTGCCAGCCTCCTTAACGCTGCCTGTGACAGCCCGAGCCTGTCACACTGTCCAGGATGTGCTGCTGCGGGCTCGAGGGGGGGCCAACTCTGCTCAACTACAGGTACCTCTGCGGGGGGAGTCGGGGAGGGGGAGGGAGGGTCCGTGCTTACTACAACTACTTCTGCGGGCGGCAGGTGACAACTTAGCACCCGCCGCTCGCACAGGCACAGCACACACTGTAGGAATGCCCAGCACATCACTGCAAAGGTTTCCATATCTGCAGCTGCGGTTATGGAAACCTTAGCTTTAGAAGCAGCGCCCCCTGCTAGACATCTGCAGACGTTGACTCGAGTATAAGCCGAGGGGGCCGTTTTTCAGCACAAAAAATGTGCTGAAAAACTCGGCTTATACTCGAGTATATACGGTAATTGTAACCGAAGACCATTCTTCCGGGCATCCAGATGGACATAGATCTCATTAGGCATACCAAGTAGGGAGGTCTCAGTACCATGGCCTATATGAAACCCTGACTGTTTAGGATGGAAAACTCTTTTTACATCACAAAACTTTGTCAGTTGGAAGGCTACAGCTTTCTTGGTTAATTTAGCCATCAATGGAATATTTGACACCGATCTATAACTATTTGGAGACTGTGGATCCATGTCCACGTTCTTCAATAATGGATGAATTAAAAATTCCTTCCAAATGGAAGGAATAACACCCTGAAGGAGACTCTGATTAACTAAATCCAGAACAAAGGGAGAGAAATAAGAGAACAATTCTTTTAATAAAAAAGTGGGAATTGGATCCAAAGATGAAATAGAAGAATTCATTGAAGGATTGAGTATTCCTAAACTAAAGGAAGTTTGTAAATGTAAAGAAGTCAACTTTCCCCACTTACCCCAAAAGGCACCTGTGCTTGGCCATGTCCAGCCATATCAGTGATTAAAGGAGCACAGGCTCTGATGGAAGATTGAATCTTCTGAACCTTCCCAAAAAGGGATACTGCGCACTGATCTGGACAAAAGTTAATACAGTAGTATTATTGTTAACTAACACTGTGAGCGGTGAAAGCCTCTATAATAGCTGAAATGATTGACAAAGATAGTTTTCATGTGTATTAAGAGTACACATATAAATTTGCTTTATAGCCTTCACCTTCCCCGTATACTCTGATTGCAATTTCCTATAGGTCAACCAATTGTTTTCTGAGGAATCCTTCCTCCATTTCCTTTCTGCTGATCTAAGAGATCTTTTTAAGGTTTGCAACTCAGTAGCATATCCGGGATGGTAAATTCTTATTTTACATTGTAATTCCTTCAAAGGAGTTGTCTTATCAAGAGCCTCCCTCTGCAATCCTATTCCTGGGCTTTAAGGTCCAGGGACAGGGAATCAAGATTAGCAAACTCGCATTCCCTACAAAAAGCAACTCTAACCAGGGATCAAAGTTGTCTGGATAGTATGGGCCGAAATAATGTCAGAATCAGGAGCAGACAAAGGAGCGGCAAAATGCATCAAATAATGATCAACCATGGAAAAGACTGAATATATGAAACCATTGGAACATGACTTCCCTTATTCCAGAGGACCACATTTAAACAATGACCTTGTGGATGCATAGCCAAAGTGAAAAGTGCTGAAAAACCTAATGCTAAAATCAATTAGAAACATAGAAACATAGAAACATGATGACAGAAAAAGACCACATGGCCTATCTAGTCTGTCCTTCCATAACAACAACTACAACAGTCCACTTTTTACCTTTAGAGATCCTCTGTGTTGGTCCCATGCTTTTTTGAATTCAGTTACAGTCCTCATCTCTACCACCTCCACTGGGAGACTATTCCATGGATCCACTACTCTTTCCGTAAAGAAATATTTCCGCATATCACTCCTGAATCTATCTCCCTTCACCCTCATCTCATGTCCCCTCGTAGCAGAACTTGCTTTCAATTGAAAGAGGCTCTCTCCCTGAACATTTATGCCACGGAGGTATTTAAACATCTCAATCATATCACCTCTATCCCGACTTTCCTCTAAGGTGTACATATTAAGATCCTTAAGTCTGTCCTCATATGCTTTATAATGAAGCCCATTAATCATTTTAGTAGCAACCCTCTGCACCGACTCCATCCTGTTCACATCCTTTTGAAGGTGCGGTCTCCAGAATTGCACACCATACTCCAAATGAGATCGCACCAAAGACTTATACAGAGGCATTATCACCTCCTTTTTTCTGCTAGCCATTCCTCTCCGTATGCACCCAAGCATCCTTCTAGCTTTTGCTGTCGCCTTTTCTACCTGTTTAGCTACTTTAAGATCATCAGACACAACCACGCCTAGGTCCCGCTCTTCTTTAGTGGACAAAAGTACTTCACCTCCTATACTGTATTGCTCCCTTGGATTGCTGCAGCCCAAATGCATGACCTTACATTTTTTAACATTAAATCCCAGCTGCCAAATTCTAGACCATTCTTCAAGCTTAGCTAGATCCCTCCTCATGTTATCTACCCCTTCCTGGGTGTCTACTCTATTGCAGATTTTGGTATCATCCGCAAAGAGGCAAACCTTACCCGACAGCCCTTCTCCTATATCACTAACAAAGATGTTAAAAAGAATCGGACCAAGGACAGATCCCTGGGGCACACCACTGGTAACATCCTTCTCCTCAGAGTGAGCTCCATTTACTTGTACTGTTTGTCGCCTCCCACCCAACCAATTTCTAACCCAAGCAGTAACTTTAGGGTCCATCCCTAGGGTGCTCAGTTTGTTTATAAGTCGCCTGTGAGGAACAGTGTCAAAGGCTTTACGGAAATCTAAATACATCACATCTACAGCTCTCCCTCGGTCCAACTCCCTGGTCACCCAGTCAAAGAAATCAATCAGATTTGTCTGACAAGACCTGCCTCTGGTGAATCCATGCTGCCTCGGATCCTGTAATCCGTTGGACTCCAGAAACCTCACTATTTTCTCTTTCAGCAGCGTTTCCAATAATTTACTCACCACCGAAGTTAAACTAACCGGCCTGTAGTTTTCAACCACATCCTTACTTCCGCTTTTGTGTAAAGGCACCACATGAGCCTCTCTCCAGTCCTTTGGCACCACTCCCGACTCCAACGAGGCATTGAAAAGGTTAGTCAGTGGAGTTGCTAGAACGTCCCCAAGTTCCCTCAGTATTCTAGGGTGTATCCCATCCGGTCCCATCGCTTTGTCTACTTTAAGTTGAGCTAGTTTCTCACGAACACAGTCTTCTGAAAATAGTTCAAGATGTCCCTCGCTTCTGTTCTTTTTTGTGGGTGTTTTCTGAGGTCCTGCTCCTGGTTCTTCATCTGTGAACACAGAACAAAAATATTTGTTAAGCAATTCTGCTTTATCCTTATCAGCTTCTATATATTCCCCCCCTGCACCCTTGAGTCTGACAATACCACTTTTTCCCTTCCTCTTCTCACTAATATATCTGAAAAATGTCTTATCCCCCCATTTTATTGCATTGGCTATTTCCTCCTCCTTTTGAATCTTTGCCTTCTTGACTACTTTGCTAGCTTCTCTAAGTTTTTCCAAATACAGATGCCTGTCTTCCTCTCTCTGTGATCTCTTGTATTTCATGAAGGCCTCCCTCTTTTTCTTCACTTGTTCAGCTACTTCCTTCGAAAACCATAGCGGTCTCCTGTTCCTTTTGCCTTTATTTACCATTTTAACAAAAAGGTTGGTTGCCTTTAAAATACCCCCTTTCAGTTTTGCCCACTGTTTTTCTACATCCCCCAGCTGTTCCCATCCCACTAATGACTCCCTGAGGTATTGGCCCATCTTCGCAAAGTTAGTCTTCCTAAAGTCATATTTTCCCAAATTCATATTTTACTCCCTGTGCAGGACAGTCGAAATGAAGATTCAAATCTCATAAACAGAACCTGACAAAAGGGGAACATCTGTAATCAGAAGCAAGAACTCATGAAATGAAGTTAGAGACAATGGAGCCCTATAAATCAATAGAAAAAATAAAAAAGGAGAACCTTCAATTTTGATTAACACCTCTGAAAAAAAAAAGAGAGTAAATCACCAGCTGCTTATTAGAGTCAGATATTGAAAAATCCACGGGGTGCGCTTGAATTAAACAATGATTCTTCCCATCATGCAGCCAAGTCTCCATCAACAACAACAAATCAAAATAATGCTGAACAAATACATCAAGCACCAAAGGACCCTTACTCTTGATTGAGCAAACATTTAACAAACCTACCATAAGACTTTGGGCATCCCAAAAGGCCCCAGCCTTATCCGGGGACCATTGTAGTATTCATAAATCAAGTGGGCCTATCAAATAGATAGGAGAGTGTCGTGATAAAACTGCAGATCTAGCCGGTCTATGACTAGTTATCACCGGGATGTCACAGAAACCTGAACCAACAGAGGCCAGTCACATGCATCCTGCATCAAACATGACGAAAAATAAGAGAAACAGAGAGACACCCAGGAGATGCACAAAGGAGCATACTAAGGAGCACAACGTTGTGCTCCTTATATGCGCGCCTTTAGCATGCACCGGTGGCAGCTATGCGCCGCTGGTGTACTAAACTTAAAAGCTATGGGAGTCATCTTAGCACCATATCATCTCGCCAACAGCGGCACACTATCTTGGTCGTTTGTTTATTTAACGGTATTTATAGATGTACAATACCAAACAGAGGTCAGAGTCTGTAGAAAGCATCTTCCAAGTACAAACTAGTGATCAATGCATGGTGTGTAGCTAATCCTTAGAATCTCATAGCTGGTTCTCTAGACTTAAATTAGGAATTATTGGCAGCTGCCTAGTTTTAGCATGGATTCAGGTTATTCATTTATGTTAAAATGATTACCAATCAGTGGAGATTATCCTAAGTTTAGAAGCCTACTGTACACTTTTAGACTTGCTTCTTGAAGCTTGGGTGTGAATCTGATCTACTAATTGAATAGTCTCAGCCTATTTGTCTGTAAAACTAGCCCCATTTCTATCAATTTATCATTTACTTGGTCTTTATGTACTAAAATAGGCCTCTTTTAAAAACTCTGTATTTATATTTTCAGTGTAAGAACATATGAATCACCTAGGATTGTTTTCTTAAAATGTGAGCATGAACCAGAAACAGAACAAGCTGTGAACCCTGTTGTGTTACAATGTGATCTCTGACTAAAATAGTCAAGAACATTTATAAAAAAATATTTTTATTGGTAGAAAAGTGTGCAGGAATACATTTCAGTAGCTGACAGAGAATAAAAAGATACAGATGTGTTTTTTCTGCCCATGCAGGGTCTCTCGATACAAAATCTTTGTTACATGACATGTTGATATGCTTTATTAAGGTTTAATTAATATGATGCACAGTAATAAAACCACACTAAATAGAATATGCATGCCAGCACAGTAGCTATATTTCAGATGAACTAGGCTACTAGAATATGACAGTTGACATGGCTATTGAAAGAATTAAAAGCAAAGTTATTGGGAGTTTTACATTTATTTTTCAAAGTTCTATTTTCCTAAAGTAATAGGTTTCTTAGTAAACCAAAACAAACAAAACCTAACAGAATCTCCCCTTTAAAACTAATTACCCCTAAACTCACACGATGCCCTTAACTTTCACTTACGATATCTAAATTAAGTCCTGGTCAATTACTAGGGCTTATTTTCTATGGACAGTTGTCATAGATTGTAAATATATTTCTGACCATTTACTTTTACATCCAGCTGTAATATATTTTTTGCTGGTCACTTAGCAATAGAGCAGTAATTTATATACTACCATTTCCTTAAATCAATGTGGTTTATATTAAATTTCAACTGTTTACATTGTAACAAGGTGTTTAACATTCAACTCAATAACTTGTATATATTATAACATCGTAGATAGGGTGAGGTTGCATAGCATACGGGAAGCTTCAAAAGTAATCTTAACAGTATATTTCAATAACTTATTTACAAGCGTAACTTATTTACGATTTGGGGTCATGCAAAATTTCATAAAATTCTCTATTAAAATCGTTGGGCCCTGGGGCCCTATAAAGAGATGCCACATGTACAGCTTTCTGAAATAAACTATGATGACTTTTTATCACCAATATAGGCCTGTTGCTGTCAATCAGTCAAATATGGCTGAAACCATTTAAGTACACCACCACCAACACCAAATGACATCAAGCGATTCAGAAAAATGAAATGGTTAACTGTGTCAAAAGTACCCATAATATCGAGCATTATTAGGAAGTAAGACGTACCTCGATGAAATCCAGTCAGAACAGAATCAGTTAAACAGGCAAGAAATGCTTTGGTCTCATGTTGCGCATAGAAACCAAATTGATATCTATCTAGGAGCTATTAATAAAGTCCATCAACTGCACTAGTACTGTCTTTTCAATTATCTTTGCCAGGACAGGCAAAAAAGATATTGGCAAATATTTATTTAACTCCGTAAAATGTAAAGACACATTCTTCAATAGAGATCTCACACTAGCTTTCTTAAGCTGAAGAGGTAGGACTCCATCTTGCAATGTTTTATTAAGGAAGATAGAAACAGAAAAGCACAAATCATCAACTGTTGCTTTCAATATAGAAGTCGAACAAGATTTCAGAATACTGGAGGACTTATCTAATCCTATCAGTAATTCCAAAAGCTGTTCCGTAGTTACAGGAAGAAATAAACTCCAGACCATGGCAGTCTTGACATTACAGGGGACATCAATAACTCCGGAAGCAAAACTATCAGTGATGTGCAAAATCTTCATCCAAGCTTCAGCAAAGAATTGTGGCCCCCCCAATACGTTGGAAAGAATATTCAGTGCTGGTGGCTAGCAGTTGCAAAGTGGCTAGCCGCTGCTATGGAACTTTAAACTTGGATATTCAATGCCAGGGTCATTTCTGGCCACCGGCATTGGAGAGCGTGAACCGGGCAGTGGTGATATGTACTCGCTGCCTGGTTAGCTTCAGTAGCAAAAGTTAAGCAGCCTTTGAGGTGCCTAACCTTCGCCGCTGACGGATAGCCGGCTGATGGCTGAATATTACCGCTAGACAGTTATCACTGGGTGTCACCTCCGATCTGCCCCTGGGCGTTTAATGGCGGCACCCATGGATACTCAGTAGCTCTAAGAGTGTTAGTGCCGCTGAATATCTCGCCACAATTAATGGAGTTAGCATGTCTGCTAACCGCATCAATCGCTTTGAAAATCGGCATATCTTATGTTCTAAAATCCTTCCTATTATGTACCGAATGCGTTCCCCATTTGTTTTCCTGCATCATTTTACCAGGAGCTGGATAAAATGTTGTCCAGCTTCTTGTGGACAACGAAGCCTCCTGTATCTCTCTTGCTTAAACTAAAATTGTTTAAAAATATGGGAGGGATAGGTGTCCCAGATTTTGAAAATGATTACATGGCCTTTATTTTAAGTCATGCATGTTGGTAGTATGCTCCTTATGATAATGCTGCTGCAATTCTATCTGTACCTATGTGGTTACAAATCGAATGAGCTATCATGGCTCCTCCACAGCTGGGATGCTACTGGCTATGGTGTATCTTTATGGTAAAAAAGAGTCACTAGTTGTGAAGGAAACTTGGAGATGCCTATGTAAAGTGGCCAGCAATTGGATGTACCGCGAGCTCAGTCGCTCTATACTCCTGTATGATATAATAAGGGGCTATAAGCCGGATATACCCCTGTGTTTTGGGATCACTGGTTTAGAACTAGTATTAACATTTGGGTTAAGGGGAACTTCGATCTAATGAGGATTTGTGTTTAAGATACCACATCACAAGGCAAACCATGTTCTGATATATGCAGTTAAAACATGTTGTTGCTAAGGATCTCAAAGTGTAAGAGTTTAAGGATATACAACCCTCTTTGATAACATACTGTCAAACTGCTTGAATGTCTGGACATAAGAATGCATTTTATAGGATGTTGAGGGCACAATGGAGGAATCCACAGTGAATCCCTACATAGAGGATAGCAGCACGACTTAAATTTATTTAAGAAAGACCCAGTGGGTCGTAGCTTAAATGACATTGGTCTCTGCACTGGCTGCACAATCTCTCGTACTTGATGCATAACGTAATTTGGATACCCCCAGGTTATGGATAGCAGTTTGGGAAAGAATTTCAACTATTCTGCATCTCCCTGATAAATTCAGCTGCTGCTGTCATGTTCAGAAAGGTGGGTGGAGGGTTTTAAGGGTGGGGGGCATTTCTTTTGTGTTTTGTATTGTTTTGCCCTTCTTTTTTTGTTCTTAATTAGAATGCTTTGAAATAAAAATAAAGCTTAAAAACCAAAAATAATTGTGGCTCTGAAACTCTCCCTGGCTGAAAAGACAACTGTGAGCTAGTTAATTTCTTTACGAGGGGGGAGTGGCCTCTTTCCAAGATGGCGGCAGTGGAGAACTAACCAACTGACTATGCCTAAGAGGGAAGGTAAAGCCAAGGCTAAAGCTCCTCCCGCAGAGCAATTACCTTCTGGTGAGGGGCCTATGGACCGCTTTGTTCGGTTGACCAAGGAGCAGGTTCAGGGGATTTGAGTGGGCTTGGCGGCGCCGATGGATTCTGACTTGGCGTCCTCCGCCCTGGATATCACACTCTCCCCTGATGGACGTCTTCCCTCCGTGCCTCCTGGGTCTTCGGCTGTCCGGATGATGAGTGACGACGCGCTGTCTTCCGGAGTGGTAGCAACCGCGTCTTCTGAGCAGGACTCGCCTCCAGTGAATGCCCGAGGTCGACCTGGAGAATTGCAGGTTTCTGCATCAGCATTTTCATCTTAGCCCAGTACCGGGGGCCATACTCAGGTAGTTGAAGCTTCTTCTTTGCCTCAGGGCAAATTAGATCAATCTATACTTTGACCCCCTGGCTTCTTCTTTGTTTTGGCTTGCCCCGCGTCGGTAACTCTGGACAGCATCTGGGATGCTATCTCCCACCTTTGTACAATGGTGGGTAATCAATTTTCTGCCTGTTCTGACCAGATTTCTGTTATTGAACAGGCTTTTCAACCTATGCAAACTGCCTTTGAGGAACTTAATACTAAGTATGTTATCACCGAGCGGCAGCTTGGGAAAGTTTCAGATTTAACTGATTCTTTGGTTAAAGACAATACTGTTCTTCGGGCTAAGACTGAGTTATTGGAGAATATGGTTTGAGCGTCAAATGTTCGTTTGTTAAACTTTCCCATTGTATTTGGAATGGCGCCTTTAGACTTATTCAAGAAGTATCTTCAAGAAGTTCTCTTGGTTCCTTCAGAATTGATGCCTCCAGTCTCTAAAGTTTATTATCTTCCCTTTGGGAAAAGAGATGGAAAAGTGTCTGCAGGGCCGCTAGAGATGGATTCTCTTAATGTCTCTGATTTGCTTCGCACTCCCAACGAAGAGGACATAGCTGTGTCAACTCTGCTAGTTACGTTAGCTCTCTCTTCAGATAGGGAATGGTTGTTAAAATTGTTTTATAAAAAGCGAGCTAGTCTGTTCTATGGGAAAAAAATTCTTCTCTTCCCAGATGTTGCACGGGAAACACAGAAACGGAGGAGAGCCTTCTTATTGATGAAACCTGGGGTGTTGCGTATTGGTGCTTCTTTTATGTTACCATTTCCTTGCAAATGTTTAATTACTTACAAAGCACAGAAATATGCCTTTTTTTCCCCTGAGGATCTTTCTGCTTTTTTAAGTTCGCAATTACCAATTTCTTCTTCTCCTAATGTATGACTCCATCTATGTTATAGTTATCCTTGGAACACTGTCTTCTCTTATTTTCCTTGGTTGTTTCTAATTATTAGGAGTTTTCTCCTTTTCTTTCGGTTGACTCCCCCATAAGGGGACTACCTATAATCCTTGCATTTTCTATTTCTAATCATGATTTGTATGTGTGTATATTATAATTGCAAGTATTATTGTTCTGTACAAGCTGTTGCTTGAGTTAGTTAAAAAAAATTCATAAATAAACAATTTAAAAAAATTAGTTATAATCGTATATAAAGTGCTAGTACTAGAAGAAGCTAAGCAAATCTTCCTGTTGATATAATCTATTTTTGCATTGTGAACAATATCCTGATACTGTGCCTGTAGGTCTGAATAGGCAGGTAAAGAATAGACACATCAGGGCACTTACACCACTGATGTTCCAACCTACGTATCTGCCTCTTCAATACACGAACTTCCAATGTAAACTAAGGGGTATGTTTACTAAACCAGGCTAACAATTAACCCGAGCTATCTGCAACTAGGTCCCATTGAATAATATGGGACCTAGTGGCAGATAGCCCGAGTTAACCGTTAGCCCCGGTTTAGTAAACAAACCCCTAAGACACAGTACTGTATGGGAACATTTAACATAAATAGACCATAAAGAAGCAATTTTATTGACTGATTCATGTAACATAGTCATCCATACATCAACTGCCAAGGTAATGTTCATAATGGACAAGTCCTGTAATCTCGGGAGCCATTTAGCCTTTAAATGGTCAACTTTATAAGGTCATCTAATAACCCAAGGACTTAGACCTTTATGATCACAATCAACCCTCTCCTTAGAAGAGGGTAAGGTAACCTGAAGAGCAATAACATGATGATCAGACCAAAGAATATCATAAAAGTTCTATAAACGTTGAGATTCAGGATATAAAACAGAATTTCGAAAAATTTGTTCTAGTGTATGTCCAGATTTATGGGCTGATCAATTCACAAGTTGATAAAAATTCATAGTTGACATACTTCCAGTGAACTTGTTGCTTGCCAAGTCCACAGGACTGGTATTAACATGCAAATTAAAATCTCCCAAAACAAAAGTAATTTTCATTGTGTCATGAATGGATGAAAGAAGTTCCAATAATGGGGAAGAATCTTCCCTTAACAATCTAGGTGGACAATAAACTAACACCAGACAAAAAACTGCAGTAGAGACAGTAAGGGTCTCATATCTATGATCTATAATCACATCATGATTCATCAGGCTTACCTGCAATCCACATTTGTAAAAAATGAGTAGTCTTCCTCTTCTCTCGTGCACATGAGACCAGAGATAGCTACATAATCTGGTGGACAAACAGCAGAAACTAACACCATATCTGCATCCATAAGCCAACTTTCTGTAACATAAAACACAACATAATGACTAAACACTATGCTAGAAGTCTAAAAAATAAGATGGGAGAGTTAGAATATATAGCAGTAAATGACAAGTTAGATATGATTGGTATCTCAGAGACATGGTGGAAGGAGGACAACCAGTGGGACACTGAGATACCTGGGTACAAACTATATTGTAATGATAGAGCTGATCAAACTGGTGGAGGGGTTGCGCTCTATGTTAGAGAGGGCATTGAGTCACAAAGGATTAAAGTTTTGCAGGAAACAAAATTCACTGTAGAATCTCTATAGATTGAAATTCCATGTAAAAAGGGGAAGGCAATGGCAGTGGGGTTGTACTATCAACCGCCTGGCCAGAATGAACAAATGGATGATGAAATGCTCAAAGAAATCAGGGAAGTTAACAAAAGTTACAGAACAGTAATAATGGGTGATCTCAATTATCCCGGTATTGACTGGGTCAGTGTCACAGCAGGACATGCTAGGGAGATAAAGTTTCTAGATGAAATAAATGACTGCTTCTTGGAGCAGCTGGTTCATGAACCGACTAGAGGGGAAGCCATTTTGGACTTGGTCCTTAGTGGAACACCAGATCTGGTGCAAGAGATAAGGGTGTTGGGGCCACTTGGCAATAGTGATCATAGCATGATCACGCTTGATTTAATTAATGGAGGAGGGATGGTAAGGAAATCCACAGTACTACCTTTTAACTTTTGAAAGGGAGACTATGATAAAATGAGGAAAAGAAAAAAACTAAATGGAGGAATTGCAAAGGTTAAAGACTTACATCAAGCTTGGGTGTTGTTTAAAAATACTATCTTGAAAGCCCAGACCAGCTGTATTCCACGCTTTAAGAAAAGTGGAAGGAAGTCCAAAACCAGCATGGTTTAACCAAATGACAGCATGGTTTAAAGGTGAAGTCAAAGAGGCTGTTGTTGCCAAAAAAGCATCTTTCAGGAAATGAAAAAAAGAGTCAAATGACGAAAACTGAAACCAGCACAAACACTGGCAAGTTAAATGCAAGGCATTGATAAGGCAGGCAAAGAGAGAATTTGAGAAGAAGCTTGCTGTGGTGAGGAAGCAAAAACACGTAATAAAGACTTTTTCAAGTACATTCATAGCAAAAAACCTGTGAGAGAGTCAGTTGGACCATTAGATGATAGAGGGGTAAAAGGGGAAGTAAGAGGGGACAAGGCTATAGCGGAGAGACTGAATGAATTCTTCACTTCAGTCTTTACTGAGGAAAATATAGGGATGTTACCCATGACTGAAGTGGTATTTAATGGTGATACTGCAGAAGAATTGAAAGAAATATCGATACACCGGGAAGATGTATTACAATATGAAGAATAGCAAATCACCTGGACCAGATGGTATACATCCAAGGGTGTTGAAAGAACTGAAATATGAGATTGCAGACCTGCTATTAGTAATCTCCATTGCACAGCCCCTTTGAAATTGTTCCCCCACATATAGCTCATCCAGTGGGAGATGTCAGGATAATGTGCGGAGTCAAGCACTGCACTCAGCAGATGACAGCTCTACAGCAGCATTTGACAGGCCGACATTCACAGCACAGATGTTACTGTATGTTCACTAACAGGGCTGGTGGACCAACACAGGTCCATCTCAAAATTTTGGTAGGATCTAAGCAGGCAAATATCAGCTTGTCTTAGAAGTTTTAAATTAATTTCTCTTAGAATTAGGGGGGCTCTAAATAGGCAAAAGCAGCTTGCTTTAGAAGTTTTAAATTAATTTTTGTTAAATTTAGGTAGGCTCTATAACATTACAAGAATTATCCCTCCAACCTTCTCCAACTCATCCCATCCCAAGCATATCCCTTAATTTATAATTGCTAATCCCAATTAAAAGAAAGAATGAAATTTCACACCACAGTCTATTTTCATCAACAAGTGATTGACCCTTAATAGATAAATAGCAGTTCATGGGAAGCAAACAAAAATTACAGCATAAAATATAACAAATATTCCTAAAAATCTTTATAGTAGTTTAGGTATCACTTAGCAACTCTAAACTCACTAAAACAAAGATGCAGACAGCAGTCCAGCAGTGAAATGGGAGCTATACAACCAGGGGTGGCTCAAGGCAATCTGCTGCCTGAGGCAAAGAATGAGATGGCGCCCCCCCCCCTTAGAGGGGGCGGGGCTTTTTCAGAACTTTTATCAGAGACTGAACCAAACCAAGAAGCTAATTAGATTATATGGAGGGAATGCAAGATGTTTGCACACAGGGCCACATCGAGCTGCAATCATGCCCTGTGCAGCTTGCAGCTTGGGCACATGCCCCCTCCTCCTCCCCATACCTCCATCCAGCACTGCCTGATCTTTCCCTGCTGCTACTGCCCTCTGTTTTTTTCATGGCGGCACTGGCAGCAGGGAAAGAGCAGGCAGCGCTGGACGGAGGTATGGGGAGGAGGAGGGAGGGGCATGCGCCCGATCTGAAAGGCGCCGGCACTTTAAGCAGATCTGTCCCTCTCTACTCTGACATTGCGTCGGAGGAGGGAGGGACCAGACCTACTTAAAGTGCTGCGAAAAGGCTTGGGGGCACATTTCGGCTGCCTGCTATTGTCCTGCCAGCGGCGGCAGGGCAACAGCAGACAGCCAAAATGCGCCCCCAAGCCTTTGCGCCTTGTGCGGCTGCACCGCTTGCACAGGGCTAGGTACGGTTCTGTTTGCACACCAAGGAACTAAAAGAGAGCAAGAACCAACAGCACAGTTTATAAAACTAAATGATAACTCATTTTTATTTTGTTATTATAAACTGCGTTATGGTTCTTGCTTTTTCTTTATCAACATATATTTTGCATCCACAGTGGGTGCAGAGCAGAACCAGAACATTCACCCACAGAACTTAATATTTAAAAAAAATATATGATTCTGATCATCTCACTAACAACAACAACCACTGTTCTCCAGTACCAGGCATATTATGAACTAATACAAAACTCTACAACAAAAAGCAAACCTACCATACCATATCATCACAAACTTCTAAAACTCACATAAGGAGCCCATCCAAAAAAAAGCGTCACTGTAAATACTACAGTGGGCCCTGGAACATCTATACACCTATTTGAAAAGCTGAACAATGCAAATTACTACAGTACAGTATAGATCTTTATGTACAAACTCCATGTTAACAGAACACCTGGCCCCAGTCACACACTCACATCGACTCTCACCAAGTACAGAATAAATAATCATAATCTAAAGTAAAAATAAAAATATGTAGACAAAATTTAAATTTAAACCCCAAGAAGCCAGAGTCCACATGCAGTGCAACATCAGATAAATAAGAGATGCAGTTCCCCAATACTGTGTAAAATATAAAAATAGCACAAAGTCCAATCACTAAAATTAAATAAAATTATTTTTTCTACCTTTGTTGTCTGACCATTTTATTCTCTGATCATGCTGGTCCCGATCTGAGACTTCTGCTTTCCTGTCTTCTCTTAGCTCTCTTTCTATGGTCTATGGTCCATCTGCCATTTCTTATCTCTTCTTTTGTTTTCTTCACTTCCTTCCATCAGCCCATTTCCAGTTCCAGTAACCCTCCCCAGTATCGGCCCCCTTTCCAGTCCTCCCCCCCCCCAGTACCTTCCAATGTCAACCGCCTTGCATTCCCACAACTGCCACTGGTGTTCATTCCCTTCCAGTTCCCCTCATTCCCCACTGTCCAGCCCCTTCTAGTCCAAAGACCATCCCAGGTATCAGCTCACGTCCACCCCCCCTCCCAATCAGCTCCCTTCCAGTCGCCCTACCCTCTGTCCATCCCCCTTCCAGTGCCAGTCACACGTCACCTCCTTTCCAGCCTCCTCCCCATTACTCAGCCACCTACCACTCCCATCCCCAAGTGTCAGCTCCCTTCCAGTCCCCCTTTAGTACATCCCAAGTGTCAGCTCCATTCCAGCTGCCTCCTTCCGCTGGCAGACCCTCTCAGTATCCGCTCTCTTCCAGTCCTATTTTCCACCCCCCTGCATCAGCCCATTTGTAGCCCTAGCCCCTAGTTTTCTTCCAGGGCCAGCAGCACTCTCCTCCCCTCCCCATTAGCCCATTTTCAGTCACAGCCCATTTCCAGTCCTATCCCCCTTATCAGCCCACTCCAGTCCTAGCCCCCCATCAACCCATTACCAGTCCTAACTCATTTCCAGTGCTAGCCCCCCATCTGCCCATTACCAGTCGTAACCCCCCAATAAATCCATTTCCAGTCCTTGCCCCCCTATCAGCCCATTTTCTGTCCTAGCCCCCTCTAATCAGCCCATTTCCAGGCCTAACCCCACCAATCAGCCCATTACCAGTCCCAGCCCCCTCCTGATCAACTTATTTCCATTCTTAACCCCCCATTAGCCCATTTCCAGTTCTAACCCTCCCGATAGCCCATTACCAGTCCTAGCCCTCCTCCCGATCAGCCCACTAGTCCAGATACAAAGCCACAGAGCATGTATAGTTTTTAGAAGGAGTAGCTCTTCATTTCAGTCGCATAGTTCTCAGAGGATAGCAGCCTCAGAAATCGATATCCACCCCCCCACCACACACACCCTCCTCGGGTCCAGATGCTGCTCCATTTTAGCCTCTTCTCTCTTCTATTTCCAAGGACAGTTGGAAGAGGAGGCAGCAATTATACAGAGTTGGGGGCAGCAGGGGACAGTCCTCCGCTCTAGTCTCTTCAGAAGGCATACTCGGGCTCGGCCAGCAGTGCCGGGTGCAGGAGGAGCAGGGGTACCGGGGCCAGGGGCTCGTCGCCCAGCGAGCTCTCCTTACTGACGCGCGGCGGGTTCAGGCGCTTGGCCAGCTCGTGCAGCAGGAAGTACTCGGCCTCACGTTGCAGCCGGCTCCGCTCTGGGAAGTAGTTGGGCAGCACTAGCTGCAGGTCCCACAGGTAGTTCAGCACGTAGTGGAAGAGGAAGCCATCGCGGTCGAGGAAGAAGCGCTCCTTGCCATCGCTCGCCAGCTCCTGCGTCTGCCGCTCGTTCGAGAACATGCATCTCTCTCTCTTTCCCCTCTTCTCTCGCCAACTAAAGGAGAAAGGCAACAACTGCGGTTTTATAGGAGTGGCTCCTCGGAGGCAGGAGGGGGCGGAGTTGGAGGCGAACCTAGTGACAGCCTGTGACCTGACAAGTGCATGCTTCAGCTGTTGCATGAGCGCTCCCCAACCCAAGGTGCACGCGCCTTCTGGCAGCGGCTCCGGCTCCGGTGATCATTTTTTGTTGTTGTTGTTTTTTATCGAAGGCCGAGTGAGGCAGTCTTTATGGGGGCAATTTTTGCCACCCCCAAAAAGTTGCCACCTGAGGCCACCGCCTCACTTGGCCTCATTATAGAGCCGCCCCTGTATACAGCCTTTTGCATTGAGTGCCACATGTATGATTATCTCCTAGCTGGTGAAAGGTTATGTGTGTGTTCCATGTAAAGAGCTCCTGTCTCTCAGAGAACAAGTCACATCTCTGGAAGGAAGAGTAGCACACTTGGAGGAGCTGAAGCAGATAGAGGGGTATATAGAGCAGTCCTACAGGGACATCATAGAAAGGTTTGACCTCCAGTCTTACAGTCTCAGTTCTGCCTTAGTGGAGAGAGGTCACTTGGATATAGAGTATCACTTTGGTGTGGAAGGAAATGATCCTGTAATCAGGACCTGCCCTCCAGGGGTTGCCATATCCTCTTACCTTGAGGATATGTCTCCAGGGGCTTCTGCCCAGGAGGGAAAGGTTAGGACAGCCATTTTAGTTGGTTATTCAATCATTGGGAATGTAGATAGCTCTGTGGCTGATGGGTGTGAAAATTGTTTGATCACTTGCCTGTCTGGTGCGAAGGTGGCAGACCTCACGCACCACCTAGAATCCTCAGCGCTGGGGAGAAGCCAGTTGTCTTGGTACTTGTGGGTACCAATAACATAGGAAAGTGTGGGAGGGAGGTTCTGGAAGCCAAATTTAGGCTTTGTGTAGAAAGTTGACATCCAGGACTTCCAGGGTAGCATTCTCAGAAATTCCCTGTTCCACATGCAGGACCCAAGAGGCAGGCAAAGCTCCAGAGTCTCAATGTGTAGATGAGGTGATGGTGCATGGAAGAAGGCTATAGATTTGTCCGGAACTGGGAAACATACTGGGGAAGAGAGGGCCTTTTCCAGAAGGATAGACTCCAGCTTAACCTGGGTAGAACCAGGCTAGTGGCACTAGCCTTTAAAAAGGAGATAGAGCAGCTTTTAAATTAGGTATTGGGGGAAAGCCAAGAGTCGCCCAGAAGTGCATCATTCAGAATAATGGATCTTTGAAGGATACTGTCAATCTATCTTTGTATACTTAAAGAATATTTACCCTATTCTACTTTCTCTGTTAAGCTATACTCAAGATGGTTATTCACAACGCTGAATAGCGGGGTCGGTCCAACCCATGCTCTTCCCCTGAACGCGATTCCGGTCCAAGCGCTCCCTGCACCTACGCAACGTTTGTGCAGTGAGCACAGAATGTGGTGAGAGGGGCATAGTGGCAAGGTATAAGGATGCGCGGCGTTTTTTTGGAAGAGCCGATGGCTGAAACTGCAATAGCTTCTGTGTATATGTTACAACGCGGGCAGCATCAAGATTTAAACATTTGAACAGTATTCGTACTATGATCCCCTGAGGAAACCGATGACGGTGAAACGCCTCAGCGGTGCCCTGTAAGAGCGTCAGGATCAGGGCTGGAATGCTCTGAAGATATAGCGTTTGGTCTTTTGAAGCTAAGTGCCTGAAAGAGTTTTTTACCTCAACGCTAGATTCATGAAGCACTCTCTGTTCTGTTTTGTACAACACTTGCTGTGGAAAAAACTGCACTACTGATTTCCTATTTGAAGGTCATTGATGCGATATGAGCAATTTCTAGTCAGGCTTGCCTGCTAGTTTGTGACTGATGAGTCTGAGACCTTGGAAATCAGCTGTTGTGGTTTGTATTGAATGTGAAGTCCTGAGAATGATATATTAGGAAACCACTAGTTATACTGTTGAGATTGAATGCACCTTGTAAGAATTTTAAGGTATAAGGATGTACAGAGGCCATTCAGGACAAGCCTCTGGCAGCAAGATGGATGCCTGGCTTATTCCACCCTGATGGTGGAATAAGCGCCAGACATAGTACAGTTTGTAGCCTGCAGGCCCCCCAATTCCCACATGACGCCTTGGAAGGGCACCCGCTGCCTGAAACAGGCCATGGGGGGATCCCTGATGAGGGTCTGGGGCGGTGTGCAGGTGCCAATCATAGGCCAGGCATTCTGCAATCCTGGCTGGACGTGCCGGTGCCATGGCGATGGGATGCCGCTGCACCGGCATACCAGCCGGATCGTTGTGCGGCCTGTATGGGCAGCCTCCCAGACATCTCCCTCCAAAGGACTGCATGCATGCCAGACCATCTAAGTGCCCGATTCCACAACATTCCTGTGGTTCTTGAATTGGGTACAACTTAGGCCCATCCATGTTTTAAACATGGACAGCAGTAGGAAGACGTTCATTATTGAGTTAAAAAAGCCTATGGCCCGACACAGGCCGTGTTTCGTTGCCTTCTTCAGGGGCAGGCTACATAATTAATAAAAACAATAAATAAATAAAGACACATATAAAAACTCAGAATGCAAAATGAGACCTAAAAGATGAATAAACAAATTAAAACACTTATAAATTAATAAGTTATTTATGTTATTAATTATTTATTTGATACCTTTTACGAGTATCTTTTTTGAATGTTAAAATTTATATATATTTATATATGTAATGGGTTATGCCTGACTTGATGCATAGTCACTTTTTATAGATGGATTGTCATTATTTGGTTTGCTGTGCTGATCTCTTTTTTGGTTTTTATGATTGCAATTATGTTATTAATTTATAAGTGTTTTAATTTGTTTATTCATCTTTTAGGTCTTATTTTGCATTCTGAGTTTTTATATGTCTTTATTTATTTATTGTTTTTATTAATTATGTAGCCTGCCCCTGAAGAAGGCAACGAAACACGGCCTGTGTCGGGCCAAAGGCTTTTTTAACTCAATAAAGAATGTCTTCCTACTGCTGTCCACGTCTCAGACTGGGTTGTGAGTAAGCACGTGGATTCGTGCTATTTGTTTGGTACCATCCATGTTTTAGACATCCCGACGGCCCGGCCATGCACAGATTGGAATCAGCCTCTCTCTGACTTTAATTTAACTGAACATTGGCTTGTAATACTAAGCCCACTGAATTTTAAAATACATAGATTTTATCAGCTTTAACCCAAAGAATGCCCATTTCCCCAAAATTTAGAGAATTTCCCAGCAGGCAAATACTTACAAGTGCTGATTCCTTCCCAGCAGTAGCAGCCCCTCTTGGTAGACCTTCAAGACTGAAAATCATTGAGCTCTGGTTGACCTATTTATATCTGTACTTTCAAGGCAATCTCTTTAAACAATTTTCTGGGTGATTCACACTGCCCTCAGTTTGATAGAGGGGAGCCCTCAGCATGTGATTGTATATCATGTGATTTGACTTATGTAGTGTGTATAATGAAGTGTCTATGACCCTTTTGATATGAGGGATAAAGTAAGAGAGCATTCAAGATTAGACTCACTGAACATCGTAGTTGATTTTGGACTAAAACTTTAATGGCTCCAATATTAGAGCATTGTATTACATCAGGGCACAATGGATTTGTCTGTAGCCAGCAGATCACATGATTGACATGCATGAGAGTTTGATGGATGATAATAATAGACAAGTCATCATTTAAAGATGGATGCCACTATTGAAATGAAATAATTGAAAGCAACTTCAAAGAGATATGTATTTTTGTCCTTGATGCAGATGCTAAGAAGAGACAGCATTTGAGATAAATCTATTAATATTTATTGTGAACTGTCACATGGTAAAGGGACTAAAGGCATAGCTATTTTCTCAAATATTTCAACTTATTTAAGATTCACAGAGTACTAAGGAGCCTTTGCTATGCAGCTATTTCTTTAAATTTAGGGCACATTTACTAAAGTGCACTGTTAGTGTGGAGTTTGCATGCTAAGGGTGCTGCATGAACAACACCGGATCCCACGCTAAAAATCTTGCATGTGATTGGGCTGGTTTGGAGTGGAACATGAATGTTGACAGCATATCGTGATTAGCGTTGGCATGTTGGGTGTTATATGGGGCACCTCGCATGGAGGTCCGTCTTCATTAGTACTCATAAGAATACTGTGGCTTTCTTCAGGGCGAAGTGGTTAAGCAGTGGATGTCTGGTCTTTTATACGGTAGTCCTCAAACCGGATTGGTGGGATTGAGGTGGGAAATTAGAATTAGAATTTTGGAGGGAAAGTCTATTGGAGAAAGGCTGGAGACCTGTCTTTTTTCCATAGATCAGAAGGTTCTCTGGTGAATTTTTACTTCTACTTCCTATTTCCTTGGCCCTCAACCTTGGAGTCATTTTTTACTCCTCCCTCTCCTTCTACACATATATCCAACAAATAGCTAAAACCTGTCATTTCTTGCTCTGTAACATTAACAAAATTTGCCCCTTCCTCTCTGAACACACTATTGAAACTCTTATCCACTCTTTTGTTACCTCCTGCCTTGACTATTGCAACTTCCTCCTTGCTGGTCTCTCTCAGAGTCATCTCTCTCCACTTCAATCTGTTCAGTCCTGATACTACACTCATATAACTCCTCTTCTCAAATCACTTCATTGACTCCCCTTCCGTTTCCATATCCAATTCAAACTTCTCCTACTGACCTATAAATGTATTCACTCTACTGCCCCTCACTACCTTTCCTCTCTTCTCTCTCCCTACACCCCTCCTCGTGAACTCCACTTTTCCTCTGGCTTTCTTCTCTCTATGCCCTTTTCTTCCACTGCCTACTCTGACTTTGATCTTTTCACTTTGCTGCTCCTTATGCCTGGAACAAACTTCCTGAATCTATATGTCAGGTTCTATCTCTCCTCCTTTTCAAATTCATGCTAAAAGCTCACCTCTTTGAGGCTGCTTTTGGATCCTAATTCCTTGTTCTCCTTGTGTCTCCTTTCCCTATTTGAACCTCTTGTTTTTCTTATATTGTACTGTCTGTCTTGATTAGATTGTAAGCTCTAAGAGCAGGGACCATCTTCTATATGTACTTGTACAGAGCTGCTTACACCTTGTAGCAATATATAAATGATTAATGGTACTCGTAGTAGTAATATAAGAACCGCTAATTTGAGTGATACCAAGGTTCACAGAGCCCAGCATCCTGCCAGTCTGGATCACAAGCACCCAGCAGATCCCAATAAGTAAATCAGATTTTTTATGACTCATTTCCAGGGACAAGAAAGGCTTTCCCATATCTACCTTGGCTATTCATTTTTTTGGACTTTTTCTCTGGGAACTTGTCCAAACTTCTTTCAAACCCTGCTATGCTAGTTGCCCTGGCCATATGCTCTGGCAAAAGATTCCATAGCTTAATTACTGTATATACTGCATAAAAAAATTACTTTCTAGAATTTTTTTCAATCTGCTGGTCTTTAGTTTCATGGCGTGCCTTTAATTGGCAGCTTGACCCCTAGCAGTGGTGTCATTTTGAATCTTAGTTGCAATGAGCTGGAGCAACAGGGGCTTGTTCCTGCTCCTTCTAGACCACTAGGGACTTCCAGCAAGAGCTGGGAATAGGATCAGGGGTGGGGCTTTGATGTTGGGAGGCCTTCTTGTTGTGAGGAGGAGGATGTTGGGAGTGGGGGGAACATCTGATGATGCTGGGGGCATTAGGGCTGAGGGAATCAATACTGTTGGGATCAGCAATTTTAAAAAACTGCTCCACTGCACAGTGTGGGGAGAGCGGGATGCTCTTTCTTCCCATGTACAATTTTTAAAATTGCTGCTCCCACTGGACGTGCCAGCAAATACATGCATAGACTTGCTCATCCTTATATGTATTTTACAAGAGGCTCCACATTTATCAGAGCTTTTGTAAAATACAGGGGGAAGTGTGCAGAGCCTGGACATCTCAGTTCCCCTCTCCACAACCTACCTGAAATGAGCCTTCACATCATCTGACTTACCCTTATCCACGTGTTTTGTTTATACCGTCAAAAAATATCAAATACATTGGTAACTCAAGACTTCTCTTTGATAAATCCATGTTGACTGATTCCCATTAAGCTTTGTCTATCTATATAGTCAGTAATTTTGTTTTTTAGAACAGCGTCTATCATTTTGTGAGGCATCAAAGACAGGCTCAACAGTCTGTGGTTTCCCAGACCACCTCGGAACCCTTTTAAAAAATTGGCATTACATTGGTCGACCTCTGGGATTGTGGCCGTTTTAATGATAGGCTACAGGTTACAAATAACAGGTTAGCAGTTTTGAGTCTGAGCTCTTTCAGAACTCTGGGGGTGAATACTATCCAGTCCTGATGATTTGTTACTTTTTAATTTGTCAGTTTGCTCTAGTATGTTTTCTACATTTACAGTGATTTGGATTACTTTACCTTGGCCTTTGCTAAGGTTTCCTTTGTGGGCAAGACCCCAAAATCCTCCTTAGTAAAGGCCAAGGTAAAGAATTAATTTACTGTTTACCCTCCCTAAGACCTCCTTTTACTTCTTGGCCATGTAGCAGTCCAACCAACTCCCTAACAGACTTTTCATTTCAAATATACTAGAAAACAATTTAGTGTATTAGTTTTTGTCACTATGGAAGCTTCTTTTCAAGGTCTGTCTCAGCTTTATTTATTTTTTTATACTGTACTTTTTAGAATCAGTGCGGTTTACAGGTATACTAACAGGTACTTTTTATTCCCTTGTCCCCAAGGGCTCAGAATCTAAGTGAACCTGAGGCAATGGAGGGTTAAGTGGCTTGCCCAAGGCCATAAGGAGTGGTGTGATGAAGAAGCCCCAATTTCCACTGTTAAAATACAAAACATGCAGCATGTCAGTGCAAAAGCTGACAGGAGAACAGACCAGGTAGATAGCTGTTGTCAGTGGCAACGACAACAAAGGCAGCCACGAGGTCTGGAGAAACGTGTAGTAAGAAGAAACGCCCTAATTCCCAATAGCACACACCTGGTAGGGAAGAGTATGCACAGCCCTTATAAGGATAGTGCAGGGAACACAAGGGGGAAACATTACAAGGACGACACCTCCAAAGAGTTGCCAGGAGGAGAGGAATTGTCAGAGAGCTCAGATTTGGAACAAACCCTGAGAGGGAGAAACCTGGGACAAGGTGAGCACTGTAGGAAGAGAAGACAGCCTGTCTTACCTACAGCAGTTACCAGAGAGGAACCAGGAAGAGTCTCTCACTTCAGTATAGGAAGTGACTCAGAGTCTGAACCAGGAAGCGTTCAACCTCAGAGATACCCAGAATCCACTAGGAGGGAGCAGCTTGCTAGAGCCGAAGCCAGCTGGGCAGCTCCTGCTGATTGCAGAGACACGGCAGCATGGAACCTACGTTCTAACCAGAGGAACTGCAAGTCAGTAGCTAAAAAGTATGTAACAAGAAGCTGGGACTTGGGGAATGAATGTGAGCCATTGAAAGTTAAAAGGAATAAAAGTGTTTGTAGAGTGAATGCAGAGCAGCCTTATACAGGAAGCCAGAGGTGGGGGCAGGGCAGCTACTCCCAACCTAACTACTTGAATAGAGAGCATTCACAGCCGTCAGAGAAGCTTAGAGACTGGCCAGAAGACGTGTATATGTCAGAAGAGGAGCTGGCAGTAAGCTTTAAACCCCAAAAGAAGCCTTACAAGCTAAAGTCTGTTAGCAAGAGGGGACAGAGAGTTCCTCTATCCCAAACAGAAGATAGCAACAGAGAAACTTACCGTGAGGGCTTGCCAAGGGGAAATGTCCAAACATATTTCAACCAAGAGGGTTTGGAACGTGAGGAGGAACCCATGTTAGTGGACTCTCTCAGTGAATCCTCATCTGTATCTGACCTAATGGACTGTACATTAATCTCATCTGAAAGAATATCTCTGCGCTAGACAGAGCAAAAGCCTGTGTGCTACAGTTTAAGTTCCTACCTTGAAGCAAGAAGTTATTGCTGTATGTCCTTTGTGTTTTGCCAAAAGATTGGAATACTTTTGTTTCTGCTTGTGTTCTGTTCACTTGTTTATTAATCCACCCCGGGAGGGGAATAAATCCACATTTTGCTTTACCATTCGAGTCTGCACAACTATTTCTTCACCATCAGCAGCATACTGCCCCCTGGTGGTGACAGTGGCCATGGGACTCGAGACCCCAGTCCCTCTGGCCTGAAGTTGCTTGTCCCCATGCGGGAATTGAACCCCTGGCCTTCTGGCCTGAGGTAACCTGTCCCAACCACTGAGCCACTCCTCCCTCTTGTCTTAGTGCTCCCTCTTGTCTTATTACTTTTTTGTGCCTAACTTGTCAGTCCTTAAGCTCATCCCCATTTTCCTCATTAAGGACTGTTTTTCATTTTCTAAATGATGCTCGTTTGGGTTTCAGTGCCCTTTTCAACCTATGATTAGACCATGCCAGCAGTTGTTTGGCCTTCTTTCAACCTTTTTTAAAGCAAGGAATATATTTTATCTGGACTTGAATGGTCTTTTTAAATAATATCCATACCGCATACAAATTTGTGACTCAGACAACCACTCCTGCTCCTTAGTCTTTATTTTTTGTTTACTGGATAAGTACTGATGCATTTATGTCTTCGTATGTATATTTTTGGGGTTTTATTTTCCCAGAAGCATTACGACTGTATGAAATGACAGGTTTTGTTTTTGTTATGTGTTAATTTGATATACTCTATTAGCTAGCTATTCAATATGTTTTACTGCAAGCCAACTTTCTTTAGTTAATATTTGTGGTGAACTGTGTTGTTTGGGGTAGTTTCTCCAAATGGTTTAGTTTTGTGCATGCTATGGCAGTCATGAACCTCACTTCTAAGCCCCAGGGTATGTGGAGCATGATCTTAATCTCTCAAATTTACTGCTAATGCTCGGCGTAATACTTGCATCGTGCCAAAGAGAGCCTCCTGCTGGAGTTCATAAGATGTAACATGTATGGGTCGTTTGTCAAGATGTGCTTGGAAATTCTTCTTTATCAGGCCTATGGCTCCCAGTACAATGGGGCATATTTCTGTATCTTTCTGCCACATTTTCTTGGTCTCTAACTACATTTCTTGATACTTCAAGATCTTCTCCCTCTCCACGTGATTCACAGAATAATCACTCGGTACCGACACTTCTATTATGCTGTAGGAATTTGTCGGTGTTTGAATTTTAAGACTTGTAATTGTCACTTGTAGAGAACTAATTTTACTGTGAACAATCATTTGGTTTACAGAATTTTATTTATTTATGGTTTTCTTCTATACTGCCCCTTCCAGAGATCAAGGGCGGTTTACAGAGAACAATTGAATAACTTGAACAACTTTTACATGTAACGTCAGTTATAACTATTTCCAAACAACTTTTGTGTGAAACTGTGGTGCTAACTATTTACAATTGTGGTTCTAACTATTTGCAAATAAAATATATTGTACAACATATTGTGCAAATAACCTTGAGTCGATCTTTGAGTTATATTCTTCATTTTGGCTATGGTGGGGCGAAGCTCTGGGATTGGGGAGGGGTTAGTGGGTTGTGGGTTCTGGAGGTTGGTAGGTTGTTTTTGCGATTGTTGGGAAGTAGCTCGTGGGAGGTGAGGGATTTCAGTTGAGTTTTCAAAATATTCAGTGAAGAGGTGTGTTTTAAGACCTTTTCTGAATAGCTGCAGGTCCTTTGTCACGCGGAGGGCTAGTGGTAGTTTGTTCCAGAGGGTAGGGGCAGCAAATGAGAAGGCTCTTGAGCTTGTAGTTTTCTTTGTCTTGCAGATAGTTTTGTATATGTTGAGTGAGTGGGTTGCATTTTGCCTGCGTGTTCTGGATTCTGGTGGGGAGTGTAGGAGGGTGGATAGGTGTGAGGGGGCGATGTCATGGAGGAGTTTGAATGTTGTCAAGAGTATTTTATATTTTAGTATCCGGCTATTTATAGGGAGCCAGTGTAGTTCATGAAGGATGGGTGTTATGTGGTCAGTTAGATGTGCTTTTGCTATTACCCTGGCGCTGATGTTTTGGGCTCTTTGGAGTATATTTGTATTTTTAAGTGGTAGGCCATTTAGTAGACTATTCCAATAGTCAAAGTGTGGGGTAATGAGTGTGTTGACTACAGATTACAGAATAATAATACTATGACCCTGGGCAGTAACGTTACAACTTTTCAAATTATCTGGATAAAGTATATAGAGCTCCGTAGATTATGGCACATTTTCCTTCATCCTTGCACTTTCTACCCTAAGCTCAACTTGTTCTCTTGTGACATCATAACTATTCAGCTTTCCATTGTGATTCTCAGAACTTCAAAATAAAAAGGAATGTGTGCATGCGTGGGACCACTTTATTATCCAGAAGAGCACCTCCCACTATAAATTTACAGAGAAATTCTAAATAATTTCATGTCTGTAGACAGAAAGGCTTCTGGGGATTTGATCCAGTTTTCTACCTTCTCTTACTGTAACAAAAGTGCCATAGGCTTGTTTGTTACCGTAGCAACTGATAGCAAGTTTTAAGAGTGCATGTATTAAGAGAAGTTGCTTGTTTTTTGATTGAAGCAATTGAAAATGCATCATTACAGCGCTATGACGGTAGCAAAGCATTATGAGGATGGTCATTTTGGCTGCGGCATTGACGTGCCACACTAGTCATGAAGCATTCTTGCCTTTGAGTCACCAGGACCTGGGCTCATGTTCCAGGTTTTATACTGCAGGTCAATACGTTTTCTTATGTTTAATTATTCACTTGTTTACGTCCTCAAAGGAAATGAGGAAAGAGTGCGACGTTTGCTGATTAACCAAAGACTGGCAGACTGTGTGGGGTGGAGTGTGCAGAGAGCTGCCTTTTCAGTACCAAATCTGATACGGGGAGAATGGTAAAAAGAGAAGACTTGCCTAAACATGCATGCACCTTCTAGATAGCTGAGCACTGTCTTGTTTTCGAACCTATTAGTAGGATGCCCATATAACTCCATTTTATGAAGCCGATTTTGCCCCCTTATGTGGGCAATTTTATGAAGTCATTTTTGCAGGGATGAAGTTTGGGTGGAGCGTGAGTGTACTTCACCAGAACATGTGTATGTTATAAAATTCATTAATCTGTGCAAATACTTAAATAATCTAGGGAGAGGATTTGCACCTGCTCTTGAGCATCTATAAATAGCCACGTCAGCAATGCAGGTGTGACTTCTGCTGCTTACACTAATATTATATAAAGGCACATAGGCACCTATTTGTCTTTATTAAATAGCGCCTAAATAAGTTCTGCTTTGCCCCCTTATAAAATTACCCTCTGAAGGACAGAGATATAATTTAAATGTAATTGATTTTAATGTAAAAGTATATAATCCACCTTTCCTGGTTGTTAATCAAACTAAGGCAGTGTACAGTTAATGACAAGTAAAGCAATTTTACAACACAGTTGACAAAATGATCTACCTTAACGTGGCATAACATTGTTGCCTAGGGCTACATATATCCAATCTGCTTTCCGTCCTTCACCCAAGATTGTTGCTGGCAGCAGGGACAGTAACAATGAGACTGAAGAGCTATGGAGAAACAGCTATGATTACTGCTACTACTAAGACTTATCTCTTGTATAGTGCTACAAGGCATACACAGCGCTGTGCATATGCATATAAGGGACAGTCCCTGCTCTGGAGAGCTTACAATCTAACCGAGACAGACAACACAACAAGCTGGGGGCAAGGGTAAATCTAGAGGAATGGTAATGCAGGAAGGAGGATCCACAACGGCAGCATGAAGGTGGCACTATGGGAGCCGCTCAGATGACGATCCGGAGCCTTTGGGGGGAGGAAAGAACAGTGGCAGGCTGCAGAAGGAAGCCACAGTGATAGTGCAGCAGAGGCGATCACTGCTGCTGAAGGACAGAGCAAGTGACAGGAGAGCCGCAGGAGCAGTGCCTCGTGGCCCCCTCATAGCCATAGGCAGAGGCAGACAATGAGCCCCAAAAAGACCCACAAGCAGTGGCCACTGCAGCAACAGAGAAGCTAGGCGTGTGTATGTATTGGATCTTTGTGTATCTGTGACCTAGAAGGGAGAGGCAGTTGGAAACGAGCAATTCCCTAACGGCTATGTTCACTATATCACAGTTTCCATGCTGTAGAAGCTACAGCTGCTTCTCCCATAGAAATGTACTGCTTCATATTTTTGGGCAGCTTATTTTTCTGGGATCTCCAGGCCAATCTGGCCCATTTTCAACCTCAGTATGTCCTTTAACCATTTTTTCCCACACATCAAATTTGGCTTTGTACTGTTAAATTTTTGGAGAGTTATTTTGCCCATCAGATAGGCAGATGGATGTTCTCAACGCCTTATGCAGGGATGGTGCAAGGACATCAGGCAGCCTAGGCGAGCCTTCCTTCTGGTACCCCCTCCACCCTGCCTGCCACAGTCGCCCATCCTTACTCCGGAGCTTCTTCGACTTGCAGCTCAGCCCCCACTAAATAGCCGGCAGGAGAAAGTCGCTTAAAAGCGCATCAGTGGCTTGTGTAGCATAAGCAAAAATCCGACAGTTCAACCTCACGTCCTATGGCCAGTATGAGAAAGGGCGCTGAAGAGTCCTCTGAGGCATGGGGTCAGTCTCCCAACATGATCCATGAGATTGACCCCACACTGCAGAGGAAACTGATGTGATCTTAAGTGCTCTTTCTCATGCTGGCCATGAGCCGGGAGGTTGAACTGTCGAGACATTGGCTTTGTGCTGCCTAGGAAACTGATGTGCTTTTAAGCGACTTTCTCCTGCCAACCACAGAGCGGAGGACTGAGCTGTCCATTTTGTTCCCCCAGAATGCTGGTGCTCTAGGTGACTGCCTAGTTCGCCTTATAGCCTTATGTATGTTTATGTTTATTTATATTTGATGTAGTACCCTTAATAATTATGTATAGTTTCTTTACAACATCTGTTGAATTGAAAAGAATAAAATTGCTTATCCTTCATCCAGAGACATTATGGGGTCTATTCTGAAACTATTCGTCCCCCTGCTATTCATCTCCCTTTCCTGTCCATGATGAAGCATCCCCGCATGAACAAGGAGTTTGTATGGGGAGGTTAGATTGGGGGCAGGAAGGGGTGGTGTGGAGGCTGAGTTAGGGCGGGCAGTAGGCGGTCCGTGGCACTGGACGTACAGGGCCAACCTGATGTCGGGCCTGTACGTCTGGGGTCGGTGGACTAGATGGGGAACTTATTCCATATTTGAGGTGGAATAAGTTCCCCTAGACATTGGAGGATAGCAGGCCAGGCCGCGGCAAAGGGTGGAGGGGGTGCACCATATCTGAGATGGAATAAGTTCCCATAGATGTTGGGAGATTGCAGACCCAGGCCGCGGCAAAGGGTGGCGTGCATGCAGGAGATTCCCTGCAGCCCGGCCCTGGCCATCAGTGGTCAGATCGGGGGTTGGGCTGCGGGGAATGAAAGAAGTGGTTGGCGGCTGGGGATCGCAGCTCCTGAATGGAGCCGCGGTGCCATAGCAACCGGACATCATGGCGCCGTGGCTCCATTAAGGAGCCAGACTGAATTAGCCGGGCAGAAGCCTGTACATGCAGGCCAATTGAAATCGGGTCTGGGCTTGCACATACAGGCCTAGATGCGATTCTGATCCCGTGGGGGCATGTCTAGCCCCACAGGATCAGAATCGCTTCTTCCTTTGTGCGTCTGGTTCCCACCAGATGCACAGAGGCCTGGGACGTACTTCTTGGAATAGGCCTCTATGTGCATGTCCTTTGTACTACCTGGATCTGTTCATGAGTTGTAATGCAGCGAGGGCTGATGAAAGCCCAGAGGAGAAAAAAGAAGCTGTTTTTCAGAGAAAAAAAGATGTGCACAAGTTGCAATATTCGCAGGAACCAGCTAGAGGGAGCCGGAGGGCATTCAGAGAGACTGAAGGGCTACGCCCAGCTGGTCACGAGGAACTGACAACCAGCTCCCAATCCTCAAAGGCAGGAGTGCTTTATAAGGGGAGAGTGGAAGACTGGAGGGGAGAGAGGTTGAAGTGGAAGCCTGATTTCTCCGGGGCTAGAGGATCACCAGGAGTGAGAGGTGACTCACCAGAAGCTGAGGAAGGACCTAAGGAGGGACCAGCTCAAGCTAGAGAGAGAGCTGTTTGCCCAAAGAGGCAAAAGCACTGCACTAATTGCAAGCAGAAGCCAAAAGAAAATCAGCTGGGGAAGCTAAGCCACGCTGAGCAGGAAAGCCAGGAGCTGGGCTTATGCAGAAGCAGGCGCTTACCAGGAGAATGGGTTCAAAGGCTGCAAGGTAAACCAAACTTTCAAAGAAAAGGATTTCATCAAGCTGCTGACTGTGAGAGGCAAGCAATTGAAGAAAGCCATTTACCTGCTTGTTGCTGCAATACAAGGTATGATAAATATATGCCTATGAAGAAAGCTATAAATGTTAAAGACTATGGTAAAGCTGCTATAAAACCTCTAATTAGAGAAAACACATTTAATCCTAATACAGCACGTGGCCGACGCCCTAGGCTAGGCCAAGGACATTGGCAAGTACTGCAAGAGATATACAAAACACCTGGAGGTGTTGCCCAAGAAACTAGGGATACAGAGTCAGACATATCTGATTATGAGCCAATGCAAGTGGAACTGGCAGGAGAATTATCAGACCAGGAAATGGATTGTCCTCTGTGTTTCTGGTAGCATAGAGTCTTTGCTAGACTTGTGAATTGCTTGAATTGCTAACCGAGCATTCTTTAATTGACTAAGCACTGCTATTCCTGTAAAATTCAACAGTTTTGCTTTAAACCCTGAATTAAGGACATTTACTTTGAGTTGTAACCCAACAATTGGAACCACTGTGTAAAGGGAATAAAAGCCTTCTTTTTCCCATCACTCTGCTTTAATGGTTTCTTTAAAGATTGGAGCTAAAAACTACAAGGACCAAGTGCCTTTTGGCCCTTAAAAGACTCTCCTATCTTAATATTAAAATTTTTATGTCCCACCTGCCCTGGGCGTCCACTGGCCACCAGGGAGGCGTGCCGACAGAGTACAGCAGGCCGTTCATGCTTGTTGTGAATGCTATAATATTCTTAGAGTGCGGATGATTTTAGAGCAGTATTACAAGTTTAGGTTCTCAGTGCAGTATTAGGTTTACCTAAACGTGCAACAGTGACTCTTCAGACAGTGCAGAATTATGCAGCACGTTCTGGTTGCAGTCTGTCTGTCTGTCCATATCATCCCAGTGTTGAAGCAGTTTCACTGGTCGACAGGGTTTTTTCATTGTTCTTTGAAGATTAGGTTGTTGGTTTTTAAGGATTTACATGAACTTTTTCCTTCTTATCTTAAAGATCCACTGGTATTGAGGCCATATCTATATGATTTGCAATTCAGTAGTACAGATCTGCTAGCATGACATTAGTTTTCAATTGGAACATGTCTTTTTCAGCTTCAGGGCCCATCTTATGCAATTCTTTGCATGAAGGCTCACAGCTTGCTTGGACTATATTAGAAGTTTGTTAACAGCTCAGTTTTGTTAACAGTGTCTGGTGATGCAGGGGTTACCTGTTGCATCCATTGTTTTTGTGTCTGAGGTTTTGTTTTGTTATAACTATCATTTTTAAATTATGGATTTTTAATGTATTTCTCTGAGGTCGGTGCTTACTGGATTGTGTAGAATATAAATGAAATGAAATGCATGTATAGAGTATTTAATTTTGGTTCTAGTGATCAGTCATCCTCTGTCCAGAACACTATCAGCATTCATGTCTAGATATTACCATATGCGGTTTCAGATGTGATGATGGATTAATGCACAATGAAAGCTTTTCCAAAGGAGGGGAAGCTGTAGAACCAGGAGACATGATATGAACTTGCAATGGGGGATACTCAGAAGCCAGTGGTGGTTTTGTCACGAAGCAGGGTGAGCTAGCCGCTTGAGGTGGCAACTTCTTGGGAGCAGCAAGAAAAACACTCCCATAGCTGCTGCCTCATTTCTGCCTTAAACAAAAGCCAAGCGGCAGCTAAGGGCAATGTCTCTCCTGGCCGCAGCCATTTGTCATTGGGTCTGTGGTGTGCCGCCAGCCAGAAGAAATGAAAGGTGCAGGGTCTTGGCGGCTTCTACAAGCTTTGAGGTCTTTCTAGTCCCACCATCTCTGATGCGTACTTTTCATTTTAGAGAGGGCCGAGTTGGGAGGCCTTTGAAATGCACAGAAGTCGCAAAGACCCCCCCCCACTACTTTTTGTTTTATGCCACCGCTGCTGCAGCCATTGGGAGCTATGACATCAGTAAGCCAGGGAGAGGGGGAGGGGTGAGAAGAAAAACAGGAGATGTTGGACACAAGGTGGGGAGAATAGAGCATATGGTAGATACAGGGTGGGGGTAGAGTGCAGATGCTTGATATAGGGTAGAAGGGCATTGAGTAGATGCTGGACACAGGATAGAGAGCAGAAAGCAAATGGGGGCATGGTTGGGAGCATAGGGGAATGGCGGGAATATGCTAACAAAGGGTGAGTAGGGGTGGAGGGCCAGTACTGACCACAGGGTATGGGATTGAGGGCAGACACTAGACATGGAATAGGCGGATGTAGGGCAGATGCTTGACATGGAATGGTGGACGGAGAGCACATGCAAGACATGGGGGAAAGATAGGCAGAGATAAAGGACTTGGAGAGGGGGCAATTTAGGGAGCAAAAAAGTGGAAATTCAGGACAACATAGGAAGAGAGAGAGAGAGGAGATGCTGGTCACTAGGTGATGGGAGAGAGAGAGAGAGAGAGAGAGAGAGAGAGAGAGACGAGATGCTGGACACTAGGTGATGGGAGAGAGAGAGAGAGAGAGAGAGGAGATGCTGGTCACTAGGTGATGGGAGAGAGAGAGAGAGGAGATGCTGGTCACTAGGTGATGGGAGAGAGAGAGAGAGAGAGAAAGAGAGAGAGAGGACATGCTGGTCACTAGGTGATAGGAGAGAGAGAGAGAGAGAGAGAGAGGAGATGCTGGACACTAGGGTGATGGGGGAGAGAGAGAGGAGATGCTGGTCACTAGGTGATGAGAGAGAGAGGAGATGCTGGACACTAGTGTGGGGAGAGAGAGAGAGAGAGGAGATGCTGGACACTAGGTGATGGGAGAGAGAGAGAGAGGAGATGCTGGACACTAGGTGATGGGAGAGAGACACAGAGAGAGGAGATGCTGGACACTAGGTGATGGGAGAGACAGAGAGAGAGAGAGAGAGAGAGAGAGGAGATGCTAGACACTAGATGATGGGAGAGAGAGAGAGAGGAGATGCTGGACACAAGGTGATGGGGGAGAGAGAGAGAGAGAGGAGATGCTAGACACTAGGTGATGGGAGAGAGAGAGAGAGAGAGAGGAGATGCTGGACACAAGGTGATGGGAGAGAGAGAGAGAGAGAGAGAGAGAGAGAGAGGGGATGCTGGACACTAGGTGATGGGAGAGAGAGAAATAGAGCAAGAGAGAGAGAGAGAGAGAAAGAGAGAGGAGATGCTGGACACTAGGTGATGGGGGAGAGAGAGAGAGAGAGAGAGAGGAGATGCTGGACACTAGGTGATGTGAGAGAGAGAGAGAGAGAGCAGATGCTGGACACTAGGTGATGGGAGAGAGAGAGAGGAGATGCTGGTCACTAGGTGATGGGAGAGAGAGAGAGAGAGAGAGAAGATGCTGGTCACTAGGTGATGGGAGAGAGAGAGAGAGAGAGGAGATACTGGTCACTAGGTGATGGGAGAGAGAGAGAGAGAGAGGAGATGCTGGACACTAGGTGATGGGAGAGAGACACAGAGAGAGGAGATGCTGGACACTAGGTGATGGGAGAGAGAGAGAGAGGAGATGCTGGTCACTAGGTGATGGGAGAGACAGAGAGAGAGAGAGAGGAGATGCTGGACACTAGGTGATGGGAGAGAGAGAGAGAGAGAGAGAGAGAGAGAGAGGAGATGCTGGACACTAGGTGATGGGAGAGAGAGAGAGAGAGAGAGAGAGAGAGGAGATGCTGGACACTAGGTGATGGGAGAGAGAGAGAGAGAGAGAGAGGAGATGCTGGACACTAGGTGATGGGAGAGAGAGAGAGAGGAGATGCTGGACACTAGGTGATGGGAGCGAGAGAGAGAGAGAGAGAGAGAGAGGAGATGATGGACACTAGGTGATGGGAGAGAGAGAGAGTGGAGTTGATGGACACTAGTTGATGGGAGAGAGAGAGAGAGGAGATGCTGGACTCAAGGTGATGGGAGAGAGAGAGAGAGGAGATGCTGGACACTAGATGATGGGAGAGAGAGAGAATGAGATGCTGGACACTGATGAGAGAGAGAGAGAGAGGGAGATGCTGGACACTAGGTGATGGAGATAGAGAGAGAGAGAGAGTAGATGCTGGACACTAGGTGATGGGAGAGAGAGAGAGAGAGAGAGAGAGTCGAGATGCTGGTCACTATGTGATGGGAGAGAGAGAGAAGATGCTGGTCACTAGGTGATGGGAGAGAGAGAGAGAGAGGAGATGCTGATCACTAGGGTGATGGGAGAGAGAGAGAGAAAGAGGAGATGCTGGACACTAGGTGATGGGAGAGAGAGAGAGAGAGAGGAGATGCTGGACACTAGGTGATGGGAGAGACAGAGAGAGAGTGGGAGAGAGAGAGAGAGAGAGGAGATTGCTGGTCACTAGGTGATGGGAGAGAGAGAAGAGAGAGAGGAGATGCTTGTCACTAGTTGATGAGAGAGAGACAGAGAGAGAGGAGATGCTGGACACTAGGTGATGGGGGAGAGAGAGAGAGGGTAGATGCTGGACACTAGGTGATGGGAGAGAGAGAGAGAGAGAGAGATGCTGGACACTAGGTGATGGAGAGAGAGATAGGAGCTGGTTCACTAGGTGATGGGAGAGAGAGAGAGGAGATGCTGGTCACTAGGTGATGGGAGAGAGAGAGAGAGAGAGAGGAGATGCTGGTCACTAGGCGATAGGAGAGAGAGAGAGAGGGGAGATGCTGGACACTAGGTGAGAGAGAGAGAGAGAGAGAGGATGCTGGACACTAGGTGATGGGAGAGAGAGAGAGAGAGAGATGATGCTGGACACTAGGTGATGGGAGAGAGAGAGAGATAAGATGCTGGTCACTAGGTGATGGGAGAGAGAGAGAGAGAGATGCTGGTCACTAGGTGATGGAGAGAGAGAGAGAGAGAGGAGATGCTGGACACTAGGTGATGGAGAGAGAGAGAGAGAGAGGAAGATGCTGGTCACTAGGTGATGGGATAGAGAGAGAGAGAGGAGATCTGGACACTAGATGGAGAGAGAGAGAGATATGCTGGTCACTAGGGTGATGGGAGAGAGAGAGAGAGAGAGGATATGCTGGTCGCTAGGTGATGGGACAGAGAGAGAGAGAGAGAGAGAGGAGATGCTGGACACTAGGTGATGGGAGAGAGAGAGAGAGAGAGGAGATGCTGGACACTAGGTGATGGGAGAGAGAGAGAGAGAGAGAGAGAGAGGAGATGCTGGACACTAGGTGATGGGAGAGAGAGAGAGAGAGAGAGGAGATGCTGGTCACTAGGTGATGGGAGAGAGAGAGAGAGAGAGGAGATGCTGGACACTAGGTGATGGGAGAGAGAGAGAGAGAGAGAGAGAGGAGATGCTGGACACTAGGTGATGGGAGAGAGAGAGAGAGAGGAGATGCTGGTCACTAGGTGATGTGAGAGAGAGAGAGAGAGAGGAGATGCTGGTCACTAGGTGATGAGAGAGAGAGAGAGAGAGAGAGAGAGAGGAGATGCTGGACACTAGGTGATGGGAGAGAGAGAGAGAGAGAGAGAGGAGATGCTGGACACTAGGTGATGGGAGAGAGATAGAGAGGAGATGCTGGACACTAGGGTGATGGTGGAGAGAGAGAGAGAGAGGAGATGCTGGTCACTAGGTGATGAGAGAGAGAGAGGAGATGCTGGACACTAGGTGATGGGAGAGAGAGAGAGAGAGGAGATGCTGGACACTAGGTGATGGGGAGAGAGAGAGAGAGAGAGAGAGAGAGAGAGGAGATGCTGGACACTAGGTGATGGGAGAGAGAGAGAGAGAGGAGATGCTGTACACTAGATGATGGGAGAGAGAGAGAGAGAGAGGAGATGCTGGATACTAGGTGATGGGCGAGACAGAGAGAGAGAGAGGAGATGCTGGACACTAGGTGATGGGAGAGACAGAGAGAGAGAGAGAGGCTGTGCTGGACACTATGGGGGAGAGACAGAGAGAGAGAGAGGAGATGCTGGACACTAGGTGATGGGAGAGAGAGACAGAGAGAGAGAGGAGATGCTGGACACTAGGTGATGGGAGAGAGAGAGAGAGAGAGAGAGAGGGGGATGCTGGCACTAGGTGATGGGAGAGAGAGAGAGGAGATGCTGGACACTAGGTGATGGGAGAGAGAGAGAGAGAGATGCTGTCACTAGATGGGAGAGAGAGAGAGAGGAGATGCTGGACACTAGGGTGATGGGAGAGAGAGAGAGAGGAGATGCTGGTCACTAGGGTGATGAGAGAGAGAGAGAGGGGAGATGATGGACAAAAGGTGATGGGGGGAGAGAGAGAGAGAGAGAGAGGAGATGCTGGACACTAGGTGATGGGAGAGAGAGAGAGAGAGAAGATGCTGGTCACTAGATGATGGGAGAGAGAGAGAGAGGAGATGCTGGACACTAGGTGATGGGGGGAGAGAGAGAGAGAGAGAGAGAGAGGAGATGCTGGACACTAGGTGATGTGAGAGAGAGAGAGAGACCAGATGCTGGACACTAGGTGATTGGAGAGATAGAGAGAGAGAGAGGGGATGCTGGTCACTAGGTGATGGGAGAGAAAGAGAGAGGAGATGCTGGACACTAGGTGATGGGAGAGAGAGAGAGAGAGAGAGGAGATGCTGGACACTAGGTGATGGGAGAGAGAGAGAGAGAGAAGATGCTGGTCACTAGGTGATGGGAGAGAGAGAGAGAGAGAGAGGAGATGCTGGACACTAGGTGATGGGAGAGAGAGAGAGAGAGGAGATGCTGGACACTAGGTGATGGGAGAGAGAGAGAGAGAGAGAGGAGATGCTGGACACTAGGTGATGGGAGAGAGAGAGAGAGAGAGAGGAGATGCTGGACACTAGGTGATGGGAGAGAGAGTGAGGAGATGCTGGACACTAGGTGATGGGAGAGAGAGAGAGAGAGGAGATGCTGGACACTAGGTGATGGGAGAGAGAGAGAGAGAGAGGAGATGCTGGACACTAGGTGATGGGAGAGAGAGAGAGAGAGAGGAGATGCTGGACACTAGGTGATGGGAGAGAGAGAGAGAGAGGAGATGCTGGACACTAGGTGAGGGGAGAGGGAGGGAGAGGAGATGCTGGGACATAGGTGATGGAGAGAGAGAGAGAGAGGAGATGCTGGACACTAATGATGGGAGAGAGCGAGAGAGAGAGAGAGAGAGGAGATGCTGGACACTAGGTGATGGGAGAGAGAGAGAGGAGATGCTGGACACTAGGTGATGAGAGAGAGAGTGAGAGAGAGAGGGGAGATGCTGGACACTAGGGTGATGGGGGAGAGAGAGAGAGAGAGGAGATGCTGACACTAGAGAGAGATAGAGAGATGCTTTAAGGTGATGGGAGAAAGAGACAGAGAGAGAGAGGAGATGCTGGTCACTAGGTGATGGGAGAGAGAGAGAGAGAGGAGATGCTGGACACTAGGTGATGGGGAGAGAGAGAGAGAGAGAGAGAGAGAGGAGATGCTGGTCACTAGGTGATGGGAGAGAGAGAGAGAGAGAGAGAGAGAGAGGAGAGGATGCTTGTCACTAGGTGAGAGAGAGAGAGAGGTGTTGCTGGTCACTAGGTGTTGGGAGAGAGAGAGAGAGAGAGAGGCGATGCTGGTCACTATGTGTTGGGAGAGAGAGAGAGAGAGAGGAGATGCTGGACACTAGGTGATGGGAGAGAGACAGAGAGAGAGAGGAGATGCTGGACACTAGGGGAGAGAGAGAGAGGAGCTGGACACTAGGAGATGGAGAGAGAGAGAGATGCTGGACACTAGGTGATGGAGAGGAGAGAGAGAGAGAGAGTAGAGAGAGAGGAGATGCTGTAAACTAGGTGATGGGAGAGACATAGAGATAGAGAGAGAGAGAGAGAGCTGAGCCGGGACACTAGTTGATGGGAGAGAGAGAGAGAGAGGAGATGCTGGACACTAGGTGATGGGAGAGAGACACAGAGAGAGGAGATGCTGGACACTAGGTGATGGGAGAGAGAGAGAGAGAGAGAGAGGAGATGCTGGACACTAGGTGATGGGAGAGAGAGAGAGAGAGAGAGAGGAGATGCTGGTCACTAGGTGATGGGAGAGAGAGAGAGAGGGGAGATGCTGGACACTAGGTGATGGGGGAGAGAGAGAGAGAGAGGAGATGCTGGACACTAGGGTGATGGGGGAGAGAGAGAGATGATGCTGGACACTAGGGTGATGGGAGAGAGAGAGAGACAGAGGGAGAGAGGAGAGGAGATGCTTGTCACTAGTTGATGAGAGAGAGACACAGAGGGAGGAGATACTGGACACTAGGTGATGAGAGAGAGAAGAAGCTGGTCACTAGGTGATGGGAGAGAGAGAGAGAGAGAGAGGAGATGCTGGTCACTAGGTGATGGGAGAGAGAGACAGAGAGAGAGAGACAGAGAGAGAGAGAGAGGAGGTGCTGGACACTAGGTGATGGGAGAGAGAGACAGAGAGAGAGGAGATGCTGGACACTAGGTGATGGGAGAGAGAAAGAGAGTGAGATCGGAGAGAGAGAGAGGAGATGCTGGACACTAGGTGATGGGAGAGAGAGAGAGAGAGAGAGAGAGAGAGAGAGGAGATGCTGGACACTAGGTGATGGGAGAGAGAGAGAGAGGAGATGCTGGACACTAGGTGATGGGAGAGAGAGAGAGAGAGAGGAGATGCTGGACACTAGGTGATGGGAGAGAGAGACAGAGAGAGAGAGAGGAGATGCTGGTCACTAGGTGATGGGAGAAAGAGACAGAGAGAGAGAGGAGATTCTGGACACTAGGTGAGGGGAGAGAGAGAGAGAGGAGAGATGCTGGTCACTAGGTGATGGGAGAGAGAGACAGAGAGAGAGAGAGAGGAGATGCTGGACACTAGGTGATGGGAGAGAGAGAGAGAGAGAGAGAGGAGATGCTGGACACTAGGTGATGGGAGAGAGAGAGAGAGAGAGGAGATGCTGGACACTAGGTGATGGGAGAGAGAGAGACAGAGAGAGAGGAGATGCTGGACACTAGGTGATGGGAGAGAGAGACAGAGAGAGAGGAGATGCTGGACACTAGGTGATGGGAGAGAGAGAGAGAGAGGAGATGCTGGACACTAGGTGATGGGAGAGAGAGAGAGAGGAGATGCTGGACACTAGGTGATGGGAGAGAGAGAGAGAGAGAGAGGAGATGCTGGTCACTAGGTGATGGGAGAGAGAGAGAGAGAGAGAGAGAGGAGATGCTGGACACTAGGTGATGGGAGAGAGAGAGAGAGAGAGAGAGAGAGAGAGAGAGAGAGGAGATGCTGGACACTAGGTGATGGGAGAGAGAGACAGAGAGAGAGAGAGAGAGAGAGGAGATGCTGGACACTAGGTGATGGGAGAGAGAGACAGAGGGAGAGAGAGAGGAGATTCTGGTCACTAGGTGATGGGAGAGAGAGAGAGAGAGAGAGAGAGGAGATGCTGGTCACTAGGTGATGGGAGAGAGAGAGAGAGAGAGGAGATGCTGGACACTAGGTGATGGGAGAGAGAGAGGAGATGCTGGATACTAGGTGATGGGAGAGAGAGAGAGAGGAGATGCTGGACACTAGGTGATGGGAGAGAGAGAGAGAGAGGAGATGCTGGACACTAGGTGATGGGGGAGAGAGAGAGAGAGAGGAGATGCTGGTCACTAGGTGATGGGAGAGAGAGAGAGAGAGAGAGGAGATGCTGGACACTAGGTGATGGGAGAGGGAGAGAGAGAGAGAGGAGATGCTGGACACTAGGTGATGGGGGAGAGACAGATAGAGAGAGAGAGAGAGAGGAGATGCTTGACACTAGGTGATGGGGGAGGGAGAGAGAGGAGATGCTGGACACTAGGTGATGGGGGAGGGAGAGAGAGGAGATGCTGGACACTAGGTGATGGGGGAGGGAGAGAGGAGATGCTGGACACTAGGTGATGGGGGGAGAGAAAGAGAGAGAGAGAGAGAGGGGAGATGCTGGACAGTGAGTGGAAGAGAAGAGTTAGTTAAAGTCTGGGGGATAAGAGGCTGGGGAAGGACTGTAAAACAGGGCCTGGGAGGTTAGTGTTAAGGGTTGAAAAGTAGTAGTTGGAGTAAAACGAGAGAGATTGAGGACTGGATGGTAAGAAGAAGGAGTGAAATCTGAGTTGACAGGGACTTCGAAAAATCGATGAAAAAACTGAAAGGAAAAGATCAATGTCAGAGATAGAAGGAAGTGAAGACAGAAAGGGAAAGAAGTGGCAGATGGACTGGAAGCTCTAGAAAGTGAGTTAAGAACAGAGAGAAAAGCAGGAATCACATTCTAACATCAACATAATTAGAGAATAAAATGGTCAAACAATGAAGATGGAAAAATAATTTTATTTTCAATATAGTTATATTAGTCTTTGGAATTTACATGTTCTCTTTTTATAATTTGTACAATACAGGGGCATCTGAATCTCTGTACTGCATTCATAGTCTGACTTGTTGGGGTTTCAGTTTAAGTTTTGCCTATATATTTCTATTTTTAGCTTGCGGTCACTTATTTTGTACTTGTTGAGGATCTATCTCGTATGTTCTGCATTTATGACCGAGGTCGGGTGTTCTGTTAGGATGGAGTTTCTACTGCTCTTTTCTGGGAGGCTCCATATGTGAATTTCAGAAATGAAAGCTGTTGTGGCACTGTGGATTTTCTTTACAGGTCCTGAGTGATTTTTGTAGGGCTTTTCATTACTTCACAATGGAGGTAAGTTTATAAGGAGCTGTGTAAAGTTACATGCCATGAACGAACGCAAATTATGCATTTTTTAATGATTTACCTGCGTGGATGGACTTTTCTTGCATAATTTAGCTGGTTGCTATTTTGTAAGTATGTGTATCAGGCCAATGGCATTTACTTTTGGTGTGGTGTGTACAGGGATGGATTATGGGCAGAGCACAAATCTATGCATGGAAGTTATATAACTTATGTGCATTCTTTAAACATCTAGGAGTGGGCTTTACACCAGTACCAGGGCTGGTGTAAGTGCTTGCACCTAGATTTAGAAGCTCATTCTGAAATGTAGGTTGTGGGGCTGCCATCCTCCCAGGGGCGGCCCAAGGGGGATACGGGGCCATGTGCGGAGACTCGGTGCGGGGCCTCATTTGCATAAGAGGCCTCATTTGCATAAATATTTGCATAATGTTACCATATACTAACTTTTAGTAAACATGCCTCTTAATGAGTGTATGGATAAAGAAAGATTAAAAGATTTCTACATTACTATAATCCAGTGCCAACCGCCAGACACATTAGGAACTACTACAAACACTGCCCATTTAGAACCGATAGCAAACCCGCCGTATCCTAACAGCACTACCAGGACTCACAAAGCACCATACCCTACCTATCGAAAGGAAACACTGCAAATATTAAACCAATACATTTCAGAGAATAACAATACATGACCTACTGGGGAAAGAGAACAAGTGGCAATGTCAAATAGGAATTACATAAACAGAATACCTCAGCTCAATTACACATGCAGAACATAGACCATCACCAAACAAGGAATCACAATTTAGAAATAGGAAGACAATAATTAAACTGGGAACCCAAAAGCCAAACTTGGAATGTACAACAACACTGTAGAAATAAAACTATAAATTGATTTCCTCTTGTACTAAACAAAGCGCAGATGTTAATGATGCACATTTCCCAGAGCTGACATATTCCAATTAATAAATTCAAAATAAAGAGATATTTTTCTACCTTTTGTGCATTTTTTTCAGCTGCAATTGCTCCAGCCACTTTCTTCTGGTTTCTTCGTGTCTTCTGCTAACTGTCCATCGTCTGCTGTCCATTTGTCCTTTCTTCTCTCCTAGTTTTTTTCCATTCTCTCTCTACATCTGCTTTAACATACTAATCTTTCTCCTTTTGCTCTTTCCTCATTCCTATTTCATCCACTCAAATTTTACCCCTCCATCCTCAATCCCCACTTACTCTCCCAATACCCGGCCAATTGTAGATTTTCATCCCTCCCACACAAAATATTTTTCCCCTCTCCATTTTACTCTCCCCAGCCCCATCCCATTCTAATCCTCCCCCAACATCAGCTCCCTTCTAGTTCCAGCCTCACCCAGCATCCATTCCCTTCTAGTCCCTGCATCAGCCCATTTCCAGTCCTAGCCCCCCATCTGCCCATTTCCAGTCCTAGCCCCCCCATCAACCCACTTCCAGTCCTAACCCCCCCATCAACCCACTTCCAGTCCTAACCCCCCATCACCCCATTTTCAGTTTAAGCCCCCCTATAACCCATTACCAGTCCTAACCCCCCATCAGCCTACTTCCAGTCCTAACCCCATCAGCCCATTTCCAGTCAGCCCCCCATAGCCCATTGCCAGTCCTAACACCCCCCATCAGCCCACAGCCCATTACCAGTCCTAACCCCATCAGCCCACCTCAAGTCCTAACCCCTCCCCATCAGCCCATTTCCTGTCCTAGCCCCCCCATAGCCCATTATCAGCCTTAACCCCCCCCATAGCCTATTACCAGACAGCCCCCATCCCATTACCAGTCTTAACCCTCCCCATAGCCCATTACCAGTTCTAACCCCCCCAACAGCCCACAGCCCATTACCAGTCCTAACCCCATCAGCCCCCCAGCCCATTTCCAGTCCTAGCCCCCCATAGCCCATTACCAGTCCTAACCCCCCCCCCCCCATCGGCTCAAGGAAAATTTAAAAAAAAAACAACCTGGCTGCTACTGCTGCCGCTGCGGCAGCAGCAGAATGGAGTGTCCCGCGGGGCCCCCTCTGCCCGGCGGAGTCCCTCCCTCTGCGATGGCTGAGCCCCCCTGTGCCGGCTTTCAGATTCGCAAAGGGAGTGTCTCCCTCGCGTCTCTGTTAAGCCCGCAGGGGCTGATGGGAAATTTCCCATCTGCCCCTGCAGGCTTAACAGAGATGCGAGGGAGACACTCTCCCTTCGCGAATCTGAAAGCCGGCACAGAGGGGCTTAGTCGTCGCAGAGGGAGGGAGGGAGGGACTCAGCCGGGCAGAGGGGACCCCGCGGGACATTCCATTCTGCTGCTGCCGCGGTGGCAGCGGTAGCGGTAGCAGCCAGCTTTTTTTTTTAAAATTTAATTTTGAAAAAAAACAGAATGTTCTTTGCGCGGGGCCCCCTGAAACGCGGGGCCCTGTGCAAAAAACATTCTTGCTCAATGGACGGGCCGGCCCTGCATCCTCCTGCTCTAAGACGGGGAGAACTGGTGGGGGGGGGGAGGAGCGGTGTCTGGGCGGAGCGGGGACGGACCAGTCCAGCAGCACGTACAGTGCCGATTCAGGTCAAGGCCCTGTACACTCTGCCGGGCCTGTGGGAACGTGCTGCTTATACCTCTGCAAAGGTGGTATAAGCAGCACTTTCGGAGCATTTTGGGGCTGGGGAACCCTCTGGAGCAGGGGTTGGGTGCGGGGGGTCCCCACAGCCCGATCCAGACCACAGCAAGCCAACCGTGGGTCAGGTGGCAGGGAAAAGAGGGGTCAGAGCTGCAGATGTCAGGGGCACGCTGGGCCATCCTCGAGTCTGATTCTGGCTACTGTGGGAATGTTTTGTTCCCATGGACCAGAATCATGTCCTAACAGCCCATCTTCCTCGGGGGCATCTGGACGGCCCGGACGTCCCCCTCCCTGAATCGGGGTTTATATGTGTGTTTTTGGACATTTACAACCCTATTTTGCAAACAAAAGTAGGTGTCTGCTTTTCTTTATAGAATATGCTTAAGATGGGTGCATTCTGGGTGCCTACAACTAGCTACCCAGTTATAAAATTACCCTCAGTATGCTTAGTAATGGTGAGGGTTTATATTGCTATTACTGAGATGACACCAGAATCAGAAATAATTTTTTGTGTGCTAAGTTTTTATGGAGAAATGTTCTAGTTCTGCTGTGCACCCATTTTTGGAAGAGGTGCTTCTTTGGATGCATAAGATATGTTCAAAAAGAAACAGCGAGAATTATAGTGCCGTTATAATTTTATTTTGGTGAAAAAAACTGCGCCATGGTTCTCACTTTCTCTTTATTGTTCCTTGACGTGCAAGCTCCTTGCATCTCTTTGTTTTTGCAGAATATATATTTACATTAATATTGTGCTGATCTAGTGTACAGTGTCAGGTATCAGTATATTTTATTTTAGATTCCCAGGCTACATAATTAAATTGTCATGATATTTACCGTATATAAACAGCATTGCAATTTTTTTTTCAATTATGTAGTCTGGAATATGTTGATTTCTTTTTTTTTGGGCAACCATCTGACTGATGTTCTGAGTGGAAGGACCCCTTGCTCTTTGGCTTGAGCTCTGAGGAGGTTCCTCCATTTTAGGTGTCAAGGAGGGGACCAACATCAGACTGCCTTGAAGCCATCCCTGTCAAAAAGCAACAGGCCTGATATTCAGTACTGGTGGCTAGCGCGAGTACAGTGCCTAGCCACTGGGGCTGAACGGTAAACCTGGATATTTCTATGCCGGGGGTCATATACGGTCCTGGTACTGAATATCCAGGGTCACTGCACAGCCTCCTATGCTGCAGGAGCTAATCAGGCAGTGGCAATATTGAGCCGCTGTCCGTTTAGTTCCCACAGGTAAAGATAGGCCAGCTTTTGCTGCAGCTATCTTTACCTGCAGGTCATTAACTGGGCAGTGTTTCAATATCGCCACTACCTGGTTAGTGATGGAGGCCAACCTGCAGAACGCCCCGGAATACCCATGACATGCCCCAGTGCTACATGGTTATCATCGGTGCATGTAGCCGCATTAATCTGGGATATTCAGTGGCAGTAACCGTATAAGTAACGCTGAATATCCTGGTCACCAGCATTTACATGGTTTACAGGTCTGTAAACTGTGTAAATGCCTTTGAATATCAGGCACAACGTTTTTTCCCTGGAAAAGGTGGTGAGCAGCTGGAATAGTCCCTTAGAGGAGGTGATGGAAACAAAACTTGTGATGGAATTCAAAAAGGTGTGTGCTTATACACACAAGACCCGATTCTGTGCCACGAATAGCGGGGATGGACGGACCAGTGGGACATCCATCCCTGCAATTCGTGCCTTCCCCCACCAACGTATAACCTCCCCGCTGGTTGTGCGGGGAAGCTAGATGTGGACGGGGAAGGGGCAGCTGAGGGCCAGAATCTGGGTGGGCTGTGGGCAGTTGCTGGCCCTGGACATACAGGGCAGATTCTAATAACTTCCCTGGATATTTTTTTTTTTGTTGCTGGGGCGCGGATGGGACAGGGGGGGGGGTGAGAGGACATTCCCCGCAGCCCGACCCTGGCCTTAGGAGGCCAGATCGTGGGTTGGGCTGCGGGGAATAAGCTCTTTTATCCTGCGGCCGGCATCACATCTTTTAAATGGAGCCGCAATGCCATGGCAAATGGACACCATGGCGCCACGGCTCCATTTAAAAGCCCTGACTGACTTAGGCTTGTCAAGTATGTGCAGGCCAAGCTGAATCGTAGTCCCAGCCTGCACATACATGACTGATTACGATTCTTATCCCGCGGGGCTAAATGTGCCCCACGGGATCAGAATCGTGACCCCCTCTGTACGTTCGGGGGGTGTACGTCTGGGATGGAATGAGCCTGAGAAGATCTTTAAATGGCAAGAGGATGGAAACTGACACTGATTGGAAAGGATGGGCACAAGCAAAAGATTTTCAGTTCGTTTTCAGAAAGCTTGGCTTTTTTCCTCTGATTTTCATTATTTTTTTTGTTTTGATTCAATTCATTTTTGTTAATAATTTTTTTTTAACTTGCATTGGAACTTTTTAATATGCAGATATTAATGGTATGCACATTAATTCATAAGTTAATGCACATTAAATCAATTTTGCACAACTAAAGTTTTTAATGAACCAGATGCACAGTAATGATTGCAGGATCCCTACTGAATACTGTATATTGAAGTAGCACTTCTAAGAAAACACGGCGGAGGGTGGGGGGAGTAACCTCTTCATAAGGCAGTTACAACCCTACCACCTTCCTGGACGGCTTAGACGGGTCATGATCTTCATCTGCCATCACTTACTTTATTTCTGTGTCCATTACTTTCTGGAAGAGATTCATGCTCTCTTGTTTGGTAGCTTTATAATATCGAGATAATGATTTCACGTCTGAATTCTTCATGGATTGGTTTTCATTTATTGACTGTTGAGGTAGATTAAGGTGTGCAGCTTTGATTCAATCAGTCTGACCTTAGACTGACTGGTATGGAGTGTGTGGTCAGAGGGGATTTTTTTCCATTAACCCGAGCCCTTCATTGGACAAACAGTTCAGACTGTCTGCTGTCTGCGACTGGATCTCCTTGGTTACAAAGCCATGTACCCAGCTCGCTGCATGACTTTGAAAATGACTCCGGCTCTGCAGTGTCTATTTAACGTTTAGTCTGCGCCATTCTAGTTCTGGTGGGAGTTATGATAGTGACGTGCCCCTGCCTGGGCTTCCTGGTATGCTGCATTCAGGGCTAGTTACCTTTCTCGAACCAGGCTCTCAAGGGGGACATTTTCATTTTTCAACCTTTTGATAACATTGCGCATGTGACTTACAGGTGTATTCTTCTGAAGTCTGTTGCTAGGGATACAACAGCTTTGATCACGAAGTATGTTTTTACTCTCTCTGATTTTGTAACTCACTTGACATTGTTTCATTAAACATTTCTCTTCTCCATGAAGAATTTTTGCTACCGTTGTAATGATCTATACTGTGGGTAGGTTAGCAGCTGAAAGTGGATACCAGAGTCCCAGAAATCCACAACAAAATACAGAATGTATATAGTCCTTCAAGGGTCTTGCTTTAATAGGTTTAAAGTGGTTTTATTTAATTATTCTGGTGCTACATTTCTGATGTGAAGATAACTGTGCGTGCTCATACAGAACTTAGAGAACCATACTTTAACTATGAAGGGCACTGACAAGGTTGTGAAGACCTATGGCTACTCCAAAAGAGATGACTGATGTTGGTTAAAGCTATACAGTAGCCCCTGTTATATTTATTCCATGCTTTCCCATGCATATGCACAGCTTCCACCTGATGCAGACTTTTATAATAGATGAGACCTACATGTGAAGTTTACTCGTACATAGGTCAGTTTGTTTGGTTTTGAAAATTGTCATTGGTAAATCTAATATGCATTTTTCATGAAAGGTTTTTACCAGTTTACTATTGTTCTGGTCTGTTTTGAAAGCATGTGATTATTTACCGTTCACGTCTTAGCTGTTCCTTAAAGTAAATACTACATGAAAGACTTCTGTTCTGGTGTGCACTTTTTTGCATGTTGCATCAAAGAGGACCTTGAGAAATTGGGAGACTGCCGTCCAAATGGCAGATGACACTTAATTGGGACAAATGCAAAGTTATGCACTTAGGAGAGAAGTGGCTCAGTGGTTGGGACAGGTTACCTCAGACCAGGTTACCTTGCTTTTGTTTGCTGCCTTTGTTGGTTACTGTTGCACTGTGTCCCCCTTCCAGGTCAGACTACAGCTTGCAGCCCTTTGCTCTGCCCACCCAGAAGTGACATGGCCGTGGACCCCCAAGTAACCAGCTGGATTTCTGTCCCTATTTAAAGACATCTCCTGCAGCGCTTGTCGCTGTGGCTGTTTTCTCCTTAGGTGCGCTCCTTGGGGTCGCTCCGGGAGCATCACTGTCCACTCTCAAGTTCCCTCATTTACCGTGCCATGCTTTATGATCCTGTTCTGTGCCTCCTCCTCGTTTGCCACTCACTCTCAGCTCCAGGTAGACCTTCATACTTGCCTGCCTGTACTCTCTAATCCTTTATCGAACCATTTCACCCCAATCTTGCACTATATGTTGTGGCGACGGCGCCCCCACTAGGCGGTTGCCTAGTGAAAGCGGCGGGCCATCTTGTATCTTGTATGTTGCTTAAGCTTCAGGGCTAAGACCTCTGAATGTGTAGTTGCGTGCAAAAAGCAGTCCAAGTGGTATTTTTGGCCAACACAGGAAAATTTATTAAATTTTTTGTTTTAAATTTCAGCTTTGCAAACAGACCTTTGTAGAAGGCTCCAACCACAACAACAGAAAAAAGGATGTTTTCTCCCAATAAACTTTCTTTACAAAAAGTGTATTTCAGCAGTGTTATCAATGAGCAGTTTCTTCCAGCTCTTTAACAAAAGAATTTCTTCTTCCAGAAACAAACATAATTGAACTAGTATTTAACAGCAGAGTCCAGCAAACCTTTTAGCTTCCCTTAGCTGCTTCAGGTTTTAACTTTAAAACACTTCCCTGCTTGTCAGCACAGAAACTAAAACTGCTGTGTTTAAACTTTCACTCAGCACAAGTGTTCTTGTAGCTTTAATCATGAGATTTCCTTCTCTCTCTAAAGCTTCTTAGCTACAATGATCAGGATAACTGTTTCCTGGGTTTCCTTCCCATTAAACCCTTAGCTTTCCTCAGTCAGAGATTATGCACAAAGAACATTCCATTTGGGAGTCTGTGGAGTCAGGTTCCTCTCCACAGAATTCCACCTCCATGTCTTCCTCTGCATTACATGACTGTGGGGCTTGGACAGGTTCAGGGATTTCAAGTTTTACTTCCTTTAGAAGCTTGAACAGTCTTTCCCACTGAACTTCCCTTCTTCTCCCAGGGATTATATTAGTGTTCTCAGACTTCTTTCCCTTTAGTAAGACATTTAAAGGCTTTGTTTGCTTTACCTTATCTGTAAAAGCATTCTTCCTGGCATGCGTCCCATAAGGTACAGCTTCTTCCTCAGAATCGGGTATACTTATTTCTGAGTCAGAGTCACACACATTAACTCCCTCAAACTTTCCCCTCCTACCTCTGAGCTTGACTGTAGACCTTTTACAGCAAGGGCATCTCCTAGGAGTAGCATCCTTTGAATCAGAGCTGCCTGGGGGATCACTGCAGTGTTTGTCTCTAGCCTTTCTAGGCTCTCCAAGCCTGAAGACTTGTTCCTCTTCAGATGGAGCTGAGACCTCCTGCTCCAGCTTCCTCACAGCTAGCCTTCTCGCTTCCTCTCTCCTGGAAGGAGTGCAATTAGCCTGGATTCTGGCTCTTTCCCGACTGCCGTCTTTCAAGCTGTTCCCGTGTCTTGCTTCTCTCCTGCCGGTCTTGCTGACGCTTCCTCCTCTCTCTGTTTGCCTGTGCTTAAATGTTTGCAAGCATGCTCTCTCTCCTGGCCCCACCCACAGGTGTCTCCTATCACTTCCTATAGTTGCCCTGGAGTCTGGGTGTGGCCTCAGCCTAGCTTTGCAAGTGTGGGTTTTTCCACTGCTTTCATTTTGGAACATGTGCTTAGGTGAGCCCATCCCCCTTATGGAAGAAAAAGTTTCTTTTTTCTTTGCTTCCCAGGGCTGTGCTGCACCCTCCTTACCACAATGTCTACTATCCCTGTTTTGTGGGGGAACCGGCCCTCACTCTCATCATCACTCCATGACTAATAGCACTTTGCCTTGCAATCTATCTAATTTAGGACTCTGTCCGCTCATCACCACTCCTTTTTCGTCTGCTCCCTCCTCTTCCACCACCGCCTCTCCTCTCACTCAAACTTGGTGTCGTGAATTGCCATTCACTGCGAACCAAATCAGTATTAGTTCAAGATCTCATCCTTCAGGAATCACTGGATCTACTCTGTTTAACCGAAACCTGGATTAAAGATGGTGAACAACCCCTTATCACCAGATGCCTTCCCCCTGGTTTCTCTTCCTTCTCTGTTTCCCATGTTGGCTGAAACGGAGGCGGTGTTGCTTTACTGTACCACTCTTCTCTCCCTGTGTCTCAGGTTTCCTCATCTCTTCTACATTACCCCAAATCCCTCCTCCTTTATAAGAAAATAAGAACATAAGATATGCCATACTGGGTCAGACCAAGGTCCATCAAGCCCAGTATCCTGTTTTCAACAGTGGCCAATCTAGGTCATACGTACCTAGCAGTTTCCCCTGCCTCCAGTCCTCTCCCCCTACCTATGTTCTTGTTCTTTACTCTCTCCCCTCCCTTCCAACCCATCTCTGGGATGCTCTTACTCTTACTATTGCTGATATTTCCCTGCAATTCCCCCATCTGGTCATTGTTGGTGACCTAAATGCCCATTTTGATTCCCACCCCCCCCCCCTGCCAAGGATCTCTCACTTTTTACTCTCCTCCAGGATCTATCCCTCCAACAGCTTGTACTTTCTCCAACTCACACTGCTGGCCATATTCTTGATCCAGTGATTATTCCATTGTCCCCTCCTTTCTGAATCTCTCAGCCTTTGGTGAAGCCCTTCCCCTGGACTGATCACTTTTTTTGACATTCCTATTGGAGCTTCATACCTCCCACTCTCCCACCTGCTCATTTCCTCCATCTATCACGCTCTCCTCCAATCCCTTGCGCCATCGCATTACTCCCCTCACTCTCACGCTTTTTCCTCCTGCGCACCAGCTCTTTCCTGAGAATTTCTCTGCTCTCTCCCCAAATACTCAGGTTTCAACCCTGACTTCTGCCCTTTCCTCCACCCTTGACCATCTTGCCCCTCTTCAGCCAACTCAGTCCAGGCGCCCCTCCACTCACCAGCCATGGTTCATAAGAACATAACATAAGATATGCCATACTGGGTCAGACCAAGGTTCATCAAGTCCAGTATCCTGTTTCCAACAGTGGCCAATCTAGGTCATACGTACCTAGCAGTATCCCCAAAAGACACAGGCTCCACAATGCTTGTATTGGGTCAAGCATCGATATCCTGGGTCCCTTTTTAATAATGGTTTATGGACCTTTCCTCCAGGAACTTGTCCAAACCTTTTTTAAACCCAGCTACACTAACAGCTCTTACTACATCCTCCGGTAACAAATTCCAGAGTTTGATTACACGTTGAGTGAAAAAATATTTTCTCTTATTTGTCTTAAATAGTTTACCCTGTAGTTTCATTGCATGTCCCCTAGTCTTTCTATATTCTGATAGCGTAAACAATTGATCTACGTTTACTCGTTCCACTCCATTCATTAATTTATAGACCTCTATCATATCTCCCCTCAGCCGTCTCTTTTCCAGGTTGAAGAACCCTAACCTTTGTAGCCTCTCTTCATAGGAGTAGCCTTCCATCCCCTTTACCATTTTGGTGGCTCTTCTCTGTACCTTTTCTAATAATGCTATATCCTTTTTAAGATACGGTGACCAGAATTGCACACAATATTCAAGGTGCGGTCGTACCATGGAACGATACAGAGGCATTATAATATCCTTTGTTTTATTTTCCATTCCTTTCCTTATGATACCTAGCATTCTATTTGCTTTCTTTGCCACCGCTGCACACTGGGCGGAGGGTTTTAAAATGTTATCCACGATGACGCCTAAATCTTTTTCCTGGTTGGTGGTTCCCAACGTGGAACCTTGCATCGTGTAACCATAGTGTGGGTTGTTCTTTCCTAGGTGCATAACTTTGCACTTGTCCACATTAAATTTCATCTGCCATTTGGATGCCCAGTCTTACAATTTATCCAGATCCTCCTGCAGTTTTCCACAGTCCTCTTGGGTTTTAACAACTTTAAACAGTTTTGTGTCGTCTGCAAATTTGATAACCTCACTCGTTATTCCCTTTTCCAGGTTCCATGCTGGCCTTCGCCTCTTACGCACCCACCTTCATCGAGCAGAACGCATCTGGCATAAGCACCGTACTTCACACACACTGGCTTAATTCCGCGAACATCACTTGCACTATTGTCATTCTGTTCATTAGGCTAAACTATCATTCTTATCTGATTGCATCACCACCTTCCCCAATCCCTCCAGACAGCTTTTTTCTGTGCTTAGATCCCTCACCTCGCTTCACGCTGGCCCCTCCCCTGTGCCTCCTCATCCCATGCCCACCCCTACTCAGCTGGCCTCACATTTTGCAACCAAGATTCAGAATCTGCATGCTCTTTTTCCCTCCTGCCCCCCCTCCTTTATCCTCTCCCTCTCTTCTTTCTCCCCCCCCTCCCCCTTTGCCTTCTCTCTCCCATTCTTGGTCCACCTTCCATCCAATTATCACCTCAGAGCTTATAACCTCCATCTCCTCAGCACGCAAGACCTACATGCCCTTTAGATCCTATTCCTACTAGGGTTGCCAACTGGCTCCAGATGCGCCCGACAGGCTTGATCCAGTCCTGGGTTTACCCCATTGCATGCAGGGATATGTAGTTCTGATTTCTCCATTGCACTCCATAAGAAAAGGAAAACTACAAGTCACTGCATGCAATGAGGTAAACCCAGGACTAGATCAAGCCTGTCGGGTGCATCTGGAGCCAGTTGGCAACCCTAATTCCTACTAGCTGGCTTCTTGAGCTCTCTCTTGCTCTAGTGCCCTACATTCTCTCCATAGTCAACTCCTGTCTCTGTACTGGTATTTTCCCTTTCTCCTGGAAACTTGCCTTAGTACGCCCCATCCTTAAGAAACCCTCCCTTGATCCTCTAGTCCCAGCTCACTATTGCCCAGTCTCTAACCTTCTCTTTCTTGCAAAAATTGTAGAAAAAAATGTCTTTACCCAGCTTTCACAACATCTCCACTCAATAAACTTTCTCCACCCACGTCAATCGGGTTTTCGTCAGGGCCATAGTGTTGAGACAATCTTGACAGCATTCTTCAACGAACTTCATTCCTCACATGATAGGGGTGACATCTCGGTGGTGGTCTCTCTAGATCTTTCCACAGCTTTCGATCTTGTGGATCACTCACTCCTCCTCTCATGCTTATGGGACGCAGGCCTTCGAGGTACTGTCTATTGCTGGTTTCACTCTTTTCTTTCCTTCCGTTCCTTTTCCGTGGCTTTATCCACTGGATCGCAGTCTCTCTCTGATACAACCCCCCTCCCCTGTGGTGTCCCCCAGTCTTGGCCCCTCTCTTATTTAATCTTTTTCTTGCACCACTTGCCCTTTGTATCCAACAGTCCGGTCTGTCAGCTTTCTACTACGCAGACGACATCATTACCCTTCACCACAGTAATTCCCTTCACCCTGATCTCACTCCTTTAAATTCCTGTCTCACTCTTGTAGCTGATTGGTTGTCATCTTAATCTAACTAAAACATCCTCCATATGGTTTACCTTTGGGAGCCCCTGTCCTTCCCTTGCTCCCTCTCTTGGAAGTTCTACAATCCCTATGGTCTCCTCCTTCCGATATCTGGGGGTCCTTCTTGACTCTAATCTCACCCTCAGGGATTCCCAGCTTGCCAAGACATCCTATTTCTTTCTCCGACAAATTCAATCTATCTGCCCTTTTCTCTCTCCTTCTGCCTTGACTACCCTCACTTTATCCACAGTCATATCCCGGCTTGATTTTTGTAACTCCATCCCCGCAGGTATCACACACATCCAGTTATGTCATCTACAACTTATACAGAACACCGCGGCCAGAATCATCACTCACTCCTCATGTAGAGATCACATTACCCCCTTACTACTCCACTTACACTGGCTTCCTATAGAATATCGCATTCACTTCAAGATACTAACTTTGGTACATCAAGTCATTCATACCCACACACCACAATACCTTGCTGACCTTCTCCACTTTCATATCCCTACGCGCAACCTCCGTTCCCTTCACATAAATCACCTCCACCTTCCTCCCCCATCACGCGCACATCTACAATCCACTCACCACTCTGCCTTTTTCTTCTACGGTCCCGCCCTTTGGAACTCCCTACTCGCATCACTCTGGTTGGAACAAAACTATTCCACATTTAAATCCCTACTGAAAACTCATCTGTTCACCTCTGCATACAACCTCTCGGATACACACAGCTGATCTGGTTTATTCGTGTTTTGTTGACCTCTCCTCTATGTCCTGTTTCACGTTTTCTGTTGCTTCTTCTTTCCTGTCGTGATTGTTCTTTTCCCCTTATCTGGCCTTGAGCCAAACTCTGATTGTTAATATGATTGTGAACCGCCCTGATGTTATAAAGGGCGGTATATCAAAAATTAATAAACATAAACATAGGGACAAGTAACCTCAGGCTGGAGGGACTGGGGTCTCTAGTTCCATAGTCTCTCCTTATGGCCTGGGGCAAGCCACTTAAACCTCCATTGCCTCAGGTACACTTAGATTGTGAGCTTTTCAAGGACAAGGGAATAAGAAGTGCCTGTTAGAATACATCTGTAAACTGCTCTGATACACACAATAAATAAATATATATAAAACATACATTAATTTTTTATCTAGTTTTATATACCATCAGTCTAATAATCTAGATAGTTTACAATAAACAAAGATTATACAGAGAACATTAGAACAAAGATACATTAAATTAAAATGACAAGTAAAATTAAAAGTTAGAGTTAGCAACTAAGCATCAGCATTTGAGAAATGTTCTAAAAATAGAGGTGTCTTTAGTTTCTTCTTAAAATTAATCAAGTCATTGGTGGCACGGAGATCATCCGAGAAAAGATTCCAGAAAGCTGGAGCAAAGAGGTTGAAGGCTCTCTTTGAAGTTGTGGAGGCAACCTTAGCGTTGAGTGATGGCATGAGTAGTATGTTTGGAAAGTTAGACCTTTTGCTTTTGCTGTCTGGAGTTCTTTGGATAAGAGATTGCAGATACATAACAGCTAAACCATGTAAAACCTCAAAGGTAGTAAGTAGGACTTTGAATTTGATCCATTGGTACATAGATAGCCAATGTAGTGTCTTGAGGAGTGGAGTAATATGATCTGAATTCAAAGCGTTAAAGAGCAGACAAGCAGCTGCATTCATTGCTAAGGGGGGGGGGAGGGGGGAGGGGGTATTTGAGTAAGCTTTGAAGTAAGAGGTTGCAATAGTCAAAATGTGGGAAGATAAGGGCCTGTAACACAGAGCGAAAATCATGTGGTTTGAGGAGTGGTCTAAGATGTCGTGTGCTTCTTAGCTTATAATAGATGCTTTTCATAGTGTTATTTATGTGCGATGAAAAATTGAGATGCTTATCCAGGATAATGCCTAGGTAAAGCAATTCAGATTTGACTTATAGTTGGATGTTATCAATGGAAATAAAAGGGGGAGGTGTAAATTGAATATGCTTGGTGATGTAGAGAACTTCTGTTTTTTTATAGTTTAAAGATAAATTGTGCTGACTGAGCCAAAGTACAATGGAGTGAGAACAGTTGCTCAGGTTCGAGAATTCATGATTGGTAATATTAATGTCAGCATAAAGCATTATATCATCCGCATACAGATGGAAGAAAATGTTAAATCCCTTTATGATGGAACAGATTGAATAGTAAGGACGATAAAACTGATCCTTGTGGTACTCCTTGATGCTGTGTGAACGCAGAAGATTGTTCAGGTCCTATTTTGACTCATAAGTGTCAATTTAGGGAAGTGCCTCTTAGTCTCAGAGCATGTAGGCGTTGGATAAGTAAGTTGTGTGAAACTGAATCAAAAGCAGCCTTGATGTCAAGGAAGATAAGGACAAAACCTGAATTGGGCTTATCCAAGCCTGGAATAGGATTGTCATTTAGTGTGTTAATAGTGTCTCAACTCCATGTTGTGGTCTAAATCTAAATTGGGTCAAGTGGATAATGTGTATCAATATGGTCTTGGAGTTGAATCAAAACAACGTTTTCTATTAGTTTCGCTAAGAAAGACAACCTAGCAATGGGGCGGTAGGAGCTTGGTTGTGATGGATCTAAAGCAGCACCTTTTCTGACTGGGCAGATGGAAGTCATTTTTAACTCATGGGGTATATAACCTTGTGTTCATAACATATTAATGATGTGGAGTAACACCGATATTATTTTTTAGCAGCCTTGATCCAATTGACTGGACATGGGTCAAGAAAGGAGGTGGTGGTATTGATTTTAGAAATGATTTTTTCCAGATGGTCAGCAGAGATGCATGAAAAGGAATCCCAGACTTTTTGCGAAGCCGAAGTTATAAGGTATTGAGAAGGTCTCAAAAAGCAAATTTGCTGTTCTGAAGTGCATAGCAAGGTTTGATAAAAGTCTGCTAATGATTGTGGGGTTATCTCTAGATCATTCGTCTGTTGAAGAGGGTCTTTAGATAGTATTTTAACTAAATCAAAGAGCTCTCTGGGATGATTTAGTGATGATTGTAATAGTTTAGTATAGTAATTTTTCTTGGCTTTGTATGTAGCCTTTTGGTACGCACAAAGGTTAGTGATGTAGGCATTGTGGTTGTCTTGTGTTTTAAAATGTCTCCATCTTCTCGCATATATTCGAGATTGCATTTCATGATTTTTAATTGAAAGTTGTATATCAAGTGCATAAACCATATAAGAACATAAGATATGCCGTACTGGGTCAGACCAAGGTCCATCAAGCCCAGTATCCTGTTTCCAACAGTGGCCAATCTAGGTCATACGTATGAAGCAGTTTCCCCAAAAGACACAGGTTCCACAATGCTTGTCAAGCAGTGATATCCTGGGTCTCCTTTAATTAATGGTTTATGGACCTTTCCTCCAGGAACTTGTCCAAACCTTTTTTAAACTCGGCTACACTAACAGCATTTACTACATCCTCCGGTAATGAGAAGGCCGCGGGCAGCGTCACGGCGGACGCCGGTAACCGGCGGTTCCAGCCGGGCGCGGGCCCATCGGTCGCGCGGGGGGGGGGGGGGAGGGAGAGAAGAGAGCATCATTGAAAAGGATTGGATGCTGGCTTTGCGAGTGAGCCAGCATCCAATCGGAGGAGTGGACGGGCCATGTGCTTCAGCGACGCGGGTGCGCGCAGAGCACATGGTCCGTGTGCTGGGAGCCGGCAGCGTGGTGGGGACGGAGCGGTTCTTTGCTCGGGAACCTTACCTCGCGGGTGGCTGCGGTTGCGGGAGACTGAGGTGCGGCCTGTCCGGTGCGGTGTGCTGTGTTCCAAAGGTGAGGTGTTGGTGGGGCGGCTGAGCGGCGCGAGAGCGGTGAAGCAGGGTGTTTTCCGCTTAGGCCTGCTGGATTGCTGTCCCCGCGGCGGTGCTTTCATTGCCTTTCACTGCCGGCCAGCGGAGGGTTTTCGGAGTGGGCGGCTGTCCCTGAGGGGTTCTTTCTGCTTTCCTTCACTGCCGGCAGGCGGGGTAGTGTCCCGGAGGGCTTCCTGTGTGGGCGGTTTGTACCGGGGGGTTTTTCAAGGCCTATTTTTTATCTAGCTATGGCTGGGGGGGGGGAAAAGGCACAAAGGGGGGGGGCGGGGGCAGCGAGGGACTGCTCCCGGGCGGCATCTGTTGGGTCGGCGGGGCCCGCGGGTAGCCGGGGGGCGCCCGGTGGGGCCGCGGGGTCCGGAGCAGGCTGTATTGGGGTGGATGGTGAGGGACTGCCGGTGGTCCCAGGGGGTATGGGCCGGGGGCCTGGTTCTCAGGCTCGGGGGTCTGGCAGGGGGAGGGACCGCAGGGCGCGGGCTCTTGCCTTGTTGCGGGGGGGGGGCGGGGCGCTAGAGCGTCTTCAGGGCGGGGGTCTGGTGCTGGGGCAGTGGGGGGACAGCAGGGCGAGGGGGTGCGGCCACGGGGGGGTGTGGCGGCCCGTGGGGCTCGACGGGGTTCTGGGGGGGCTGGGGGCATCCTGCCCGGTTCTCCGATGGGGGCAGGGTCCTTGGGGCCCACGGGTTGGGAGCATTGGCTGGGCGGTGGGCAGGGTTCCTCTCAGGGGGATTGGTCTGGGGCTTGGCCGTCGGTGTGGTCGGCGGCGGTTCCTCCTGCTTTTTTCCCTTTTTTGTCTTCTCAGGTTTCTGGCGGTGCCACTGCGGGAGCGATGCAACCTCTGCCAGCAGTCCCTGCGACGTCAGCGACCAGTGCGGCCTCTGGATCCGGGTTCAGCGGAGAGTCCCGGACCTCATCCTGCGTGGAACAACAGCGGGCGACCCCGTCGTCGGCGTTGGACTCGGCTGCGGGTGAGTGGTCAGGGGCGCCAGCCGGCGGGTCTGCGGGCGAAGTGCGTGCCGCTGGGGAGTTGCTGATAGAGCGGGGTACCTCGGGTGTGGCGGCGTTGGAGCACGCCGCTCGGGCTGGGAGTGGCGCGCAGGCAGGTACGTCGGGTAAGGCGGCCAAGAAGAGGAAGCATACTTGCCGGCGGCGTCACGGATCTGGTTCGTCCTCGTCCACTTCTTCCAGTTCTTCCACGGGGTCCTCTGCCGGGGGTGGGACGGCGGCAGGGACGGGTTCGGCGGGTGGCAGTTCGGCTGCGGTGACGGTTTTGTCGGAATTGTGGGAGGGCGTTCTGAGGAAATTGAGGAGGAGGATTCGGAAGAGATGGTATATTGATATTTTTCGGCTGCTGGAGGGTCGTAAGCGATCTGGGGAAAGCAGGAAGAAGCGTAAGGAGGATGAAAAGGCTGGTAGGGTTCGGAAGGTGGCGAGGACAGTGGTCAATTGGGTGCGGGCTTTCTTGCGCCTGGCAAGTGTTTGGGGACGGCATTGGCCAGAGCAGTCCGGGATGCTTTTGTCCTATGCTGATTCGATTCTGGAGGCTTCTCAGGTCCATGATGGGTGGTCATGGCTCAATTATGACGAGAAGTTTCGGGATAAGATGGAGGAGAACAAGTTGTTATCTTGGGGTTCGCAGGATATCAATTTGTGGCTCACCCAAATGTCCATTAGGTCAAGTGCGGTGGGTGTCGGGGGAAGCGACGGGAAGGTTGGGGGGGCGGCCATTCCTGTAGTGAACCGGCCCTTTCGGGGGGGCGGGGGGGGGGGAGCCTTGGCAAGCCGGCTGCGGGGGCAGGGGCCGACGTGTGCTGGAGGTTTAACAAGTCGTCTTGCCCGTTCCCGGATTGTAAGTTCCGGCATGCATGTTCCGTCTGTGGGGGAGGGCATGCCGCATCGAAATGTGTGCGAAAGGGCCCCTTGCCCTACTAAGTGATAGGGCGATTTTTGCATTGGCCCCATCCCCTATTCGGCTCGAGGTATTGCGGGACTGGTTGCTGTCTTACCCTCAGGTGCGGGACAGAGGGGTGCTTCTCAAGGGGTTTTCGCAGGGTTTTGTTATTCCGGTTAAGGGTCAGGTGGTTTCTTTTGCTGCGCGGAACGCCCCTTCGGTGCAGCGTTTTGCGGCAGTAGTTCACAAGAAGTTGGCGGGGGAATTGAGGTTGGGTCAGATAGCGGGCCCCTTTGCTGACCCCCCTTTTAAGGAATTTGTGGTTTCTCCTTTGGGGGTGATTCCCAAGAAGGAGCCTGGCAAGTTCCGTTTAATTCATAATTTGTCTTACCCTGAGGGTTCGTCGGTCAATGCTCATATTCCGCGAGAGTGCTGCACAGTCTGGTATGCGTCATTCGATAGGGCAGTGCGTTTGGTTCGGCGGGCCGGGTATGGCTCGCTGATGGCGAAGGTGGACATCGAGTCCGCATTTCGTTTGCTTCCGGTACACCCCTCTTCCTTTCCGTTGCTTAGTTTTAGGGTCTCCGGCGAGGAGTATTTCGACAAATGCATGCCCATGGGTTGTGCAGTGTCGTGTGCTTACTTTGAGACTTTTAGCACTTTTCTGCACTGGGCTGTTGAGACACAGGTGGGTTGTGCTGATATGGTTCATTATTTGGACGATTTTTTCTTTGTGGGTGCAGCCCGCACTTCGCAGTGTCGACAGTTGTTGGATGGTTTTGTTTCTGTGGCAGGCGCGTTGGGGGTCCCGTTGGCTGAGCAGAAGACTGAAGGTCCGGCCACGACCCTCATTTTTTTGGGCATTGAGTTGGACTCCACTACCATGATAGCGCGTTTGCCCATGGACAAGGTGCGGAAGTTGCGGGTGCTAGTGGCCAATGCGCTAGTCTCGGCAAAGTATACCCTGAGGGAAATGCAGGCTCTGCTGGGGTCCCTGAACTTTGCATGCAAAGTGATTCCTATGGGTCGCGTATTTCTCCGGCGGTTGGCGCTGGCTACGTGTGGTGTGTCCAAACCGCATCATCGTATTCGGATTTCCCAGTGTCTGCGGGAGGACTTAGCAGTGTGGGATGCCTTTTTGCAGGACTTTAATGGATCGGCGGTTCTGGTGGAGGAGGACTGTTCGAGTGAGGACTTGCAGTTGTACACCGACGCTGCAGGGGGGGTAGGCTTAGGGATTTACTTCCGGGGATCGTGGTGCGCGAGCCCATGGCCGGCAGCTTGGGGGGAAGCGGGGCTTCTATCTAACATTACCTTCCTTGAGCTGTTCCCTATCTTGGTGACGTTGGCATTGTGGCCCGATCGGTTGCGTAACAAGAAGGTTGTGTGGTGGTGTGATAATGCAGCTGTCGTGAGTGTGGTCAATAATTATTCCCCTCGTTGTGCGGATGTGGCGGCTTTGATGCGGCAGGTGGTCTTCGCCTGTCTACGTTTGAATCTGACCTTGCGGGCTCGGCACATTCCGGGACATAAGAACGGTATTGCTGACGCTTTGTCTCATTTGCAATTACAGCGTTTCCGGCTGTTGGCCCCGGAGGCGGATCCGGTGGGAGCGGAGGTCCCATGGAGCTTATGGAGCAGTGGGCGGTGGAGCTGACGGAGCTGCTGCGGTGTTCTCTGGCGGTCGGCACGTGGACTGCTTATTGTCGGGGCTGCCGGCGAGTGGTGGCATTCCTACAGGGGCTGGGGTGGCAGGGGGGGGGGGTGTAGGTGTCTGCAGACACATCAGGTGCACTTGGCTCGGGATTCCCTGTGGGTGTTTTTGCAGCAGTCCAAGACCGATCCGCACAGGCGGGGTCGGTGGGTGGTGTTGCGAGCGATCGGTGGGGTTACCTGCCCGGTGTCGGCGACTCGCTCATATATGGAGGGCCGCCCTCGGGCGGCGGGTGGGTTTTTTGTTCATGCCGATACTCGCCTAGTCACTCATTACCAGGTGACTGCGGTCTTAAGATTGGGGCTGCGGCATATGGGTGTGGATACCCGACAGTTTTCGGCGCATTCCTTCCGCATCGGGGCAGCCACCAGTGCGGCCGGGGTTGGCTTGTCGCCGGCGCAAATACAGGCGATCGGCGGGTGGCGGTCCAGGGCCTTTCAAACTTATGTGAGGTTGTGATATGTGGGCATTCCAGGGGCAGCTCATTAACACTGTGTTTTCCTTGCAGAACGGGGCAGAATGGTGCGGGGCTGTTGGATGCTGGGGCATTCCTTTGTCTTCTGGGCTGGCAGACGTGCTGCGGAGAGGCCTCTTGGGCGGAACCTGCGATTGGAGTCTGCGGGGATGACGCTTTCATGGCTGGGCGAAAGAGGACTGAGGTGGCCACAGCTAATGCCCTTGCTTCGTCATCATGCGCGTCTTTGCACACAGCCCGGATTCCTTCTTTTGCATTTGGGGGGTAATGATCTGACTTCTTGGACTTGTAAGCAGTTGATTAACGCTGCCAAGAGGGATTTTTCTCGCATTCTGTTAATGTTTGCTGGGGTGGTGCTGCTTTGGTCTGATGTCATCCCCCGACCGGTGTGCGCGGGGCAGCGGCGCTGGTCTCGGGGGTTGGCTAAGATCAACCGGCAGATTGGGAGGTGGGTGGTTGAGCATGGGGGGTCCCATGTGCAGCATGATTGGGTTGATGTGGCCTGTACAGGGTTGTACAGGTCGGATGGGGTGCATTTGTCCCCGGTTGGGCTCGACCTTCTTCTTAATGACTGGCAGGAGGCATTGGAGAAGGTGTTGGGCAGGTTGCAGCTTTTGCCCGGGTAATGGGGCGGCAAAGCCACATAGTTGTGTCTATGCCGGTGGCGGGATCCCGGAGGTTTCCGGGGTCTGGAGACATAAGCTACTTGGGGCGGGGAACCCTGAGCTTACTTTTGCTAGTGATATGGCGAAGTTGAGCAGGGGTGGTTCGAGCTGGACCGGTGGTTGACCGGACCAGGGGCGGAAGCGACGTCACCTTGCTAATAGTATGGTGGGTGACGTGTCGCTCTGCCGGTGGTGGGGGGGGGGGGGGGAATTCATGGTTAAGTTATTGTTGGCTGTTTAAATGTTAATTGTTATGGGCAATAAAGCTGCGACCTGGTGTTCTTTCCAAGCAATTGTGTCTGTGTAATTGTGTGGGTAATGTATAGGGGGGAAGGGGAGGGGGGGTGACCTGTGGGGGTGGGGGTGGGGAAGATGGCGAGCGCCTGGTATGGATCCCCGGTTATGAGAAGGCCGCGGGCAGCGTCACGGCGGACGCCGGTTACCGGCGGTTCCAGCCGGGCGCGGGCCCATCGGTCGCGCAGGGGGGGGGGGGGAGAAGAGAGCATCATTTAAAAGGATTGGATGCTGGCTTCGCGAGTGAGCCAGCATCCAATCGGAGGAGTGGACGGGCCATGTGCTTCAGCGACGCGGGTGCGCGCAGAGCACATGGTCCGTGTGCTGGGAGCCGGTAGCGTCCCGCCCTCCCACCCTTGAGGGTGAGGGTCGGTTGGGGGGGGAGGTGGGGGTGTCGCCGCTGGGGGGGGGGGATGGGGGTGGCGGGATCCCAGAGGTTTCCGGGGTCCGGAGACATAAGCTACTTGGGGCGGGGGCAGGGTGCCCACGACCCGGAGAACCCTGAGCTTACTTTTGCTAGTGATATGGCGAAGTTGAGCAGGGGTGGTTTGAGCTGGACCGGTGGTTGACCGGACCAGGGGCGGAAGCGACGTCACCTTGCTAATAGTATGGCGGGTGACGTGTCGCTCTGCCGGTGGTGGGGGGGGGGGAGGGAATTCATGGTTAAGTTATTGCGCCTGGTATGGATCCCCGGTTACAAATTCCAGAGTTTGATTACACGTTGAGTGAAAAAATATTTTCTCTTATTAGTCTTAAATAGGTTACCCTCTAGCTTCATTGCATGTCCCCTAGTCTTTCTATATTTTGATAACATAAACAATCGATCTACGTTTATCCGTTCCACTCCATTCATTACTTTATAGACATCTATCATATCTCCCCTCAGCTGTCTCTTTTCCAGGTTGAAGAGCCCTAACCTTTTTAGCCTCTCTTCATAGGGGTATCCTTCCATCCCCTTTACCATTTTGGTGGCTCTTCTCTGTACCTTTTCTAATAACACTATATACTTTTTAAGATACGGCAACCAGAATTGCACACAATATTCAAGGTGTGGTTTGCACCATGGAACGATACAGAGGCATTATAATATCCTTTGTTTTATTCTCCATTCCTTTCCTTATGATACCTAACATTCTATTTGCTCTCTTGGCCGCCGCTGCACACTGGGTGGAGGGTTTCAATATGCTATCCATGATGATGCCTAAATCTTTTTCCTGAGTGGTGATTCCTAATGTGGAACCTTGCATTGTGTAACCATAGTTTGGGTTGTTCTTTCCTAGGTGCATAACTTTGCACTTGTCCACATTAAATTTCATCTGCCATTTGGATGCCCAGTCTTCCAGTTTATCATGTCCTCTTGCAATTTTTCAAAATCCCCATGAGTTTTAACAACTTTGAATAATTTTGTGTCATCTGCAAATTTGATTACCTCACTCGTTATTCCCATTTCCAGGTCATGTACGAATATGTTAAAAAGCAGCGGACCCATCACAAATCTCTGGGGTTCTGCACTGTTCACCTTTCTCCATTGGGAAAATTGGCCATTTAGCCCTACCCTCTGCTTTCTATCTTTAACCAGTTCCTGATCCACAATAGTACACTGCCTCCTATCCCATGACTTTTTAATTTTGCCAAAAGTCTCTGATGAAGGACCTTGTCAAAGGCTTTCTGAAAATCCAGATTTACTATATCAACTGACTTACCTTTGTCTTCCTGTTTATTCACACCTTCAAAAAAACATAACAGATTAGTAAGACAATTGGCTGAATCTGATCACTGATTTGCCCAGTGGCAACCACCTTCCCCTAAGCAAATCCGGAGTGAGAACCTACAGGACTATGATGATACAATTTTGTAAAGTGCAGGAAAGATACAGTGGTCATAATCGGTAAAACTAGATGGACCCTTTAAAGTTACTTAGATTACATTAACAATATTGGTGGAGATTTGATGCTACAAAAGAAACTGAACTTGGGAAGCTTCAAAATGAAAAGTTTGTGAGGTTTGTGTCTGTTTACAGTGAGGATGTCAATATAAATCTGGCTGAGGAAAGCGTGAAACAGAGATTATCCCGACAGATGCTGAAGCTTTATTGAAAAGGGAGAGACCCACATGTGGTAACATCTCAACACTAGAAACCATTTGAGATATTGCTTAATTTTTCTAAAGTACTTTAAGGGCTTATTAGATATTCTCTCAGATGTATGAATACTTTCAACATGTTCTTCCAGGCCATTTATCTCAGCATGTAAGAATGGTTGATGGGGTTATGCTAATTATCAAAGAGTTGAAGGAGGAGCGGATATAGAGAGAAAGGAAGGTTTAGTGTGCTTTTGGAACCTATATAATTATTATTACTTTTAAAAGAGACATTAGTCAAAAAAAGACTAAATGTTCCAGCAAGTTTTTATGTCAGTGGTAACTTACGTTCCTGCCCTCGTCAGATGGAGTCTATTAATCTTTTATGAGAATTCCAGCAGACTCAATATCACACAACCAAAGACAGAAGCAAGCAATTAAATAACGCCAACAAGAGAGAAAATCTCAATTTGCTTTTCTCAAGTTATAAATTCATGGCTATAAAAACTTTACCGTTGAGGGGATGATATTATAAAGCATTTCCATATGTCAGCTATGTTCTGCACATAGGAAAGGGTTATTTTAAAACTGGGCCGACATATAGAAGCATGCATACTCACAAGAGCGCCCACACTTTTACGCAATCTGCTCGTAGGTGGTTTTGAGGGTCGAGCTGGGATGGAGTTGCAATTTATGCGCATATTTTATAAAACGTGGGGGAGGGGGGTGATATTCAGCAGGGGTGGCAAGCCTCTTGTAAAGTGGCTAGCTCTTGCTGCTGAACTTAAAACCCTGATTGAAGATCTGGGTCGGCCGGATAGCCGTGAAGCTAACGGAGGCAGCGGCGATATTCGTCCACTTCCTAACTTGTGCCGCGATTAATGCAGTTAGCAAGTCTATTAACTGCATCGCTCGCCCTGAATATTCACCCCATGTGTGTACATGCATAGAGAACATGCGCACAGTTATACCTACTGCAGAACGTGTTACTGGGGCTGCTTCGAGTTGCTTATTTAAAAAGACACATAGGGCCTGATATTCATCTAGGCTGGCTATGTGCCACTGTGGTGCACTCTTAACCCTGGGTATTCTATGCTGGGCTCATATGAAGCCCCAGCATTGAATATCTAGGTTTGCCGCACATGCCCCAAAGCCGCAGAGGCTACCCGGGTAGCGGCAATATTGAATGCTGCCCGGTTAGCTCCCATGGCTAAAAGATGGGCGAGCTTTTGCTTTGCCTATCTTTTAGGTGCAGGTTGCTAACTGGGCAGGATGCAGTATCACCGCTACCTGGTTATCGACTGTCGCCACCTCCGCTCCTCCCCAGAATGCCCACGACATGCCCCGTTGCTAAGCGGTTCGCATCGGGGCGTGTAGGGGAGAAGGTCAGGGATATCCAGCGGCACTATCTGTGTTAGTGCCATTGAATATCCCAGTTAGAGGCATTTACACAGTTTACAGGGCTGTAAACCATGTAAATGTCTTTTGAATATCGAACCCATAGGGATTTATATTGTCTGTATAAAACAGGGACCTTTTTGACATTCCCCATAAGTACCTTGTTATAAAATCAAGCCCTAAAAATGGAAGAACTAAACAGTCCTATTAATGGGGAGGAGTGGAGGAGTGGCTCAGTGGTTGGGACAGGTTACCTCAGGCCGGAGGGCCAGGGGTTCAATTCCCGGATGCAGACGAGCAACCTCAGGCCAGAGGGACTGGGGTCTCTAGTCCCATGGCCATTCCTTGTGGCCTTGGGCAAGCCACTTAATCCTCCATTGCCTCAGGTACACTTAGATTGTGAGCCCTTCGGGGACAAGGGAATAAAAAGTACCTGTTAGTATACATGTAAACCGCACTGATTCTAAAAAGAGCGTGGTATAAAAAAAAAAATTAATAAGAAGACAATTTTGAAACAGTGAACACGATTGCAAAGTAGACAGGTACATTTTGATGTTTTTGTGGATAACTCTCAAAGGGAAACCAGCCACATAGTTTCTCTTTGAAAAGGTTGTATGAGTACGGCAATGCTTGCATACATTCAAGCAGAAAAGCAGTATACTAGGCAGATCAAATTGAAAAAATAATTCTGTGTGCATAGTTGGCTCCATCTGACCTAAATACGACCTTTTTCAGCACCCAAAGGCACATTGAGATCAATAGCCAGCCATAGAAAGAATTTATAATGTCAAATGTCTAACTTAAGAATATTTCAAATTTTACATATATCCTGCGGCGCTATCCATTTAGAGCACCATTAAATATCCATGTAAAAGCTGAAAGTCCAAATTAGATGTTTCAAGTTATAGTTGTGACTTGTGTGGCCCCTCTCGGCCATCTATATGGGCATGTTCAAAGGTATTTAGGCATGTTGCAGACCTGCAACAGCATAAATGCCACTGACCAGGATATTCAGCGGCACTAATATGGTTAGTAACACTAACCATATCCCCCACTAACTGGGTTACTACCTCAGAGCTCTACGGATGGTGCTAGGGTGTTCTGTGGGCGGAGTCCGTGGCGGCACCTACAGCTGTGCATTTTGCAGCAATAGCTGTTAACCACATAGCTAAACTACATAAAGTTAGGACAGGTAAAAGGCTGTCCTAACTTTATATGGTTTTGCAATCCAGTTCGTGGTTGAATATTGCCGCTAACTAGTTTGCAAAAGAGTAATCTGGCCACACTGGATACTCAGCTCTGGTCGCCGGATATGTACTGGTGTCGAATATCTGGTCTTAAGTTAAAACGACAGTGGCCAGCTGCTTTGATGGTGCTGACCGCCACCGCTGAAAATCAACCCCTTGCACGTGTAAGTTAGACATCTAAGTGGCGCCGCTCTCAGAATGCCCCAGATCCTGCCCCTTTTCAGACAATTTTGGATGCATATGATTTTTATTCTTCAGAATTATCCATCCAACCCCAGAAAATTTTCTTTTGAAAAAGCACTTATGTTTCCAGTGCCGCCACTGACCCATAAACACGTCTAAATATTGAACTCGGTGCGAATGCCACATATAGTCTCCATCTCCTCAATAGGGGGCAGTGTTCAGATAAATTATTCTACACAGGTAAATGTGAAATGCTCATGGAAATAGCTCTGAAAATGTCTTTCTCAAGTACTAGAAGCATGTCTGAGACTTACGAGCCTTTTATTTTTTTCTCTGCTTATTACATTTGATGCAGTTTCTGGAGGTATTTGGATAAATTAGGGTGATTGACACATTCATCCATTTTTGTAATAACACAACTTGCAATGGTCTTCTTCTTGAGCGATTGCAATTGCCGAATGTAGTCAAATGGATGAATGTGAAATTCTTTCGTGTTAACGCTCAATTTTGAACCAACAGAATAAAAAAGGTTAGTGAAAAATTATTGTATTATCAACTTAATACTACCAAACTCAGTTACTCAGATGTGCACTCTAAAATCATATCTTCTTCAACACTGAACATTTTCCTTTCAAAGTTCAAACTCTAATATGTGCACTATGAGTTGTACTAATTCTTCAATGCTTAATAGATGTCAAACATTTCACTTATATTTTGAGCTCCTTCTTATCGCTCCCTGATCCCAACAGCTCCCCCTGGCGCCATCAACGCGTTTCACAATAATCGTTTCTTCAGGGGATCATCAATCTTCTCAACTTCTCGACTGTTATCACTATAAAAACAAAATACTAATCAGCAACCAGTCAACCCTTTTATGTAATGTAAATAACCTTTTAATCTCTCTTTCAGTTATCAATGGCATCATAGTTTACCTACTTTACTGCTGCAGACGTCTCATACCAACTCTGTTTTCGGCGATTCTATCAAGAGAAAACTTCAAAATGACCGCTTCAGAGGAATGCCGCGCTTGCGGAATGAGAATCGTCATCCCTATTTAAACCATCCCTTCTATTCTATCATTGGTGGCCTCCAGATCCCGCCTTTACGATGATGTCATACGCAGCACTTCTTATACAGATGCCACGAAAACCTGATGTTCATCGTGCTCATTGTATACTATTTTGTTTAGTTCCATTACCTAAAAATATTCTAAGTGTATAAATTCCCCACCCATATCAAAACCTCCTTATACTGTAATAAAATTTTATGAATATCCTATATCCTTATCACATTACAGCTACCCATCACTCACTGACCTTTGAACAACTTTTTACACTTCAAAAATCTTCACAAGCTTTTCTGTCTCACATTGTCTCTTGGAATCGCTACATAGATGATGTATTTATGTTGTGGAGAGGTACGGAAGAGACATTAACATCATTTTTACAATGGATTAACCAGTGTGATCAGAATATAAAGTTTACACATACTTACCATAAGGAGAGATTAGCTTATCTAGACGTCTTAATTAGTAGAGGGCGAAACGAATGGTGCACATCGGTCTATCGTAAAGCCACTGACCGCAATACTTTCTTACATTTCACATCCTACGAGATTAAAAGAAAGTCTTCCTTTTTCACAATTTTTGCGGTATAGGCGAAACTGTTCTGAGGATAATGATTTTAAAAAATTATCAAAACAATTGTTAAATAACTTTAAAGATCAGGGCTACCCTGCTAAAATATTAAAGCAAGCATATTTAAAGGCCCGGTACAACAATAGAAGTTTATTATTGGAACATAAAACTACTATTGAAAACGAAGATCCCATCAATAATAATTTGATTACTCGATATTCACCATTAAGTACAGGTATCCAGAAGATGTTGAAGTATGGGAATATTTTAAGGGTGATTCCTGGACTGACAGATAAAAAATTACGATGTGTGTGCACGCGTAATCGCAATTTAAAAGAATATCTTAGCCCCGCATTGTTGAAATACCCCATTTTGTCAACCCGCATGAAAGGACATAGAAAATGTGAAGGTTGCAATATTTGTGACATCACTATGTAAATAAACACCTTCGATTATCAGGGGACTACGTATATATTAAAGAAACACACAACATGTGCCTCTACGAATATAGTTTATGTAGTGCAATGCTCTTGTCAGTAAATTTATGTAGGTAAGACAATTCGTCCTTTTAGAGTTAGAATGGGGGAACATCGCAGCTTTCTCAAATGTAAAGTTAAGGAAGCACTGCTTGTTCAACATTGCATAAAGGAAGGGCATATTTTTGAGCAATTGCGATGTTTCTGTATTGACAAAATAGACTTGGGGATAGCTGGCAAAACGCAAGAACAGTCTTTGCTTGTTAGAGAACAGAAATGGATATATACTTTAAATTCAGTGATGCCTGGGGGGACTTAATGCCAACATCGATTGGGCAGCCTGTGTATAGCATTGCAATTTAGGAAAGGGCTGAATTGAATTATGAAGTTAATTATTAGCTTGCGAAGATTTTTGACGTGTAAAAAGTTGTTCAAAGGTCAGTGAGTGATGGGTAACTGTAATGTGATAAGGATAAAGGATATTCATAAAATTTTATTAAAGTATAAGGAGGTTTTGATATGGGTGGGGAATTTATACACTTAGAATATTTTTAGGTAATGGAACTAAACAAAATAGTATACAATGAGCACGATGAACATCAGGTTTTTGTGGCATCTGTATAAGAAGTGCTGCGTATGACATCATCGTAAAGGCGGGATCTGGAGGCCGCCAATGATAGAATAGAAGGGATGGTTTAAATAGGGATGACGATTCTCATTCCGCATATGCGGCGTTCCTCTGAAACGGTCGTTTTGAAGTTTTCTCTTGATAGAATCGCCGAAAACAGAGTTAGTATGAGACGTCTGCAGCAGTAAAGTAGGTAAACTATGATGCCATTGATAACTGAAAGAGAGATTAAAAGGTTATTTACATTACATAAAAGGGTTGACTGGTTGCTGATTAGTATTTTGTTTTTATAGTGATAACAGTCGAGAATTTGAGAAGGTTGATGAACCCCTGAAGAAACGATTATTGTGAAACGCGATGATGGCGCCAGGGGGAGGGATCAGGGAGCGATAAGAAGAAGGAGCTCAAAATATAAGTGAAATATTTGACATCTATTAAGCATTGAAGAATTAGTACAACTCATAGTGCACATATTAGAGTTTGAACTTTGAAAGGAAAATGTTCAATGTTGAAGAAGATATCATGACAACTTAACAGACAATACACTATCCTAAAAACACTATGATTCAATTCTAAAGTACCTACAACTTGTATTTGTATATAGTTTATTGTACATAGTTTACAAGCCAGTTTTGTGCTGTTATGCATTGGTTCATGCTGTTAACCATTACTCTTTATTGTTACAAAATGTTCGATGTAAAACTAAGCTCTTGCTTTGTGGATTGTTTTATTGTAAACCGCAACTGAACTCTGGAAGATGCGGGTAATAAATGATTGTTAAAATAAATAAATAAATAAATAAAATAAATGATTTTGGAGTGCACATCATGGGGTTGTTTTTGTTTTTGAGCCAAATGGAGATAGAAATCCATTAAGATTTTATTAGGCTCCTAATAGTAACGTTTTTAGTCTTGACTTAAAAGAAGTTGGAGGTCATTGATGCAATATAAACACTAAATGTTGGACATATGTTTTGTCCATAAAAGTGTTAAGATAAGTCTGAGACCTTCAACTGAAAAATTAAATAAGTAACCGAGTTTGGTAGTATTAAGTTGATAATACGATAATTTTTCACGAACCTTTTTTATTTTGTTTGTTCAAAATTGAGCGTTAACATGAAAGAATTTCACATTCATCCATTTGACTACATGGCAATAAAGGTCAACAAAAAGTATCCCTCTCTCTTCATATCTATATGTCCATATCTATATCTCTATAGGTATCTATATCTAGGCATAGAGACAGATATAGATATAGGTATATGACGTCACTTTTCAGTGGTCCACCAACCATTTCATTTTAAATGGATAAGAAATCCTTTTTTTTCTTTTAATTAAGATTTTAATGAATACAATACCACATGGTAAGAGAAACAGAAAATCACCTAGAAATTAAAAAAAAAAAGCAATATGAGGAAATACAACAGCCCATGTCATGGGGAGCTTACAATCAGGAAATACGAAAGAAATCAAAAACAAGGGTAACAACAGCCCTCATCTACCCACAGCCCTAAAACTATACCAGCTGGGATATCAGCATACAGAGTTCAGTGAGATTCCTTCAGTTCCTTTTCTTTATCCACTAATAATTTCTCCAAATCTGAGGAAGCCAAAAAATCATAATGATTTTGACCAAAAGAAACATGGATAATGCAGGAAAAATGTGGCACCCAAAGCGAGTACTAGAGCCTTCAAAGACAAGAAAGATTTCCTCCTTAATTGAGTTGATCGTGAAACATCTGGAAACATGACCAGCCTGTCATCACAAAAACAAAATTCTTTCTTCCTAAAGTAACCTTTAAGAATAACAACTTTACTCTCCTCAGAAACAAAAGACACAAGGAGGGTTGCCCTGGTTGAGATAATGTCTTGGGTGTCCTCTAAGAGAGCAATAAGATCAAAAGACTGTTTTTATTCCAGGACATCCAACTCCCTTTCGGAGAAATTCACCTGCCTAACCTTTGAAGGAAGATAATAGCATTTAACAAAGGTAATAGACTCAGCATTAGGGAGGGATAAAACCTCCTTCAACTACTTACGAAAAGGAATTTGAGGAGCTAATTAATACAGGAGAAATGAATTATTCGCAAATTCTTTGCCCTAGCCATGCTTTCAAGAGTTTCAACCTTCAGGTGAAGAAGCAAATTATCGTTAATTGATGAAGCATGAACTGCCTGAAGGGTCTTAACCTGAAAATCTAATGTAATAGTACGAGAGTCCTGAAATCTTGTAACTTACTAACAGTATCCTTAGTAAACTGGCATAACTGAGGAAGAGTGTCCACTAGAACTTGTTCAGTATTTGTCCTTAAGAGTAACAGAAGAAACTTGAGCCTCCCGAGAAGACGGTGGAAGCTTCTTCCAGGAAACCACCTGTGGGAGTCCAGCCTCAGCTCGGGAACTCTGACTGCAAGGAGAGGACATACTGGAAAGTTCCAAAAACCCAGGAGGAAAATGTGGAAGGCTCTCAGGGAAGCTAAGACTTGCACCCTTCATGGAGGGGGAAAGGGAAATGGTACCTGTGTTCTACTTAAGCTGCTGAGGTGTCTTCAGTATCAATTGCTTAGCCATAGGTCCAGATATCTGCAGAAAAAGTTTATCCTTCTTTTTATGTTTTGCTCCAGGCATATCAAATCAAGCACCACAGCTTCTATGTTGCTCTGAAGGGCCTCCAAAGGGGCGGACAACCCCCTTTGGATACACCCCTTAGGAGAAGCCCAGAGCCACACGCCTATGGCTACATGCCTAAGGAAGCGCGGGCTTTTATGTGGCTTGCTGCTGATGTCAGGATATAGTAACATAGTAAATGACGGCAGATAAAGACCAGTATGGTCCATCTAGTCTGCCCAGTAAGATGGCAAGAGTAGGTGCACCTGCTGCTCCGTGCAGGCCACCCTTCCCCATGTCTTTGTTTTAGGACACCCCTGTATGTTGAGAAATTAGTTAAGTTTATTTTGATTTTATCCTGTTGCTGTAAAGGGATCCACTGTGTCTGTCCCATGCCATTTTGAATTCTATCACTGTATTTGCCCCCACCACTTCCATCAGGAGGGCACTCCAAGCATCCACCACCCTTTCAGTGAAAATGTATTTCCTGACATTGCCTTTCAATTTACCCCTTTGCAGCTTCATGTTATGCCCTCTAGTTTTACAGTTTCCCCGTCTTTGGAAGAAGTTTGTTTGTTCATTAATTCTCTAAGTATTTAAAGGTCTGAATCATATCTCCCATGTCCCTCCTCTCCTCCAGAGTGTACATATTTAGGTCTTCAAGTCTCTTCTCATAAGGCTTCTGACGCAGGCTCCAAATCATTTTGGTCGCCTTCCTCTGAACAGTTTCCAGTCTTTTTATATCCTTTGTAAGATATGGTCTCCAAAACTGAACACAGTAATCCAAGTGAGGCCTCACCAGTGACTTATACAGTGGTATTAGTACCTCTTCCTTTCTGCTGGTAATTCCTTTTTGTATGCAACCCAACATCGTCCTGGTCTTTGCCACCGCCTTGTCGCACTGTTTTGCCACCTTGAGATCCGCAGAAATAATCACACCAAGGTCCTTCTCCTGGTCCATGCACACCAATCTCTCTCCCCCTATCGCATATATTTCACCTGGATTTCTGCTTCCCAAGTGCATGACACTGCACTTCTTTGGATTAAATCTTAACTGCCAAGTATTAGACCATTCTTCCAGCTTTTGTAGATCTTTCCTCATGTTATCCACTCCCTCAGGGGAGTCCACTCTGTTGCAAATTTTCCTGTCATCTGCAAAAAGACAGACTTTTCCATGCAGTTCTTCAGCAATATCACTCACAAATACATTGAACAGTGTCGGGCCCAGGATCGAACCCTGGGGCACCCCGCTAATCACACTCCTTTCATCCGAGTGAGCTCCATTTACCATCACCTTCTGTCGTCTGTCAGTCAACCAATTTCTGATCCAGTTCACCACCTTGGGACCCATCCCCAAACTACTGAGTTTATTGATAAGCCTCCTATGAGGAACAGTATCAAAGGCTTTGCTGAAATCCAGTTAGATGACATCCATCGCATGCCCTGATCTAGTTCTCTGGTTACCCAGTCAAAGAACTCAATCAGATTTGTTTGGCAAGATCGTCCTTTGGTAAAACCATGTTGCCTGGGATCATGCAACCTGTTGGTTTTGAGAAAGTCCACTATTCGCTCTTTCAGAAGCGCCTCCATTACTTTTCCTGCCATTGAGGTAAGGCTCATGGGCCTGTAGTTTGTCACTTCTTCCCTGTCACCACTTTTGTGAAGAGGTACGACATCAGCCCTTCTCCAGTCCTGAGGAACTACTCCTGTTTCCAAGGATCTGTTGAAAACATCCTTTAACAGCCCTGCAAGAACCTTTCTGAGCTCCTTCAGTATCCTGGGATGTATCCCATTTGGTCCCATGGCCTTGTTCACTTTCAGTTTTGCAAGTTCTAACACATCATCTTCAGTGAATGGTGTGGTATCTACTTCATTCCCATTTTTATATTTGGGAGTCACAGATGGTCCTTCTCCAGGATTTTCTTTAGTAAAAACAGAGCAGAAGTATTTGTTTAGCAATTTTGCTTTTTCAATGTCACTTTCCACAAATCCATTCCCAGAACTTCTGAGTCCTGCAATTCCATCTCTGATTTTCCTCCTCTCCCGAATATACCTGAAGAAAGTTTTGTCGCCACACTTCACATCTTTAGCCATCTTTTCCTCTGCCTTTGATTTTGCTTTCCTTATTTCTCTTTTTTGTCTCTTTTAGTTTGATCCTGTATTCCTTACTGTGTTACTCTGTCTGCAAGCTTTTGAATTTTGTGAAAGCTGTGTTTTTTGCCTTTATTTGAGCAGCCACTTCTTTGGAGAACCAAATAGGTTTCCTTCTCCTCTTATTTTTATTTACTTTCCTTACATATTTATCTGTTGCCTCTTTTATTGCCACCTTTAGTTTAGCCCATTGCAATTCCACTTCTCTTATCCCCTTCCACCCTGCCAACTCCTCCTTCAGGTACTTGGCCATTTAATTGAAGTCATTGTTTTTGAAGTTTAGGACTTTGAGCTTGCTATGATTGGACTGCACCTTGGCTTTTATCTCAAACCACACTGTGTGATGATCGCTGCTGCTCACAGGGGCACCCACTCAGACATTCGACACGCTCTCATCCAGCATTGAGCTTTCCCTGGTTGATTCCATCATCATTTGTTTAAGTGACGCATCTTGGAAAGCATCCACAATTGTTTTGCTTCTTGCCAGATTCACAGAAGGAGTACTCCAATCTACATTGGGTAGATTAAAGTCACCCAGTATGATTGCTTCCCCCTTTGTGGCTATCTTGGCAATATCTATAATTAATTCATTATCTATTTCTTCGATTTGAGTCGGAGGTCTGTAGATTACAGCAGTATGGATGACAGTGCCATCTCCTCTTTCCAGCACAATCCAGAGCGCTTCTTCTTTTCCCCATGCCCCCTGCATTGCAGTAGCTTTAATATTGATTTTGACATACAAGGCTACTCCTCCTCCTTTTCCACTTTCTCTGTCTCTTCTGAATAGATTATAGCCAGTTAGGGCTATATCCCATTCATGCGATTCATTAAACCATGTTTCTGTAATTGCCACAATGTCCAAGTCCATTTCCACCATTAGGACTTCCAGGTCCGGAACTTTGCTGGCTAAGCTTCGAGCATTTATGCTCATTGCTCTCCCGCATTTAACTGACTTACATGTATTTTGCATTGATTTTGTTCTGCCCACTTCTTCCTACTTGTCGTTGATGTGTGATTTAAAAGTGTGGCTGTTTCTGATGTTGTTCTGCATTTGCCGGGAGTGACATCCTGAACTAGTCCTTCTCCATCCATCAGCCCCTTTTTCTAGTTTAAATGCATATCCACATACTGCCTGAATCTTTCACTTAGGATTCTTTTCCTTGCGACAGAGAGATGTAGTCCATCAGCACAGTATAGTCTCTTATTGGTCCATCTGTTTCCCCAGTCGCCAATAAATCTGAATCCTTCTCGTTTGCACCAGGTCTGGAGCCATGTATTAAAGCTGTTTATGCGATGCAGCCTTTCTGCCCCCTTACCATAAACAGGTAGAACTTCTGAGAATGCTACAGTGTTAACAATGGGCTTGAGTTTCTCTCCCAGAGTCTGGAAGTCCCTTTGAACTGCAGAGGAACTGTTTTGAGCCAGGTCATTTGTACCCAGGTGGATGACAAAATCAATTTTGCTCACTTTCTGCGCTAAGTATATCAACAATTTGGTTTGTATTCCTGCTGACTGAAGAGCCTGGGAGGCATTTGACTATCTTCTCTCCTTTGAACTGTGATCCCAAGTTGTTGCCTCTGATGATGGAATCTCCAAGTAGTAGTAGTTTTCCGTTTGGTGAGTTTTTCTTCATATTTGGTGCTGTAGCAGGAGATTGGGCATTGACTGACTCATTTAAGGGCCCTTCAGTTTCCATGGATTGGTGATCCTCATTAACCAAAGCAGAGAAGGCATTACGCAGGGATATCTCTTGATGTATAGGATGTCTCTTCGTTACAGGTTGCAATATACCCGAGCCCACTGTGATCCATTTGTTCTTGGGATGTTTGATTCTTTGTGGGAGCGGTGGTGGACTTTTTTCTGTTTGTATCCTAGAAGAGCTGTGTTTTGTTGCAGTTAGTTCTTCCCTTAGTAGAGTCAATTCTTTATGCATGGCAGCTAGTTCTTCCCTTAGTAGAGTGAATTCTTTATGCATGGCAGCTGACTTGAGGCACATAGGACAGACTCTTAGGTTCCAAATGATTCGTCTCAGAATGAAAACACCACAGGTATTGCACTGAATACACAACATGCTGATTAAGCAGTCCTAGAAGGAGAAGGAGAACAGGTGGGCTTAACACCAAATTAAAAGGGGTAGATGGGAACGTATGTGACCACTGTATAGGCAATGCAGCCCTGGGGTGGGTAGGGTGAGGGGTAGGTGGGCGGGAACCTAAGTGTCCCTGGCCAGTAGGCCTTACATGAACAGTGGGCACACTCAGATATCTGATTTAAGGGCTACACAAGGAATGTAGGCAGTCAGAATATTCCCAAAAAGTAATCTTTAACCAACAGTTAAATTCTATATTAGCAAAAGGCAAACAGATAGAGAGCTGAAAGCTTAGCTGTGTGGAGGCTCTGGAAGTTGTGCAGACTGGAGCTGACCAGATTTGTGTGGCAGGCTGTAAGATAATCTAATTAGCCCCTCCCTGGGAGCAGGCTTGCAACAGAAATTCAAACAATGGAAGCAGAAATAGTCAAACTGAACTCTTTCTTTCTTTGTATCTGCTTACTGTGCAAAGGTCCCTGCAACTTTAACTGGTACCTTTGCTTCTAAAGTAAGTAAGTGGGGAACTCAGGTAAAAGACCAGGTCCCTGCAATTTAAGTATTTCTATTCCAGGTAGCTTTATATCACTAGTGTCCCTGGCCAGTAGGCCTTACATGAACAGTGGGCACACTCAGATATCTGATTTAAGGGCTACACAAGGAATGAGGCAGTCAGACTATTCCCAAAAAGTAATCTTTAAGCAACAGTTAAATTCTATATTAGCAACAGGCAAAAAGATAGAGAGCTGAAAGCTTAGCTGTGTGGAGGCTCTGGAAGTTGTGCAGATATGGTGCCCTGATCGTGCCAGGTGCAGGAAGAAAAGCACCGGCAGTACCCCAGCCCTCTGCCATGTGGTAGGCTGACAGACACACTCCCTGATATGAAATCCTTTTAAAATTATGTAGATATTCAGCGGCAGTAAGTTTACAAATTCCACCAATGAAATCCACATCTAATTTTAAACAAATACATTGTCTGTTTATAGTTATATCTGATATTCATCAGTTCAGAGCTGAACACATTAGTTATATTAGGAGCATCTTAATTTAGACAGTCTCAGTATACATTTTTCCTCTACCCATGGCCTGCCCCATATCCCACCCAGAATTAAACACTTAACTTTTAGCTATATCTACAGAGCCAGACGTTATGTTTGGGGTGATGCAATATTTTAAGATCAGGAGACTTGAGCGACTGGCACTCACTGTCAGTTTATTGCCAATTGCAAGGACCCAATGCCACCCTATAAAAGGGGCAAACCCTTAGGGGAAAGGAATCAGGGCTGCAGTAGACAAGAGCTGCTTATTTTTTTTTCACCTGCAACAAAATCCAGCAGTATCTGTAAGTCCTCCTGGTCATCTGGCACTGTTCCTGGCATCTGTAGCTGGGAACTAAGTTCCTCTCCTTGCCAGGGGATGTTATCAGCAAGGGCTTGAAGCCACCCTCCAAAGAAGCAGGCCTATATGCGGGCTACCACCTGGCAGGCTCTGCTGAAGGATCATGCTAAATGCTAAATGGTCCTTAGTGTGAGCTTGTGTGCTGGGAGTGCTTCTGGTTGGAGTGGAAATGTATTGTTTAGTAGTTGGGTTAGTTAGGGTAAAGAATGGGAATTAGGAGGATGATATGGTATTTTTTAAATTTTTTATGGTGCAATGCAAGGCAATGTTTTTTAATAATTTCATTTTTGGTACCAGGTCAGTGTTGACAGCAAATGTTTCTATCCCATTGGTATGGAGATGTATTGTAGATATGATCAAACAAAGAAACTGAATTTAAGTGATTGCATCAGTTACTACAATTTAGTTCAGGTTTCATTGATTTTACCCTGTTTTGCCATTAAAGAGGAGAAGGAAAGTAAGGAAGAGGAGGGGCCACTTATGAGATTTGGGTAGAAACGTGTTGGATGTGCCCAAAGTAATGGGAGTGAGACAGAGGGTGGATACGTATTTTAATACCTTGCTTTTAAATGTAAGATCCTTAAATTTTAAATTTGTGAGTGGATTATAAAGAAAACAGCAGGCTTGATTTTTTTTTCTTCCTGAAACTTGGTTGACAGCCAGGGAAGATCTTGTGTTGATAGAAACGGGATGGAAAACAATCGTTGGTTCTAAGACTGAAGTTGGCATTATACTGTGTCATCGTCCCCCTTCAGCAAGGGCTGAGTTTTGGAAAACCTGACTGAAATAATTGTTTTAGTTCGTTTTCAGTTTCAAGGAGTAATAGTTTGAGGGTTTTAAAATCTCCATATGGGGCTTCTGGTTCTGGTTCCTATGTGAATAGATGTGTCTGTGCACAGCTCCAGATGGTTGGTGATAAAAATCGTTTCTTTCTATTCCCCTGCTAGTGCTGGAGAGCTCAGAGGCGCAGCACAGGATCTCAAGAGGCTTGCGACCCTGACCGGAGCCCTCGATTGCAGTGCTTGAGAGAAAAAGAAAGAAAACAAATCACTACTGGTACGAGTGGCACCTGCATCCAAGATGGGGGCCAAGAATGCGCCAAACCCAAGTGACCGGGGAAGGGAAATGGCTCCGGCGGCATGGCAGAGCTCCATTTGGCCATCCAAGCCTCCAGAGGATATAATCTCCATGGTCTCAGCCAGATTCAACCAAGGATTTGATGAGCTAATCTATTGAATATCGGAGGCTGTAGAGAAAATCGGTTAATTTGAAGACCAAAAAGTATAAAATAGTAAGGAGCTCAAGAGACTCTGGAAGGCAGTTTGTTGGCTGGAAAACAAGGCCAAAGATCAAGAGAACTGAGACTGGTGGCAAAATCTGCAAATCTTTGGAGTGCCGGAAGGAGCAGAACTCCCTAATGTACGCAGCTTTGTATAGTGTCTATTACTCACCTACTTTCCCTCCAGGTTGGCAGACCCAGCTTATGAAGTGGAGCGTGCACATCGGGAGACCCGACTAAAGTCAGGACCAAGTCAGCGGCCGCATGCACTTATTGTACGGCTCCTGCTCTACCGCGAAAAAGAAGCCATAATCCTGGAGGCGTGCAAAACCAAAAGTGTGGCATATAAGAACTGGTCCATATCCATCTTTTCAGATGTGAGTGCCAAAACAGTGTGCAAACGGAAGACTCTCCTTACTTATAGGAATTCACTAGTCAAAGTACGTATCAAGACAGTGATCTGGTTTCCTGCCCTGTTAACTGCTGTGTATAAAGAGAAGTGCATATTCTTGCAGTCGCTGGAAGAGGTGTCACAGCTGCTCTGATGGGTGCACAAGGAAGCCAGTACTTCTAAAGAACAGCCATGCTCACTGCCAAGCCGACAGAGGCAAACAAGCATGGAGAAACTCAGACCCGCTGACATCGCTTCATTGGCAGGCTCTAGCACACCGGAGGGTCTGCAGGAGCTTCCCTCCTTGCCGACTTTGCCTATGGTACCTGCTGATGTAGCAAACCCGATGCACCTTCCAAAGAGAAGTACAGGAATGGACGATTGCCTGAAGGGTGCAGCCTGATTATTCCCTCTGCAGGATGCGATAATAGACTGTAAAAGATCTTGACAGAGGCCTGCAGACCAATTGAGAACCCGGGTGTGAAAGGGTTGACCTATGCAAGGTTCACGGATTAAAGGGGTAGGGAGAAGCACCCTCTTTGTCCTTTTCCATTTGTTTATCTCTCCCTTGTTAAGCCAGTTAATGTTTTATATGGGGGAGAAGGGAAAGGTTGATCTCCGTCCCCTTTCCAGTTAGGAAGGGGGAACTATGGCGCAGCCCGATAAATGTAGCATGCCTACATACTATTGTACCTACCGGTACCTCTGATCTATAGTTTATAAAAGAGGATTATTAGGGAGTGAAGGATGAGTGTGGATGTGGGGTTTTTGGGGGTGTGGGAGGAGAAAACACATGACGTGACAGCTACGCAAAGACTAAGGGCAAGATTGAGGGGAAGGGGTTCTGAGGATAACTGGCACTTGCAAGAGTGTACGTGGAGAAATAATAGGTTGTGTGAATGTTCGATTAAAGGTGGATGGAGGGGCAGCGGGATCAGATAAGGGGTATGAGCAGGGCAGGGAGGGTTTTGGGTAGTATGAAAGAGCGAATAGAGATGAGCGAGGCTGTAGCGTTTACTTACGCTGTACTAATGAATATTACTGGTCTTTATATGATAGTTAATAATGTCTCTTAAGATTGTAACCTTAAATGCTGGGGGCCTGAACAGCCCATTCAAGTGAAAGAGAGTGCTCGCCTACCTGAAAAGAGAATGGGCAGACATTGCCTTCCTGCAGGAGGTACGACTAACCTTACCAGAGATGGAGAAACTGTGAGTTGGGCACTGGGAGCAGATATACTTTTCTTCCAATAACTCTAAAAAAAAAAAAAAAAAAAAATGGGACGTTGCCATTTTTATAAATAAAAATACCCCCTTCACTGTAGCGGATTCTGGTAGGGATTCCTATGGTTGGGTGATTTGGGTGGTTAGGTGGGTCGAGAACCAAGAGCTCTCATTGTTAAACATTGACGCACCCAATGAACCCAAAGGGAGTTTCATCCAGCAGTCATTCTCCTCCTTTGCTCAAAAAGCCCAGGGTTCAATTCGGGTGGGAGGGAATTTCAATTGTGCTCTTAGCCATATCGATTGCTCGGGGCCGATCACCACAATTCAACAGCTAGCAGAGGAAAGGTCCCTCAGAGAGGCCCTGCGGACTATGGGATGGGTAGATATATGGAGGGCTACCGAGCACGACTATATTCATTGCTCTGCAAAAGCCCATGGATATTCTGTGGCCTCAAAGCAGACTTGGTCAACGTAGAGGACTGCCAAATCAAGGGGCCATTAGTCAGTGAACTTTCCATGGTCTGTTTAAAGATAGACATTGGTCGCCAATCGCAAACACAGGGAAACAAAATATGGAGGGTGAATGTACGTTTTCTACAGGAGCCTAAGACACAAGAATCTACACGTACCTGGTGGGCGGAGTACCTATTCCTTACTGATATGGGAGAAATGCCAGTGCATTCAGTGTGGGAAGCTGGTAAGGCATATGTGAGGTTGGCTTTTACAATTGGCCTCGCAGAGGAAAAAGCAAAAGGAGACAGCCCTAGCACAACTTTGAGGGCAGCTTGAGATACTACAGATAGAACATAAGCAGATGGGGTTAGTGCTGACCTACCAAAAGTTAGTAGAGGATCGTTGGCAGATTGATACTATTGAAACTGAGCACCTTGAATTTCTGCTTTGCTTGACCCGCTGTAGCTTCCTGGAACATGGGAGAAAGGTGGGCAAGCTCCTTGCATGGCAACTGTGCAAAAAACAGGCAAATCATCTAATGGGGGGGGGGGGGTGTATGATCAGGCGCAGCAGACGCAAATGGACACAGATGGGATAGCTCAAACTTTCAAAACATTTTATATATCGCTGTACTCTTTGGAATGTATTTCAACCCTGGATAGCTTAGAGGAATGGGAATATTTAAACAGAGAAATATCTATCTCAGAGACTGAGCGGACAATTCGCTCCTTTGCCTCTGGTAAAGACATGGGCCCAGATGGCTTTCCCATAGAATGGTATAAGAGTATTCCCGACTCTATGGTCCCTATTCTCCAATGAGTCTTTAACGAGGCTCTGAATGTAGGCCATCTACCAACCAATATGTATGAGGCTGAAATTATCCTTATTCCTAAAGAGGGGCATTCCGTGGAAGAGTGCGAGAGTTATCGCCAGATATCCCTGCTCAACAGTGGTGCTAAAATTTTTGCTAAAATATTGGCTGAAAGATTAGACCAAATCATGACGTCCTTATACACCCTGATCAAACAGGATTCATTTGAGGATGGCAAATTTATGACAGCATCCATTGCATACTTAATATAATACTCAGTGTGAAGCAGGACCGGAAGGAGGCCTGGTGTGTCTCACTGGACACTGAAAAAGCTTTCGACCAAATGGAGTGGGCCTACCTCTTTGTGGTCATGGCCCAGTTTGGCTTCAGGAAAAGATTTATTGGGTCGGTCCAAGCCCTATATACAGAACCCGCTGCATCACAACAGCAGTTAATGGTACCCACTCTTCAAAGTTTATAGAGGCCTGAGGCAGGGCTGCCCTTTTTCTCCTGTTTGCCTTGGCCATCAAGCTTTTAGTGGCCACGATAAGAAAGGCACCAGATATCGCCCCGATAGTCATAGGAGACACTCCCCATCAGGTGTCAATGTACACGGATCATACCTTGATATTTTTGGAACAACCAACTCATTCTCTACATGGGTTGCTTAGAGTTCTTCGTGAATTTGCAAATATCTCGGGATTTAAGGTTAACTTTGATAAAACTGAAGTCCTATCATTAGGGCCGGGACTGACAGGTGTCCTGAGCCACTGCCCCTTTAAGCTAGCATCAGCCTCTATAAAATACCTGTGGGTACGGATATTGTCCAATATGGCAGACTTATTTAAATTAAACTACACTCCCATAGTGGTAACTATTGAAGATGAACCACCTCACACTTGTCTGGATGGCCCGGGTTGCTGCCTTGAAAATGAACATTATACCAAAACCTATCTATCTCTTCTTCCAACTGCCCATACACATCCCAGCACAGTTTTTCAAGGTGCTGGAAAAGGGCTTTAGTCGGTTCATTTGGGGTAAGCCTAAGGCACGTATTGGGGGGAGGTGTATGACAGCCTCAATCATAGAGGGAGAAATGAACTGCCCAAAGCCCTCTTTATATTATAAGGCAGCAGTATTGCGTGGCTTGTGGTACCATTATGTGAGGCCCCCTGATGCCCATTGGGTAGCACTGGAGTGGGGATGGTTAACTCCATACTCCATGTTTGAGGATCACCCATCTGATGCAAATGCAAATACCTCCCATGCCCTACTGGACCCCTTTCTAAAGATGTCGAGTCAAGCCCAGAGAGCAACAGTGATACAGCTCCCACTGGGGCTAAAGTCCCAGCTTTCAGACTTCTTACCCTTCAGAGGTACATCCTTTGCTAAATTGAGAACGGCCTGGCACCCCAAAGGATTGATCTGCTTTATGGACCTACTGAAAGACCGGGTCTATTTGAGCATGGCCCAGGTGAATGATAGAGGAGGAGTGATGGTTCCCTTTTATCAATATTTTCAGTTCCGATACTTTATTATGTGCCTGGAGCATAGGAATCACTTCACACGGGCACCGACACCCTTGGAACAGATTCTTTTTCATAAAGTAGCGAACTGGAAGGGATTACTTTCTAGGCTTTATAAAGACTTGTTAGATATCTATGGCCATAAGGATGACTGCCATTGTCAGTAGTGGCACCATATGTTGGGGAGAACCTTCACGGAGGAGGAATGGTATATTATCCACAGGAGGGGGACAGGTGTGTCCGTAATATTTCTGGTAGACAGACCCAGTACCAATTTCTGATGCAGGCATACGTACTTCACCCCAGTACACCTACACCATTGGGCTTCCACCAGGGAAGTGACTGCTGGAGGGAATGTGGTCAGAGGGAGTCTTTTATTCACATGTGGTTTGAGTGCCCGAAGGCTCAGCAATATTGGAATAGGGTCATTTCAACCATCAATGAGATGGGATGCATACTAGAGGCTGACCCTGGCTGCTGCTTGTTGGGCCTACTGAATGCCTCACTAGAAATACCATCAGGGAGGAAACAGATGATGGAGCTGCTACTACTCAGTGCCCGACTGATCATGGGTCATAATTGGAAAAAAAAGATAGGACCCACTCTCCCGGCATGGAAACAAAGGTTGGAGGACATGTTATCAATGGACTATCTGGCAGCCTTGAGTAAGGGGCAGATAGAACGGCACATCAATAAATGGGCCCCCTATATTGAATGGACTAAACAAGATGTTTCCCCTACTACACCAAATTTCCATTCGCCTTCAGTGCCTCAGGCCTAGAGGAAGGTTCTGTTACTGTATAAATGCCTGGTTCATAGTGTCACCCTCTGAAATTTGTGTTTGTTGTGCGATAGAGGGGTGGGGGGAGAGGTTGGGGGGAGGGATGAATGACATGTTTCATAAGTTTATCGATACTGAGTTGATGTGATGACCTCTGTTGGTTTTGTATATACCTGTTTAATCCTCGAAATATAAATAAATAAAGTATAAAAAACCCTCAATATGGATTCCAGCGAAAATATGCAGGCAGCTCATTTCTTAAGTTCTGTGGTGACAATTAATACTGTAAGTATTGTGAGTATTCATCAAGCAGGTAATTTATTACTGTAGATGTTACAATGATCTCTCAAGGAAATAGCATCAAACAATTAGTAACATCTTGAATAACAATTCAAATTATGTCGTCTGATCATTGCTTGTTAGAATTTCAACTGAGACTCTCATAAAAAGGCAGATGTAATATTGACTTTTTATGTAATATTGACTTGTGGAAAAATAGATTCCCATAAGTTTGTTGAGGCAATGATTTTGAAATCTTATTTATTTATTTATTTATTTTGTTTATTTAAAGCTTTTCTCTACCGCACTTTTTATCATCAGCGCGGTTTACAATCAACAAATATCTCGCTGGATCAAGAATCTTGTGTTTATAAGATTATTGATCCAGCGAGAATGGCCTATTTTTAGAATGCCACCTTGGCAGAGAGTTTAAACAGGATTGTAGGAAGTGGGAAAGGTAACGGAGATTATATGGATATGAATCAGATAAGCAGGAATGGAAAATTCAGTTAATATGTTATAAAAAGGCGATTTATGGAGGTTAAAAGAGATTATTCTTTTAAGAAGATTATGTTTGGGGAAATGCTACATGAGGGTTATTTAGAATGTCTAATCAGCTTAGTTATGCTAATGGTGTCATTGTTATCTTGGTGCATTTGACCCCTGCTGTGAACCAATAGGTCACTTATTTTGAAGTAAAATAATATCCTGAGGAAGGAGATTTTAGAGCAGGGGTCTCAAACTCCAGTCCTGGAGGGCCGCAAACCAGTCAGGTTTTCAGGGTATCCCTAATGAATATGCATGAGATATATTTGCATACAATGGGGGCAGTGCATGCAAATATATCTCATGTTAGGGGTATTAGGACTGGTAATGGGCTGTGGGCTGATGGGGGTTTAGGACTGGTAATGGGCTATGGGGGGGGCTAAGACTGAAAATGGAGTAATGGGGGTTAGGACTGGAAGTGGGCTGATGGGGTTAGGACTGGTAATGGGCTATGGGGGGCTAGGACTGGAAATGGGCTGATGGGGTGGTTAGGACTGATAATGGGCTGTGGACTGATGGGGGGTTAGGACTGGTAATGGACTATGAGGGGGGCTAAGACTGGAAGTGGGCTGATGGAGGGTTAGGATGGGTAATGGGCTATGGGGGGGCTAGGACTGGTAATGGGTTAGGGGGTTGCTAGGACTGGAAATGGGCTTAGTGGAAGGGGAGGCTTGAACTGCTAATAGCTGATGAGGAGGGGGGCTTGCAATGGAAATGGGCTGAGTGGAAGGAGGGGCTTGAACTGCAAATAGCTGATGGGGAAGGGAGCTAGGAATGGAAATGGGCAGTGAGGGGAGGGAGCTAGGATTGGAAATGGGCTGAGTGGGGGGGGGGGCTAGGACAGGAAATGGGTTGATGGAGGGGCTAGGATAGGACTGGAAATAGGCTGTTGTGGGGAGCTAAAATTGGAAATGGGCTGTGGTGGGGGCTTGGATTGAAATGGACTCATGGAGGGGCTAGAACTGGAAGTAGGCTCATGGGGGGCTTGGATTGGAAATGGGCTGAGTGGAGGGGAGCTAGGATTTGACATGGGCTGATGGTGGGGCTAGGAAAGGACTAGAAATGGGCTGATGGGGGGCTGGGATTGGAAATGAGCTGATGGAGGGACTCAGATAGAACTGGAAATGGATGGGATTGGAAATGAGCTGATGGAGGGACTCAGATAGAACTGGAAATGGATGAGGAGCTAGGACTGGAAATGGGCTGATGGGGGTCTAGGACTGGAAATGGGCTGATGTGGGGACTAGAAGGGAGTGGATGCTGGGTGGGGCTGGAACTAGAAGGGAACTGATGTTGGAGAAGGATTAGAATTGGATGGGGCTGGGAGAGTGAAATGGAGAGGGGAAAAATATTTTGTGTGGGAAGGAAGAAAAATCTACAATTGGCCGGGTATTGGGAGAGTAAGTGGGGACTGAGGATGGAGGGGTAAAATTTGAGTGGATGAAATAGGAATGAGGAAAGAGCAAAAGGAGAAAGATTAGTATATTAAAGCAGATGTAGAGAGATAATGGAAAAAAACTAGAAGAGAGAAGAAAGGACAAATAGTAACATAGTAAATGACAGCAGATAAAGACCAGTATGGTCCATCTAGTCTGCCCAGTAAGATGGCAAGAGTAGGTGCACCTGCTGCTCTGTGCAGGCCACCCCTCCCCATGTCTTTGTTTAGGGGTGAACCCACCGCTTCATCTAGGACACCCCTATTTGTTGAGAAATTAGATAGTTCAGTTTATTTTGATTTTATCCTGTTGCTCTAATGGACAGCAGACGATGGAGAGTTAGCAGAAGACACGAAGAAACCAGAAGAAAGTGGCTGGAGCAATTGCAACTGAAAAAAAAATGCACAAAAGGTAGAAAGATATCTCTTTATTTTGAATTTATTAACTGGAATATGTCAGCGCTGGGAAATGTGCATCATTAACGTCTGCGCTTTGTTTAGTACAAGAGGAAAGTAATTTATAGTTTTATTTCTACAGTGTTGTTGTACATTCCAAGCTTGGCTTTTGGGGTTCCCAGTTTAATTATTGTCTTCCTGTTTCTAAATTGTGATTCCTTGTTTGGTGATGGTCTATGTTCTGCATGTGTAACTGAGCTGAGGTAATCTGTTTATGTAATTCCTATTTGACATTGCCACTTGTTCTCTTTCCCCAGTAGGTCATGTATTGTTATTCTCTGAAATGTATTGGTTTAATATTCGCAGTGTTGCCTTTTGATAGGTAGAGTCTGGTGCTTTGTGAGTCCTGGTAGTGCTGTTACGATACGGTGGGTTTGCTATAGGCTCTAAATGGGCAGCGTTTGTAGTAATTCCTTATGTGCCTGGCGGTTGGCACTGGATTATAGTAATGTAGAAATCTTTTAGTCTTTCTTTATCCATACACTCATTAAAGGGCATGTTTACTAAAAGTTAGTGTATGGTAACATTATGCAAATATTTATGCAAATGAAGCCCCGCCACAAGTCTCCGCACATGGCCCAGCACCCCCCTTGGGCCGCCCCTGAGTGTAACTGTCAACTTGGTCTTGTCCATCTTGAGGAGAGAGGGTGAATTATTAAGGAGATGGTAAGCTTTATTCATTAAACATCATGATATGCCCAATTATCAAGGATGTGAAAAGGAACTGGACCCTTATATGAATTATAGACCAACTGCAAATTTACCTTTTTGGTTAAAACTTTGGAGGCAGCAGTTGCTAAGCAATTGACAATGTATTTGGATAACTTTAATTTGCTTCATTATTTTCAATCTGGATTTCGGTCATAACATAGCACAGAGACAGTGTTAGTTGCTACAGTATATGGGAGGAATTTAGAATTTTAGTTGATAGCGGTAATTGCTTTGCTGATACAGCTGGATCTTTCATCAGTTTTTGATTTGCTATACCATGATTTACTAATATACATATTGGATGGAATAGGACTTTCTGGTACAGTCCTTAAACTTCTGACTACAACTTATAAAACTAATTGGAGCAGTGGCCAGCTTATTGCGCAAGATTGTGAGGGTGTATGTATCACAGCGGTCTGAACAGGACGTGTTGGTGGAAATTCCATCCATCAGTGAGTGTAGACTATCAGTCACTACAGTCCAAAGAGAACACAAACATCCGCAATAAGAAGCAATAGATGTAAGGAGCAGGGCGACACCACACAATGCAGCATGTGCATAAGCCTTTATTTGAGTGTCCAGAGGTCCATCCCAACACATCCATGTTTTTGCAAACAGAGCCTTTGTTAGGGGTTTGGGACCTCAATTAGAAACATAAGAATGAGTCATAAACAACATTAGGAGCAAATATATAGACCAACAAGTTAAACAAATAAAAAGAGGAATAAAAGCATGCAAATAATAACCAATTATATGTAATAAATGATAACAGGAACATTAAAAACATAAAAAAGAGTATAGTCAAATTCATCCAATCATAAAAATGATCAGTAAAACCTGAATCCTGTAAAGTCTGTGCTCAAATTAAGGTTCCAAAGGACAACCGTAAAGGACCATTAATGCCACACCTTCTAAACCCTCAAAATGGATTTTCATGCGTTTCATTACAGTTTTACTCATGTCACAAGGAAAATCCATCATCCTGATAGTTGTGGACTCTTTCTCCAAGTTAGCGCACTTCATTGCTGCTGCTGGTCTACCATCTGCATGTGAAATGGTGGACATGTTGGTCCAGGAGTTGGTCCTTCTTCATGGATTATCTTCCCATATAGTTTCTGATTGAGGTACCCAGTTCACTGCATAATTCTGGAGTGAAGTGATGAAGCTTCTGGACATTCAGATGCAAATGTCTTCAACCTACCATCTGCAACGAGCAAGCAGAACATGAGAACCAGACTTTGGAACAGTATCTATGGTGCTTCTGTAACTCTCACAGCACAAGTGAACCCAGTTGATTTCCATGGCAGAATTTGCATACAACATTTCAGAGCATTCATCAACCAAGTCCTTGCCATTCTTTACCAATAATGCCTTTAATCTTCATTTCCAATCTGGAGAGGCCTGAGACTTGAGGGTTCCAGCAACCTCTGACTGGGCTAAAGCTCTAACAATCAATATTTGCAGGTGCAACAGGAGCTAGAAAAAGCAAAGAAGACCAGGAAAGATGTGCTGATAAGACTCTGAGAGACACTGTAGTTTGTATGAGCAGATAAAGTTGGGGGTCTCCACCAAGCACCTGAGGAGGAGTGTACCTACTGGAAAACGCGAGCAGAAGTTCATAGGATCCTTTGTGATCCAAGAGTGTCAACCCTGTGGCATTATAAGTACTGCTTCCAGTATCCGCATCTATCTACTATTTCATGTGGCTCTGTTGAAACACTGTAAGTAGAACCCATTCCCTGATCAGTAACTTCTCCACAACCAGTAACCGTGAAGGGCCCCCATGAATTTCTAGACATACTAGATTCAAAGTACCTCTGGAGCTGTCTATATTTCCTTATAGATTGGAAAGGTTACGACCCAAAGGAACATAGCTGGGGGCCCACCTACCATGTCCATGCAAACAATCTGCTAGCCTAATTCAATCATGACCACCCAGAAAAGCAGGCTCTAAGGCCCCAGAAGGGACTAGTAGGCAATGCAATGTGTATCTTCGAGCCAATGCTGACTCCTGGTGACCCAGCTGCTCCTGGGTTTTCTTAGCAGTGTGACCGGAAGTACATTGCCAGGCCTTTCTTCGAAGGCTTCGAGTGCCAGTGGAACTCAAATCTTGGTCTCTTGGTTACCAAGCCAGTGCTCTAAACACTAGGCTACTCCTCTACTTCAGTAGGATGGGGGAATATTCTGTAATCTTTGCCAGGGATCAAACCCATGGCCTTGTAGCCCAGAGACTAAAGACTTGTGGCTGGGCCATGGAGGCCATTTAGCTGCAACCCAAGTTCCATGAAACATGAATTAGAGGTGGTGGAATGAAAAGCTGCTCCTGGATAAGCCCATTGGACCAACAAGAGGTATGTCTTATGAGAATATATATGAGGAAGCCTAGCCAGACACATTCTTCCTGGTTCAACAGTTTTTGGTGCGCCTGACCTACGTCTATTGCTACCTAGTTCCACTTTACTGCTTCAGTAGAGTGGTCTTCAACTATATTTGGGATAGAAGGGGAGGGGAAGCTTCCCAGACCTGGAAGGGCGGAGTTCACTTTCTCTGAAGTGATTGGGAGAGAGCTATTGGTGAGTGGACTGCAGTTGATGGACGTGGAACAGACTTCACTGGATTCCTCTCCTGAGGCTAATGAACCTATGGACTCTTTCTTAGGTATCAAGTGAGTTGACTTATTGATAAGGAATGGAAATCCTAAAGGCTGTTTAAGAGGTTATCTTTTCTTTCACTCCCCTCCTGAGAGGAAAGTACAGGGACTGTTGAGGTATTTACATTGGGATTATTTCACTGCTATCCAAGATAAACAAGTATTTGTTTGTGATCTTCTCTTGTTGTTTGCCAACCTGCTGTATGAGGTAAAACTCCAGAGAAGAGGGGTAGGGGAAGCTATCTGTCCTGGTGCAGGGACAGAGTAATGGCTGGAGTTTGCTGAAGCTGCCTGGAAGCTATGGACTGGACTAAAGGCTGCCAAGTTGTTACCAGCCTGGAGAAGGAAGCACTGGAACAGCCATTTGAGAGGTTGGCCAGCTTACCAGCATTATTTGGAGTGGAGTTTACCATGCACCTGGATCAGAGAGTGCCCCCTGATGATGACAAAGTTGTGGCAGTGGTGGGATTCTCAGAGCCTGCACGCCGGAAGAGGAGAACCACAAGGCGACCACCTACCCTGAGTTGTGCCTATATATTTGGGCCACTGGGTAAGAGCACCTAAGGCCTAAGGGGTCTGTTTAATGTTTTCGGGATAGTGACAAGTGGGAGTTTGTACCAGGACAAAAGGGGGGCTCAGTGTAATATGGCCACACTTAGGTTGTGTTTTTTTTCTCTTTTTTCTTACAGGAATCATGGAGATGGATAAGCTGCTTTAATGGTTTGGGGGCCAGCTGCGGTCCCAACATTAGGAGTCTCATGCTTCAGCAAACATTGGACACCTGCCAAAAGATGCAGAAGAAGTAGCAGTGACCCCTCTTGGAGATGCTAGAGAAACACCTATAGTCTACCCAGAACTTGCTGGAGTATAGAGCTGTGGAAGGGTGTGGACGTATTCTCTCTACTTAGGACTCTTCTGACGTGGTAGGAATGGGACCTGGGGCCCCTGTATTTCTGGGGAAAATGACTGAGAGAGATGGCCTAGTAGCTTTTCTGATGACTTTTGAGCAGGTAGCCCAAGGGGCAGGGTGGTCCTAAGTTCAGAGGGCATATAAACTGGCTCCCCTGTCTTTAAATGCTTCTGGGCTTTGACAGTGGAACAATGTAAGCATTATCAGACTGTAAAGGCAACGATAAAGGACAGGTTAGGTTTGACCCAGGAAATTATTGGAGGCCCTTTAGGGCTGCCCATGTGGAACCCCAGGAGAGGCCCAAAGCGCTGGCTCAGAGGTTATATGACCTGACCCACTGCTGGTTGGAGCCGGAAGAGAAAACATTACCTCATTTGGTTGCTGAGGGGGTACTAGAGCTGTACTTGGAAGCCTTAACTCCTGATTTTAGGGAATAGCTGGTCGAACAAGGAGTTAATTCCATAGGGGCCACCATTCAGAATGCGGATATTACATGGAGGCTCTAGCAGGCAGAGGCCCTATGGATAGAAGGGCCTCAGGGGAGGGGACGTTGGCCCAGAGACCCCACAAGAGGGAAGGGGGCAGTATGGAGCGTTCTCCAAGAATAAAAAGGGAGGCAAGCCCCAAGTGGGGCACAGTCCACCAGAAGAAGTCTGCTTTCATTGTGGAAAGCCTGGACATTTCATACAGAATTGTTTTGCCAAACAAGTTCTGGTGTCTGGACTAGAGAGAGGAGGGCCTGTTCAGCCCTAGATGTGCTGTATTTAGATTTCAGTAAAGCCTTTGACACTGTTCCTCACAGGCGACTTGTAAACAAACTGAGCACCCTAGGGATGGACCCTAAACTTACTGCTTGGGTTAGAAATTGGTTGGGTGGGAGGCGACAAAGAGTACAGGTAAATGGAGCTCACTCTGAGGAGAAGGATGTTACCAGTGGTGTGCCGCAGGGATCTGTCCTTGGTCCAATTCTTTTTAACATCTTTGTTAGTGATATAGCGGAAGGGCTGTCGGGTAAGGTTTGCCTCTTTGCGGATGATACCAAAATCTGCAATAGAGTAGACACCCAGGAAGGTGTAGATAACATGAGGAGGGATATAGCTAAGCTTGAAGAATGGTCTAGAATTTGGCAGCTGGGATTTAATGTTAAAAAATGTAAGGTCATGCATTTGGGCTGCAGCAATCCAAGGGAGCAATATAGTATAGGGGGTGAAGTACTTTTGTTCACTAAAGAAGAGTGGGACCTAGGTGTGGTTGTGTCTGATGATCTTAAAGTAGCTAAACAGGTAGAAAAGGCGACGGCAAAAGCTAGAAGGATGCTTGGGTGCATACGGAGAGGAATGGCTAAGAGAAAAAAGGAGGTGATAGTGCCTCTGTAAAAGTCTTTGGTGCAACCTCATTTGGAGTATAGTGTGCAATTCTGGAGACCACACCTTCAAAAGGATATAAACAGGATGGAGTCAGTACAGAGGGTGGCTACTAAAATGGTTAGTGGTCTTCATTATAAAGCATATGAGGACAGACTTAAGGATCTTAATATGTACACCTTAGAGGAAAGGCGGGATAGAGGTTATATGATTGAGATGTTTAAATACCTCCGTGGCTTAAATGTACAGGAGGAGAGCCTCTTTCGATTTAAAGCAAGTTCTGCTACGAGGGGACATGGGATAAGGGTGAAGGGGGATATATTCAGGAGTGATATGCGGAAATATTTCTTTACGGAAAGAGTGGTGGATCCGTGGAATAGTCTCCCAGTGGAGGTGGTAGAGATGAGGTCAGTATCTGAATTCAAAAAAGCATGGGACAAACACAGAGGATCTCTAAAGGAAAAAAGGGGACTGTTGTAGTTGTTGATATGGAAGGACAGACTTAGACAGGCCATGTGGTCTTTTTCTGTCATCATATTTCTATGTTTGTATTACGTGCATGAAGTTAAGATTGAGGATATTTGTCTGAAAGGTTTGCTGGATTCAGGCGCTAACTAATCTATACTATCATGCAAGTTGTGGGGAAAGATCAGGGATAGTCTGGCACAGCCTGATTCCAGCTACAGGACAGGGTGCACATTCAATGTATCAATGGCGCCTCCACCCTTATTTTTTGCAGCGGGTGAAAATAGAGTGGGATGGGCATAAGGGGCATTTAAATGTAGCAGTTGTGACACATACCCCTTTCGACCTGATTTTGGGTAGTGTTTGGAGAGGCTTGCCAGTCAGTATCGAATAGGGCTATGGCAGCGCTCTCAGGCAGCTCAGTAGTTGGGTGATCCAGTCCCATACAAACAACAGTTAGCGGATATATTTCTCTTTGGACAAGGGGAGGTGATAGGGGACTCCATGAAGAAAAGGAAGACCTGAATGGAGGAGAAACAGCTCAAATGCCATCACTTCTTGGCTGTAAGACAGATAAAGGGGATAGAAATACGCCCTAGATTCCTGAGGAGGTGATTCAGACTTTTCCCTCATTTCTAGCCAAATAGAAGACAGATCTAGCATTAAGGCCAGCTTGGGAGGCTGCTCAAGCAGGGGTGCAGGAGCCAGGAGCCTGGTTTATCATTAAACAGGGTCTACTTTTTAGGAAAGGACCCACAGAAAAGCTGGGGGGGGGGGGGCGGGCTTAAAAGAATAGCTGTTGGTTCCCTGCACTTTTTGGTCTACATTGTAACCCTAGACCATGACCATCCTACAGCAAGACATAAAGGGGCTGAGGGCACTCTGACTCAGCTTTTAGAACATTTCTTCTGACTGGATTTATAAGGAGGTACGAAACCTTTGCTCTACCTATCCTCCTCCTAAAGCCCCTTTAGTCATCTTACTGGCAATAGTGGAGCTGTTCTCACGGATAGTATGTCATAGGTCCATAGCGCTAGGGGGCATACATACATCTTAGTTATTGTAGACTATGCAACCATGTTGCTCTGGGCTATTTCCACAAGGACCATAGCCTGGGAATTAAATAACCTATTCTGCCACTTGGGATTTCCCTGGGAGGTTCTCATTGATCAGGGGACAAATTTCACGTCAAGGACCTTGACACAATTATGGCAGGCCTTCAGCATAGAACACCTACATATGGCTGCCTACCTTCCCCAGACTAATGGGTTGGTAGAAAGATATAATCAAACATTGAAAAGTATGCTCCACAGGTGTTTAAATGGCCAGTGCGCAGACTAGGATCAACTGCTTCCTTTCGTGTTGTATGCCACCCAGGAGGTAGTGTCCCCAGTTGTGCTGATGTATGGTAGAACCCCTAGGGGATTATTAGAGATACTTAAGGATCAATGTATGGAGCAATGCAAATTTAAAACTAGAATTGGCACCAAATCTCAGTCCTGGAACTGGGTAACTTGGCAAATCTGATTGCAGCATCTAGACAGGGATCTCCAACTCCAGACCTGGAGGGCCGCAAACCAGTCAGATTTTCAGGATATCCCTAATGAATATGCATGAGATAAATTTGAATACAATGGGGGCAGTGCATGTAACCATATCTCATGCATATTTATTAGGGACATCCTGAAAACCTGTCTGGTTTGCAGCCCTCTAGGACTGGTGTTGCAGACCCCTGATCTAGAGCATACTACTATCAAGGAATGGCCACAGGCCATTTGTACTTGTCCCTACTGCCCGAATAGATGGAGCATGCATAGACTAAACAGGTGCCTCATTACTTAATATCTCTTACCTTTGAAACCTCCCCATGGGGTTTAGAATAATAAGTGAGGCTTGGGCGGGGACCTAGAAAGCCTGTTGGAAAGTGGAACAGGTGGGTGGAACCCAGGAGATAAATCTTTTTGGAGGAGGGAGGAAAATGAGGAGAGATGAGATGGGTTGGGTATAAAATTCCAGGCCTTATGCAAATACAGGCCTTTGAGAGTCACTGAACCATGAAGTAAGAGAAAAGAAGGGGGGAACTGGTTCAATGGGCCTAGCTACCAGAAAGGCAGCCACCCCATCCGGGTGGAAGGCAACAAGGGGAGGCTTTTCCAGAGTCAGTCCTCAGGTAAAGGAGAAACTGGAAGAGGCTGATCTGCCTGGGAACAAGTGCAAGGTACCAATGATAATGAAAGAAGAGAGGAAGGATCACTGCTGTAAATAAGTTCATTCAGTCATTCACGGCTGAGTGAGTAAAAAGAAATAGTGGATTTGACTGAAGAATCTGACAGATTGACCAGGAGAGGGTGCCAAATATTAAACCAGCTCTGCTCCCCCCACTCTCAAGGGAGTGAGGATAAGTGGTGCCAGGCGGAGACTCTTAATGGACTGGTGCCTCCAGAGGCAGAAATTGGGTGAACAGGCTGAGGGACCTAAGAGCTTGGAGCTTATCCCCTTGTAAATATACCTGACCAGGGCTGGCGCGACCATTAGGTGAACTAGGTGGTCGTCTAGAGTGCCAGTGATAAGTGGGGTGCCTATTGCTGCGCCTGCTGCCCCTTTCTGAGACATAAAGTGGCGGCAATACATTTAAAAACGCACCGCTGTGCTGGACTTACTTTCTATTCTTGCGCTGCAGTGCACTTCCTGCTTCCGCCCCTCCTTCCATTACGCTTCCTTTAACAGGAAAGAAGTGGAGTCGGAGAGGGTGGAAGTGTGAACAGCACCATGGCGCCAGCACGTGCTGGAGAGGGAGAGCAGGGGCGGTGTTGGGAACAAGATCTTCCTCGGGCGCTCGTACCCTTGTACCCGCCCTGTACCTGACACCCCTCCTGCTAGTGCCTCAGATCCTCAGCTCCACTGATAACTTTATTGTTAAGAAAGGGCTGTGTTCAAATTTAAGCTGTGGAAAGACATCACTGTTGAGTTAACCTGTTAACTGCTTGAAGGAGGAACCAGTAAAGTATAAAGGAGTTTCCGGAGCCAGCATTGCTTCAGAGACTTTTCTGTTTCTGTCTGAGAGTGCAAGTGTGATAGGCCTCCTGGGATTACTCCCGGTCCTGCCCCAAGAGCCCAGTAAAATCCCCATGACTTGTACTGCTACTACTATTACTAATCATTTCAATAGCACTGTACATATAGATGTAAGGCAGAGTCCCTGCTCAACAGAGCTTACAATCTAATCAAGATGAAAAACATCTCAGAACTAGGGACTAGAGTAGGGTAAGATACACATAACTAGAGGACAAGAGAATGAGGAGCTTCAGGATCTAAAAGCAGCCTCAAAGATGCGGGTCTTCAGCCTGGACTTGAATAGGGCCAGAGAAGGAGGCCGACACAGACTCAGGTAGTTTGTTCCAGGCATATGGAGCAGCAAGATGGCATGAACGAAGTCTGGAGCTGGCAGTGACAGAGAAGGGCACAGATAAAAGGGATCTGCCAGAGGAGCGGAGTTCCCGAGGAGGGGTGTAGAGCGGAGTTCCCGAGGAGGGGTGTAGAGTGAGATAAGAGAGAAAAAGTAGTGAGGAGCCATAGAATGAATGCACTTGTAGGTCAGTAGGGGACGTTTGAACTGGATGCAGAAACCGATAGGGAGCCAGTGAAATGACTTGAGAAGAGGGGTTACATGAGCATAGCGACGCTGGTGGAAGATGAGCCGTGCAGCTAAGTTTTGAACAAATTGAAAGGGAGAAAGATGATTCAGTGAGGAACATGTTACAATAGTCAAGACAGGAGGTGACTAGTGAGAAGATGAGGGTCTTAGTAGTGTGTGTAGAAAGGAAGGGATGAATTTTGCTAATGATATAGAGAAAGAAGCGACAGGTTTTAGCTATCTGTTGTATGTGTGCAGAGAAAGAGAGAGTAGAGTAAAAGTTGTCTCCAAGGCTGCAAGATGAAGAAACAGGGAGGAGTGTAGTATTATCCACAGAAATAGAGACAGGAGAAAGGGGAAAGATGAGGAGCTCAGTTATGGCCATGTTCAGTTACAGATGGTGGTGAAACATTCAGGTAGTAATGTCAGATAAGCAGGCAGAGATCCGGACCTGGATTCCTGGAGAGATTTCAGGCACAGAGGTAGATCTGAGATTTGTCAGCATAAAGATGGTACTGAAAACCATGGGAGGAATTAAGTGCACCAAGGGACTGAATGTAGAGAGAAAAGGAGAGGTCCCAAGACAGAGCCCTGAGGTACACCAACTCAAGACGGGATGGCAGTAGAAGAGGATCCACCAAAAACATACACTAAAAGTGCGATGAGAGAGATACGAAGAAAACCAGGACAGAACAGAGCCCCTAAATCCAAGTGAGGACAGCATATTGCAGAGAAGGTGGTGATCAATAGTGTGAAAGGCAGCAGAAAGAAGGATGAGAATCAAGTACAGGCTTTTGGATTTGGCGAGGAACAAGTCACTGGTGACTTTGGCAAGAGCCATTTTTGTAGAATGTAGAGAATGAAAGACAGTTTGCAATGGATTCAGAAGGGTTTGAGAGGAAAAATGTCAAGACAGTGTTCAAGTGGTTTTGAAGCAAAGAAGAGGAGGGAGAGAAGCCGATAACTGGAAGGACAGATAGGTTTTTTTAGGAGACCCCGGTCCAGCTAGCTGAGCCAAGGGGGTTACACCTTGCTCTGCTGTGCTTCCACCAAAGGTGGGCTTTCCAAGAGTGAGATCCTTGAATTTTGCTTTAGGGCCTCCAATTCCCTGTCTTCCTGTAATAAACAGAGCATGGTGTGTGGGGCAGGCATGAACTTGATTAGGGACACAGTTACACATCGCTGTCTCCACATTCCAGCAGTGCATATCTACTCTTCTGGGGTCTGTAGCAAATACCACAACCAGGACATTCTTTAGGTGAGCTCACCTCCTCCTCATTCCCCTTGCTAGTACACATATGTGCATTCTCCATATCCTCCAAAGTTGGCATCATTTGTGACCAATGGGCAGGTGTCATTCTTGACAGAGGTGTCCAATGTGCTTGTCCTCTTCCAAATGCAATTTCACTTTTATCTCTTCCCTCGCCACAGATCAGGGCTAAAGGGCACCAGCAGATGGGACAGCCCAGCTGCATAGCTGGCTGCTCTGAACTCGTATGTATTATTCATGGAGACTTGAGGTCACCTCTCTGCATGAGGACAGCATTAACTGACATGAGAGGTGGAACTTCTAGAGGGAAGTGAGCCCCAGGTGAGTGACCAGCATCCAAGGACATTGGGGCTCATGAAGGAGACTATCTGTCCAAAGCCATTCCCATTCTCGGTGGCCTATTTGCTCACCCATAGTGATAACTGTCCATTTGCTGCATAATGCAGCTGTACAAGTCTCATTGTGCAAGAATGCAATGTTGTTTGCAGGACAGTTGAAGATATGGTTCTGTAAAATGCAGACTTACAATCTGGAGGGCTTGGAAGATTTTGCACTACTTCATGTCCATGACCACGAGAGAGGCCTGCCTCCTGCACTGGGGTAGAAGACCCCTTTCTTCCTAATGACAGTAAGCTGGAGGATCTTCTCCTCAGAGACGTTTACTACCCGGCGGGCAGCCATCTTTGCTATGAGGGTTTTCAACCTATAGGAGGCCTTACAGGCTGTGAGGACCACAGTCTGCAACACCTGAATGACAATCGCCATACCCTGTCTCCGTATGCATAGCTTTGTTTGCACTTGTGCAAAAAAGCCATATGTATAGATCAGCGGTTCTCAACCTGTGGGTCGGGACCCCCATGGGGGTCGCCACAGGATTTAGCAGGGGTTGCCTCACTCTGCCAAGTTAAAAAATAAAAATAAAAAAAGCACACAAGTTGCTGCCGCTGCCGAGTCCACTTCTCGGCAGCGGCAAACTCACCGTCTGCAATCTTCTGCAGCCGCGGCTCCCTGCCTCTTAGGGAACCGTGGCTGTGCCTGTGAAGCTGTTGCGGAGTCTTTCTGTCTCTCGACGGGCTCCGTGCAGCATTGTCCCGCCTCCAAAGGAAGTGGTAAACAACTTCCTTTGGAGGCGGGACAATGCTGCACGGAGCCCGTCAAGAGACAGAAAGACTCCGCAGCAGCTTCACAGGCACAGCCGCGGTTCCCTAAGAGGCAGGGAACCGTGGCTGCAGAAGAACAGGGCAGTAGCAGGCAGACATGGGGGTGGGGAACCTGCAACGGGGCTGACATGGGGGAGGGAGGGGGCTGACATGGAGGGATGGAGGGAGGGCTGACATGGAGGGATGGATGGGGGCTGACATAGACAGAGGGGGGCTGACATGGAGGGATGGATGGGGGGGCTGACATGAATGGAGGGAGGGAGGGGGCTGACATAGACAAAGGGTAGAGACAGGGGACATACTGGACAGACAGGGGATAAATGCTGGACAGAGGGGAGAGACAGTGCGGGTTAGGATTATAATGGGCTAATGCGGGGGCTAGCACTGGTAATGGGCAGATCGGGGGGGCTAGGAATGGTAATGGGTTGATTAGGGAAGGCTAGGACTGGGAATGGACTGATCAAGGAGGGGTTGTGTCTGGTAATGAGCTGATTAGGGGAGACTAGGACTGGTAATGGATTGATGGGGGTGGGGTAGGACTGGTAATGGACTGATGGGAGGCTAGCATTGGAAATGAGCTGATCGGGGGCTATGACTGAAAATGGGCTGATTAGTGAAGGCTAACCCTGGTAATGGGATTGAAGGGGGACTAGCACTGGAAATGAGCTGATTGGGGGACGACTGGGAATGGGCTGATGGTGGGGAGGGGAGGATAGAGCTGCTGGCCCTGGAAGAAAACTGGGGGCTAAGGCTACAAATGAGCTGATACAAGGGGATGGGAGAATGGAACTGGAAGGGAGTGGATCTGAGAGGGGCTGCCATGGTATTTGTACTAGAAGGGACTGGTCAGTGTGGAAGGAGGGGGACTGGAAGGGAATGGACACCAGTGGCAGTCATGGGAATGCAAGTTGACATTGGAAGGTACTGGGAGTGAGGACTGGAAAGGGGCTGATACTGGGGAGGGTTACTGGTACTGGAAATAGGCTGATGGAAAGAAGTGAAGAAAACGAAAGAAGAGATAAGAAATGGCAGATGACCATAGACCACAGAAAGAGAGCTAAGAGAAGACAGGAAAGCAGAAGCCTCAGATCGGGACCAGCATGATCAGAGAATAAATTGGTCAGACAACAAAGGTAGAAAAATAATTTTATTTCATATTAGTGATTTGACTACAAAATCATAATAATTTTGAAATCAAATATTGTTACTTGTTGTGATTAATTATTGTGGTTTAAATAAGTAAATTTTATAAATAAAAACATATTGCAAAGGCCTATAATATATTAATAATTCAACGAATGATTTCAGCGACAATGCGTTAACGATAAAGGAAGAGAGGCACATTTGATTTTATCATTGGGGGTCATCACAAGTTGACCAATGGTAAAAGGGGTCACGGTAAAAAAAAGGTTGAGAACCACTGGTATAGATAGATGTTTTGGGGCCACTGGACAGGGGCCTGGGCTTCAGCTACTCTGGACTCTTCCAAAAAGGGGAACCTGTGCAGAAGACATATGGCAAACCACAGATATATTTTCATTAGTGCTTGCAGTGGGGATTTCCACCAGCTGAGCCCCCCCCCCCCCCCTCTTTCCTCTCCTCCAGTTGAACTCTGGTGAAACATGTATAATTTAAGGTTGTTCCTCTTTTCCTTCTCTAAGAGTATGTGAAGAACATTAAGCCCACCCCACTGACTGATAGATAAGCTAGAGTGGATAAAGAATTTCAGAACTGCAATCTCCTGGCATTATACCTAGTTTAAAGGCTCCTCTTTGCTTTTTTCACTTGGTTACAATACAGTGCAAAGGAATAGCGTGGAGGTTTAGTAATGGTGAGAGATTTGATTAAGCAATAGTCTCCATAACTCATTTTGAGGGACAAACTAATCAAAACCTGATCGCTTTCTCTCAATTGTTAATATGTTATTAATAATGCCACCTTTAACCCTCTAACTGTAATCCATTTGTAACTACATGGCCTGCATGTTCACAGGTTAAAGGGTGTTGCTCAGCTAAATGTAAGAAAGAGCAGGTGAGGAACAGATAACATGAAACTGGATCAAGAGTTCAGGACAGTTATGGTGATGGGCATAAGCTCTATGAACTAGCCAACAGAAATGGTATTAGCCCAAGAGATAGGAACACTGTGGTTAACAATACATGTCTGAAACAGACTTAAGACATTATCAGGATGAAACACCTGCCCTGGGCCCCTTCAGTTCTGCTTCCTTGACATCTGTACTTCTGCCTTTTTTGCCTATAAAAGATGTACCTGATCAATACTGGGCAGAGACTTGTATTTCGTGCTAGAATCCCTGCACGTCTGTCAGCTCTCTCAATTGCACAATTCACTTTCAGGGCTGCTACTTCTTGTTGAGAGAGCAGCCGTACTGCAGTGGAGAAATAAACTGCATTTGCTTTACAGATATTTCCAATTTTATTTGTCTCTTTCGCTTGAGATACAAACCTCAGAAGGGCTTGGGAGCCCTTCCCGTGACAGATGGACTGGCCATCTGTGTATCATCTGATGTGAAACGCATCTAAAATAGTCAAATCGCCTGTTGTCTATCCAGTTTGCAAGGGACAATGAAAACCCATTTTCAAATGTGCAAGAGGCTGGAAATGGACTAGCACTGCAGACAGAGCCTGCAAGACCCAACCAGTCTGGCCATGTCCCTGCGGCAAAGGATCCTCTGCATCTATCCTATGTGTAATCAAAAAGCTAAAACTGGTGCCCTAGAAAGTAAACATTCATTGCCCAGCCAAGTTAACAATGTGAAAGCTAAAAGAACATTCATACTATGGAAACAATGTGCAAGGTTTCCAAGGCAATGAGATGTTTTCACATTTAAGTTAATGTGTTGGAAAGCAGAAAAAAGAATATTTTATACCAAGTAAAATAAACACAGTATTACCCTGCTCATCTCAATAACTGCTTGGTACTCCTGGGCTCCTTAAATAGATTTTTCCTTGAAAAGCGGCATAACAAACCAACGAATTCAGTGGAAGAATGATGGTGTCTGACATATGGGAGGTCAACAACAAGCACAGCTTGAGTGCCTTGGGTCTAGCATGGTACGTCAGCCACAGATGCCCTCTCCTATGCCATTCAAATTCTGAATGAGGGGGGAGGGGGTAAGAGTTCTCTGGCGAAGATGTTGCAGTGACTGGGACGTGATAGCAGATTTTCCAAGTTACCCAGTTCCAGGAGTGAGATTTTTGGTCAGTTCTGATTTTTAAATATGCATTGTAATGCAGTATAGTATTTGTAGTCCCTGATTTTACCATTGGAATCAGTGTTGCAGGACCCATAATGCATCAGGATGAGATTGTCATAAATCCAGGACTGGCTTAAAATCTCACTCATGGAAATGGGTAACTTGGCAACTCTGATAGGTACCTGCTTAGGCCTTGAGTTCTGGACAATATTCTGTATCCTGTATGGGCTGCTTTTAACATTGGCCTAGGACAGGGGTCACCAACCTGCGGCCCGCGGGCCGCATGCGGCCCACAAGGTCCCTTTGTGCGGCCCGCGAGGCTCTACCCCGGTTAACATTACGTGCGGCCCGCCAAGGATTCCCGCCATTGTATCCACGCGCTCGCAGCTCACCGACGACCACCTGCAAGCGTCCCTTCTCCTGTCAGTGTCATCTGTGAAGCCGGACTTTAAGCGTTTGTCTGCTAGCATGAATCATCAGCCATCTCATTAAATTCAATAAAGGTGATCAGCCATTGTTTTCATAATTTTGCGTTTGTTGTTTTTTTTCGCGGGGGCGGGGAGAAGGGGGGTGCAGCCCGCGAGGCTCCCGGTAGTCGGCTGTGCGGCCCGCGGCCCTCTGGAGGTTGGTGACCCCAGGCCTAGGACAACTGACCCCTTCACCTCCTCTGCTCTACTCCCCTCTCCCCACTTAATTTGTTACTGGTCAGTAGTATGGAAGATCAGTGAGGCATCATTTTAGGGTGGTGAGCAATGTGTGGATATTCCTTAGTGCACTTTGACACCCTCTGGCTTCAGCTACTGTGGATTTATTTTAAGGTGGGGTATGGGGGTTTGATAGTGTGGAGGAGATGTCTTGGCCTTGCTGAATAGATGATATGTGCTGTGTAAGTGACGGTAGTTTTGTTGTAGTGCTCGGCAGGAGGGGCTGAGGTATAGAAGAGAGGAATTTTGATGTGCCAAGAGCAGGGCCGGTGCTACCATTAGGCAAACTAGGCAATTGCCTAGAGTGCCTGCCCTCCGAGGGCGCCTCTCTCAGGACAGACAGCAGCAGCAATGGCTGCAAACAGCCCTGTGGCACTGACTTTTAAACGTTGCTGCCATTAGGCTGTTTGCTTCTGCCCCTTCGATGCCCAATGCTGACTTCCTGCTGCAAACAGGAAGTCAGCATCAGGCGTCAGAGAGGGGTGGAAGCAAACAGCCCTGTGGTGTTGGAGTTTAAAGATAAGCGCTGTGAGGCTGTTTGTGGTCATTGATGCCGCTGCCTGTCCCGAGAGGGGCGGGAATGGGTGCTGGAGGGAGGGTGCAAGGGATAGGTTCATCTAGGATGCCTCATCTCCTTGTGCTGATCCTGGCCAAGAGGAGCTCTGACTGTGTATGTTTGTGTGTGTGTGTTTTTGGTTTTAATGGTGAGAGGGGGGATGAAATCCTCACTGAAAATCAGCACTTTCTCTTTGGCCTGATTACTACAGGGGATTTTATTGCAGCTAACATGGATGCTTTGCTTTTTTTGTTCCACAAAAATTACTTGATTTCATCCAAAGACTAAACAGCTAATATGTGCCAATATCAGTATGTTTAATTAACTACAATTTTTTGTCGGATAACTCACCATTGAGCAGGAATCTTCCTACTCTCGAAGTGAGCCCTCCATTTTAATTAATTTATTTAAATGACCCGTTACAGGTCTAAAACCAGGTGCGACAGCACTAACAAGCCGTTGCTCCTATACCGCTAAAGTGGAACCTGTCTTATCAGCAAAAATCTCTATCCATCATGGAGAATTGGAAAATTATGCTCCTCAAGCATTGATATCCCCAAAAGTACTGCTGACCGATAAGAAAACGGTTATTGGAACATAGATCACGTATCAATGCCCGCCAGGCTTCGGCCCCGTTGGTTCCTCACTGCCAGCAATATGAGCATCGATTTGAGGATTTACAATGGAGAGTATTGGAGGTGGTTCTGCCCCTGTCCATGGGGGGTGATCGTCAAGCTAAGCTTCATTATAAAGAACAACAATGGATTTTTCATTTACGTTCAATTTTCCCACACGGCCTGAATATGGAGATCGATTGGTGGAGTCTAAGGATGTGATTGGTGTTGCTGTGGGAGGACTTGCATAAATGGGAGGTTACTCTGACGTCACTTTCATTCCTTTGAAATAGGAAGTTTCTTGCTCGTATGGTTCATTCGCCTGAGGAAGAGCTGCAAAGCTGAGCGGCTTGAAACACTGATTGGTGCTGCATATGAACTATACGGCTCCTGTACTGCCTGAGGTGGACTGGTGAAACCTAGAGTGTGAGTTGCTGCTCCTGAGCTGAAAGAATTACTAAGAAAGAACATATCCTGTGGTTTTGCCAATATGACCCTTTTTGGGCTGTTTTGCTGACACGATCTTCTTTGAGGCATTTAGCTCTATTCCAGATAAGTACTTTTGGGGATATCAATGCTTGAGGAGCATAATTTTGCAATTCTCCATGATGGATAGAGATTTTTGCTGATAAGACAGGTTCCACTTTAGTGGTATAGGAGCAACGGCTTGTTAGTGCTGTCGCACCTGGTTTTAGACCTGTAACGGGTCACTTAAATAAATTAATTAAAATGGAGGGCTCACTTCGAGAGTAGGAAGATTCCTGCTCAATGGTGAGTTATCCGACAAAAAACTTTAGTTAATTAAACATACTGATATTGGCACATATTAGCTGTTTAGCCTTTGGATGAAATCAAGTAATTTTTGTGGGATATAATTGGGTTGATTTCAACGGGTGTAGTTGGATTTTGCTTTTTTTGTTAGCATCCTTGTTAAAACTGTGCATTCAGGGCTGGCAAGACTAGACAATCACCTAGGGCAGCAGTTTTGGGAGTTGGGAGAAGGGGGTGAGTGGCAAGGAGCAGCTGCAGTCAAAGCAAAACAACAGGTCCTGACAGCCACACACACTCAACAAACCATGTACCTTATCTGGAAGGAGGAGGGAGCAGCTTTCCAATAGTCCATTTACCTGGAAAAATGACTTTTGGAAACCGCCTTCCTTATATATATTGATATAATTATACATATACATAAATGTATATGTATATCAATATGTGTGTGTGTATATATATATATATATATTTATATGCACAAAACAATGTTTAATATTTAAAAGTATAATGTCAACTTATATATTTTTACAGGATTTTTGTGGACAGGGATTTTAGGGTGATTATGATTGAGGAGGCTGGGGTGCTGGGCGAAAAGGATAGGGACCAGAAAGTTAATGAGGAGTGACAAGGCTGAAAGTTTGCCTAGTGTGCCCAATAGCCTTGCACTGGCCCTGCATGTGCTCGCTACCGAGTAATTTTAGCATATATTCAGTAAAATATATCGCATAGCAAATCAAGTCATGTTCTTAACATGCAGGTTACATTTTAGATCTGATTTGTTTTGAGGATTTCTAACGTGTAGTTTTCTGTTGTGGTTTTCTCATGATAAGGTTGCCATGCTAGATAAGTTTAGTTTGTGTGGGGGCCATAGCCAGCCACAGAGCCAAGATGAAGCAGATGACGTATCCCCTTATCAATCCGTTCATGTGAGACCTCGGGATATGCAGCCTTTCCCTTCCCGAGAACTTTTCCATTACGTTGGGAGTGCTGTCTGTGCTAGCCTATTAAGGAGATAATTTTTTCCTGGAAAGTGGCTGATTATCAGTGCTATCTAGATAACATTTTGGCTTTTAGATATGGAGATGCAAGTCAGATACTACAAATAGCTGTGATGGTTCAGAGATGACTTTATGAATGTTTATAAATAATACAACCTTACAAAATACAGTTTCATAAACGAAGGGAATTCTGCATTTACTACACTGTTGTGTCGTCCTAGTATTTCACTTTTATTGTGCTAATAAAAAAGTTATTAAAATACATCTTGGTGGTCTTGTCTTTGTAGATTCTTGAGGATGCTTTCAAATGCTAGAGTGTAGTCGCAAGAGATTAGCCTGAGCTAAAATCCAGACAACGATCTCTAGATGCCTGTGACGACAAAAGAGGGTAAAGTAATCTCCGCCGGCCTGGTGCCTTGGGAGGTCCAGGCATTTGTTTGTGCTCCTTTATCCCTCTATCTATGCCGCTATCTATTTATGATATGATAGAGATCTATAAAGTAATGAACGGAGTGGAACAGGTAAATGTAGATTGATTGTTTACGTCATCAGAATATAGAAAGACTAGGAGACATGCAATGAAGCTACAGGGTAAACTATTCAAAACTAATAAGAGAAAATATTTTTTCACTCAACGTGTAATCAAACTCTGGAATTTGTTACTGGTGAATGAAGTACAAGCTGTTAGTGTAGCTGGGTTTAGAAAAAGGTTTGGACAAGTTCCTGGAGGAAAGGTCCGTAAACCATTATTAAAAGGGACCCAGGATATTACTACTTGACCCAATACAAGCATTGAGGAACCCGTGTCTGTTGGGGAGACTGCTAGGTTTTTGTGACCTAGATAGGCCACTGTTGGAAATAGGATACTGGGCTTGATGGACCTTGGTCTGACCCAGTATGGCATATCTTATGTTCTTATGTTTTTCTTCCTCTAGTGGTACCTTGGGGTCTTAATGTCACTGTTGAAATTTCTTTGCCTCTTTTGTTGTGCTTTGTTTTCTTTTTATGCCACTATTGACTCTGTTGTAGCTCTTTCCCATTGCCTTGGGATCTTTGCCCTTCTCCCAGTGCCTTTGGGTATTGCCGCATTCTGGAAAAGAAAAAAAATCCTAGGAGCCTGCCTTTGCCCCCCCTCTGTTATCTGTTTAAGTGATAGGCCTGCATATTCAGACAGGGCAGGTTCCTATTAACTCACACAATGAATAACAGAAAAATGTGACCCAACCCATACAATATAAATTAAAACAAAACAAAAAAATGGGTTAAACATTTAATTCTGAAAAATAACAGTAAAGGGGTAAAGTGGAGACATCAACAGGCGTTTAAAGAGAACCCATAACCTTGGATCTATATTAGCCCAAGCCTTATCATTTCACTCCACCACCCCTTAATTTTCATTCAATTTTTATCTTAAATTAATTTTCTTGAACTTTAATAAAACAATATACTTTAGTGAAAAATCCCTTGTATAGAACAGTCTCAACAAAGCAAAAACACATATCTTCAAGGTGACACATCCTCAGGATGACAAAGCAATGTCTTTGGCGGCATCTCAATAACAGCGTTCAAACAGTCAGAAAGAAGGTAGCACAACTCCATCCGCTATTATAGTCTTTTACCGCAGCAACAGCAAGTACTCCAGCACACTCGACATTTATGTTTCAGCCCACACTGGGCTTGCTTCAGGAGTGGCAACCGTGACCTGCCACCTTAACTGATGAAACAAGACTCTATACCAAAGCCAAGGAAACCAACGTTTAAATATCGTTTGCACTGGAAAATGACATCATTGGCAGAGATGACCTTTGAGGTGCACTGTACCTCAACCCTGGCTGTCCTCGACAACCTGTTAGTTACGTTCCTGTGCTCACTCTGCTGAGTGCCTTGGTTTAAATCTCATCCCTTGCTGACCTCTTACATTTCAGATTCATGCTAACCTCCTTCCAATCAGCCATAGTACTTGCCAAACAAGAGTACTATGTCCATCTAACTATCTTGTCTTGTCCCTTGAAGTCTCTTTTCTACACTCAACTCTCTTCAAAGTGCCTCCTCCCCAACCCCTCCTTCACTTTCTTTTTTTTTTTAAATGTTTTATTTATCCAAAGTTCAAAATACGTATCTCATAGATAAATACCAGGAAACAGCAAAGTTCAAGGAAATTACAAGCACAAGGAAAAAAAGAACTTTACATGATAGACCACAATAAGGGGGGGGGGGGGGAGCATCAAAAAAGGAAAAAAAAAAAAGGTGACCTAGATAATAAAGAAATGCACATTACTGTGGAGCCTCTACTGGACCCTGAATACCCTCTCTAGCCATAACAAATTCACTCCACTGACTAGGGTCAAAGAAAACAAACATTTTATCCCCTAGAGATACCACACATTTGCAAGGAAATTTTAAAGCAAACCCAAACCCAAGAGCCTCAAACCTCGGCTTAAAGACCAGGAAAGCCCTTCTACGGGCTTGGGTAGCCTGTGAAAAACCAGGAAATATACGTATAACAGAGCCTAGAAAGCAGGCATGCATATTTTGAAAACATAATTTTAAAACATAGTCTGTCCAATTCAAACGCAAAAGTCCCCAATAAGAGGGTAGATTTGGTGACTCCTTCCAGGGAGGATTCAAGGAAGGAAGTCAGGTTTAGCTGGCTGCTCTCTTGATGACCCAGTGGAGAAGGTTTACCCAATCCCTGGCAGTGAGATGTAATAAACCTTAACCAGAGGTGGAAAGTTGGCCAATGAAAATTTCAACACCTCTCTTAAATACTCCCTTGAGTGGCAATTAATGGACACTTGGGAAGTTTAGAAAACTAAGTTATTCTTCAAGAAAATCAGTTCTATGACATAGTATATCCTTCTCCTTGATCTGTGCCAGCAATAGTTCTTTCTGCCCCATACTCCGCTTCTCCCACTCCTCCACTTTCTCTCTCACCTGGGTTAAGTGTTGAACCCGGACAGGGAACTCAAACAATACAGTTTGTGCCTCAGTTTTCAAGGATGACACTGATGCTGTTATCAAGGGCTCCAAACCTTTCAAGGCTTCCCACAGGGTCTCCAACGACATGTGAGCAGACTTCACCATCGCACCCGCACTATTACCGGGAGATCCCATCACTCACCCCAAGGACAGCTCTACCGGCAAGGAGGTCAACGGGGGCCGTCCCAATGGCCCATGGCTCCCAGTTTTCACTCTGGCACTCTTGTACAGTTGTGGCAGCACTCCCGAAGAAATCACTTCTGGGTTGCAGGAGCCTGTTGTCTCCTCAGGCTTAGTGAAACCCCTTCGGTGCTCAGGTCCACTGCATGCAACACTAAACCAGTCAAAGCTTCTGTTGTGTTCAAGTAAGAAAACTCCAGACAGTCTACTAGCTTGGTCTGCTCCTTCGCAGGATCACTGCCGGTGTCAGGACCTTGCTTCGGCTTTCCTTTTCTCTTGCCACTGGGAAGAGAGCTGGCAGAGTGAGAAGGAGAAACTGCCGTGAGCTCTCGATGACACCTCAGACTGGAACACCATCATGACTCCTTCCCCTTCTCCCTCCTTCACTTTCTGCCTAGATTTTGGCTGTTTATTTCCTTGACAAAGCCCACAAGATTAGTCTTGAATTTTCCATAGGGTCACCTTTACCCCACCATCCCCTCTTCAATCCCAATCCTTCCCTGAATTTCTGTCACCCTGTCTTCCTTTTCTAAAATCACTGAGGAGGAAAGTACAAATTTTCTCTCCCCCTCCAAACTGACTACCCGCTCCTCTGATCCCATTCCCACCCATCTACTAAGCTTTATATCTTCTGCTGTCATCCCTTCCATCTGCCATATCCTTTAACCTATCGCTTTCCACTGCAACTGTTCCTGTAGCTTTCAGACATGCTGTGGTCACACCTCTCCTCAAAAAACCTTCATTAGACCCTATCTGTCCTTCCAGTTATTGGCCTATCTCCCTCCTCCCCTTTGCTTCAACTCTACTGAAATGAATGGTTCACCGCCGCTGTCTTGACTTTCTTTCTTCTCAAGCTCTTTTGGATCCACTGCAGTCTGTCTTTCATCTTCTACATTCTATAGAAACAATTCTTCACAAAGTCTCCAGTGACTTGTTGTTCACCATATCCAAGGGTCATTACTCAATCCTCATCCTTCTTTGGTGGATGCTTGGAATGCCCTCCTGATGGAAGTGGTAGAGGCAAATACAGTGATGGAATTCAAAAGGGCATGGGACAGACACAGTGGATCCCTTTATAACAATAGGATAAAATCAAAATAAACATAACTATCTCTTATATATCAACAAATAGGGGTGACCAATACGGAGCAGTGGGTACACCCCTAAACAAAGGCATGGGGAGGGGCGACCTGCACGGAGCAGCAGATACACCTACTCTTGCTGCCTTGCTGGGCAGACTACATGGATCATGCTGGTCTTTACCTGCTGTCATATACTGTGTTACTATGTTCTTGACATTTCTGCTGGTTCTCACACTGCTAGTCACTGCTTTCTCTTCCATACACAGTCCTCGCTTGGATCTAGGGGCCCTGTTCCATCCTGGTTTTCTTCTTATCTTTCCCATCGCACTTTTAGTGTATGTTCTGGCGGATCCTCCTCTACTGCCATCCCGCTTTCAGTTGATGTACCTCAGGGCTCTGTCTTGGGACCTCTCCTTTTATCTCTCTACACTCGTTCCCTTGGTGCACTTATCTCCTCCAGTGGTCTTCAGTACTATCTTTATGATAACAAAGATCTACCTTTCTATGCCTGAAATCTCTTCAGGAATCCAGGCCAGATCTCTGCCTGCTTATCTGACATTGCTCCCTGGATATTTCACCACCATCTGAAACTGAACATGGTCAGAACTGAGCTCCTTATCTCTCCCCCTAAACCCTTCTCCCCCTTCTTCCCTTCTCTATTTCTGTGGATAGCACTACACTCCTCCCTGTTTCCTCAGCTCGCAACCTTGGAGTCATCTTTGACTCTACTCTCTTTCTCTGCACACATCCAACAGATAGCTAAAACCTGTCGCTTCTTTCTTTATAACATTGGCAAAATTCGTCCCTTCCTTTCTACACACACTACTAAGACCCTCATCCACTCACTAGTCACTATGTGTCTTGACTATTGTAACTTTCTCCTCATTGGTCTCCCTCTGAATCATCTCTCTCTCCTTCAATTTGTTCAAAACTCAGCTGCAAGGCTTATCTTCCAAAAGTATTTCTATGCTCATGTAACCTCTCTTCTCAAGTCACTTCACTGGCTCCCTATCCATTTCTTCATCTACTGTAGTTCAAACTTCTTCTACTAACCTATAAGTGCATTCATTCTGCAGCGCCACACTACCATTGCTCTCTTATCTCACCCCTCCTCAGGAACTCCGCTCCTCTGCCCTAATCTGCCACTGCCAACTTCAGACTTCCTACTTTGTTCATTCCATCTTGTTGCTCCATATGCTTGGAACAAACTACCTGAATCAATACGCCAGGCTCCTTCTTAAGCCCTACTCAAATCCAGGCTAAAAATGTACCTCTTCGAGGCTGTTTTTGGATCTTGATGCTCATAAGAACATAAGATATGCCTTACTGGGTCAGATCAAGGTCAATCAAGCCCAGTGTCCTGTTTCCAACAGTGGTCAATCCAGGTCACAAGTACCTGGTAGGTTCCCAAAGAGGCACACAGGTTCCACATTGCTTGTCCCAGGGCAAGCAGTGGATTTCCCGGGTCCTATTTAGTAATAGTTTATGGATCTTTCCTCCAGGAACTTGTCAAACCTTTTTTAAACCCAGCTACAATAACAGCTTTTACTACATCCCTCTCTCTCTTGTTCACTACTTGTGTATCTTACCGTACTTTAGTCCCCAGTTTTGTGATGTTGTTCATCTTGATTAGAGGTAGCTCTGATGAGCAGAGACTTTCTCTTACATCCATATGTACAGCGCTGTGTACGCCCTGTAGCGCTATACAAATGATAAGTATTAGTAGTAATGTTCCCTGTGCAGAATCAAAAGTGAGGGATAGAGAGACACTCACAGTAGGCTGTCGGTCCCCTACTAATGAGAATTCTGTATTCTGAAGGGCGGAAAACATCCTGGAGCCCTGTATAAGCTGTATAACGAGGTGATGTTTTAATGAACGCTGTCAAACACAAGGCTGGGAAGTGATACCAAGCAGCTTTCCAATTGCCACGGAGACAAGGAGAACAGAGGAGAAGGAGTTTAAGAGAGAGAAAACTGGAGACAGATCAAGACCAAAATACACAGAAAGTGAGAGCAGAAAGGTAATGAAAAGTCTAAAAAAGGAAAATGGAGAAAGAATGATTGAGAAACTTTGAAAGAGCAAAACAGAGAGAAATAAAGACTGAAACATTTAAAGGGAGGCTTGGATGAGAGCGAAAGAGTAAAACTAGATGGAAAAGACAAGAGGACAAGAAAATAAGTGGAAATTGTGAAAATGAACAAGATAGACTGATGAAGGATGAGGGTGATGGAAAGGAGGTAAAGAGGAGGATATTAAGAGGCAACACTCATGAGAGCCTGGGGGCAAAGTGGTATTACTGTGCAGTGCCATGCCATGAGTTCAGTTTAGAAACAGAGAAACCTGACGGCAGAAATAGACCATATGGCCTATCTAGTCTGCCCTTCCATATCAACTAATATAGTCCCTTTTTTCCTTTAGAAACCTTCTGTGTTTGTCCCAGTCTTTCTAAGATTTTCGAAATATAAATGCCTGTCTTCCTCTCTCTTTGATCTCTTGTATTTCATGAAGGCCTCCCTCTTTTTCTTCATCTTTTCAGCTACTTATTTCAAAAACCATAGCAGTCTCCTTTTCCTTTTACCTTTATTTACCATTTTAACAAAAAGGTTGGTTGCCCTTAAAATATCCCCTTTCAGTTTTGCCCACTGTTTCTCTACATCCCCCAGCTGTTCCCATCCTGCTAACGACTCCCTGAGGTATTGTCCCATCTTTGCAAAGTTAGTTTTCCTAAAGTCTAAGACCCTCGCTTTTGAATGAATTTTAGCAGCCCTAGTCCTAACACTGAACCACACTATCTGGTGATCACTGGATGTGAAATGATCTCCCACTATAACATTAGAAATACTTTCCCCATTGGTAAGCACCAAGTCCGGTATGGCTCCTTTGCATGTGGGTTCTGTTACCAATTGCCCGGATAGCTCTCCCTGTAGAGAGTCCAGGATCTTCTTACATCTAGATGACACTGCAGGATATGCCAATCAACATCTGTCATATTGAAATCCCCTATCAGTAGCACGTCCCCTTTCCTGGCAATGCTGCGTATGTCTTAAATTAACTCTCTGTCTACTTCTTCTCCCTGTGAGGGAGGTATGTATATCACACCAATGAAATAGATGTCTCTTTCCCTCTTTCTAGTTTAACCCACAGTGCCTTCTCTCTCCCTTTTAAGCGCTGTGGTTCCAAAGCTTTAATATTATTTTTTACATATAGTGCCACTCCTCCTCCCCTTCTTCCTACCCTGTCCTTTCTGAATAAAGTATAGCCTGGTATAGTTACATCCCAGTCATGATTGTCCGTGAACCATGTCTCTGTTACTGCCGCTAAATCCAAGTAAGCCTTTCCCATTAAAGCCTCAACATCTGGGATCTTATTTCCCATGCTACGGGCATTTATATACACTGCTTTTCATTGGTTGCCCCTTTTTTCCCCATTTCCATAAAGATATTTAATGTTTCAGGTACCTGGGGGCTTTCTTCACCCATCCCCAATGAATTTAGTTTACAGCCCTCTTCAGTAGGTTAACCAGTCTGCTACTGAAGATACGTTGATCCTTCTTGGATAGATGGATGCCATCTCTGCTCTGCAACCCTTGGAACAGCATCCCTTTGTCCAGGAAACGAAAATGCTCTTGATGACACCATCCACGCAGCCAATCATTTATCTCCAGGATGCGAGCTTCTTTGCCTTGGCTTTACCCTCAACGGGGAGGATTGAAGAGAACACCACCTTTGCCCCTATCTGCTTTACCATCTGTCCCAGAGTCATGAAGTCACTTTTGATATGCTCAGAAGGATACCCAGCAGTATCATTTGTGCCGACATGGATGAGCAACATTGAGTAACAGTCAGTGGGCTTGATGAGTCTCGGCAAACTCTCCATAACATCTTAAATTTTGGCACGTGGCAGACAACATACCTTTCTGAACATCAAGTCTAATTGGCAGATGGATGCCTCAGTACCCCTCAGAAGAGAGTCCCCAACCACCACTACCCTTCACTTCCTTGTGGTCACTGATTCTGCAACTTTGGGGTGCTTGAGCTCTGGTTCTTCCCTTTCCAGGGATGTTTTAACTTCCTCTGCTTCCAGGGCTGGAGGACTTGGATTGGTGATTCTGCAGGCTCTGGAGACTCTTATCCAACCTTCGTCATTTTGTAGGCTCTCATCTTCTCCTCTGCTGGAGAGCTTGGATGTTTCAAGAAGCATCTCATCAACGTACTTCTCACTGACTTGAATGCTCCTCAGCCTTACCACTTCTTCTCTGAGCTCCTCCACATGTTTCCTGAGAGCTTCAGCATGCAGGCATCCTGCACACACTGGGATCACCGTCTGGACAGATGCAGAAGCTATAATGGGGACAACAACTTTTGTGATATAATTTTTCCCAGCCATTGTTCAGTTGGTGGAGCTTAGGTATCTGTTGAAGCAAAAGAGAGAGAGACCTACTAATGTACCAGCTGGTTTCCCAGCTGTCCTTTCAGAGAAAAAGCAGTTAACCTCCTTTAAGTGTGTTCTAAATGTGCTGTTCCAAGTCCCTGTGTGTAGCTAATTGTGAGGTGCCCTATAAAGCATGACTGCTCACATGGGGTGGGCGGGAGATGGGGGATGGAGGTTAACTAACACCTGATTAGGTGTCATTAGCTTCAAAAAGATACTTAAAGCAGAGTTTTAAACCTACACCATAAAAGAAAATATTTCCCCTTTGAACTAAAGCACCAAAAAGAATGTAACTTTGTTTTAAAAATGTACCAAAACCCTTTTAAGAGCTCTCAGGCAGAGAACTAGTAATTAAAAAGCCACACACTCTTACCTTTGCTTGGAATGCAGAGCCCCTGTTAGGAATGCCTCAACTGTGCAAAGCTCTCAAGACATTTCTTCAGCCTTCAGCTGCTCTCAGTTCTTTCACAGGCTAATCAGGCCCACTAATTCTTGATGAGGTGTCAGTAACTTCAAAGAGCTGAGAAAGATGCTAAAAAAGCAGAGTTTTAAACCTACACCACCAAAGAAAATATTTCCCCTTTTGAACTCAAGCACCAAAAAGAATATAACTTTGTTTTAAAAATGTACCAAAACCTTTTTAAGAGCTCTCAGGCAGAGAGCTAGTAATTAAAAAGCCACACACTCTTACCTTTGCTTGGAATGCAGAGCCCCTGTTAGGAATGCCTTAACTATGCAAGGCTCTAAAGACTTTTCTGCAGTCCTCAGCTGCTCTCAGTTCTTTCACAGGCTAATCAGGCCCACTAATTCTTGATGAGGTGTCAGTAACTTCAAAGAGCTGAGAAAGATGCTAAAAGCAGAGTTTTAAACCTACACCACCAAAGAAAATATTTCCCCTTTTGAACTCAAGCACCAAAAAGAATATAACTTTGTTTTAAAAATGTACCAAAACACTTTTAAGAGCTCTCAGGCAGAGAGCTAGTTATTAAAAAGCCACACACTCTTACCTTTGCTTGGAATGCAGAGCCCCTGGTAGGAATGCCTCAATTGTGCAAGGCTCTGAAGACTTTTCTGCAGTCCTCAGCTGCTCTCAGTTCTTTCACAGGTTAATCAGGCCCAATAACTCCTGATGAGGTGTCAGTAGCTTCAAAAATCATCAGAAGTATTCACGCCCAGTTCTCTATCCTGGTACTTTCCATCTCCTGCAATCTCTCAAATCATGTCTTGGCTATGATGTGAGTTCTCAAATAGACAACACATTATGCATGTAATGCCTTTAAAATAGAGAACCAGACTTACATAAGTCTGGCTTTCTATTTTAAAGGCATTATATGCACGATGTGTTGTCCATTTGAGAACTCACATCATAGCCAAGCCATGCTTTGAGAGATTGCAGGAGATGATTATGAAGATGTAAATTACAATTTGATACAATTTTGACAAATTGGTTGAGTACAAATAAATTGGAAAAAGTGTTGGAAGGTGATTTTTAGAACCATTGATGTTAAGAGGTTTGGGCTTGAGCGTGTACAGCTTGTGCCAGTTTTCCCACCTCATTGGATTCTGAGGCTCTTTTCTCCTTCCATTCTTATATATATTTTTTTTAATGTTTATACACCTGATGTGATTATGTGTGTATTTGTGGAGTGACTTCTTTTGGACGTGTCTATGAACTTTCACTCTGAAACAGACCTTTTGTGGGTTGTGGTATCATTTGTGCTGACATGGATGAGCAATATTGGATAATAATCAATAGGCTTGATGAGCCGCGACAAATTCTCTATAATGTCTCCGATTTTGGCACCTGGCAGATTGCACACCTCTATGGATATCAAATCTGGTCGGCAGATGGATGCCTCAGTATCCCTCAGAGGAGAGTCACCAACCACCACTACCTTTCACTTTCTTGTGGTCACTTATTCTGCAGCTTTAGAGTGCTTGAGCTCTGGTTCGTCCCTTTCCTAGGATGCTTTCACCTCTTCCATTTCCAGGGCTGCATACTGGTTCTTCATTTTGAGGGCTGGAGGAGTTGGATTGTCGATTCTGCAGGCTCTGTTGACTCATGTCCAACACTCTTCATTTTGCAGCATACCATCTTCACCTCTGTCGGAGGGTTTAGATGCATCAAGAAACATTTCATCGATGTACTTCTTGCTATTTTGAATGCTTCTCAGCCTCACCACTTCTTTTCTGAGCTCCTGCACTTGTTTCATGAGGGCTTCAGCTTGCAGGCATCTTGCACATGGAACCAGTCCCTCAACTGCCATCGGGCTGTCTGTCTGAACAGAGGCAGAAGCAGTAACGGGGCAACAGCTTTGGCAAATGATTTTTCCCAGCCATCGTTCAGTTGGTGGAGTTTTCGTACCTGTTGAAATAAATGAGAGACCAGACAGATATGCAAATTAGTCTTCTGGTCCTCTGCTGCTGGGGAGAGTGTGCGGTCTGTGGCAGCTCTTTCTTGGTTGACTCGTGGTGACCTCTGGCATCCTTTGCTGGGGCTGCTGGGATAAATGAGCAGATGAGTCATCCATCCCTCTGCTGCTGGGATGAGTGCAGGGGCAGGGTATGTGCTCTCTGGGCCAGTCAGAGCTAGATGTGTGGGGAAGACAGTTTTTACAGCCCTTGGAGGGAGAGGGAATGGTGTTTCAGCTATCATTCAGTGGTAGAACCAACTGGCCAGATTTAGGGTACACACATTCTGAAAGGAGCCACGGTATGTGACTCCTGATCAAGGACTATCACTGCAATGGCTGGACTAGGTGGAGTTATAAATACAGTATAGGGAGAAAAACCATGCAAAGAGTTATAGTGACACATCTCAACAGATGCTGGTTGAAATTGAGCTGGAAGCCAAGTGAAGTAGGAAGAAAATGCTAGGTCAAGAAGAGATAGCAGAAAAAGGAAAAAAAAATATTTCCATAGTAACAGACAGCACATAAGAACAACACTGACAGGCACAGCGACAAAGTTAATATAGAGAGAGGTGACGTCAACAGCCAACCTTTCAACTCCTGCTGTCAGCTTAATTCTTTAATTACCATCTCAGGTTTTCAGGGAGCTGTGCAACCATGAGATGAAGCAGAGCAAAGGTAACAGTGACAGAGAGGTCCCTGGTACAATTAAGAGGGACAGGACAGACAGAAAGCTAAAACGGGGGCAGCCGGAGAGGTGTTAGGGAAGAGAAGGAGCTGTGTCTTACAGACTGAAGCCCAGTCCTGTAGATTAGTGTTTCCGGATACTCAGTCCAGCTAAGCACAAGAATCTGATTTGAGCTCACTGCCCTCTGGTTGCTGTACCCAGAGTGGTGGTCATTTTAGAAGGCTTGTGCAGCTTTTAAATGGGTAAATAGTGGTAATTACATATGTAAAAGCCCTACATGTGCAAAATGTGATTTAAGAAAACTGCTATTTACAGCTATAAATGTTGCGGCATGCGTAATTTGGAAAGGGACATATTAGGGGTGTGTTATGGCAGGCCAGAAAAGTGTACGGATATTTCCAGTGTAAGGAGGTCCTCAGGGTGGGCCATTTATGCAAAACTTGTCCGCAAGGGCTCACAGAAATATTTAATTTTTCCCCGGTCCTTTCCGCTCTCATTCAGCCCATGCGTCGCTTCATGGTAAGTATTGTGTGCAATTCTGCTCTCTGCATCTCAAGAAAGATATAGCAGCACTAGAAAAGGTAAGAGAAGGGCGACTAAAATGATATTGGGGATGGAATGATTTTCCAAGGGGGAAAGGCTAAAGAGGGTAGGACTTTTCAGCCTGGAGAAATGATGGCCAAGGAGAGATATGATAGTGACCGAAGATATCAATGCTTGACCCAGTACAAGCATTGTGGAACTTGTGTCTCTTGGGGAAACTGCTAGGTACATATGACCTAGTTTGGCCACTTTTGGAAACAGAATACTGGGCTTGATGGACCTAGGTCTGACCCAGTATGGCATATCTTATGTTCTTATGATAGAGGTCTATAAAATCCTGAGTGGCGTGGAATGGGTAGACATGAATCGATTGTTTAGTCTCTCAAAAAATACAAAGAATAGGGGAAATGCCATGAAACTACAAAGTAATATATTTAAAACAGGAGAAAATATTTTTTCTCTCAACATATAATTAGTCTTTAGAACTCATTGCCGGTGGATGTAATAAAAGCAGGTAGCGTCCGATGTTCAGCAGTGGTGGCTAGTGTGATTACACCGCTGAATGCTAAACCTGGATATTCAATACCGGGGCCATATCTGGTCAGCAGCATTAAATATCTGGGTTTTCCGCACAGCCTGGAAGCTAACCCGTCAGCGGTGATATTGAGCCGCTGCCCGGTTAGATCCTGCAGGTAAAGATAGGCCAGCTTTTACCACGCCCATCTTTACCCATGGGTCGCTAACTGGACAGCGACTCAATATTGCCGCTGACAAATTAGCAATGGGTACCGCCGCCAGAACACCTTGATGCTAACCGTGTAGCATTGGAGTATATAGTAGGCAGTATCCAGGGATATTCAGTGGTACTAACCGTGTTAGTGCCTCTGAATATCCCACTTAGAGGCAGTTTCATGGTTTACAGGTAACTGCCTTTGAATATTGAACCCATAGTGTTGCTGTTCAAGGTTTAGACAAATTCCTGCAGGGAAGTCCATAAACAGTTAAGGTAGTCCTAGGGAATACCACTGCTTATCCCTGTGAGTAGGTAGCATGGAGCTAGCTACTTTTGGGAAGTGTCAGGTATGGTGCCCCAATGAACCTTACTGAAGACATGTGCAAACACATTGCTCTCAGGTAGCTTTTCTTTATAGAGGTCGCACAGCATTGCGTAAACCTAGTTCTGTATAGCCACACATCAAACATCCCCATCACCTGTGTCAGTTCTTTGGGTTGGGGGGATTCTCTGAATGCTGAGTAAACCTATTCCTTTTTTTGGCTGTGCTTTAAAAGGCCTTTTCCCTCCTCTCTAGGACCCCCTTCACACAGATCCTCTCCACATGGGAATCTTTTCCCACGATTCTTTCTCCTGTAGTTAAGCTCTGATTAGATGAATCTTTCTCCCCCTCTGGCTTGAAGCTGAAGCTTCTGAGTTCATTCCTCTCTTCTGCAGTCAGTCAATGGTGGTGGGTAAAACATCTGACTTTCACATGCGCGTCAATACAAAATAATGACTTAAAGCTCAAGGGAGACACTCCACATAGCCTGACTTAGGTGTGAGGTTAATTACTGTCATGGTATGTGCAGAATCCATATGGAGATATTGCTCCCGAGACATAAAGAAAATAAGGCCTAAGGTAGAGCACTGCTGCTTCACACACCCCAGTCACAATCCACCAATCTGCCCCAAATCCACACCATTCCCTAGGGGTCTCTGGCATATATGGAGATAGCGTCCAAACAAGAAGCACAAACACCTCTCAGACAACCGAGAAACAGTAGGAAGAGTGAGGTGAAGAAATTATAAAGACCCTACATGGTCGTGTTTCAGAGTGCACCTTCTTCAGGGATGAAACCTCAAAATAAAAACAATATACATAAATATATTGGTGGTGAGGTCACATCAATACCTATAATAAAGAATGATAGAAAATAATGAAATAATAATATAATAATATGATAAAATGATGGAAAAATTAATTAGGCAATAAAAACAATTAAATCAATTATCAAGCAATGATATTGAAAACACAAATATAAAAGAAAGTACCCAAAGGAGGTGATAAGAAGGATAGTTGAAACCTATCATAAAGCAATGGTAATAAAACATAGATACAAAGGGATGTACCAAAGGGAAAACACATCAAAACGACTGCATGAGACACAAGGGAACGGAAGTGTAATAGGGACACCATGAGTACGTGTATTAGGAAGTGATAATAGAAGATGGAGAGCCTGACTATTCAAGAGGCATAAAATATGAATGTAATACTTACTTGTAAGAGCAAACTTACAACATTTGAGAGGTAAAACCTCATGTAGAGAAACTCTGGTACAATGGGTATAATAGAAAGGACACAACCAGCAGGCTAAAAACAAGCTGATAAAGAAGCACCCTGGAATGTAGAACGGAGATAACATAATGCCAGTCAAATAAGGGGATTGTAAATAAATTGAAATATTAAAAATTAAAACACAAGAGATGTGTGCAACTGAACAACAATAAAAAATAATAAAAAGCACGGTCAGAAGCTCAGAAAGCAATTAACCTTACATGTCCCCATGAAAAGGAGACCCAGAAATAAAATTGAAAAGCCTAGACAAATAGAGGGTATTTTGTGGATATTATCGAGAAAAGAACCCTTGGTCATAGACACCAGCCGTGTGAAATCATAGCTTTGAAGTAAAACGGTAAATCACGTTGTAAACGAATAAAGTGGTAAATACAAAATACCTGTAAGGTCCGACAGAATGCTGACATGCCGGTAGTATTATTGAGGAGTTAGTTTGAAAACAGCCGCCATATTTAATGTGTTTTGGTGCCAAAAGATGTGTATACTAGTTGTCATGACAACAGACGGGACGCCATAGTGAAAGCTAAAAAATGTGAAAGGAAATAACAGTGTGTTAATATGCTGCCTGAGGTTACAAAAGATATTCAAGGAGGGAGAATGGAATTCATATATAAAACAGAGGAATGAAACAATCTACAAAGGTATGAAATGCAGGCCATCGGCATAAATAAATGTCAGGCAATTAAAAATACCCCAATAATCATGGGCAGAGGGAAATGCTCAAAATGGCAAAACATCATATATATACATGTATATAGTAAGGAACCATCGAGGAGAGAGACCCACAGTAGGGGGATCATAAGCAGGGAAACCAGGACGGTGCAATCAAAAAAGCTCATGGGGCTGGGGACCCAACCAGGTCATGAATTGCATATTAAAAGGGTAAAAAAGAAGAATGAAAAAAGGGGGCAGGGGAAGCAAAATAAAAATGTGACAATAAAAACAAAGCTAAAAAAACAAAAAGGGGGTAAAAAATAAAATAAATACGATAAAAAAGTATAATAAAGGACAGCAGAAATAAAAGAAACTCAGTAGTCCATGGAATAAGAGTAAAACCATTTGAGATCCTGAAAGTCAAGGGTAATAAGAACAATGTCATGTATATAAAAAGTAAAGAAAAAATAAAAAAGGAGGTAAAAACCTAAATAGTAAAAAAAACTCAGGAGTCCATGGAATAAAACTAAAAACAAAATAAAATGAATGGAGATATTGAAAGTAGAAGATAATAAGAGCAATATTATGTATGTAAAAAAGGAGATGAATTAATAAAAAGGAATAAAAAAGGGGGCAAAGAACATAAATACAATAAAAATAATATAAATAATGGGGAGGGGGAGGGGAAGAGGGGGAGGGGAGAGAGAAAAGAGGGGAAAGGGGAAGAGGAAGAGGAAGGGAAGGGGGAAAGGGGGAGGAGGAGAGGGGAAGGAAAAGGAACAAGAGGAAAGGGGAGGAAAGGGACAGGAGGAGGAAGAGGGACCCAAGAAACAAGAAAATATATATTAAAAATGTATAAGAAGATCATAAAAATTTATATTAAAATGGGGGAGGGTTAAACTGGGGGTCATAGAAAAAAACAGAGAGGTCCATGTCCAGATTCAGACAATTTGGTGATAGAGAATTCATCTGGAAAAAATATCTTTCCTACAAACGTAGCAAGACCTTATCCAAGTTCTCATCCCTCCAATTATTTTTGATTATTTTTATGACAAGAAACTTAAGGTGAGATAGTTTATAGTAATGCTCTATCCAATGCTGAATGAGGGGTTTATCCGCTAGGGATCTTTTCAAGCAACTTCTATGTTCCACAATCCAGGTACGAATGCTGCCCTTAGTTTTTCCTATATACAGAAACTCACAAGGACACATAATGATGTAAATCACATGGTCCCTCTCACAACTGGAAAAGTCTCTTAAAGGATGGGTTCTCGGAGGGATAAAACAATATTTGGTAACTAGATCATGTGTGCAGACTGAGTAATGACCACATCTAAAATGGCCAGCCACTCTGGGAGTCACAGATCTTATCAGCAGAGCCGAGGGCACCAATAGGTCCCCCAGCTTTGCATTCCTCTTATGTGCCAAAGTAACAGATTGGTTTGAAAAAGAGGGACTGTAACACTTCCAAAGGAAAGCGCAAAATGCGCTTACATCACCACAGTTATTATTTCCTGCCCGAAGAAATCAGAGCGTAAATACAAACTCCAAACATATTATTGGTCTGCTGCTGCTGCATGTCTGTGTATATGAAATGGCAGGCCAGGATGTGCATGTCTCATAGCATAGTCAGCCTCCCTTCTGAATTACCCTTGCCAGCATGTTCTGAGGCCGTGCAATTCAGGGACATCCACATTAGTGAAATGGCTTACAGTATACCTGGCTTACATACAGTATACCTGGTCTTGCAACCTGCATGGGGTCCACCTCCATAACCGGTTACAAGGACGTTCATTTTTCAGGGTGAGGAAGGAGCAATTTCAGAAGGCACCTATGCGCGCCAGCTGTTACTGCTGCCCCCCCCCCCACACATTTTTTGGACATTCTGCTTTGAGCATTTCAGATTCTTTCTAGACCTCTCTTCTAAAATGTCACTTTACAGCTCTTCTATATGTTTGACTACTTGCTGTTGATCTACTCTATATATCTGCCTATAAGAGTGGAAGATGGTCTTCTAAGATGTACGAGGTGAGATCAAAAAGTATCAAGACTTGTGTAGCTATATAACAATATGTCGCACCATGATGCTATAAAGCATGCAGTGACCTAGTTATGTGCTCTGCATGTGCAGAGTGTAGCATGGCTGCAGCTCACCTGTACTTTTTTTTAATCACGTGATGTTTGGTATCACGTAAAAGCAGTTTGTCAGATTTACGATGAATGAAAAAATTGAACAGTGAATTTGCATTAAATTTTGCCAGAAACTTGAAGATTCATGCAAAGAGACTTATGACAAGTTGCAGCAAGTGTATGGCAATGAATACATGACTTGTGCTTGAGTTTATGACTGGTACAAATGCTTCCAAGAGAACCGCCAAAGTGTTGACAATGACGAACCTTCTGGAAGGCCATCCAAGAGCAGGAATGAAGACAAAGTTGAAGCAGTGCATGCCGCAATATGCTCAAATCATTGATTGACTATCAGGAAGCTTGCTGAGGACATGGACATCAGTTTTGGGATGGTACAATCCATTCTTACTGTCGATTTGGGAATGAGACGTGTCTGCAAAATGCATGCTGAAACTCCTGTCCCCTGACCAAAAAGAAGATTGACTTTCTGCAGCCAGGGGGTTGTTGGAATGCATTGAAAATGACTCAGATTTCATCAAAAAGATTATTACTAGTGATGAATCATGGGTTTATGGTTATGACCCAGAAACTAAGGCTCAATCCTCACAGTGAAAGACTTCAGACTCTTCCAGTTCCAAGAAAGCCCATCAGGTGAGGAGTAATGTCAAAGTCATGCTCCCAGTTTTCTTTAATTACCAGGGTATTGTTCATCATGAGTATGCTCCCAAAGGCCAAACCATCAATAGGGAGTACTACGTCCAAGTTCTGACTCGTTTGAAAGATGCAGTTCATCGTAAGAGGCCAGAGTTGCACAGGAATGGTTACTTCATCATGATAATGCCTCAGCTCATGCATCATATCTTGTCCAGCAGTTCTTGGCCAAACACCAAATTGAGCAAGTCTGCCAGCCTCCGTACTCACCTGACTTCACACCCTGTGACTTTTTTTCATTTTCAAAATTGAAATTACTACTGAAAGGAAGGAGATTCGATGACTTGGAAACCATTAAGCAAAATTTGACACAGCTGCTTCACAGCATAACGAGTGACATTTCAAAGTTTTTTTCCAGAAGTGGCAGGAACGCTGGAGGAAGTGTGCTTATCGGAAGGGGACTACTTTGAAGGAGACTGAGTGCAATACTATTTGGATTATTATACAAGTCTCGATACTTTTTGATTGCACCTCATATACAGTATAATCTCCTGGGGAAAATACTTGATAAAGGAAGATAAAGAAGCATCATTGACTAAGTTATTGTTTAAGGACCATTTGCCATCATGGCATGTTTTTGTTATACCTGTTTAGTTTTATTTACTTTTTCTATGTCAACCTGTTCAATGTAACGAGTTGTTATCTGTAAACCGTGCTGATTTAAAATAGTATGGTATATAAAAACATAAATAAATAAATTTGTCTTCATAGAAGTTGTAGTGGATTTCTACCTTTATCCGTATGAAGAATCGAGTGACAACAAGTTTGCTTCACTAACTGACTTATCATTTTATTTCAGTGTAAAGATGTGTCCCTTGTGCAAGAGAGTGCCGGTACCAGGTGCCTGAGCAAACCACAACAGAAATAGATCAAACCATGCATTCCAAGAAACATTTATGCATCCTATATGTGATTCCTTTGTGTGTACTGTAATCTTCATTGTCTCAACATTAAAAAAACACTAGGTGAAGGATGTAAGAATGATAGAGACGTTTAAATACCTCCGTGGCATAAATGCACAAGAGGAGAGCCTCTTTTGATAGAAAGCAAGCTCTTCTATGAGGGGACATAGGATGAGGGTGAAAGGGGATAGACTGAGGAGTAATACGCAGAAATATTTACTTATGGAAAGAGTGGTAGATACGTTGAATAGTCTCCTGGTGGAGGTAGTAGAGACGAGGACTGTAACTGAATTCAAGAAAGCATGGGACAAATACAAAAGATTTCTAAAGGACAAAAGGTGACTGCTGTAGTTGATATGGAAGGACAGACTAGACAAACCATATGGTCTTTTTCTGCCATCATGTTTTTGTGTTTCTTTGGGACTCTCACTAGCCCAGTATGCTTCAGGACCATACCATCTTAGTGTAGTCAGGAAGTGTGAAATATTTTGCTGTAGCATCTCCTGCTGGGATGGCTGCAATGATTCTGGCCTACTCCCATAAAAACCTTTTTCGAGTATATTCATAATAGCAAAAACTTGTGAAAGAATCAATTTGACCATTAGGCAATAGAGGGTTAAAAAGGGCGCTAAGGGAAGATAAGGCCATAGCGGAGAGCCTGAATGAATTCTTTGCTTTGATCTTACTGAAAAAGATGTAGGGAAATTACCCATGCTTGAAATAGTATTTAAAGGTGATATATTAGAAGAAATGAAACAAATATTGATAAACCGGAAAGATGCATTACAACTATTTGATAAACTAAAGAGTAGCAAATTGCCTGGACCAGACAGTATACATCCCAGGATGCTGAAAGAATTGAAATATGAGATTGTAGACTTACTATTAGTAATCTGTGAATTATCATTCAAATCTTCTGTACTACCTGAATATTGGAGAACGGTCAATATAACGCCAATTTTTAGAAAGGGTTTCAGGGGTAATCCAGGAAACTACAGACTGGTGAGCCTGACATCAGTACCAGGCAAAATGGTACAGACCAATATAAAGAATAAAATTACTGAACATGTATATAGTCATTGTTTAATGAGAGAAATCCAGCATAGATTTAGGCAAGGAAGGCCTTGTCCTACTAATCTGGTATATTTTTGTGAAGGTGTGAATAAACAGATAGATAAAGGTGAGCTGGTTATTTTAATGTATCTGGATTTTCAGAAAGCCTTGACAAGGTCCCTCATGAGAGACTCTTGGTGAAATTAAAAAGTCATGGGATTCGAGGCAGTGTAGTATTGTGGATCAGGAACTGGTTAAAAGATAGACAGTAGAGAGTAGGGCTGAATGGCCAATTTTCTCAATGGAGAAAGGTGAATAGTAGAGTACCGTAGGGATCTGTGCTGGGCCCGCTGCTTTTTAACATATTCATAAATGACCTGGAAATGAGAATAATGAGTGAGGTGATCAAATCTGCAGATGACACAAAATTATTCAAAGTTGTTAAAACACAAGAGGATAATGAAAAATTGCAAGAGGACCTTGATAAATTGGAAGACTGGCTGTCCAAATATCAGATGAAATTTAATGTGGACAAATGTAAAGTTGTGCATTTAGGGAAGAACAATCCAGACTACGGTTACACAATGAAAGGTTCCACATTACGAACCACCACCCAGGAAAAGGATTTAGGCATCACCATGGATAATATATTGAAACACTCTGCCGAGTGTGCAGCGGCAGCCAAGAAAGCAAATAGAATGCTAAGAATCATAAAGAAAGGAATGGAGAATAAAACCAAGGATATTATAATGTCTTTGTATTGTTCCAGGGTGCAACTGCACCTTGAATATTGTGTGCAATTCTGGTTGCCATATCTTAAAAAAGGATATACCAGAATTAGAAAAGGTACAGAAAAGAGCCACTAAAATGGTAAATTGGATGGAAGGATACCTCTAGGAAGAGAGGCTTAAAAGGTTAGGGCTCCTCAACTTGGAAGAAAGACAGCTGAGGGGAGATATGATAGAGGTCTATAAATTAATGAATACTCACCAGCATGGCCACTACCTCAACCTTGTCGTCTTCTTTAATTGCTTACCCTCAAACGTCTGTACCTCAGTTCTTCTTTTATCTGACCATCACCTGCTAAGCTTCACTCTTCATCACCCCCGCCTCATTCTTACTCAGTCTCCTCCAACTTCTTTGAAATCTTCATGTTATTGACCCATTTGCTCTCTCCACTACTGTCTCATCACTTCTTTACTCCACTATGTCATCTGAGCCTGTTGATGAGGCAGTAGCCTCTTATAACACTGCACTTTCCTCTGCTTTGGATGCTTTGCTCTGCCCATGCCACATCCTGTGAGGCGTACTGTACCTCAGCCTTGGCTGTTTTCGACTACTCGCTATCTACATTCCTGTACCCACTCAGCTGAGCACATTTGCCCCAAATCCTGCACCCTTGCAGACTTTCTACACTTTAAAATATCCACCTGACTAACTCTCTTGCCACTGACCCTCGTCGTCTCTTCACAACTCTCAACTCTTCTTCAAGGTGCCTCCGCCTCCAACCTCTCCTTCCCTTTCTGCCCAAACTTTGGCTATTTCCATGGCAAAGTCCATAAGATTATACTTCAAGTCCCCATGAGATCAGCTCCATCCCCTCTTCCCCCTCTTCAATCCCAAATCCTCCCCTCAACCTCTGCCATCCTTTCTTCTTTTTCTAAGATCTCTGAGGAGTAAACCACACATCTTCTTTCCGCCTCCAAACTCATTACCTGCTCTTCTGATCCTATTCCCATCCATCTCCTAAGCTCCATCTCCTCCATTGTCATCCCTTCCATCTCTCATATTGCTTTCAACTGCAACTGTTCCTGCAGCCTTCAAGCATGCTGTGGTCACACCTCTCCTCAAGAAATCTTCACTAGACCTTGCCTGTCTTCTAATTATTGACCCATCTCACTCCTCCCTTTCATTTCTAAACTACTTGAACATGCAGTTCACTGTTGTTACCTTGACTTTCTCTCCTCTCAAGCCCTTCTGGATCCATTGCAATCTGATTTTCATCCTTTATATGCTACTGAAATGGCTCTTGACAAAGTCTCCAGTGACCCATTCCTGGAAAAATCCAAGGTCCTTTACTGGATCCTGTGGTGATGAGGCTGCAGCTCAGCCCTGGAAAACAGATAAAAAAGAAACTTTTTCTTCTGTGTGGGGGAAGGGCTCAGTTAGACACACGTTTCAAAATGCAGGTAGTGGAAAAACCCGCACTTCCAGAGCTACTAGGCTCAGACCACACCCAGACTCCATGGCAACCCAGAGGAGGGATAGGAGACACCTGTGGGAGGAGCCAGGAGCGGGAGGACGCTTGCATACATTTAAGCTCACAGAAACACACGGGAACAGGTTCAGGAACAGGTTGGAGAACAAGTCCAAGTTGGGACATGGGAACAGGTTCAGCAGCAGCAGCTGGGACAGAGCCAGGAGCAGAGCTAATCCCACTCCTTCCAAGAGAGAGGAACTGAGGAAGCTAGCTGTAAGCAAGCTGGAAAGAGAATCCTTAAGCCAAACTGAAGAGGACCAAAGCTTCAGTGGTGGAGAGCAGAGGGAGTCCAGGAACAGATACCGGAGTGATTCCCAGAGCAGCTCTGATTCTGAGGACGCTACTTCAAAGAAGAGCCCCTACTGTGAGAGATTTGCAGCCAGGCTTGGAGGTAGGAGGGAAAGACCTGGGGAAGCTGAAGAATACAGCCAAGGTACAGGACTAGCCCTACAGGATTCTGAGGCAGAAGTTTTATCTTTTAAGAAGCCTGTCAGGAAGAATGTTCCCAGAAGTAAAGGGAGACAGACAGAACCTTTAAGTGTTTTATTAAGGGTAAAAAGTCTGGTAGCCATACTGAATACCCAGAGGGAAGACGAAAAGCTCATTGGGAAAAGGTGTTCAAGCTTTTAAAAGAAATTAGGCCTGAATACTCTGAGCCAGTCTCAAGCCCAGAGATATGTGATTTTGAGTGCGAAGATGTGGAGACGGAATCCTATGAAGTGGAACAGGACTCCATTGATTCCTTAATGAAATGCTCCTTGGGCATAGCTTCAGACTGAGGGGAGGCCAACGGTTTAAGCTAAAGAGAAACCAGAAGCCAGCTAACCTGATACGCTGAGTGCTGGGAGCCTGAGATAGAGAAAGAATTATTCAAGTTTGAAAACTACCACAAATGTTTATGCTGGAGTAAAATGTTTTAAAGCAGCAGTTTTCTGTTAGCAATGCTGGTAAGCAGAAGAAGCCTTACTTTTAAAACCCTACGCAGTTGAAAGAAGCTGAGGGCTTTGCTGGACTTTGATAATAGCAATAAGTTACAACTGTGGCTTGTTGGGGAAAAGAAGTTATCTTCTGTTAAAGAGCTGAAGGAAGCAACCTCATTTATAGCATTGTTGGAGCACGGTTTATGTGACAGTTTTGTTGGAGAAATTATCCTTTATTCTGTTATTCTGTTCAGGAACTTCCATAACAGTTTTGTTTGCAAAGTGTTGACTACAAAAGAAAAAAATTAATACATTTTTCCTGTGTTGCCTCTAAAACCACTTGGTTGGCATTTTTGCACACAACTACAACTCCAGAGGCCTTGGCCCTGGACTCTCTGCAAAATACAAGACATTAGATGGCACGCTGTCTCCACTAGGCGACCGCCTAGCTTGGGTGCAGCGCCCACAGGTGGCGTTGTTGTTCAGATTGTTTTTGTCAGCTTTTGCACACGCCTTAACCAGTCCATACCACGGAAAGGAACGACCCCGAAAGAAGCCGGTGTCAACACTCGAAGTCTGCTGGATGGAGGAAAATCCGGAGTGGCAGCGGAGCCGGAGTTGATCTTCAAGTGGTTGACAAGCGCGATTCTACACCAGAGCTAGGTAACCCATATATAGGAGGGGTTATTGCTCGGATACTGGTGTAAGGGAGGGTACAGTAGTGCTTTCCAAGGGCGCAAGGGGGAGCATAAAACTGCCGCACTTTGTGGTTGTGTTTTTGTTTGTGATTGCAGCACCAGTCCGGAGATGGAGCGAGGCGACATTCTGGCCTGGATGGCCGAGCAGTTTACAAAACAGCGCGAGATGTCAGCGATGAGCCAAGAACAGACAGCAGCTATGCTACAGGCCCAACAGAAACCACTCCTGGAGATGATGGGGAGATGGTTGGGAGCACAAGAGAAGGCAGCTGAAACCACGAGGACAGTACCAGGTTCTCAGGTAGCTTTCCAAGGCTGGGACTTGTCTAGCACAGCTACATTGTCTTGTGGACAGCTCACAAAAGACGATGATATTGATGACTTTATCGAATCTTTTGAGAGAATAGCTCTCTTGGCAAAATGGCCGAAGGACCAGTGGGCCGTTAGATTTGCCACTTCCCTTACTGGGGAAGCTCTAGCAGCCTACAGGGCCATGCCCGCAACATTAGTTACCAGTTATGAGGAGGTTAAGCGAGCCATAAAAGATTGGCTGGGGTTAAACCCTACGGTCTACCGTCAGCTTTTGCGAGCCTGTAAACTGAAACAGGGTGAAACACCTCAAACTTTGTGTTACCGTATAAGAAGTTTAGTTTGGAAATGGCTCACTCCTGAGACTAGGAATTTAGAGTCCATCTTGGATTGTGTTATATTAGAACAATTCATGGAGGCTGTGCCTAGGGACTTGCAAACTTTTCTGGTTCTCCAAAACTGCCAAAACACCCAGGAGGCTATTTCTCTAGCGGAAAGCTTTCTGGAAGCCAATCGGTTAAGCCAGGAGAAGGACGGTATTTGTAGGCGGGCAGCTATGGAGATGCCAGAAGGGAAGGCAAGGTTTGCAAGGCTGGGAAAGGTAAAAAATGTGCCTATGGATAAATTGCATGATACCCAGAGAAAATGTTTTTCCTGTGGGGAGGCAGTTCATTTTAAAAGGGACTGTAAGGCCAGGACAGTTCTAGTAACCACCCGTCCCAGAGATAATGGCGAAGGATTCCTATTAACTGTGGAGGTGGAAGGGATCCCCACGGAGGCCTTATTAGATTCTGGGGCAGACCAATCAATGATCTCTCAGCAGCTCTGGAGAAGAATTGAGTCACAAGATAGGCCCATGCCAGAGTCTTCTGGAGACCATATCAAAATCAAATGTATCCATGGGGCAGCTTCAGCCTATCCCATACGCCAAGTAAGGATAAAGGGGTTAGGCATGAAGAGAGAAATAGCGGTAGCTGTTGTTCCCAGACTTCCCCATGCCTTAGTCCTAGGGAGAGATTGGCCCCAATTTAGGCGTGGGTTAGCAGAGGAGTTGCAAAATAAAACAGGCAAGACAGCTACCCTAGCCAAGCCAGAAAATTCAGGAAAGGTTTCAAACCCCACAACAAAGAAGGAGAGGCTAGTAAGCTCTTCACACCAATCGAGTAAAGACAAGGCAGGCATGGTTTCCACCCGTGCAGGCTCTAAGCCTTTGGGAGAGGAGATTGATCCTCAGGAAGATCCGGTACCAGGGATGTCCTTTCATGAGGATTTGATAACTCCCTCTAAAGGGGGTCAGAGGAAGGGAAAGGCCGAAAAACGGCGGGAAAGGCAGGTTAGAGCCAAGAATAGGGCTGAATTAATGGCCGGACAGGAATTGCCCTGGGTTCCCGCAGAACTGATGGAGAGATTTCCCTCATTCCCTACAGAACAGCAAGCAGATCCTGCGTTAGGGCGAGCTTTTGAGTACGCACGAGAAGGATCTGAGACCCTGCCTAGATTTTTTTTAGATAATAACCTGCTATACCGTGAGAGCTTAGACCCACGGACAGGTAATATACGAAAGCAGTTAGTGATACCTACCCCTTTCAGAAACATAGTTCTAAGGTGAGCACATGAGCATCTGGTGGGGGGGGGGGGGGCACAAGGGTATACAGGGCACATTGGATCAAATCCTTGCCCGATTCTATTGGCCAGGAGTATTCCGGGAGACCCATTGTTTTTGTGCATCCTGTCCTTCCTGCCAGCGGGTTACTCCAAACCACCCTCCGGAGGTACCCATGGTGCCAATACCAGTCATATCAGAACCGGTACATAGACTGGCTATTGATATAGATGGACCTCTGTTTAGGACACCACGAGGTTACCAGTATATACTAGTAATGATCAACCAAGCTACAAGGTTTCCCTGGGCAGTCCCGCTGCAAAATACGTCAGCACGTATAATAGCAGTAGAATTGATAAAATTGTTCTGTGAAGTGGGCTTCCCTCGGGAAGTTTTGACAGATAGGGGGAGCAACTTCATGTCTCGATACTTGGCCCAAGTATGGGATGCCTTTGGTATCCGTCATGTCCGAACGGCGGCGTATCACCCTCAAACCAACGGCCTGGTAGAGAGACTTAACTAGACCTTGAAAAACATGTTACGGAGGGGTCTTGAGGGCAACATGGGTGAATAGGACACAATGCTCCCATTCATATTATACGCCTGTAGGGAAAGGAAGCAGACCTCTACTGGCGCGTCCCCATATGAGCTTATGTATGGACGTGCTCCCCGGGGTATCCTGGATATATTGAGGGAGCAGTGGATAGCACCCCCTGTGGGGGAACAAGAGGTACCCAAATTTCTAACAGATTTGAAGGGTCGCCTACAGCGTATGGCCCAAGTGGCAGAGGGGAACATGAGAGCAAGCCAGGCCCGTCAAAAAACCTACTATGACCACCGTGCGAAACCACGTTTCCTAAAGGTCGGCGAGAAGGTGGTTGTGATGGTCGCAGGTGCTAGTTCAAAATTTGAAAATACTTGGAAAGGGCCCTATAAAGTTATAAAACAAGTAGGTCCCGTATTGTATTCCCTAGAGACTGGAAGGGGGAGGCAGCAGGTGTATCATGTTAACGTGCTACGGCCATGGCATGAGCGGACAGTGAGGGCTCAGTTGGCCGTGAGAGAAAACAGCAACCCAAACATCCTGTCAAGGATTACGGGCTCTGCGCGGGTTGTGGCACCAGCCCATAATAGCTTAAGGGGGGGGGGGATGTGTGGTGATGAGGCTGCAGCTCAGCCCTGGAAAACAGATAAAAAAGAAACTTTTTCTTCTGTGTGGGGGAAGGGCTCAGTTAGACACACGTTTCAAAATGCAGGTAGTGGAAAAACCCACACTTCCAGAGCTACTAGGCTCAGACCACACCCAGCTCCATGGCAACCCAGAGGAGGGATAGGAGACACCTGTGGGAGGAGCCAGGAGCGGGAGGACGCTTGCATACATTTAAGCTCACAGAAACACATGGGAACAGGTTCGGGAACAGGTTGGAGAACAAGACCAAGTTGGGACATGGGAACAGGTTCAGCAGCAGCAGCTGGGACAGAGCCAGGAGCAGGGCTAATCCCACTCCTTCCAAGAGAGAGGAACTGAGGAAGCTAGCTGTAAGCAAACTGGAAAGAGAATCCTTAAGCCAAACTGAAGAGGACCAAAGCTTCAGTGATGGAGAGCAGAGGGAGTCCAGGAACAGATACCGGAGTGATTCTGAGGACGTTACTTCAAAGAAGAGCCCCTACTGTGAGAGATTTGCAGCCAGGCTTGGAGGTAGGAGGGAAAGACCTGGGGAAGCTGAAGAATACAGCCAAGGTACAGGACTAGCCCTACAGGATTCTGAGGCAGAGGTTTTATCTTTTAAGAAGCCTGTCAGGAAGAATGTTCCCAGAAGTAAAGGGAGACAGACAGAACCTTTAAGTGTTTTATTAAAGGGTAAAACGTCTGGTAGCCATATTGAATACCCAGAGGGAAGACGAAAAGCTCATTGGGAAAAGGTGTTCAAGCTTTTAAAAGAAATTAGGCCTGAATACTCTGAGCCAGTCTCAAGCCCAGAGATATGTGATTTTGAGTGCGAAGATATGGAGACTGAATCCTATGAAGTGGAACAGGACTCCATTGATTCCTTAATGGAATGCTCCTTGTGCATAGCTTCAGACTGAGGGGAGGTCAATGGTTTAAGCTAAAGAGAAACCAGAAGCCAGCTAACCTGGTATGCTGAGTGCTGGGAGCCTGAGATAGAGAAAGAATTATTCAAGGTTGAAAATTACCACAAATGTTTATGCTGGAGTAAAATGTTTTAAAGCAGCAGTTTTCTGTTAGCAATGCTGGTAAGCAGAAGAAACCTTACTTTTAAAACCCTACGCAGTTGAAAGAAGCTGAGGGCTTTGCTGGACTTTGATAATAGCAATAAGTTACAACTGTGGCTTGTTGGGGAAAAGAAGTTATCTTCTGTTAAAGAGCTGAAGGAAGCAACCTCATTTATAGCATTGTTGGAGCACGGTTTATGTGACAGTTTTGTTGGAGAAATTATCCTTTATTCTGTTATTCTGTTCAGGAACTTCCATAACAGTTTTGTTTGCAAAGTGTTGACTACAAAAGAAAAAAATTAATAAATTTTTCCTGTTTTGCCTCTAAAACCACTTGGTTGGCATTTTTGCACACAACTACAACTCCAGAGGCCTTAGCCCTGGACTCTCTGCAAAATACAAGACATTAGATGGCACACTGTCTCCACTAGGCGACTGCCTAGCTGGGGTGCAGCGCCACAATCCTCATCCTTCTTGACCTTTCTGCTGCTTTTGACACTGTTGACCACCATCATCTCTTCAATACCTTGTCCTTGCTTAGTTTTAAGGGTCCTGAGCTATCCTGGTTCTCTTCTTCTCTCTCCTATCACACTTTCAGTGTTTGTTCTGGTGGATCCTCCTCTACCTCTCCCACTCTCAGTTGAAGTACGCCAAGGGTCTGTCTTGGGCCCGATCCTTTTCTCTCTCTATACCCAGTCCCTTGATGCACTCATCTCCTCTTATGGTTTTCAGTACCATCTTTATGCTAATGACTCTCAGATCTACCTCTCTACACCTGAAATCTCTCCTGCAATCCAGGCCCGGATCTCTGCCTGCCTAACTGACATTGCTGCCTGGATGTCTCACCTCTGTTTGAAACTGAACATAGTCAATACCGAGTTTCTTATTTTTCTCCCTAAACCCACCTCCTCCCTTCTTTTTCAATTTCTGTGGATAATGCTCTATTACTCCCTGTTTCCTCGGTTCGCAACCTCGGGGTCATCTTTGACTCCTCCCACTCTTTCTCCACACACATCTGATAGCTAAAACCTGTTGTTTCTTTCTCTATAACATCAGCAAATTTTGCCCCTTCCTTTCTGAACACACTACTAAGACACTTATCCACTCTTTAGTCACATTCCATCTAGACTTTTGCAATATCCTCCTTGCTGGTCTCCCTCTGAATCATCTCTCTCCCCTTCAATCTGTTCAAAACTCAGCTGCATGGCTAATCTTCTGCCAGCCTCATTATGCTCACATAACCCCTCTTCTCAAATTGCTTCATTGACTCCCTATCCGTTTCCAGATCCAGTTCAAACTTCTTCTACTGACCTATAAGTGCACTCATTCTGCTGCTCCTCACTACCCTTCCTCTCTTATCTCTTCCTACACCCCACTTTGGGAGCTCCACTCTTCTGGCGGATTGCTTCTGTCTGTGCCCTTCTCTTCTACTGCCAACTCCAGACTTCGATCCTTTCACCTTACTGCTCCTTATGCCTTGAACGAACTATATAAATGATCAGTAGTAGTAGTAGTAATACTCTTTGTGTTATTTATTTATTTAGACAGATTTGTATTCCACCTTATTCTTCAATCAAGGTGGTCACATCACATCACAATTGGAGGGTTACATTTAACATTAGGGTTTTTGTAAACATTTAGACAGAACAATTACTTAACACCATTTAGACAGTACAATTGAGGGTAACATTTAACAAGAGGGTGTTTAATAACATATATAATAATCTTGTGTGTGTAGGTAGGATGAGTGCGTGCCTAGTTGGCGGAGGTGGTTGCATTTCTGTTTGGGTATGGGCTGTTGTCTAAATGTCCGTATGATTCTATAAATAACAGTGTTTTGAGGTCTTTGCGGAATTCTGTGATGTCATCCAGTGCCCTCAGGCTCGTTGGGAGGGAGTTCCATAGTGTGGACGCCAGTAGTGATGGAGCTCTTTTTGAAGTTGCTTGCTTGGTTTTGTGATAGCCTGCAGGTGTGCCGATCATGTTGTTGTTATTGGTTCTTCTTGGTCTATTACTGATATCTCTTGTTATAACGTCTTGGAGTACGTCTGCTGAGAGATGGTGAATGATTTTGAAGATGATCATGATTGTTTTGTATTTAGCTCTTGCCAGCATTGGGAGCCAGTGTAGTTGTTGTAAGACAGGGGTGATGTGCTCTGTCCTTGGAGTGTCTGTAATGATGCGTGCTGTGATGTTTTGCACCATCTGTAGTGGGTGTAGTGTCTGCTGAGGGAGGCCTTGGTATAGTGAGTTTCCATAGTCAAGCAGTGGTGTGATGAGTGCTTGGCACACTGTGCGGAAGTGGTCCTGTCGGAGTATCGGTTTGATTTGTCTGATGGTCCTCAAACGTTGATAGGCCTTGTTTGCGGTTTTGGTGATGTGGGATTTCAGGTTCAGCGCTCTGTCCAATGTGATGCCTAGATACTTAACTTCTTCTTTGACTACTATATGTTTGTCTAAGATGCTGATAATTTGTGGAGGTATGAAGGTGGGGTTCCTGGTGATGAACATTGCCTCAGTTTTATCATAGTTGTCCGTTAAGTTGTTGGCTATGAGCCAGTCATTCATGTCTTCGAGGCATTTGGTTATTGTTGTGGTATTTAGTGCTAGTAGGTTGATTGGAGCGCATATCATGATGTCGTCAGCATAAACATGATAGTGTAGTTTATGGTGCTTGATGATGTTGCATATGGGCTGGATGTAGATGTTAAAGAGCATTGTTGATAGCTTGAAAACCCCTGTTGGGTCCACCAGGACAGGTTTGGGAGGCCCTGCTGCAGAGCTCAGCCAAGCACTATTTGTGGCAATTATTTGTAGACTCATTTTGATCCAATTCAAAAGTGTGTGACTCAGCTCAGTCCTGACAGATTGACCCAGTCCTGATTTTGCTCCCATGGTGCCCTCCAGACCTGCAATTCTATTTCTCTGGGAAAGGCAGCTCTCCATGTTTATAAATGCAATGGGACAGAACTAGAACTGTATCAGACAGCAAGCCAACCTTACCACCCCCAGTGCTATTTGACAGCCCAACCAACCAAAAACATGTACCTACCATCAAACGTAAGCATGAAGGGATATGGCTTGTGTTCCTTGTTTTCAGTATGTGGGGTCTGCATGGCTTCGTAAACTGAGCCACCTGCTCTATACTGCTGAGTGCAATGTGGGACTCACTGTAACCTCCGCTTCTTTTAGTATCACTTTTAGGATATTCATTTGCATGAATGACATTGCACACTTTGGGAAGACGGGCAGAGGGGCACAACTAACAGCATAGGGCAAGCAGTTTCTTCTGTCTCCCAGGTGCCTGACAAATACACAGCTCAGAGGGTGGAGGCAGGAGAATTAGTATTACAACCTCATAAAGTGGTTTCGAAAAATTATTCCCGAACAGCCTGTCTTGTTACTGTCCTCCTTCAAAAACAAAAAAAAAAAACATAAAAGGAGCAAAAGACAACCTGCTTATATAAGCACACAGCTAAAGATTTTCTTCTCTTAATATTTACAAAATGGGAAGGGAAGTTATCTCGCTGTCCCGGAACGAAGCTGAAGTTCTGCAAACTGCCAAGATTAAATATTTATGTTAGGCAGAAGAATCACTTCTAAATCACTGTCACCCCTGCAAAATCTCTGCCCTCATACAAACAAATGTCAGTCTACAAAAGTTAGTACATTATTGATGGGGTCAAGCTGAATGACAGATTGACATGCAAGTCGGTATACGGAAGTGATCAGCTAGCGAGAGTCAAGCTTTTGTAATGGGAGGAGAGGAGGGAGGAGTAGCCTAGTGGTTGGGGCAAGGTACTTCAGGCCGGAAGGTTGGGGGTTCAAATCCCACTAGAGGACAGCCAGGGGCGGCCCAAGGGGGGTGCGGGGCCATGTGCGGAGACTCGGTGCGGGGCCTCATTTGCATAAGTGGCCTTATTTGCATAAATATTTGCATAATGTTACCATACACTAACTTTTAGTAAACATGTCTCTTAATGAGTGTATGGATAAAGAAAGACTAAAAGATTTCTACATTACTATAATCCAGTGCCAACCGCCAGGCACATTAGGAACTACTACAAACGCTGCCCATTTAGAACCCATAGCAAACCCGCTGTATCCTGACAGCATTACCAGGACTCACAAAGCACCAGTCCCTACCTATCAAAAGGAAACACTGCAAATATTAAACCAGTACATTTCAGAGAATACTGGGGAAAGAGAACAAGTGGCAATGTCAAATAGGAATTACATAAACAGAATACCTCAGCTCAGTTACACATGCAGAACATAGACCATCACCAAACAAGGAATCGCAATTTAGAAACAGGAAGGCAATAATTTAAACTGGGAACCCCAAAAGCCAAACTTGGAATGTACAACAACACTGTAGAAATAAAACTATAAATCAATTTCCTCTTGTACCAAACAAAGCGCAGACGTTAATGATGCACATTTCCCAGAACTTTCATATTCCAGTTAATAAATTCAAAATAAAGAGATATATTTCTACCTTTTGTGCATTTTTTTTCAGTTGCAATTGCTCCGGCCACTTTCTTCTGGTTTCTTCATGTTTTCTGCTAACTCTCCATCGTCTGCTGTCCATTTGTCCTTTCTTCTCTCTTCTAGTTTTCTTTCCATCCTCTCTCTCTACATCTGCTTTAACATACTAATCTTTATCCTTTTGCTCTTTCCTCATTCTTATTTCATCCACACAAATTTTACCCCTCCATCCTCAATCCCCATTTACTCTCCCAATACCCGGCCAATTGTAGATTTTTCATCCCTCCCACACAAAATATTTTTCCCCTCTCCATTTTACTCTCCCAGCCCCATCCCATTCTAATCCTCCCCCAACATCAGCTCCCTTCTAGTTCCAGTCTCACCCAGCATCCATTCCCTTCTAGTCCCTGCATCAGCCCATTTCCAGTCCTAGCCCCCCATCAACCCATTTCCAGTCCTAGCTCCCCCATCCATTTTCAGTCTGAGTCCCTTCATCAGCTCATTTCCAATCCTAACCCCCCATCAGCCCATTTCTAGTCATTTCCTAGCCCCACCATCAGCCCATGTCAAATCCTAGCTCCCCTCCACTCAGCCCAATTCCAGTCCAAGCCCCCCCATGAGCCTACTTCCAGTTCTAGCCCCTCCATGAGTCCATTTCAATTCAAGCCCCCACCACAGCCCATTTCCAATCTTAGCTCCCCCCAACAGCCCATTTCCAGTCCTATCCTAGCTGCTCCATCAGCCCATTTTCAGTTCTAGCTCCCTTCCCTCACAGCCCATTTCCATTCCAAGCTCCCTCCCCATCAGCTATTTGCAGTTCAAGCCTCCCCGTCCACTCAGTCCATTTCCAATCATAGCAATCCCCCAACCCATTACCAGTCCTAGCCCCCCATCAACCCATTTTCAGTTTAAGCCCCCCCCTATAACCCATTACCAGTCCTAACCCCCCATCAGCCCACTTCCAGTCTTAACCCCATCAGCCCATTTCCAGTCAGCCCCCCATAGCCCATTGCCAATCCTAACCCCCCCATCAGCCCACAGCCCATTACTAGTCCTAACCACATCAGCCCACCTCAAGTCCTAACCCCTCCCCATCAGCCCTTTTCCTGTCCTAGCGCCCCCCTAGCCCATTAGCAGTCCTAACCCCCCCATAGCCCATTAGCAATCCTAACCCCCCCACACCCTATTTCCCGACAGCCCCCATCAGCCCACAGCCCATTAGCAGTCTTAAACCCCCCAGCCCATTTCCAGTCCTAACCCCCCATCACCCCATTTCCAGTCAGCCTCCATCAACCCCCAGCACATTACCAGTCTTAACCCCCCCAGCCCATTTCCAGTCAGCCTCCATCAGCCCCAGCCCATTAGCAGTCTTAACCCCCCCCAGCCCATTTCCAGTCAGCCTCCATCAGCCCCAGCCCAGGTCCAGTCCTAACCCCCCCCAGCCCATTTCAAGTCAGCCTCCATCAGTCCCAGCCCATTTCCAGTCCTACCCCCCCCCCTTGCACATTTCCAGTCCTAACCCCCCCCTGGCACATTTCCAGTCCTAACCCCCCCCCCTTGCACATTTCCAATCCTAACCCCCCATCACCCCATTTCCAGACAGCCTCCATCAGCCCCCCCCCTTCCCTTCCCTTCCCTTCCGGCAAATTTAAAAACAAAAACCTGGCTCTAGCTGCTGCCGCGTCCGTCGCAGCAGCGGCAGAATGGCGTGTCCCGCGGGGCCCCGTCTCCACGTCGAGCCCTCTGCAAGGGCTTTCAGATTCGCGAAGGGAGAGTGCTCCCTCGCGTCTCTGTAAAGCCCGCAGGGGCTAATGGGACATTCCCCATCAGCCCCTCGTGTCTAAAGGGGCTGATGGGAAATTTCCCATTAGCCCCTGCGGGCTTTACAGAGACGCGAGGGAGCACAACTCTCCCTTCGCGAATCTGAAAGCCCTTGCAGAGGGCTCGAAGAGGAGAAGGGGCCCCGCGGGACACGCCATTCTGCCGCTGCTGCGACGGACGCGGCAGCGGCAGCAGCTAGAGCCAGGTTTTTGTTTTTAAATGTAATAAAAAAAAAAGCAGAATGTTCTTTGCGCGGGGCCCCCTGAAACGCGGGGCCCTGTGCAAAAAACATTCTTGCTCAATGGACGGGCCGGCCCTGAGGACAGCAACCTTGGGCCGGAAGGACTGGGGTTTCTAGTTCCACAGATGCTCCTTGTGGTCTTGGGCAAGCCACTTAACCCTCCATAGCCCATGTTCCCTGTAAGTATTAGTGTATGTGTCTCATATCCCCGTGTGTTAAATGTATCCCCCAATTGTGTTGTGACCGCTTTGATTGAAGGATAAGGCGGTATACAAAACTGTCTAAATAAATAAAAATAAATAAATACTAGAGGTTAAGGACAAGGACTGAACTCCTTGACTTTATTGTAATCCCATCTCTGATTTTCTGCATGGCCCTAGGCATGTGCTTTTACAGCGCATTTCCCCAAATTATGGATTTGGGCTAGCTAGTGAGTCTGAAACATATGCAGATGGCTTAGGTCATGAGCCCTGCAAATCCCCAATTAAAAGAGGAGCAGCAAGACAGCATGGGACTGAGAAATGTGAGGACTGAAGGAGGTAGAGCAGCCGCTGTTGTGTGCAGAAAGCTGCTAAGAGAACTTGGCAGCTTGGCAATAAACCAGAAAGTTGGGTGAGAAACTGGTTGAGGAGCAGGATCCAGAGAGAAATAAGGATTAAGTACAATTTAGGTGATTGCCTGAAACTTGGTTATTTCAGCAAGCTTACTGTGTACAATCAAAATATGATGGTGGACAAGAAAGATGTCTGAAATAATGCATACCGTTATCTGTCTCTTATAAGATGCAAAGGAGGGATCTTGGGAGAGATTGTCTGTATTTTATGATAGCATGTATTTTACATACTATATGTGGTTTTTAATGTTATAGGGAAATGGAGGGGATGCACACTGGAGTAGATTATTTTCAATTGTCTCAGGTTCTCTGTAAGGGAGGTGATATCTAAATATGATAAATAAACAGATAAATGCAATAAATTGGTCATTGGAATCCACTCTGATCAATGCAAAATGGCTGTTGGAGCACCTCGGGGCTTGGTCCCTGGGCAATTTCTTCCTCTTTTTTTAGACTCAGTACTTTCCTCTTGCTCTTTTGGGCTTCCAGCTTAATCAGAATCAGGGTTGCAATCTGGAGTCAAGAATCCTACTTCTCAACTAACTGAGATTTTATTATTATTTATTTTTATTTTACTTACTTTTATATACCTCAGTCACAATAAATCACTCAATGCAGTGAACAAACACACTATAACAAAATATATAACAATTCCCAGCTGCTCCCGTCCCCTTTCCTCTTTTTATTCCCATAGAGCAGCCCTTAATCACATAGCTATGTCCCATCCATCCCTCTCAGTACCCTATCCATCAACCTCCCTCGTGTGTACAATGGAATAGATGCACCTTCAAAACCTTCATAAAGGTTGCCAAATCTGTCTCCTCTCTAAGTGCTGCTGGCAAAGTATTTCACATCAAGAGAGCTTGGTCCAAAAATGCCCTGTCCCTATGCTTGCATCTTTCATTTCTTTTGCACCTGGTACAGACAGCCGATCCTCCCTCTGGGATTGCAATGTTCTTCCAGAAACATATCAATGATGCCTTTCTGTTAAATATGGAGGTGCCATTCCATGCAAAATGTTAAACGTTGCAAGCAGCAGTTTATAGAGGATGTGGTATATCAGTTGGAGGCAATGTAACTGAATTAAGGTGTGGGTAACATGGTCAAAGTTCTTTGGCCCCTTTATTAACTTGGCAGCTGTGTTTGTGCGTGCTGTAAGCGCTCAATGCCTTTTTGGGTTGGCCCATTAACAGAGCATTACAATCAAGGAAAAATTAATGCACATGTTACTAACTCCAGATGGCAGTCAGAGACATAGGGGAAAATTTAGTGTATCTAGTGGAGGACCAAAAATGCCCCCTTTACCATCCTAGCTATATGCTTTCTCATATTTAATTCTGTGTTTTTTTTCCAGACATCCAAAGAGCAACATACACACTTTCAGTTCTTTGTAGTTTCCACCTTATCATCAGACAACCATAGTACCTCTGACTGATTTATTCAACTGTAATTGCAGCTTCCTTAGCTAGGTTTCAAGTAATTCCAGTTGATCTTGGAAAAGTGCTGGAATATTGGATGTATCTTTTGATAGATACAGTCAATAGAACTTGTACATCAGCAGCATAGATGAAAAAATTAAAACTTGCCTCCCTCATCACTACACAGAACAGTGCCAAATACTGTATAAGCTGAATAAGTACAGTGATAAAACTGAGCCCTGAATAACACCATCGGGAAGAGGCAAATTCTTAGACAGGGTAGTCCTTACCTATACCGTCTGAGTTCTTCCTGACATAAAAGAGCCAAACCATGGAAGTACACCCCCTCCAATCCCCATATCCGAGAAGCCTTCTAATAGGATAGAGTGACTGAGTGTATCAAAAACCACTGGTACATACAACAGCAGCAAAATTCCATAAAAACCTTTATCTAAAGCCGTATGGACATCATTAGTCAAGGCCAGAGTAATGTCTATGCTATTAAATCATCTAAATCCTGCCTGTTTTACATGCAGTAACTGATGTTATCTACGTACTCCTCTAGTTGATGAGAGAAGGGCAAAATAGCACAAACATTGGCATGGAAATCTAAGGGTACTTGGAAAGGGGTAAGGGAGCAACAGCATTGCTATGAAGACCCAAAATCTTCAGGGCATGGGGCAAAGAAGCATCAAGCACCAATAGGATTAAGTCAAGGTCAGAGTTTTATGGGAAATTAAAAATGAGCCCATTTGAAGGAATTATCTGAGTGTCTCCATAGACAGTTTGCTTTGGAGAATTTGAAGGCAAGATCATAGTTTCTATTGTACTACTAGAAAAAAAATACATGCAAAGACTTATGACTCCTTTTCTGATAAAAGGATTGGAATGCAGCCTAAACATTCATCAGTATAGCTACAGCCATTTTCTTTAAAGGTCTGTTCAAAGAATCTCTTTCAAACCACTTTTTAACTGCTTCTGTAACATTAACAGGAGTATCAGTCAAAATACATGTAAAGGGATTCCCAGTGAACTCCGTGTTAGCAGAAGTGGATTCCGGGTTCACATAAACAGGTTTTTAAAAAAAATTTTGAGGGTCCCAGCAGCATAACTGGATTCAGGACCCTGTTTGGCCATCCACATGGTGGGTAATTTTATAAACTCCCATGTGGTTGACACGTGTATTTGATGCCTACTTTATAAAATCATAAGGACATAAGAACATAAGATATGCCATACTGGGTCAGACCAAGGTCCATCGAGCCCAGTATCCTGTTTCCAACAGTGGCCAATCTAGGTCATACGTACCTAGCAGTTTCCCCAAAAGACACAGGTTCCACAATGCTTGTATTGGGTCAAGAAGCGATATCCTGGGTCCCTTTTTAATAATGGTTTATGGACCTTTCCTCCAGGAACTTGTCCAAACCTCTTTTAAACCCAACTACACTAACAGCTTTTACTACATCCTCCGGCAACAAATTCCAGAGTTTGATTACACGTTGTGTGAAAAAATATTTTCTCTTATTAGTCTTAAATAGTTTACCCTGTAGCTTCATTGCATGTCCCCTAGTCTTTCTATATTCTGATAATGTAAACAATCAATCTACGTTTACCCGTTCCACTCCGTTCATTAATTTATAGACTTCTATCATATCTCCCCTCAGCCGTCTCTTTTCCAGGTTAAAGAGCCCAAACCTTTTTAGCCTTTCTTCATAGAATGCATGTACTTTATAGCCATTCTTGAAGAATGCATGTACTTTGTTTTATAAAATAGGGGCTTAAGATGAAAACATGCATTCAATTTAGACATGAGCACTTACATCAGCCCTACGACTGGTGTAAATATCTATGAGTATGTAACACGCATATGCCCATATTTTATAAAATATGCATGTACTTACGCACTCTATCCATGCACAAGCCCATGGTGAAAGTAAAAGCTATCAGCCTTAGAAGCATATTTATAGAGTAGTGACTGGCTAAAGTACGCACATAAAGGCCCGTCTATGCATGCATTGAAAAAACTTGATAACTTTGCACAGCTCCTTATAAAAGTACCCTTTTAGTGTCCACACATCCACAGCGCTCCCCTGTTCAATGAGTCCATGTAAACAACTCCATAGCACACAGAGGTGTAGAACTGAAACTCCAAATTTACTGGCCAATGTTAATCAATGACGGTATCTTCTTTGAAGAAAACTCCAACAGTAGTTATAGTGATTGCATGATGGTTGAGAAAAACAGTCTCATCTCTCCTTCCTCATTTTTCCATAACTTCAGGCATACACGCTATCTTTCTTTTATCCCTAGAACTTGGTTCCTTTTATTTAGCTCCTGGAAGAAACCTCTCTTCTGACTCACCAGCTGTGTAAGCTCCACATGGGTTTCACCTGCCAGTTTGGTTCTGGCCTTATACTACTGGATTCCTCACTAGATATCGAGTGACAGGATTCGTTTCCTGAGGAAAAGCCTCCAGTTTCTCATGTTCCCCTAGATCCTGGGGTCCAGGCTAACACCAATGACCTCCTCTGCCCTGGCAACTGCTCAGAGTAACCCCTGTTTTAACTCGCCCCTTTGATTTCTGTAGATCTAAGGGGCCCACCTTTACAAGACCTGAGACTCTGTACCCTTTGGAGCTCTGCAGTGGTATAACTTCTAATGAGGGGCTCCCACACAGTGTTCACTGCCTCAGAAGCCAGTTTGAAGCCTTTCCTCTTGCTTGGTCACCACATGACTTACAATACCTCAGTGGGTTGTTTGTGAAGGATCTCAAGTCCATTGTGTGTGAGCAGGGGAAAAGGTTGCATGAGTTGGTGTATGAATTATGCTTCAAATGGATCCCCTATCCCTATCATAGTGGGGTCAACTGAATACTAAGAAAATGACTGTGTCCCCTAAGATCCTGTATGTTCTGAGAATGACAAGAAGCTGGAATTTCTGCATATATCTACGCAGATGATATTCTTTTGGTTCATCACACTTCTTCTTCCTCCCCTGACCTTGCCCCACTTAACTCTTGTCCCCCCTCAGTTGCCTCCTGGTTCGATCAAAACTTTCTTCATGCTAACCCTGACAAATCCTCTGCTATCTGGTTCTTTTTCGGGGTCCCCTCTCCTGATCTATCACCTGTTATGTCCTCCAACCCCATTCCCCTGGTATTGACTCTACGGTACTTGGGCGTCACCCTGGACTCTTCTCTCTCTTTCCATCAACATATTTCCTCTATGGTGCGTACTTCCTTTTTTCACCTTCGTCGGATCAGGGCTGTCCGGTCGTTCCTCCCTTCTTCTTCTGTTATCACCCTTGTTCTGTCACTTGTGATCTTTGCAGGCCTCCCCTCCTATCAGCTTTGTCATCTCCAGCTAGTCCAAAACACAGCCGCCCATCTCATCACTTGTTCCTCCACTCACTCTCACGTCACTCCCTGCCTTTTCACTCTTCATTGGCTTCCAGTTAAGGTTAGATTAATTTATAAACTGCTCATCATCGCACATAGGGCTGTTCACACTAGCACTCCTCAGTATTTGGCTGACATTATCTACCTTCAACCATCTCCATGTCTTCTTCGTTCTGCTCACGGCAATCACCTCTTCCTCCCCTCCCCATCCCAGGCTCATCTTGAACTCACCCGTCACTCCGTATTTTTCTTTCTGGGCCCCGCTTTATGGAATTCGCTCCCACACCTGCTTTGCACTAAATTATCCCTCCCCCGCTTCAAAGTTCTTCTCAAAACCCACCTTTTCTGCCAGGCCTACTATCTCTCCTTTTCCACCGATGGCCCCGCATCCCCCAGTCATGCCCCCCACCTTTCATAATCTCCTATCCTCATAATTCCAGCCACTCCCCTGCCCTCCCCTTTTACTGTCCTTTGTCACCATGTTCTCCACTCTAGGTCTGTCTCTGTCCTCTGTCTTACTCTGTTTTATCTATCCCTGTCCTGTCTATCGATGGTGTTCCTTTCCGTCTTTATTTTTCAGTGGCCACTATTTATTTGTATTGTACACCGCCCTGATGCTCTGGCTTGGGCAGTATATCAAATTTTGCTAATAAAGATAAAGACATAGGTCTTATTCTCTTCTATAGTTCAAAAAAATCTTGAGTCTACACAAATAAAATCCCCTGCATTGTGCTGCATAGACTAAAGCTCTCTAAAGCGGAGGGCGAGGGGCGGGGAGTTAATTATCCTCATTTCCATAACTATCACTACAGCTTTTTTTCTACCCCTGGGAAGTTTATGGCCTAAGTGGTGGACACTGGGGCAGAGCGCGGTGCATCCCTTGTCATTGGCGTGTGTCTCTGGAGCCATTTTAGCTTTGCTGGCCTGCACCAACATGATTCTAGCACCCAATTGTCAGGCATTTTCTGCTCTGGATAAAGAGGTTCAGATCTGTGCTGCTCTAAAATAGGGTACAGCCCGATTATTCGCATTAATAACAATTCAGTTTATTGGGCTGACTAGGCTCAAAAACGGGATTACTCGACTGTAACATGTTATAAGTCAATCTCAGCTTTTGACATTTTAAGAGCTGCACTCCCAAAACGGTTTAGCTTTTTCTCAATGTTTTAAATGGCACTGCTGTCTCACTGCATTCAATCCCATATGATGGAGAAAAGTGAGTTGGATGATGAAGCTGATGTGATGCATATATGTAAGAGTTCAATGGTTTCTGGACATGTATCTGCCCAGATATACAAGGTGTTAACTGCAGCTGGCAAGGGGGTTATGTTTCGGATTGTATAAGATCTGGGAACAGGAGTTTGGACACCCTTGCTTGGAGCAAGGTTGTATGATGCTCAAGGTCAACCTCTGTTGCCCAATCTATGAGCTTTCTGGCCCATTGGGCCCTTTGGACACCTAACAAACTACATAAAGTTAATATTAAGCATTCAAGTTCCTCTTGGTTTTGCACTGCTGCTCCTGATATGCTAGATCATGTTTTGTATTATTGTGCCAAAATTCACCCATTTTGGCGCTCACTGTGGGATGTTATTGGAAAATCTGTCAATGTGCAAACTCCTTTATCTTATTGTAGAACGTTATGGTTTTTGGATGCTCTGGATAAAATGGAGCAGATGCTTTTGAATCATCTGCTGCTATCTGTAGTTTGTCAGAACATTCTGTTTTCATGGAAGGATTGTTCCTCATTGAATGGTACTTTTTGGTAGCATTTGGTTATGTGCCATACTAAAATTTAAGTCCATTGCCAAAGAGAAAACTGTGAGTAATCTTGAGAATCTGAAACTCTGGCTGCTAGTGTGAAAGTATACTGACTCTCTGTGATTTTATCTAGGATAGTTGAATGTAGGCCTGTGGAATCATTGTATACTTGCATGTTTGGTTGGTTTCATTGTATAATGATACCGTCCAAGGGGGAAAAAAAAGCTGCCAACTGAGTGGAGACTGATTGTTCAAGCCCAGCGATGGTCTCCCAAAGTGAGTCTAGAGTCACAACGCTTGGTTCATTTTTTAAGAAAAGAAGCCAAAGTGGAACTTGAGTCCTTATGGTTTAGGCACTTGATATACTGCCCTTTACTGTGTATCAGAGCGGTTTACAGATATATGCTAATAAGCACTTTGTATTCCCTCGTCCCCAAAGAGCTCACAATTTTACCATCTATCATTTGTGAAGAAAATGTCCCACCAGCTTCCTAATCTCCTGGGTCATCACATTCTTGACATTACTTCTGGTGCTGCTCCTACTCTCCAAAAAACCTCAAAATCCCAGGTGCTACATCTCCATGGTATGCATCAGGACCACTTGCAATTTCCCCTCCTGCAGGAGGGGGCGTGTTATCAACCTACAACCAAAAGTTGACTGATCCTCCACTACTGCTGGGTCAATGGGATGTGCATCCCATGGTAGCCTCCCATGAGCACTCCTCAAGTTCCACACCAGTAGTGCTTCACACAAAAAAGTGGTCTATTACCCCATAAAGAATTAGAGCTGGCAACTCTACAGGATAAACATGAGTCTTGCTTTTCTGCTTAATTGTGCTCACGCTGGTAAGTAAGCAGGGTAGAGAGAAACAAACAGTAGTATGCCACGATCTTGATCCTCCTCAGATGGGTATATTTTCTGGAAAAACATTTCTTACTTGCATCTGTAACTCAAAAAACAGCTTTCATTTTACTTTCCTGCAAAAGTTAACACCATTTCCATTTTCTTCTCCAGTATGATGCAAGGCACTCTTCACTCTCTCCCTATTAGTAACATCTTCATCACATGAACATTTTGGCCCATTACATGCTATCACCACTTTCTTATGCATTCATTCACCCACTAAGTCTTCCTGAGTAATCTACTGAGTTCCGTTTTTTACCCATAATCCCAATTGTAGGATTCAAAACCTCCTAGGAAATGATTCAGTCGGTGGTGGGAATCAGCCGGATCATACCAGTTCACGTGAACTGGTTCCTAGCGTTTCTGGCGTTCGCCAAACTGGTTCCAACAGGCCATGTCACTGCCGCATCTGCACTGGTGGGATTCAAAACACCCGATAGTATTTTGATGGCATCAGGGGTTTCTCCCAATGCCATGATCCCCCCAGTGCTATCAAAATACTGTCGGGTGTTTTGAATTCCACCAGTGCAGATGCGACAGTGGCATGGCCTGTTGGGATCAGTTCAGTGAATACGGGAAATGCTAGAAACTGGTTCGTGTGAATGGGTGTGACCCAGCTGAATCCCACCACTGCATAATCCCCTTGAATTGAAGCTTTATAATATAGTAACATAGTAAATGACAGCCGCTAAAGACCAGTATGGTCCATCTAGTCTACCCACTAAGGTGGCCAGAGTAGTTGTAACAGCAGCTCCGTGCAGGTCACCTCCCCCTCTATTAAAAGATATTAAAGTTTGCTTTCATTTTATCCTCTTGCTATAAAACAATCCATTGTGTCTGTCACATGCCATTTTGAATTCCGTCACTGTATTACCCCCACCATCTCCATCTGGAGGGCGTTCCATGCATCCATCACCCTTTCAGTGAAAAAGTATTTCCTGGTGTTGCTTTTAAGTTTACCGCCTTGCAACTTCATTGTCTGCCCTCTAGTTTTACAGCTTCCTCTTTATTGAAAAAGTTTGTTTGTTCATTGATACCCTTTAAGTATTTAAAAGTCTGTATCATATCTCCCTTGTTCCTCCTCTCTTCTAGGGTATACATATTTAGGTCTTCAAGACTCTTCTCATACATCTTCTGGTGCAGGCTCCGAATCATTTTGGTCGCTTTTACCATTTTACAGTACATTTACTTCAATTCAAGGGTAGAGCAGAGACATTGATAATAAAATTTTACAAAAAAACCTGTATCAGACATTGATGAAAACATGACTTGTATTCTCTGTTTGAAGAGTATAACTTGGATCAAGGTATTCTATTGTTCATTCTCAGCTTACATAGAAAAAAATGGCAGTGGGTGATAGGCAGGCCATCATGCCACTTGGGACCACTCTTTTTCCTGTGCAGAGAGTTTCTGAGCAGTGAGTCATTTTTACCACTGGTTATATTCTGAAATTAGGAAAAAAATATGTCTTTTGTACTCTCTAATAGAACGTTACTTCACAAAATGTTGTTAGCCACGATCCCCTGTGAACTGGAGCAGTATGATGGTAGGTGCAGAAGCACAGTTCCATCTATCGGGGACAAAACTTTAGGAGAGAAATCTGTGCTGCACTCTCATGAAATCATCATTTGGACCATTTTCAGACAATACAGTGCACGACAAGCTACCCTACTCTTCAGACCTAATTTAATAGTATTCCTGAATAAGAGTCTTACGTTTTCTGGTGTAACAATAAGTAATCTTGTCTCTAGTTATTTCTAAACGTAGGCAAAATGATATATTTCAGAAATATCTATGACAGCTTTTGCTACCTCTAATTTCCCTTGAACTGGAGCAAAACCATGAAAAGCACTAAATGACAAAATATGCTGCTTCAGCTGGGAGTAGCAGAGCTATGGGGCTTGATACCAAAGCGCGCAAACCCTTAGGGTCTGATTCCGAGATGTGGATTGCAGGACTGCACTTCCTGGTGGGACGTGAAGCCCTGCAAGCCGTCAGGACCCTATTCCCCCTCCTCCTCTCCCTGCACATCCTGAGCAGTAGGATGGGGAGAGCCAGCGGGGGGTGGGAGGAGGTAGGGCCAGAGCGGAGCAGGGCCAGGGTGGAGCGGGGGGCAGGCCAGCCCGGCAGGACATACAGGGCTGATTAAGGTCACGGCCCTGTACGTCCTGCAGGGTCCATGGGGACCTGCCGCTTATTCCACCTGGGAGATGCGATAAGCAGCACTAATCTGACAATTGTGGCCAGGGATCCCTCTTCGGGGCTGGGGCCGGGTGCAGGGGATTCCTGCCGCCCTATCCAGGCCTTGGCCGGCCAGCCTTGGGCCAGGCAGCAGAGAAGAGGGGAGCCTAATCGGTGGGAGTAGGGGCGCCTGCGGGGAGGATGCCCCCGCAGGCGGCAGGAGCTTGCCAGGCTGTCCATGGGCCCGATTCTATGTACTGCAGGAACGTTTTGTTCCTGTGGTCCAGATTTGGGTCCTAATAGGCCTGTCTTCCTCGGGGACTTTTGGATGGCCCGGACCTCCCCCTCTCTAAATTGGGCTCCATGTGTGGGGTTTAGCACGTGGTACATGCACCATGCTAACTGGATAGCTCATTATTGGGCAGGTTGGGGTAGAATGTGGGCATTGATGGTGCACCGTGGTTAGCACAGGTGTTATGTGTGCGCATTAACAGCAAATGTTGCCCTTAGTGTGGGTGCACTTAATGCTCCCTCAGTGGATGGGATTAAGTGCACCTGCATGCTGGTTTCCATGCTGCTGCATGTTAGCAATGTGCCTGTGGCAGAGGGACAGATACACATGCCCTCTGAAGTTGGCATGGGCCTCCACACTCAATTTGTGACTCAATCATGCGCTGCTTGCATGCATGTTCTTTAGTAAACATATCCTTCAATTTAAAAAAAAAGAGATGTTTGAATCTTTCATGATGCCTAATTTCCTTCTTTGTGACAGAAATGTACCCATAGCTATTGCTAACCAGGACTGGCCCGTCCACTAGACGGGCTAGGCAGCTGCCTAGGGCAGCAGACTTCTGTGGGCAGCAGGCCTTGTGCTTTGGCCTCTGCTGGCGAGCCGCTCGTCACCGGAATCAGTGGCAGAGGTGGGGGAGGGGGGAGGGTACAGCCAGGGCTTCTGCCTAGCTTGGCAGAAACCTTGTGCCGGCCCCGTTTCTAACCAATGCTTTCTAAATGCTCAGTGATCTCATAATGTGCTCTGATTATCCTGAGATTTCTATTGAACTAGTCTGCCTGTTTCTCTATAGGAAGCAGGAATTCTAAGTGTCAAAGATAGCAAGGGCAGATGAAAAATGTGAGCAATAGTCAATGGTGCTCTGCTACCAGTAGCATACATCTGAGTTGCATTGGATAAACAGGGGTCATGCAGGAGATGTGGAGAAAGAGAGATCTGATGATTTTATAAGGTCAGTTTACATAGTAATAGAGCAAATATTACAGATAAAGACCAACTGGCCTATTCAGTTTGCCCAGCTGTCTTAGTTGCCTTTTTCCAGACGGTTTGCTTATCCCAATTTGCCCACATTTTAACTCACTAATGATCCAAGAGGGAAACCTTTGGGATCCTCACCCTTTCTCATGTATTTCAAGAACCTCTTTCTCTGTACTTTGATTTACAGTCACTTCACATTTATTTATGCTGTTTCCCATCACCTTTCACTTCTGCTGTAAGCAAAAGAACTTATTTATGATTTTTTGGTCTTTTTCCCACTCCTACTCTTCATAAATCTCACCTTCTCCCTTTATTTGGCCTAGTCCCCTTTTAGTTTTCACTTTTCCCTCATATACGGTATCTAAAGAAGGATTTTTGTTTTCCTTTTATGTTTCAATGTTTCAATTTTATTCGATATACCAGATATTGTAATAGTATCTATACAATTTACGATTTGCAATTTAAAAGGGGTTTCAACATATAAAGATATAAGACGGTAGACTAAGGTAGAGAAGGAATGAACACTAGGTAATGTACGTACATTTCTCAAAAGAAAAGAAGAGATCACAATAGGCAAAATGATGACCATAAAAAATCTCTTCACCCTGCACCCCAGGAATAAAAGTCTATATCTTACTGGAAATGCTAGGCTGTAATAGTATGTCTGAGGTGCCAGACCAAGACAAACCACCCATCTGGGCAGCAGCAGAATGGGACAGTGCTGGCGGCGGAGGATCGCATTTCTGTGACAATGGCAACAACACTAAACTTAAACTGCGTGGAGGAAAGGCCTGGCAATCTACCTCTGTATCTTGCCATGAAAACCCAGTGGATAGTTACAACAAAATAAAATGCACAATAGTGCTGGAAGATGAGGCCTCCAGGTCTTAAGGCACTCAACTAGCTACTGCGGAGGAGCTGAAGACTTTTCAGAGTAAAGCCAGAATTTATAATGTGGTTGTATCAAAGCCCTCGGGACATCTGACTGCTGATGTAGCTGTGTATGAAATGAGAGTCAGAAGCTGTAAAGATGTCTTACGTATTGGGACATGGAACATACGAAGCATGAACAAAGAGAAGTTTGAGGTGGTCAAGAATGAAATGGAACGTGTACAACTTGATCTGCTGGGTGTCAGCGAACTGAAACAGACTGGCATCGGGTACTTTGCATCAGATGATCACATGGTCTACTATGCTGGCAATGAAAGACAAAGAAGAAATGGTGTTGCATTTATAGTTAAGAAGAAACTTGCAAGAACTGTAATGGAATACAATGCAATGTGCGAACGCTTAATTTCTATTAGTCTACGAGGAATGCCTATTAACACAACTATAATTCAAGTATATGCCCCAACAACAGCTGCAGAAGAGGATAAAATTGATGAGTTCTATGAACAAGTACAAGCTGAATTGACAGAACGTGCAAACAGGATATCCTAATAGTCATGGGTGACTGGAATGCAAATGTTGGCAACAAAAAAGAAGGCAAAGTGGTTGGAAAATATGGACTTGGCAACAGAAATGAAGCTGGAGAAAGACTGATAGAATTCTGCAAGACCAACGATCTATTCATCTCAAACACCTTCTTCCAACAACACAAGCAGCAACTGTCCACATGGACTTCATCAAATGGATTGTACAAAAATCTAATTGACTACGTCTGTGGAAGTCAACGATGAAAAGGCTCTATAACTTCAACAAAGACAAAACCTGAATCTGACTTTGGTACAGATCATCAAACTCAAGCTAAAGTTGAAAAAGAGAAAGCCATTCATGAATGTAGCAAAATATGATCTTGAGAATATATCACTAGAATTTAAAGACTGCCTGCAAAATCGATTTGCTGCTTTAGATTCAAATGACAGAGCTCCAGAAGAGTTATGGAATGATATCAAGAAGGCTGTGTTGGAAGAAAGCGAGAAGTCTCTCCTAAAGGTGAAAAAGAAAAAAAGGCCAAAATGGATGGCGGAAGAAACTCTGAAAATTGCCCAGAAACGCAGAGAAGCTAAAGCCAAAGGAGAAAAAGAGGCAATCACAGAATTCTACAGAGATTTCCAACATGCAGCAAAACAGGACAAGGAAAGGTACTACAATGACACATGCAAGGAAATAGAAGCAGAAACTATTAGAGGAAGAGCAAGATTGCCTTTCCTAAAGCTATGATAGTTAAAGAAAAAAATCCAGCCTTGAATTGGAATGTTACAAGATTCTCAAGGTTATATGTTGCATGATGCTGAGAAGATCAAGAAAAGGTGGAAAGAATATACAGACTTTTTATATGATAAAGATCAAGTGGACCAACAGCTGTTTCAACGTGTACCTTATGATCTGGAACCATTGGTGATGAAAGAAGAAGTCAAAGCAGCATTGAAAGCCTTATTAAAAGAAAAAAGCACCAGGTATTGATGGCATTCCCATAGATGTATTACAGCAATGTGATTTTTTATTTATTTATTTAACAGTATTTCTAAACCGCCTTATCATAATAATCAAGGTGGTATCACAGCAAACAATCTGGTAGTGTGAGTGTGTTATACATGCAGTGAGGGTGAGGATTTTGTTTAGTGTGTGTTGTATTGTGTGCTGGATTGGTTTGAGCTATGTACAATGTGGGCTATATACAGTGATGCAGCTGTTACCATACTTACAAGGCTCTGCCAAGAAATTTGGAAGACAACATCATGGCCAACTGACAGGAGAAGATCTGTGTTTATACCAATACTAAAGAAAGGTGATACAACTGACTGTGGAAATTATCGCACAATCACTCTGATCCCACATGCCATCAAGATTCTACTGAAGATTATTCAACAGAGACTACAACTATACCTGGAACAAGAACTACCTGAAGTGCAAGCAGGGTACAGGAAAAGGCAAGGAACGAGAGACATCATTGTGGATGTAAGATGGATCCTTGAAAAGACTAAAGAATACCAAAAGGATATTTGTGCCGTATCGACTACAGCAAGACTTTTGACTGTGTAAACCATGAGAAACTCTGGGCCACATTAAGAAGCATCGGTATACCAGAAAACCTGACCGTTCTCTTGCACAACCTGTACATTGATCAAGAAGCAACAGTTCGAACGGAACAAGGAGAAACAGAATGGTTTAAAATAAGCAAAGGTGTAAGACAAGGCTGCATACTTTCCCCCTACCTGTTTAATTTATATGCAGAACAAATCATCAGAGAAGCAGGATTGTATGAAGACAACAGAGGTGTGAAGATTGGTGGAAGACTTATCAACAACCTTCGCTATACTGATGATACCACATTACTGGCTGAAAGTGTAGATGATCTGAAACAATTGCTTCTCACATTCAAGGAACATAGTCTTAAAATGGGCCTACACCTTAATGAAAAGAAGACTAAGATAATGACAACTGGCAAAATCAATAAGTTCATCGTTGAAGGAGAAGAAATTGAAATCGTGGACAACTTTAACCTACTTGGATCAACTATTAATAAAGAAGCAACAAGCTGTCAAGAAATCTGACAACACATTGCCCTTGGCAGAATGGCTATGAAAGACCTAGACAAGATTCTCAAGAGCAGAGATGTCTCTCTCCATACAAAGATTCAACTCGTTCAAGCCATGGTATTTTCATTAACATCATATGGATGCAAAAGCTTCACAGTAAAAAAGATAGACAGGAAGAAAATTGATGCCTTTGAATTATGGTGCTGGCGGCAAATACTGTTTATAATATGGACTGTCCAAAGAATAAACCAGTCAGTATTAGAGGAGATCAAACCTAAGCTTTCTTTAGAAGCTCAAATGACAAGACTTTGACTTTCATGCTTTGGACACATCATGCGAAGAGAGAGATCATTAGAGAAAGACATCATGCCTGGCAACATAGAAGGTCAACGCAAAAATGGAAGGCCAGCAATGAGATGAATCGATACAATAACAGCAGCTACAGGAACCAGTCTGTCAACAATGAGCCGCCTGACTGAAGACCAAACACAATTTAGGACAACTAGCCAGAGGGTCACCATGAGTCGGCACTTAACAACAACAACAAATCTGGGATAGGAGGATTGCAATCTTAATCCTGAAGGCAGTCTATTCCACAGTGACGGGGCAACTATCCTAAAGAATGTGCGTTTGGTTATGTCCAAATATCTTCTTATAAACTGGGATTTCCAGACTTTGTTGTACGAATCAATGGACTTGTGAAGAAACGTCAGCCCAAAATACCAGCAAGCTAGAATAAAAAGTCTGATGGGTAAGCATCAAGATGGATAGTCACTGCTCTGCTTTCTGTAGTGGGGTGACATGACCTATCTTACCTACTTCTGGTAAGCAAGTTTACTGCCGCATTTTGGACTGTTTGCATTTGCCAGATAAAAGTTGATTTCAAGCCTTGATAAAGTACATTGCAGTAGTTCAGGTGGTTTAGTATTAATCATGAATGAGAATGCATAGTGTCTTTGTATTCAAAATAGTGCAAGCGGAATGTATCAGTCAGAAAGCATAGTAAGTTCTCCTCACCATGGCAGAGATCTGTGTTTCAAAAACCAGTTGATAGTCCAATATTACTCCCAGGACCTTAACTGAATCCTTCATTTGAATAGACACACCCTTCATATTGAGTGCATCTGTGAGAGGTGACAAGCTATTTCTGGAAAAAATGATAGCCTCCATTTTACCCAGATTCACTTTTAGTTTGTTCTAGTCAGCAATTGTCCCCAGATTGAGTGTGTCTAAAGTTTGTATGTTGTGGGGGGGGGGGGGCAATAGCTGAATGCTGTCTGCATATATAAATGCCTTGACCTCTAGTGTTTGCAATAAAAGTTCCAAGTGGGGGCTAAGAAGATGTTGAACAAAATCGAGCTGAGTATTCAATCCTGGGAAATGCCACAGAAAAGACAATAAGAAGTCGAAAAAGAATTGTCATTGGAGTTGAAGGCCCTATGTCCCAAATATTACCAGAACCAACTAAACCCAGTTACACAGAGCCCAAGTTCAGAAAGTCTCTGTAGTAATATGGTATGATTCAATAAGTTAAAGGCCAAAATTTGATTAAACAAAATCAACTAAACCAGTCAAGGTTCTTCCTGTACTATGAGGAGGACAAAATCCTGATTGCCTGGGGTACAGTGCATTGGTTTTATCTAAGAAATCTATTATTTGAAAAAATACAACTTTCTCAATCACTTTAGACAAGACATTGCATAAAATTGAATCTGCATTGAAATAATGAGCAGGAATAGTGTTAGCGTGTAATTATGCGGTAATGCCTTTTCATAAATCTAGCCAATACTTTGTTTCTTGAAAGTTTCTTATTCAGATGCTGAACAAACTGGCAGGGGTTCCAAGACAACCATATAGCAGCTTGTGATCCTTTCCTTTTTTTCCTTTGTGGTCATTCAGATCTCTGAAGAGCGGGGTTGTACGTCTGGCTTGGATGCATGACCTGCGCAGAGGCTCGGGATGCTATTCCGGTCCCAGCGCTCCCCACACATACAGAGCGTTTGTTTGGGTAGTGCTGGAAGGACATGGGAGGGAATGGGATGGAGGTAGACTAGGGGTGGAGCAGGAGTGGGCCAATGCACCCGGACGTACAGAGGCCATTCAGGTTGGACCACTGTACGTCCCATGATGTAGTGATGGATACAATGCTTACTCAACCTTGAAGGTGGAATAAGCCCTGGGGGTCCCCACTGTACGGAACCGCAAAGCATGTTACTGGCTGAGCTGTGCCCCTGCAGCCATGATGCGGCACATGGGGGCCTTCGGTACTGACAGGGTAGTGGTCTGCAGGGGAGGATGATGGCATTCCGAGCTGTCAGATAGACTGCTTGTTGCCATGGCGCCAGAACGCCATGGCTCCCACATCCCAGCCATGCCGTTCTGGCATCTGGATGGGCATCTACACGTACACCAATCTCATTGGCATACTGAAAGTGCCTGGACATCTGATTCTGCCGTCGCGGGTACATCTGGGCCCTATGGCGGCAGAATCGGGTGCATTTCCCACACATCCAGTTTTTGCATGGCCAATGCGGCCGGATGTACGGGATCCAGAATCAGCCTCCACAAATACAGTTTCTAAATAATAATCTTGCCACAAGTTATATCTCCTGAAACCAGACATAAATAACCACCCGACTCCCACCCACTCCATGGATAATCTTAGCTTTATAGGCTCTTAAACCTATTAAAGGGAAGGAAGTGCCCAAATTCACTTTCAGATGTAGCTGGTTATCCTCATCAGGAATAGATTAATTAAGGACCTGAGATTAATTAATCTTGAGGGGCTCTATTTTCATTTGGGTAGTGCTATGTGCCATGTCAGTTCATAGCCCGCCCACCATCTGTCTAACCCGGATTTCCAATGCCGGGGTCATATACAGCCATGGCATTGAAAATCTGGTTTGTGCCACACAACTTCAAAGCCACAGGAGCAAGCTGGGTAGGTGCCTTTCGAAAATCCCAGATAAGGCATTTACATGGGTAACTAGGGCAGTTACCCATGTAAATGCCTTCAAAGATGCCTCACGAGGTGAACAAAGCCCATTAAACATATTAGGTATAGTTGTATTAGTATAAGTATCCCCAGCAAACAAGTAAGTAAGCAACTTAAATACATAAACAAAACCTTAAAACTAAGATGCAGAAAGTAGTCCAGCAGCGAGACGGGGGTTTTCCAGTCTTTTGCATTGAGTGTCGCATATATTATTTTTTTTCCCAGTTGGTGAGAGGTCTTATGTGTGCACTAGGTGCAAAGAGCTCTTTGCTCTCAGGGAACGAGTCCAATCTCTGAAAGCTAGAGTAGTAGACTTGGAGGACATAAGGAAGACAGAGAGGTATCTAGAAGAGACCTACAGAGACGTAGTACTGAAGTCTCACCTCCAGTCTGGCAGCCTCCTTGTTGCCATGGAGGAGAGAGGTCATGTGACAGGAAGTGATCTAAAACCCTCTCGGAACAAGGAGGTTTCTTCAGGGCCATGTGCCCATGAGGGAAGTGTTAGGACAGCCGTTATAGTTGGTGATTTGATCATTAGGCATGTAGATAGCTGGGTGACCAGTGGATGTGAGGAATGCCTGGTAACATGCCTACCTGGTGTGAAGGTAGCAGACCTCACACACCACCTAGACAAGCTCTTAGATACTGCTGGGGCGGAGCCTGCCCTCTTGGTACATGTTGGTACCAATGACATAGGAAAGTGTGGAAGGGAGGTTCTGCAGAACAAATTTAGGCTTTTAGGTAGGAAGTTGAAATCTAGAATTTCCAGTGTAGCATTCTCTGAAATGCTTCTTTATCTTTATTGAGGATTTAATATACCGCTCTTACCATAGGCAATAGAGTGGTTTACAAACAAATTATGAGTCTGCTGGGAAATAGAAAGGAATGCCAAATAAAATAGACAGGAAAGTAAGAGCAGAGACAGATAGGGAAATTTAGGGAACCAAGGTGGAGGAGAGACAGCAAGTATCAACGAGGGGGCAGAGAGAGGGGAGAAGTGGGAGGAGGGAGGTCATTGGCATTACAGAATAGGTGGGTTTTGAGCCTTGTTTTAAATGTTTTGTGGGCAGGTTCTAGGCGGAGGGCAAGGGGGAGCAAATTCCAGAGCCGGGGACTCAGAAAGAAAAAGGCAGAAGAGCCTATTGATTCAAGATGAGCCAGGGATGGGGAGGGGTGATATAAGCAGTTAGCATGGATGGACCTAAGGAGACGATGAGGAGTGTGGAGGTGAATCAGGTCTGCTAAATAAAGTGGGGAACCAGAGTGAATAGACTTGTGAATGAAAAGGAGTATTTTGTATTGAATTCTGTATGGGACTGGTAGCCAATGGAGATGAGTCAAAATGGGGGTGATATGGTCAAAACGTGTGGCATTGGTCAAAATATGGGCAGCGGTGTGATGAACAAGTTGTAATCTTCGTAATTGGGATTGGGGAAGGCCAGCAAGGGAGGCATTGCAATAACGTGATACTACTAATGACAAGAGGAGGGTGGTCATGGACGGAACTGAGAGGAAAGGACGGACCGCACGAAGCTGTCTTAAAGTGAGAAAGGACTGTCTCACCACTGAGGAGATGTGCTCTTTAAAGGACAGAGAAGAATCCAAGGTAACCCCAAGATAGCGCAGAGATGGAACAACTGGGATAGGAGCAGAAGAGAGGAGGGGAACAAGTAAACCAGATGGTGAAGGTTTTAGAAAGATTGACATGTAGAAAATTAGAAACTAAGTCTTCCAAGTGCAGGACCCAAAAGATAGGCAGCGCTCTGGAGTCTCAATGCATAGATGAGATGATGATGCAAGGAAGAGGGTTTTGGATTTGTTAGGTACTGGCAACATTCTGGGGAAAGGAGGGGGCTTTTCCAAAGGGATGGGCTCCACCTTAACCGGGATGGAACCAGGCTGCTGGCATTAACCTTTAAAAAGGAGATAGAGCAGCTTTTAAGCTAAATAATAGAAGTAAACCGACAATCGCCCAAGACCGCATGGTTCCAAATGATGTATCCTTGAAAGATACTAGCAAAAGATTGAAGCTAGGGCATATCGAGATTAGATATGATTGGTATCTCAGAGACCTGGTGGAAGGAGGACAACCAGTGGGACATTGTGATACCAGGGTTCAAATTAAATCGCAATAAGAGTAGATCAAATTGGTGAAGGGGTTGCACTCTATGTGAGAAATGGCATTGAGTCACACAGGATTAAAGTTTTGCAGGAAACAAAATTCATTGTAGAATCTCTTTAGAAAGAAATCCCATATAAAAAGGGGAAGGTTATGGCAGTGGGGGTACTACTGACCGCCTGGCCAGAATGAACAAATGCATGATGAAATGCTCAAAGAAATCAGAAAAGCCAACAAAAGTTACAATACAGTAATAATAATGGATGATTTCAATTATCAGCTGGGTTAGTGTCACAACAGGATATGCTAGAGAGATAAAGTTTGTAGATGAAATAATTGACTGCTGTTTGGAGCAGATGGTTCATAAACCGACAAGTACATTTGTAGCAAAAAAACTGTGATAGAGTCAGTTGGAGCATTAAATGATAGAGGGGTAAAAGGGGCACTAAAAGAGGACAAGGCCATAGCGGACAGACTGAATGAATTCTTTGCTTTGGTCTTTACTGAAGAAGATGTAGGGAAGTTACCCATGACTGAAATGGTATTTAAAGGTGATGCAATGAAAAAAATTAAGCAACAATAAACATAAACATAAATATAAATATAATTGAAAGAAATATTGATGAATCTGGAAGATGTATTACTGTGGTAGGCTATGGCCTAGCATGGCCTGCTATTATGAAAGGCCTGTAAGTTAGGCCTGGATCCTAACTCCCATTATAACTAGAAAAGAACCAAAAATCTGTGAGAAATGAGAAAACTGTTTTAAAGTGCTTAATAAGACGTTTTTATGAATTCATGAGTCTTTCATTATTCTCTTGTGTGTGAAAGAAAAGAAATGTTTCAATACATACATTCCTGGAGCTAGGGATAACTTTGCAGTAGAGAAGTAACAAAATCAAGAACTGCACCATTGTTAGAACAATCCTAAGGGAGGGGGCTGGTTGCTAGGCCCCGGAGGGATTTCTAATTGGACAGGTGCAGGGAGCGTAGAACCAATGAGAAGTTTGTATGTATCGAGTTAGAACCAATAGAAAGTTCTCATGTATCAAACTGAAAAAGAGGTATAAATGGTTATGTCTCTGTAAAAATGTTTGCTCAGTTCCTTTTGAAGCTTTGACTGACTGGGCCTGTGCACAATAAACTGGCTTGGACCCTGTCAATTGACTCCTGGATTTATTCATTGACTACACTTTGCTACAACATATTCTTGGTGCATTGGGCCGGGAAGTGCGAGTAATAAATGGTATTCAAGTGAGTAATCTACGAAATTCGCCTCGAGGTTTGGTCCGGTTGGAACCATGTCTGTCCGACCGCAGGGGAACTTCTCAGGCGCCGCCGATCCCTTTGTATCGGAGAGGGTTCCGCCTGCCTCGGCGGGCCATCGGGTCCAGTTGGCCAACACCTCCGACCCGGGGGAGTCCGGGGTCCAACCCACGAACTGGTTTGGTATCAGGAACTGGATCCGGTGAGTAGATATTTTCTTGTTTAAAAGTCAGTGCAGCCTGGGGAAAAAGTCTTGCATGAGTATGCGCAAGACTGATTTGGTATATTTGGTATAGATTAACTGGGAAAAATCTCGCATGAGTGTGTGCGAGACAAGGGAGTCTGATCACCTCCCATAAGGGCGGTCCTAGTAAGCTCCGCGTAAGTGAAAGCGGAAGTCGAAGCCATCGACCCTTCTTGTTTGAAATAGTCAGTTAGTCAGAAAAACCTTGGCACTTGAAAAATGATTTCTTGTTAAAATATGATTGCTTGTGTGAGTGAGAGGTCTTGAAATACAGGCCAAGTGAGAGCGGACTTCTGAGTAGCGCAGTTCCTGGCCAGGCGACTGCGCCCAGGTCGTGAAAAGGAGGAAGCGTTTGGTGTTCGTCTGTTCTTACTGTTTGTTGTTTGTCTCTGATTTTTGTTATCTGTTGAAACCATGAGTTTCCCTTCTGGTATGATGTAAGATTATTCTGTTGGGTAATTTGTGACAGTTTACCGATTAAGAAATAGTAGTAAGAAAAGAAGAAAGAAGACGCAAACACCTATGCCAGAGTCAATGTAAAATCAAGAAGCTGTTTCACTCATTTCAGTTTTCCTTCAGTACAGCTGAGGCTGGCAAGCGAGAGAGACGGGGCGTGTCTGAAAAAAGGAATGTATAGTAGCTGTTAACCCTGTGAGGGCTTGTTTTCAACATTCTGCAGCTGGGCTAATTTGTGCTTATTTCAGGAAAATTGTACCTGTTTTATTCAATATGTTTTAATAGTGATGTTCCTTCTGCTATGGTCATGTATTATATATCATTTGATAAGAATGTTTAGTCAGGATTGTGGATCCCGATAGTTTTGGGCTTAGCCTTGTCACAAGGTGGACCTAACGGAGCCTGAGAAAATGGAGATCAGCAGGGATGATCAGGGAAGAGATGACAGTGTAAACAGAAAACTGTCAGATGGTTGCTATAGACAACCAGGGCACACGTGGATAAGGGCTGGGAAGACACACCCAGATAGCAAGCAAAGGGAGTTTGCATTGCCTGATAGGAATCAGCTGGGTGGAGGTGGAGCCCAAAGACACAGACATAAAACACGCTCACAAATAGTTAGAGAGGGAGAGGAGGTGAGCCAACGAGGGTCACAGCAAGAGAGACAGCGGGAAGGGCAGCAGACGCTGTGGAAAAAAGTGGCAGGTATGAAAGAGTCGGATGAATATAAAAAGTATGAAAGAGTCAAAGCGTATAATTATGACTCTGGTAAAGATGAGATGGCTAAAAACACAAAGAAGTGTTATAAATGTGGTAAGCTTGGACATATTATGAAAGAATGTAGAGTTAGGACAGCCCTCATAACAGGGACAGAAGAAATAATACCAGAGGGATTCGTACAAATGATCCGGGTAGATGGGATACAGGTCCTAGCGCTACTAGATTCGGGGGCCGATCAGAGTATGGTTTCTCGTGACTTCTGGAAAACCATAGAAAAACATCGGTCGTCTCCCTCAAATCCAGTAGAAGGCCAAGTTCGCATAAGATGCGTACATGGGGAAGCTTCCCATTATCCGCTATATGAAGTGGGCATACAAGGTTTAGGGTCCATCCGTAGAATACTAGTTGCGGTGGTACCTAAATTGCCTTATGCAGTTGTCCTTGGACGAGACTGGATTCCTTTCTGCCAAGAGATGGAGAAAGGTCTCCAAGAGATATTAGTCCCTGCCCCCACACAATCCCCAGCAGTAGCTGAGGAGGAAAAGGTAGAAGCCATAGCAGCCGCTATCCCCAGTCCATTATTTGGGAAACCACCTAAAAAGGGACCCCAGGCTCAGGAGCCACCACCAGCTGGGAAACAAAAATTTATCCTACAGTTTTGTAAGGATACTGACCAGGCTAAAGGTCCAAAAAGAGCCTCGGCAATGGCCGCGGGATACGACCTTTTTAGTGTGGAGAACGCTGTCGTGGAAAAAGGGGGGAAAGCGCTAATAGATACAGGCATCCAGATTAAAGTCCCAGATGGATGCTACGGGCGTATAGCGCCGAGGTCAGGTTTGGCAGTGAAATATTCAATAGATGTGGGTGCCGGGGTTATCGACCCCGATTATCGAGGACCAGTAAAAGTCTTATTATTTAATTTCGGGGACAAAGACTTTAAAGTACGGACGGGTGATCGGATTGCACAGTTAATCTGTGAACGAGTAGGGTTCCCGACTGTTGAGGAAGTACCCTCATTACCATCCACTGAGAGGGGAAAGAGCGGGTTTGGATCTACAGGGGCAAGAGAGGTAAAAAGTTTAACGGCCCTTGGTGAGGAAAGGACCGAAGAGGATCTGGGGCCCCAGGTAGAGGATTGGGCAAAGCAAACTTCCCCTAGGATAGGTTCTGAGCTAACCCCTCAACAACAAAAGGAGTTAATGCGCCTATTGATAAAATTTTCAGACATGTTAACCACTTTACCAGGCGAAACTCATCTCGTGGCACACGAAATAATCACTGTACCAGGACGAGTCATACGACAACGTCCATATAGGATGCCCGAGTCTAGGAAACAGGAAGTTATTACCCAGGTAAAAGAAATGCTGGCCACAGGCATCATAGAGGAATCTCGGAGCCCGTGGTCCAGTCCCATAGTGCTAGTACCGAAACCCAACAGAACCTTAAGGTTTTGTATAGATTTTCGCCAAGTCAACGATATCTCGCAATTTGACGCGTATCCTATGCCTCGCATAGATGACCTTCTGGACCGTTTGGGACAAGCGAAATATCTAACTACGTTAGATCTAAGTAAAGGATACTGGCAGATTCCTTTAACCCAGGATTCAAAGCCCAAAACGGCCTTCTCCACGCCAATTGGGCTATACCAATTCAGGCGGATGCCGTTTGGGTTGCATGGGGCAGCGGCTACGTGCAAGCGTCTTGTAGACCAGGTTTTGAGGCCCCACCATGAGTACGCCCTCGCGTACATGGACGACATAGTGATATACAGCACAACCTGGTCACAACACCTTACAAGGGTGGAAGCAGTCCTTAGGGCACTACGGAGGGCAGGCCTCACACTTAACCCTGAAAAGTGTTTGTTTGCTACAGAGGAGGCCAAATACCTAGGCCATATGGTAGGAAGGGGCCTGGTAAAACCATTGGCTAGCAAAGTGGAAAGCGTTAGAGAATTCCCCAGGCCCATAACAAAGAAGCAAGTGCGGAGCTTCTTAGGACTAGAAGATCGGCGGCAAGAAAAGAGCAAGCCAGCTACAAAAGACCTTGCTGCACACAAAAGAGCTCTTCGGGGGAAGCTGCTTTTTGGCTCCACCCCTCCAGCAGCGTGTCTCAGAGCATCTCTACCCAATCGGGGCACAGCTCTCCATTTAAAAGGAGAAGCCACAGGCACAGGATCCTCTCTTGCTCTGCTTAGCTCCAGGAGGAGCTGAGCCATCTACCCGAGTCGAAGCCTCATCGAAGGGAGCCTGCCCTGCTCCAGAAGATCGGCGGCAAGAAAAGAGCAAGCCAGCTACAAAAGACCTTGCTGCACACAAAAGAGCTCTTCGGGGGAAGCTGCTTTTTGGCTCCACCCCTCCAGCAGCGTGTCTCAGAGCATCTCTACCCAATCGGGGCACAGCTCTCCATTTAAAAGGAGAACGCCACAGGCGCACCCGCGCCTTGCGGGCCCGCGCCTGAGGGCCGCGCAAGAGGGCCCTTTGGCACGGCCCTTAGGCAAAGGCACCCCAATGATCGTCACAGAAACATAACAGAAAAAACGACGCTGAGACTACACCTCCCTCTTGGTACAGCTGAGCTCCCTCGGGGTCGAGCTCGCGTACAATCAAGGAACTGACAATCCACCAACTCACAGTGGAAACGCAGAATACCAACTCTGAAGACGCCGAACTGCCTAAAGAGCTGAAACTCTGGGGCACGTAAGTCACACTCATTTGAGTGATTTTTAAACTATCAACACTGCTTCATTACTTATATGAATTAACTGCACTCCTAACAATAATTGAATGTATAGTTCTGTTTAAATCATCTGATTGCAGCAGCACCACTCTCTACAGCTAGGATTATCCTCCTGCCTCTCATAAAAATACTAATTAAAGGGTAGAAATTCATGTTTGGGACTAGAATCCAAGATCAGTGTTGGGCACTCTAGTGACTAGTTCCCTCTGGATACTGTTGTTAGCTTCCAGCGTTTACAGGCCATATTGGTATTACCATGTTTGTCCAGATCGATACTGTAAACCCAGGGATATGCCAGTGTTGTTAACTACCATCGTTTATAGGCCATATTTGGTATTACCATGTTTGTCCAGATTGATACCTTAAACCCAGAGATATGCCAGTGCTGATGCTATGTTAGAGCAATGTCATCTTTAGCTAGATAAGAACATAGGGACTTGGGATGTACCATAGTGGGTCAGACCAAGAGTTCATCAACAGATCCGGCTCCACCTCCACGGGACAGGCTCCCTCCACGGGACAGGCTCCCGCACCGCGACAGACCCAGCTCCACATCCACGGGACAGGCCCCCGCACCAAGGCGACCAACACAGATCCAGCTCCACACACACGGGACAGGCTCCCTCCACGGGACAGGCTCCCGCACCAAGGCGTCCGCCACAGATCCAGCTCCACATCCACGGGACAGGCTCCCTCCATGGGACAGGCTCCCGCACCGCATCAGATCCAGCTCCACATCCAAGGGACAGGCTCCCTCCACGGGACAGGCTCCCGCACCGCAACAGATACAGCTTCACATCCAAGGGACAGGCTCCCTCCACGGGACAGGCTCCCGCACCGCAACAGATACAACTTCACATCCCCAGGACAAGCCCCTGCAACAAGTACAGCTCTCCTCAAAAAAGCAAACAACAGACGAAAACCTAAGGACACAGGCGTCGCCCTATCAGAACATCACAAGCTATCAACATGCACACCACATACTTCCTCCCACTATACCTACTAGTCACACAACTCCTCCCACCAACTACACACCCCCACTACCCCCAAACAAACACACCATGGTACCCACCAACTGCACTGCCATATCTCGGTCCACAACACACACACAAAGAGACACTCGCAACCTCCCAAACAAAGAGACAAAACAGACACAAATCAAACCCCAACACCGGCCCTAAGGAAGCACACGTCGCAACAACCTCTTCCACAAAGAAAACATCAATTGAGCTCATAAACGCCAGATCCATCTGCAACAAGATACACACTCTGGTAGACCACATTGAAGAGCGACAGCCAGACATAATATGCATCACAGAGACATGGCTCAACCCTACCGACAGTGTACTACTCAACCAACTAGTACCGAACAACTACTCAGCATACAACTGCCCACGCATCCACAAGCATGGAGGAGGAGTCCTAATAATAGCAAAAACAGAACTCAAGTTCAAGACACTGAATCTCACAGATACAAAGCAGTGTAACACAATTAGCATCAAGAACAAGAATATTGCAATCTGCCTAACCTACAGAGCACCCCGTGCTCCACCCGACGAACTAGCCTTCATACTCGAAGAAGCCTGTGCCATAACGTCAAACAACGAACCAGCACTACTAATCGGAGACTTCAACCTCAAGTCCGCCAATACAAAAGATGCAGAGGCCTTCCTTCAAGCAATGTCATCACTTCAATTCACACAGATAGTCAATGCACCAACACACAGACTAGGATCATCCCCAGACCTCATCTTCGCATCAAACTACCTAACTTCAAGAGACCTAATCTCTACACCCACCATCACCCCAGTACCATGGTCTGACCATTACTTAATCGAGACAAATCTGCAATCACAAGAAGACTGGACAAGCGAAAGAGCGAACTTCCCACACACAAAGACGATTCAAGTCCTTTGACAAGGACGAATTCATCCAGGACACAATACAACACTTGAACATTGACTCAGAGGACCTGGAGGAACAAGTTTCCAACTGGAACAATGTCATAGCTAACGCCGCCAAACCATCCGTTGACAGGACCAAGAAACAACACCACAACAAGAGACAAAACAAACCATGGTACTCAGCAAAAATACGACAGGAAAAGAGGGAGCTCAGGAAAATTGAACGGAGATGGAGAAAAAACAAAACTACTTCCGACCAACATCTTTACCTAACAAAGCAAAAACAATACAATGAACACATCAACCAATCAAAGAGAGAATTCCACACAAACCTGATAAATTCTTCCATCAACAAACCCAGAGAACTTTTCGAAATAGTAAAAACCCTGACAAAAGAGCAAGCAGCAGAAAGAGAAATACAAGTGGATCCACAGATATTCGCCGACCACATCAAAGACAAATTTCACTCCACAGAGCGCACAACACCCAGTAGAACCAACAGAACGAACGTCCACCCCAAAACCTGGGGCACATTCCACTCACCCTCAAAAGAGCAGATATCAGACATCATCTCCACAATCAACACAAGCACTGCTCCTACAGACCCTTGCCCAGTGTCATGGGTCAAAGCCACCAAAGCAAGCCTCATACCAAACATTCATAAAATGGTACACAACTCACTCACTCAAGGACTCATGCCACAGCAATTAAAGCTTGCCTCAGTAAGACCAATCACAAAGAAAACTTCTCTCGACAAAAAGGACCCAGCAGCATACCGACCAATCTCCAGCATACCCTTCCTCGCAAAAATAATCGAAAAGACGGTTCAACTACAACTTCAGGAACACATTGACGAACACGGAACTCTCGACGACAACCAACACGGATTTCGTCCCAACCATGGAGTCGAAACTCTCCTGATCTACCTCTTCGACAGCATCATAAGAATAATTGACGACATCAGGAATGGAATTATAATGATCTTCATCGACATCTCCTCAGCGTTCGACACAGTTGATCACAATATACTCCTGGAGAGACTGAAGAACACTGGTATACACGGTACCACTCTAAAATGGTTCCACTCGTACCTAACAGAAAGACAGCTACAGGTCAAGGTGGGACAGGACACCTCCCGGCCCATAAACGTCCAACAAGGAGTACCACAAGGATCCGCACTCTCAGCACTCCTTTTTAACATCTACATCCAACCAATATGCAACATTATGAAAGAGAACAACACAATATACGCAGACGATATAATGGTATACTCCCCGATATCAATCGAAAACCCGGACTTCTCTAAGATAGCAGACTGCCTTACCCAAATGGCGAAGTGGTGCCAAAACAACAATCTAGCTATAAACTACAACAAGACTGAAGCTTTAATCATCACTCGAAACCAAAGCTTCACACACCCACCAAACATAAAGATACAAAGCACCACGATACCGATAAGATCGGAGGTGAGATACCTTGGGGTTACTCTGGACAGTAAACTCAACCTCAAACCACACATAGACAAAACAATCCAAAAAGCATATTACAGGATGCGAATCATCAGGAGACTGAAACCACTCCTCGCTCCAGAACACTTCCGTACAGTCTGTCAAGCACTGATAACCCCAATACTGGACTTCTGCAATCCGATATACCTCGGACTACCAAAACAAGCTCTCAAACCACTACAGCTGGCACAAAACACTGCAGCTCGAATCATATCCGGAGCCGCAAGGCAGGAGCACATCACACCTACACTAAAGGACTTACACTGGCTCCCAATCATTGCTCGCATCAGATACAAGACTATCATAAACCTATTTAAGATAAAAGAACACACATCAGCCAACAGCCTCCACCTGCTCATACAACCGGAAACCAGCGCACGTCCCAGAAGAAGTCAAACACGCAACCGAGTCAGCACCCCAAATGAGTACAAGCACACACGCAAGGACACAACAGACAGAGCTCTCTCCATGGCTGCTCCAACAATATGGAACAATCTACCGGACGATCTAAGGGCAACTCCAGACCTCAAAGACTTCAGAAAACAACTGAAAACCATGCTGTTCATAGAGCACTATGGTCACATCACATAACCTAAGAGAATGGATAACAGCACCCCAATCCTCCCAAACAACTGAATATATATAAAATATGATTCTAGCACCACTGTAAATAGCCCACCCTGTATATAGCTCAAACAAATCAAGCACCCAACACATCCCTCACACAACTAAGTTTTATCCTCACTGCATGTACAACACACACACTTTACCTGATTGCTTGCTGTGATACCACCTTGATTATTAAGATAAGGCGGTTTAGAAATACTGTTAAATAAATAAATAAATAAATAAATACTGGGCTACTATCGACGCTTCATACCCCGCTTTGCGGAGGAAAGCATTCTCTTTACGGAGATGTTGAAAAAGAATGCACCAAACCATGTCCGATGGACTCCTGAAGCAGAGACAGCCTTTACGACCCTTAAGGAGAAATTATGCAGTGCCCCAGTATTACGAGGCATAGATTTTAATTCACCATTTATTGTACAAACCGATGCGTCGGATACGGGGTTGGGGGCGGTAATGTCCCAAGTATTCGAGGGTAAGGAGCATCCGGTAGCCTACCTAAGTAGGAAACTCTCTCCGGCAGAAAGAAATTATGCCACTATAGAGAGAGAGTGTTTAGCCATAAAGTGGGCCATTGAGGCTCTGCGTTTTTATCTCACAGGGAGAAAGTTTTTATTAATAACTGATCATGCTCCATTGAAGTGACTTCACTTGATGAAAAATAACAACGCCCGATTAACCAGGTGGCACCTAGCGCTCCAAGCTTTTAATTTTGTGGTTCAGCACCGAGCAGGGAGAATGCATGGGAACGCGGATGCGCTCTCCCGGATTACATGCTGTCCGCCAGAAATTGCGGCAGCACGTAATATTTTAAGGGGGGGAATGTGTCACAAGGTGGACCTAACGGAGCCTGAGAAAATGGAGATCAGCAGGGATGATCAGGGAAGAGATGACAGTGTAAACAGAAAACTGTCAGATGGTTGCTATAGACAACCAGGGCACACGTGGATAAGGGCTGGGAAGACACACCCAGATAGCAAGCAAAGGGAGTTTGCATTGCCTGATAGGAATCAGCTGGGTGGAGGTGGAGCCCAAAGACACAGACATAAAACATGCTCACAAATAGTTAGAGAGGGAGAGGAGGTGAGCCAACGAGGGTCACAGCAAGAGAGACAGTGGGAAGGGCAGCAGACACTGTGGAAAGAATGGAACTGGAATGAAAGAGAGAGAGAAAGAGAGAATGAACTATTGGATCAGCAAAAGAACCAACGCGAAGGTCTGAGTGAGTCCCTAGACCTGTATGAGAAGTGTGGAAATCAGCAGCCAGATACTGTGTGTATGCGTGGAGGGCACGAGAGACGTAGGAGATCTTCCATAGAAGGTAACAAAGCAGGAAATGCTAATAGAGGCTGTTTCCTACCTGAGTGGGTAAAACCCCGAAGTAACAGGAAAAGCCAACATAAAACAAGCTTAAGAGAAACAGAGAATAACTTCTTCCCTTGTGCTAGAAGCTTTAAAAGAAGAGAAGTTCTCTTACCTGAAGAAGCTTGTGATTTTGCTAGCAAGTTTAAACTCCCAACCTGTGATAAGGTTCCGTCTCGAGCAGTGCAATCCAGGGCAGCTGTGTTGCAAGGGCTAGACCCGAGCAAGCTCAGAACATACCACAAATGCTCTAGTAGCAGAGCTAGTGAAGGTTTGAAATATCCTTTTGGTTACCAACAGGGGCAGAGCTCCTATGAGCCCCATTCAAAACCTTATGGTATTTCCCAGCAAGGCATTTGTGCAGAGGGACACAGCAACTTCCTGTTTGACGGAGAAAACCAGCCTTATCCCTGTGAAACAGCTGATCCTAGAATTAAGGGTTCAGATGAATATGAATTAATGGAATGTGAGAATTCAGATATACCAGTTGTTCCTGAACCAATGGACTGTTCATTATCTGTGATTGACCCAGAGTTCTCTCTAAGGTAAATGGTTGAAGATAGCCAGAGTTTAAAGCAGCAGAAGTGATCTGTGCTGTAGCAACAAAAGAAAAGGCTGTATTAGGAACAGTGAGGCTGTTTAATTCTTTTCTTTTGTTTGTATTTAAAAGCTGAAGTAAGCTATTTTTGTTATACATTTAATTTATGTTATATGCCCAAAGTGGTCTGTTATTTGTTTTGCCAAGAAAGAGAAAAAAACCTCGTGGACGGGGAATAAAGCCCTCATTTGGAATTGAAGTGTGTTATGTGTTTCATATAATAGAAAGGTACAATTACCACTCTCAGAGGGCCAGGCAAGGCTGCCTGCAGTACTAACAGAGCCAAGAGGAGGAATCATCAGGCAATACCTGACCCCACCGATAGGGCCCCTGGGGGTGTGACAGCCTGGAAAGGGTTAAGTTCTTATTAACCCCTTTCGAGTTCCTGTACTTGTACGGACCAAGTGAGAAGAATTTTTGTAGGGCTATAGGTATAATGCATTTGTGGGCTTAGCTTTGTTTTGTGTTATTTATGTTCAAACCTTCAGTAAGTCCTGTAATGGTTTAAATAGGAAATGATAGAAAAATTCAGGAAACTGCTTTTGTTTTCCCTTTGTCCTACGAAGTAGAGGTTAAGAACCATTCCGAGCCAGTAGTAACAGATCGCGACTTGAAAGTGATTTAAATCCTGAGTGAATAAGGAGTTCATCGTGTTTGAATTCTAGTTCCTGATATACTGCGGCAAGCACCTCATAGAAGACATACTTATTGTTAATAAAAATAAGATAGGAAGAAAAAAGTGTATATGTATTCTAGATATCCACCCACTTTATGGAAAAAGTATTCGGAATGTCTTTTGAATATCTGCTTCCTAAAACTGTAAGATTTAAAGTAATTTCTTTTGCAGAGACATGCTGATTACGGCTGGCAGTTAGTTTTCATGCCAAGTAATTTTATTCCAGTCATACGTAACAGATATGCGGCCGTCATGTTAAGAGCTATAGTTCTTCCTGTTGGGATTGTTGTTATAACATGTTGCAAAATAATAGTTTTATGCTTAGTCCACAGGAAAATGCAGCCTGACTGGTGTGTGTGTGTGTGTGGGGGGGGGGGGGGTGTCAGAGCCCATGCAGATTTTGTTGAAATGTATGACTAGGAATGTTAGCAAGGACTTTGCTGAAGACTACAGACTTAAAATGTCTCTGTCCCTATTAGAAATGCTCTGTGGAAGGGGGTGGCCAGTGTTAGTTACTTCATGGCCCCGTAGTTTCCCGTGTTTATTAGATTGTACAGAGAATATTCCCTGATCAGTTCCCCTATATAGGATTCCTGGTTAAATGTTTGAGAAAAGAAAAAAAAAAGAAAAAACCTGCCCGTTTATTATCTTTATAGGCCAGTTCCCTCAGCTCTGCCACCACCCCGGGCAGAGCCTGGGGCAGGGGGGTGGGATACCTCCCTGCAAATGTCACCAGCCACCTCCGCAGCAGAAGGACGTGCACCCCCTCTTGACCGAAAGCCCCGGCACAGTTTAAAGTACTCAGAGTAGGCCACAGTCCACCGATGACACTACAAGCAGGGATTCATTTGCTAGTTCAGGGTCACTCACAGCCAGCGCCCAAGAACATGAAGTGGAACCCAGACAGTCCCGATTGCCGTATGCCTTCAGAAGTACAACTACCAGTAAAAGGGGAGGGTCACGTTATCCCATTGCACTAGGTCCAGGGTCAGCTTTGCACTAGCCAGCTGACCAGCTTTGTTTCTGCCACTGATTTACTGAACTGAAAGCTGCATTATGCCTCCTATACTGAGAAACCATAGGATTTGATTGAACTATTGAACAGTATTATGCAGACCCATCAGCCTTGATGGCCCCAAGTGGGATCCAAATAGCGCAGGCAGCCCTCACTATATACCCCATGCGATCCAGCAGCCCAGGAGAATTTGCGTTTTTGTCAGTCAGTCCCAGAGAGATATAAAACAGAAATTGCAGAAACTGGATGGATTTGCGGGCATGAATACAGCACAGTTAATGGAAGTTGTTCAGAAAGTTTGTGAATTGTGGAAATAAATGTGACAGAGAAAGTGAATGTAAGATAAGGAAGAAAACAGATCTTCTTGCTGATACTTTAGTTGAATGATGTGGAGGAGGTTTTCCTAATTGAAGGAGCAGAGGAAGTGAAAGGGGTCGTGAAAATGATCGGCCCCCACTGGGTGCGAATCAGTGCGCCCATTGCAGAGAAGAAGGACATTAGAGAAGTGAATGCCCATATCTTGACTCCACCCCCAGGAGGGGAGGAGGGAGTACTTGATTTTAGAAAGAATAAACCAAGCACAGTGTTCCAGCAAGAGAGGGAAGCAGTTATAGAGTGAGTGGCAGCCGAAGAAGGCTACAGCCATGGATGAAGACTAGGCCAGACCGGACTCCAAGTTTCCCTGGGTCCCCAGGAGCCTATGGTCAGTCTGAAAATAGGGGACCAATATATGGACTTTATGGGGGATACAGGAGCAGAATACTAAAGCCAGTAGCCCCTTTGTTTTCTCGATGCATCACCATTGTCAGAGCTACTGGGGCTAAGGCCACAAAGCCTCTCCTGCAGAACCGCATGTGTGAACTAGGGGGACAGAAAATAACGCACCAGTTCTTGTATATGCCTGAATGCCCTATTCCACTTCTGGGCCGAGACATGCTTGCTAAGCTCCAGGCACAAATATCCTTTGCTGAAAGGGGAGAAATGCAAATGACTGTGAACCCAAAGCCTGCTGGATTGATGGTGCTGACTGTTCCCCGAGAAGAAGAGTAGCGGTTCTATAGTGCATCTCCAATCAAGCCAGCTAGTTCCTGTATACCCACCAACCTTATAGCCCCACCTGAAGTACGGGCAGAAGATAATCCACCTGGCCTAGCGAAGAACATAGCCCCAGTCATTGTCACCCTCAAGCCAGGAGTGGAACCAGTGCATATGAAGCAGTATCCTCTCCCTCGACCAGCCATTGAAGGAATCCACTGCCATTTGATGAAACTGCTGAAGTATGAACTTCTCAAGGAATGCCACTCACCCTGGAACACCCCCCTTCTCCCAGTTAAGAAACCTGGGACAGGGGATTACCGCCCAGTACAAGATTTGAGGTGAGTGAATGATGCAGCTGAAACTATACACCCAGTGGTACCAAATCCTTATATTCTCTTGGGACTGATCCCCGCTGAGGCTATTCATTTCACCGTCCTGGACCTGAAAGATGCCTTTTTCTGTGTACGCCTAGCCCCCACCAGTCAACTTTTGTTTGTTTTTGAATGGCAAGACCCCACAACAGGAAGGTGGGGCCAACTCACCTGGACTAGATTACTTCAAGGATTCAAGAATTCGCCTACTCTCTTCAGTGCTATTTTAAATCAAGATCTTTCCAGCTACTATGTGAACCCAGGAGAAAGGGTTCTTCTCCAGTATGTGGACAACTTGCTTATAGCCACCAACTCAGAAAGTGAATGTCTATAAGCCACCAGTGAACTCTTGCATCTTTTTAATGAGGCTGGATACAAAGTCTCAAGAGCCAAGGCATAATTATGTCAAACAAGTTAAATACCTAGGATTCCAGTTGTCCAGCAGAATTAGACGCCTGGGACCAGAATGCAAAGAAGCTGTATGCAGTATTCCTACTCCAACCACCAGCAGGCAAGTGAGAGCCTTCTTGGGTGCCGCAGAGTACTGTCGTAGATGGATCCCCAATTTTGCGCTGCTAGCAAAACCATTGTATCAAGCTACCAAAGGAATGGAAAAGTCTCCATTGGAATAGGGACTTGAACAGGATGCAGCCTTTTGATATTTGAAAACCGCTCTGATGTTATCACCAGCTCTGGGTCTACCAGATGTCCAGAAAACCTTTCAATCTCTATGTTCATGAGTCACAAGGAAATGTTCTAGGAGTGTTGACTCAATCTCATTGGATCTTGGCAACGACCAGTAGCCTATTTGTCAAAACAATCGGATGTAATTGCAAAAGGCTGGCCCCTTGTTTGAGAGCTGATGCAGCTACAGCCCTCCTAGTGAGCAATCTTCAAGTTACTGTACCACACTCTGTTCTAACCATTATGAAACACAAAGGAAACTTCTAGCTAATTCACGAATGTTGAGGTATCAGAATATGCTGTGTGAAAACCCCCAGATACAATTGAAGGTCAGTCAAGCTCTGAATCCTGCTACGTTGTTACCAGTTGGTCTTGACCCCCCTGATCATGACTGTTTAGAAACTATGGACACTATATTCTCAAGTCACCCTGATTCGACTGATGTTCCTTTGGAGAACCCTGGACGGACTTTCTTTGTAGATGGAAGCAGTCTTGTCATCATTAATGGACATTATTGTGCCAGATATGCAGTAGTGACCCTTGATCTGGTAGTTGAGTCCTCAGCCCTGGCCCCAGGAACTTCAGCACAGAAAGCTGAACTGATAGCTCTTACTAGAGCACTGACAATAGGAAAAGGGGCTCTGTCTAAATGTGTACCCAGATTCCAAGTATGCCCTTACAACCTTGCATGCACATGGGGCCCTGTACAAAGAATGAGGGTGGATAACCTCAGGAAGCAAGTCCATTAAGTATGGCCCCGAGATATTGATATTATCAGATGCATACTGCCTACAGATTTCAGAATTTAGGAAAAGTAGAATGTATGAATAGAACCCTGAAATCTCAGTTGTCCAAACTTTGCCAAGAAGTTCACCTGAAGTGGCCCCAGGTTCTTCCTATAGCCCTTCTTAGGATATACTTAGCCCCTGCTAAGTCTTTAGGAGTTTCCCCTTTTGAGATTCTGTATGGGCGACCCCCGCTTATTGTATAGGAAAAAAAGGGAGATATGGAACAGATTAGATCTGAAATTACTAGACAAGAACTATTGGTTTTAAGTTGTTTTGCAGAGTCTTCATAAGTGAGTACAAGACCAGCTGCTCATCCATCTAACAGAACCCCTGCATCCTCTCAAACCTGGAGTCTCGGTGTGGATCAAAGAGTGGAGAAAGACACCGTTGACACCGCATTGGAAGGGACCTTATGTTGTCATCTTGTTAACCCCAACAGCAGTTAAAGTTGCAAAACTCGAACCCTGGATTCATCACAGTTGAATAAAGTCAGCAGCCATTGATAGCAATGTAGAAAGGAAGGCAGCTACAAAGATATTAGCTATGTGGCAATATTACCCTATACCATACGATGATGCTATTACACCTGTATAGTGTGTTAATTGACTAATGAGTGATTTAGTTCTCACCCTTTCTCACTTGGGGGTGAGAATAATCAAAGGGGGGAATGTGGTAGGCTATAGCCTAGCATGGCCTGCTATTATGAAAGGCCTGTAAGTTAGGCCTGGATCCTAACTCCCATTATAGCTAGAAAAGAACCAAAAATCTGTGAGAAATGAGAAAACTGTTTTAAAGTGCTTAATAAGAAGTTTTTATGAATTCATAAGTCTTTCATTATTCTCTTGTGTGTGAAAGAAAAGAAATGTTTCAATACATGCATTCCTGGAGCTAGGGATAACCTTGCAGTAGAGAAGTAACAAAATCAAGAACTGCACCATTGTTAGAACAATCCTAAGGGAGGGGGCTGGTTGCTAGGCCCCGGAGGGATTTCTAATTGGACAGGTGCAGGGAGCGTAGAACCAATGAGAAGTTTGTATGTATCGAGTTAGAACCAATAGAAAGTTCTCATGTATCAAACTGAAAAAGAGGTATAAATGGTTATGTCTCTGTAAAAATGTTTGCTCAGTTCCTTTTGAAGCTTTGACTGACTGGGCCTGTGCACAATAAGCTGGCTTGGACCCTGTCAATTGACTGCTGGATTTATTCATTGACTGCACTTTGCTACAACATTACAACTATTTGATAAACTAAAAAGTAGCAAATCACCTGGACAGGATAGCATACAACTGAGGGTGTTGAAAGAACTGAAATATGAGATTACAGACCTGCTATTAGTAATCTGTGAACTATCATTAAAATCATCTATAATACCTGAAGAATGGCGAATGACCAATATTATGCCAATTTTTAAAAAGGGTTCAAGGGGTGATCAGGGAAACTCCAAACAGGTGAGCCTGATGTCAGTACCGGACAAAATGGTAGAAAACATTATAAAAAACAAAATTACTGAACATGTAGATAGTCATGGTTTATGGGAGAAAGCCATCATGGATTTGATGGTGTGAATAAACAAGCAGACAAATTTAAGCCAGTCGATACAGTGTATCTGGATTTTCAAAAAGGCTTTGACAAGGTCCCTCATGAGATACTCTTGGCGAAATTAAAAAGTCATGGGATAGGAGGTAGTGAACTATTGTGGATCAAGAACTAGTTAAAAGATAGAACGCAGAGGGTAGGGCTAAATGGTCAGTTTTCCTAATGGAGATAGGTGAATACTGGAATACCCCAGGGCAGGGCTGGCCCGTCCATTGAGCAAGGATGTTGCTAGCACAGGGCCCCGCGTTTCAGGGGGCCCCGCACAAACAACATTCTGAATTAAAAGACCACCGCCAAGGCAGCAGCAGAATCAAGTGTCCCGTGGCCGCGGCCCCCCGCCTGCCCGGCAGAGCCCTCCCTGAACCAGCTCCCTCAGCGCTGGCTTTTCAGAGTCGCGAAGGGAGAGTTTCTCTTTCTCGCGGCTCTGTTAAGCCCACCGGCGCTGATGGGAAACAGGCATTTCCTGTTTGTAGTAGTTCCTAATGTGCCTGGTGGTTGGCACTGGATTATAGTAATGTAGAAATCTTTTAGTCTTTCTTTATCCATACACTCATTAAGAGGCATGTTTACTAAAGGTGTGTATGTAATGTTATGCAAATATTTATGCAAATGAGGCCCCTTATGCAAATGAGGCTCACACCCCCCTTAGGCCACCCATGCCCCAGAGATCTGTGCTGGGTCCGCTGCTTTTTAACATATTCATAAATGACCTTGAAATGGGAATAATGAGTGAGGTAATCAAATTTGCAGATGACACAAAATTATTCAAAGCTGTTAAAACTCAAGAGGGTTGTGAAAAATTGCAAGAGAACCTTGATAAATTGGAAGACTGGACGTTCAAATGGCAGATGAAATTTAATGTGGACAAGTACAAAGTTATGCACCTATTTAAAAACATCTCAAACTATAGTTACACGATGCAAGGTTCCACATTAGGAACCACAACCCAGGAAAAAGATTTTGGTGTTATCATGGATAACATGTGGAAACCCTCTACCCAGTGTGGAGCGGTGGCCAATAAGGCAAATAGAATGCTAGGAATCATAAGGAAAGGAATGGAGAATAAAACAAAGGATGTTATAATGTATCTGTATCGTTCTATGGTGCGACGGCAGTGGGGGTGTACTATCGAGCACCTGGCCAGAATGACCAAATGGATGATGAAATGCTCAAAGAAATCAAGGAAGCTAACAAAAGTTACAGCGCAATAATAATAATGGGTGATTTCAATTACCCCGGTATCGACTGGGTCAGTGTCACGTCAGGACATGCTAGGGAGATAAAGTTCCTAGATGAAATAAATGACTGCTTCTTGGAGCAGCTGGTTCATGAACCGACCAGAGGGGAAGCCATATTAGACCTAGTCCTTAGTGGAACACCAGATCTAGTGCAAGAGATAAGGGTGTTGGGGCCCTTGGCAATAGTGATCATAGCATGATCGCCTTTGATTTAATTAGTGGAGCAGGGATAGTAATGAAATCCACAGTACTACCTTTTAACTTTCGAAAGGGAGACTATGATAAAATGAGGAAAACAGTTAAGAAAAAACTAAAAGGAGCAGTTGCGAAGGTTAAAGACGTACATCAAGCTTGGGTGTTGTTGAAAAATACTGTCTTGGAAGCCCAGACCAGGTGTATTCCACGCTTTAAGAAAAGTGGAAGGAAGTCCAAAAAACTGCCAGCATGGTTTAAAGGTGAGGTCAGAGAGGCTGTTGTTGCCAAAAAAGCATCTTTCAGGAAATGGAAAAAAGAGCCAAACGACGAAACCTGGAAACAGCACAAGCACTGGCAAGTCAAATGCAAGGCATTGATAAGGCAGGCAAAGAGAGAATTTGAGAAGAAGCTTGCTGCGGAAGCAAAAACGCGAAATAAAGACCTTTTCAAGTACATTCATAGCAAAAAACCTGTGAGAGAGTCAGTTGGTCCATTAGATGATAAAGGGGTTAAAGGAGCACTAAGAGGCGACAAGGCGATAGCGGAGAGACTGAATGAATTCTTTGCTTCGGTCTTTACTGAGGAAGATGTAGGGATGTTACCCATGACTGAAGTGGTATTTAAAGGTGCGGAAGAATTGAAGGAAATATCGATACATCGGGAAGATGTCTTACAACTATTAGATAAACTGAAGAGTAGCAAATCACCTGGGCCGGATGGTATACATCCAAGGGTGTTGAAAGAACTGAAATATGAGATTGCAGAACTGCTATCAGTAATCTGTGAACTATCATTAAAATCATCTCTAATACCTGAAGATTGGAGGATCTCCAATGTAACACCAATTTTTAAAAAGGGTTCCAGGGGTGATCCGGGAAACTACAGACCGGTGAGCCTAACGTCAGTACCAGGAAAAATGGTAGAAACCATCATAAAGAATAAAATTACTCAGCATGTAGATAGTCACAACCTAATGGGAGACAGCCAACATGGCTTTAGACAAGGAAGATCTTGTCTTACTAATCTGTTATGTTTTTTTGAAGGAGTGAATAAACAGGTGGACAAAGGTGAGTCGGTTGATATTGTGTATCTGGACTTTCAGAAAGCCTTTGACAAGGTCCCTCATCAGAGACTTTTGGCAAAACTAAAGAGTCATGGGATAGGAGGCAGTGTACTATTGTGGATCAGGAACTGGTTAAAAGATAGAAAGCAGAGGGTAGGGCTAAATGGCCAATTTTCCCAATGGAGAAAGGTGAATAGTGGTGTACCCCAGGGATCTGTGCTGGGTCCGCTGCTTTTTGACATATTCATAAATGACCTGGAAAGTGGAATAACGAGTGAGGTTATCAAATTTGCAGATGACAAAACTATTTAAAGTTGTTAAAACCCAAGAGGATTGTGAAAAATTGCAAGAGGATCTTGATAAATTGGAAGACTGGGCATCAAAATGGCAGATGAAATTTAATGTGGACAAGTGCAAGGTTATGCACCTAGGGAAGAGCAACCCAAACTATGGTTACACGATGCAGGGTTCCACATTAGGAACCACCACCCAGGAAAAAGATTTAGGCGTCATTGTGGATACCATGTTAAAACCCTCGGCCCAGTGTGCAGCGGCGGCCAAGAGAGCAAATAGAATTCTAGGTATGATAAGGAAAGGAATGGAAAATAAAACAAAAGATATTATAATGCCTCTATATCGTTCCATGGTGAGACCGCACCTTGAATATTGTGTGCAATTCTGGTCGCCGTATCTTAAAAAGGATATAGCGATTTTAGAAAAGGTACAGAGAAGAGCCACCAAAATGGTAAAGGGGATGGAAGGATACTCCTATGAAGAAAGGCTAAAAAGGTTAGGGCTCTTTAACCTGGAAAAGAGACGGCTGAGGGGAGATATGATAGAAGTCTATAAATTAATGAACGGAGTGGAATGGGTAAACGTAGATCGATTGTTTACCTTATCAGAATATAGAAAGACTAGGGGACATGCAATGAAGCTACAGGGTAAACTATTTAAGACTAATAAAAGAAAATATTTTTTCACTCAACGTGTAATCAAACTCTGGAAAATGTTACCGGAGGATGTAGTAAAGGCTGTTAGTGTAGCTGGGTTTAAAAAAGGTTTGGACAAGTTCCTGGAGGAAAGGTCCATAAACCATTATTAAGAAGTGACCGAAGATATCAATGCTTGACCCAGTAGAAGCATTGTGGAACTTGTGTCTCTTGGGGAAACTGCTAGGTACATATGACCTAGATTGGCCTCTGTTGGAAACAGAATACTGGGCTTGATGGACCTTGGTCTGACCCAGTATGGCATATCTTATGTTCTTATGTTCTTATGACCACACCTTGAATATTGTGTGCAATTCTGGTCGCCGTATCTTAAAAAGGATATAGCGGAATTAGAAAAGGTACAGAGAAGAGCCTCCAAAATGGTAAAAGGGATTGAAGGATACCCCTATGAGGAGAGGCTTGAAAGATTAGGGCTTTTCAACCTGGAAAAGAGATGGCTGAGGGGAGATATGATAGACGTTTATAAATTAATGAATGGAGTGGAATGAGAAAAGATAGATCGATTGTTTATGCCATCAAAAAGTAGAAAGGCTAGGGAACATGCAATGAAGTTACAGTGTAACCCGTTTAAGACTAATAAGAGAAAATATTTTTCACTCAATGTGTAATCAAACTCTGGAATTCGTTACTAGAGAATGTAGTAAAAGCTATTTATGTAGTTGGGTTTAAAAAAGGTTTGGACAAGTTCCTGGAGGAAAGGTCCAGAAACCATTATTAAAGATGACCCAGGAAATCAATTGCTTGCCCCAATACAAACATTGTGGGACCTATGTGTCTTTTTTGGGAACCTGCTAGGTACTTGTGATCTGGATTGGCCACTGTTGGAAACAGGAAACTGGGCTTGAAGGACCTTGGTCTGACCTGGTACGGCATATCTTATGTTCATATGTTCTTATATCCTTTGCAAATATTCTTTTATCTATAATCCCATTGACCTGGAAAAGTACTTTTGTGAAGTACACAGCTGCACATTTGAACAAGTTCCAAAGTCTAAAGGAACACATTGCCTTGCTTAAGTTGCAAAGAGGAATCAAGCTCTACCGATGTAATAAATCGCAGGAGGCTTGACGCACAGCTTAGTGTGGGTTCTTTGCCCAATTTTCTGTTCTTTTATGGCAGCCCTATGGAGAAAGGAATTTAACAGTCAAAAATCTCTATGGAAAGACTCACGTAGTCATCAGTGCACTACCCATTTAAACCCTCTGGTAATGAAAGCATTAGCTATTTAGAAGTGTACAGAAGACCCAAAGAATAAGCACACTTTTTTTCTAACGCTAACAGGGGTTCTCAATCCAGTCCTTAGGACATACCTAGTTAGTCAGGCTTTCAGAATAACTACAATAAATATGCATGAGACAGATTTGCATGCACTACCTCCATTATATGAAAATCTCTCGCATGCATATTCATTGTGGTTATTCTAAAATCCTGACTGACTAGGTGTGCCTTGAGGACTGAGTTGAGAACCCTGCTCTAGTACATGGTCTGAGGAAAAGTAAAGATTTAGCTAATTTTTTTGCAGCTAGGGTTAGTGAGGGTTTCATGCTAGTTTCTTTTCTGTTGTGCAAGAATGAACTTTTTTTTCTTGTTTTATTGAAAGGGATAGGTCAGTGGGAAAAAAAATGGCAGGGGGTTGAAGAACATAGGTGACGTGCCACTGAGTGCAGTGTTAAGGGGGAGATGCCATGGTTGTGAAAGGGTGGGCATAGCCTGGAGTACCAGGCAGAGATCCCATGAGGGAATCATTGAATGCAGGGGAGGGCACAAGAGATGAACTTCCTGAAGAAAGGGGAAATATCCGGGTGCGAGGCTATGAGCAACCCTGCCACCAGCCCTCTGAAGCAGGATAAGACTGCAACCTGAACTGTTGGGGAGCCAAGGGAAAGACCTTTCTCCAGGCCATCCTGAAGGAAGGCAAGCAGGACAGCAAGTCTGCTATATTAGCCCTAGCTTAATGCTCACGGCACCAGTGCTTGAAAAGACACCAGTTATGCACACAGGCAGGCAACCTCTCCTTGCTTGAGGAGTGTGGAACCATGGATGGAGAATAGCTTTTACATTTTAAGTGATGCCTTTCAAGAGCTAAGCCATAAGTGAGAAGGGATCTGGGTCAACCAGAAGGACTGGCCCTTGGTGGTATGGCCCCCAATCCAGGAATAGTTGCAGAGGAGGTTCCTGCAGAAGTCACATCAAGTCCCCAAACTATGTCCTCCATGGCCAATCTGGTGCTACCAGGACAACCCAGCCCAGATGTTACCTTATGTATCCAAGCACATGTCCCATGAGCGGAAATGGGGGAAGACATATGGCAGACAGTGGGGCAATGGAGGAAGACATATGACCTTGGCAATGCCCGCAGATCCTGCTTCCCTGCAGTGACTGAAGAATCTGTTTGCCTTGGCATTGGTTCAAGTCACCATCAGGTCCGTCTTGAGATGGCCCCGAAGGCATAGAATTTGCTGAAATGCCACCTGACTTAGTTCCCACTCCCTGGGATCGAGAGAGTGGCAACTGAAGAAGTCTAACTCCATGTTGTTGATTTCAGAAACATGTTGTGCCGATAGAGCCAGGAGGTTCTTTTCCGCCCAGGAGATCAGGAGGGTCATCTCCAGGGCCATTCTGGCACTTTTCCTGCTCCCTTGCCAATTGACATATGCTACTGCTATGGCATTGTCCGAGTACACCCAGACTGCTCTTGATTAGTCTGGAAGAGTAAAGGGGTTAGATGAATAGTCCTTACTTAGAAAGGGTTGACAGGTCATGCCAACTCCCATATGTTCCAACAGCCCTGACCTGCTTGATTTGCAATGGGCTGTCCAGCCAAACAGGCTGGCATTGGTCGACAGGATTAGCCACAAGTGATTTTCCAGTGACAGACTCTTCCTTTGATGCTGTGGCTGCTGCCACTGCTACAGACTCTTCACCACCCCCGGTTGGAGAGAAAGCTGGACTTCGAACTCCTGAAAGGTTGGAGAGTAAGGATGTCTGAAGCAGCTGCATATGAGTTCATATTCATGGTACCATCTTGATTGCCACTGTCCTCAAACCAAGAAGTTTTAGCTAGTCCCAAACTCTGGGAGCCTGCTGAGATCATAATGCGCCATCAGATATTCCAGTAAATGGGAAGGCTCCAAATGGCTTTTTCTACGATTTATCACCCAGCCGAGATTCTCCAAGAAGTGTATCACAAGGGTTGAAACCCGAGATGCCTATGGGTGAAAACAGATCTCTTGACATCTCAGCACAGTGGCTGGCAGCACCATGACTTTCAAGAACATCCTTGGGGTGGTGGAGAGGCCAAAGGGAGGAGCAGTAAATTGAAAATAAGAGCCAAGAACAGCAAACCAAGAATACACTGTTGATCCTCTCGGACAAGGATATGGAAATAAGCTTCAGCTAAATCCAGAGAAGCAAGGAGCTCACCATGGCATACTGCTTGAATCAGTGACCATAGGGCCTCCATGTGGAATAGTAAGGTGCGCAGGTGAACATTGACTTCTTTGAGGCAGCGGCAGCCAAGAAGGCAAATAGAATGCTAGGAAACCTAGGGAAAGGAATGGAGAATAAAACAAAGGATATTATAATGCCTCTGTATCGTTCCATGGTGTAACTGCACCTTGAATATTGTGTGCAATTCTGGTCGCCGTATCTTAAAAAGGATATAACGGAATAAGAAAAGCTACAGAGAAGAACCACTAAAACTGTAAAGGGGATGGAAGGATACCCCTATGAGGAGAGGCTTAAAAGGTTAGGGCTCTTCAACCTGGAAAAGAGATGGCTGAGGGAAGATATGAAAGAGGTCTATAAATTAGTGAATAAGTGGAATGAGTAAACGTAGATCAATTGTTTATGCAATCAAATAGTAGAAAGACTAGGGGACATGCAATGAAGCTACAATATAAACCATTTAAGACTAATAAGAGAAAATATTTTTCATTCAATGCATAATCAAACTCTGGAATTTGTTACCAGAGGATGTAGTAAAAGTTGTTAGTGTAGCTGGGTTTAAAAAAAGGTTTGGACAAGTTCCTGGAGGAAAGGTCCATAAACCATTATTAAAAAGGACTTGGGAAATACACTACTTGCCTTAATACAAGCATTATGGAAGCTGTGTGTCTTTTTGGGAGCCTGCTAGGTTCTTGTGACCTGGATTGGCCACTATTGGAAACAGGATACTGGGCTTGCTGGATCTTGGTCTGACCCAGTATGTTCTTATGAGGTCCAAGAATCAGCCAAAAGGAACTATGTTTCTTTGGCCTCATGGAGTAGATGGAAGATCAGTCCTTGCCCTGCCTGGCAGGGGGGACTAGCACTACTACTTACAGATGGAACAACCTCCCTAACGTGACCAAGGCAGCAGTTCTCTTGCTCTGAATCAAATGGAGAGACAATGAAGGCATCCAAGATAGGCCCTGTGCATTCCAGAACCTAGCCATGTGGAATGGCATTAAGTACTGTCAGACGGCTGCCTGGATGAGAATGTTCACAGTCTTGGCAAAAGCATATATCAATATGATTTGCAAGGGATTGTGGGAAATGCAGTCCATTCACACCAGACACAGCTGCTCACAATAATTAGTTGTGCTTGAGTGTAAAGCCAATAAGATATTTATTTATGGGGTTATTTCTCCCAACACAGATATGCTTGGTAGCACATAAAACAGGATACTTGCTTTCAGTGTTAAACTTAGAAAAACAAAATCAGGAAAACAACAGTTGAACTTGTCAGGCAATCAAATGAAAAGAATAAAGACCTGGTTGGTAACAAACTGGTCTTTTCTGTAGGCTTTAGCTAATATTTTCTTAGCAGTGTTTCAAACAACAAGCAAAACCCACAAAGAAGGGAAAAACTGTTCTTTTCAGGTTAACTTCTTATATCTTCACACATAGATTCAGAAGTGATTCCCTCAGAGCTCACAAGCAATTAGGTAAGGCTCAATTGCTAGCAGTTACCCAGCTGAAACCCCTTAGCTGGCTTGCTTTCTACTGCGTGGCTCAAATCCTACTTCAGGAGCTTTTCTGAGTAGATTAAAGAACAAGTTTGTATTTCTTTGTGATGGTTGCTGTACTTTGTAACAGAAAATTACCAAAGGAGTTTAGACAGAGAGCAATCCATATATTCAGAGCCTGTATCTAAGACCGCTCCTTCCCCTTCTTCAACAATCATGGGTTCAATATCAGGGATTGGCACAGAGGAATTTCTCAATGGAGCACTTTCAGGAGAATACTTGTTTCCTTGCTGTCTTTCAAGGTTATAGCTAGGGCATAGATCAGTGTTCATACCTGAGCTTCCATTGCTGTTAGAGTTCTTCTCTAAATAGCCTGGCCAGTATGTAGTCCAGTTCTTATGTCCAGCCTTCCAATCCAGATCCCTGGACACTGGATCTCTCTTCACATACCTTCTGGCACGGGTCTTAGGGTCCCTTTCACGTGCAGCCGTCTCCCTCACAGGTACCTTCTGGAGATTCCTAGCCCTGCAGCACCATTCCTCTGGCTTTCCCCAGTCCAATGGTGTATGCTGGCCCTTGGAATGCCTTCCAGTATACGTACTGCTCTGGACTCCTTTAGACCTCCCAAAGGCTTTTCTCTTCTTTCTTCCAAAGGGTTTCTTGCCCTCTCTGTCCGTCCGGTTTGGCTTCTGCTTCTGATGATCCTCCCGATGATGAAGATGTCCAAGATGAGGATCTCCAAGCTGATCCTGAGGATGAGGATAATTCTCTGTAGAATAAACTCTACCTTTATTCTGCTTTGATGAGTGCTCCACCCTAGCACAGCGCAGCTGTGCTGAATCAGGCTCTGCCCTTTGAGATGAGTGCTTGGGGATTACCTCATAGCCCTCTTGATTGAACACACATTTCCCCACTTCAGCTCCTTTAATGGCTGTTGGAAATCTGGTGCATTCTGGGACTGGTAGTCTTTTATGGCAAAATTCTGTTTTCTTATTTCTACCAGAACTGACAGGTTGCTTGTTCAGAGTCACTTCACCTTTTCTATAGCTCCTTCCTGAGCTATGATAAGCTTCCTTATCACAGTACTCAGTGATTCTTGGTGACTTGGGCCCATTCCTGGTAGAAAAGGCGCAGTCTTCCACCCATTGGAGGTGTCCCAGAATGGACAAACAATCCATCATTGTGCCGAATGGGAGGAGGCACTTCTGGAGGTGGTAGAATTCCGGGACCCGCAAGCCCTGCAAAAGGACTGATCCGGGGTGGAGAACCTGAAGCAGAAGAGAAGGGTATCTTCCAGGTAAGTAACAATGGGAGTCCTGGGACTCCCAGATTTCTGAGCAGTGGGAATAAGGAAAACAGGCATAGCCTGAAGAAGAGGGCGGCTCTGCACACGTCCCAGGCCCCTGCAGCCTATCTTCTGGGAGGTGAAGAGGCTTGGTACAAGCCCTTAACCAACTTCTCCAAGTCAGCCCCAAACATAAGTTTCTCTTTAAAGGCTAGATGAGTCAATTGGGACTTGGAGACATATCCACTGCCCAGTGGCAAGGTCATATCCAACATCTCATCACTTTCGAGAAAGCAATGTCTTTAACCGCCAAGCGGACGAAGACATATATAGCGTCCAACAGAAAGGACATTGCCGACTCCTAAAGGGGAAAAATATCTTGTGGGTTGAGGGACTGAATCCTCTAGAGAAGGGCTCTAGTTGTCAGGCCTGCATATACAGCCAACTGGAGAATAGCAGCTGTAAATTGATTTTTCTTATGATCAAGGGTATCCTTTAAGGCAGGGGTCACCAACCTGCGGCCCGCGGGCCGCATGCGGCCCACGAGGTCCCTTCGTGCGGCCCGCGAGGCTCTACCCCGGTTAACATTACGTGCGGCCCGCCAAGGATTCCCGCCATTGTATCCACACGCTCGCAGCTCACCGACGACCACCTGCAAGCGTCCCTTCTCCTGTCAGTGTCATCTGTGAAGCCGGACTTTAAGCGTTTGTCTGCTAGCATGAATCATCAGCCATCTCATTAAATTCAATAAAGGTGATCAGCCATTGTTTTCATAATTTTGCGTTTGTTGTTTTTTTTCGCGGGGGCGGGGAGAAGGGGGGTGCGGCCCGCGAGGCTCCCGGTAGTCGGCTGTGCGGCCCGCGGCCCTCTGGAGGTTGGTGACCCCAGCTTTAAGGCTTTCACCTTCTACTGAAATGGTGGCCCTCTTTGTGACCACTATGACCTGTGCATCCACTCTCAGCATGCTGAAGCATGTGGTACTCTTCCTCTGGCAAGAAGGGAGTCTTATGCACACCAGCAGCCCCTTTGCCGGGGAGTTGGGTGAATCCTATTCTGAGCAGTTCATGCTTTAATAAACTCCTGAAAAAGGAAGACCATCATAGACTTCCAAACCCCCTACAGGAGGGGATGGATTTGTGACCTTTGTTCCACCACCCAAGAATTAGCCAAACTTAAGGCGGAAGGCACTAGAGTGATCAGAACCGTCAGTTCATCCTTTCTGATCAGATAGATAATACTAGCTTCATTATGATCTTCTGAAGCAAAGCGTACCTCCTCCTCTATGTTGGCGTCATCACCAGAAACATCGGGACTGGACTCCAGGTCTTGGCCTACAGACAGTTGATCTGACTCTCCAGATTCGAACCTCTGCTGAGATTGCCTAGAAGGCGACACTTGAGCTGGGCTGAGACTTGTTGCCTGTCCCTCTTCTGAGTGAGTGGAAAGAGATTGAGAGGATGCAGAGGCTCCAGTGTCTGAGTTGCCACACCAGAAAGACCAGGCTCCCTTTAGAAATGAGAGAAGAATTTGAGGGAGGACAATCTGGAGACCAGGAGCTCCCTTCCAGATACATGTTTACCAACCTTGGGTGAAACCGCAATCACCAGACCCTTACGAGACGGGGAGTGACCAGAGGTGTGATCGCAGAAGTTCAAAGCTTGTCAGTCATCCTTTTCATGGTACCGTCTGCTACCTCTTGCAGCAAGGACAATAAGGCTGGGCCACCCATGTCTCCTCATTGCGAGAGAGGGAATGGGCCTTCCAAGGGCGCATCAGAGATTTCCATTCAAGAAGTGCAGATTCTGGAATCCAATGACGAGGCTCTCCACTTTCCACAGACCAGAAGGTGCCTCTTAGAAATCCGCACATGAATCTCCACCACTGTGCAATGCAAGCTCAAGAAGTGCCCAATGCTGAAAGCTAAGGCAGCGCAAACAGAACCTGCACATGCTAGGGCCACATAGGTATCTAATGGAGCCTCCTATGTTGTGCTCTAGTGAGAGAGACACCCACAGGTAGTCGCTCACGAGAAAATTAATCTTTCTTTCTTCAAGCTTCCTTTCTTCAGATTTCATTAGAGCTGAAAAACTTGCATCCATCATCTGCTGGAGACAGAGAAATACTGATTATGCCCCTAGTGGCTCAGACTGATAATGGCATGGTGATGTCATAAGAAGCCTCTGGAATATTTTCTTTGTCTCCACATCTGCTGGTAGGGGGGCACAACCAACTTGTCTGGACTGGTCTAGCACGATGATATGGAACTGCTTTTATGACATCTTTGGACAATAAATTCCAGAGCTTAATTAGGCGATGAGTGAATTTTTTTTCTCTGATTTGTTTTAAATGTACGACTTAATAACTTCATGGCCAGCACCAATATAAAGGTATTGTACTGCCTATGCAAACCTTTAGCTTTATACCACCCTCCAAAATTTTGATAATTAAACTCAACAATCATGATCATTGAAACTCCACCCCTTCCACAACAATCCTATAAAAAAGCATAACTGGACATCATACTAAATATTAAACTTTGCTTTGTATGTATGTGTGTGCCCACTCTCCGAGCAGGTAAAAGAATATGCTGATGGCTCTTGGAGTTTGTGTGGCTGTCGGAATCTATTGTTTTCCTTTGACGGCTGCTGCGCTTTAAAAGCTGCTGCTCTAGGCGAGCACCTAGTCTTGTTTAATAGTTGAGCCGATTCAGTTAGTGGCCTGTCCCCTAGTCTTTGTATTTTTTGAAAAAGTAAACAACCAATTTGCATTTACTTGTTCCACTCCACTCATAATTTTTATAGACCTCAGCCATCTGTTCTCCAAGGGGCCTGCTCTTTTTAGTCTTTTCTCATACGGGATTCGTTCCATCCTCTTTATCATTCTGGTATGATTGTATATGTGTAGGTCATTTATGGTACTGTTAAAAAGTTTTGTTTGTGCTGTATTAACTCTTGTTTAAGGAAACTCATTTTTATTGGATTCAAACAGTCAACAAGTATCCAAGACTCACACTCCCTTACAAGTCATTTGCATGAGTGATACAAATCATTGCAAGGGTACAGCAATGCTTCCCAATCCAGACCAAACCCCCCTCCACCCCATATACTGCTCTATCTGGCACGTGTTAAAGCAAATAGTCCCCTAAAGTGAACATTTCAACTAAAATATTCAAGGTATTCAAATAGAGTAAATCTAGGTGAATAACAAATACCCTCAAGGACCTACAGAATCAAACAAACTATCTTCCTGTTTAAATTCCTATTCCCATCCCCACTTATAGACAACCCTCCGACCCCTAGAACCAATATCCTCTAATCCAGTATTAACACATTCTTCAGCTAACAATCTTACCCAAACACATCAGTTCAACATCAAACATCAAAAAGGTAGAAAACAAGATGCTTTGTACAACACATTCACTAGTCTCTCTGTGAACCACTCAAACTCATCAGGTCCCTACACACGGTTACACCACTTCCAGATCTTATCCCCATCTAGTTCACTGTATTGAGGGATCCATGAAAGCAGTAGAAGAGCCAGATACTCCATCCTCATCCCAACTTGCCCCTCCCTCCTTGACTCTATATCTCACCCCAACCCTTCCCTCCTCTGCCCCCTCCCCCTCTCTCCCTTACGGACCCATCTCTCAACCTCCCCCCTAGAAGTGACTATCTACATCTCCATCCCCACCTATCTTCCCTTCCTCAGGAGTCGCTCCTCCCTAATTACGTCTTAAAACATAATTGTCCAGAGGAACTGGCGCCATCCATTACAGTGGAACTGGACGCTATAGCGGCTACTGTATGCCTGCAGAAGGATGAGCAGCAACTGGATCCCAAATCCTCCCAAAAGTTATGAATTTGTTCGCCCCCCCAGCAATTGAGATGTTCTCTTTTCCATGATCTTTAATTCCATCATCGTTAGTTCCCACGTACGAACCTCTGGAGTTCTCCCTGTCATCCACTGCTGCAGGATACACAGCTTTGCCAAGACAAAACCCTTCTCACATAGTTTCTTTTGGTGGCTCTGTAAAAGCCCATCCATCTTATAGGCCCTGAACAGGCACCATTCTGGGGCTAGAGCTACTCTCTGTGCCACCCACACACTCAACCTGTCACAAATCCCCCTCCAGAAGACCTCAATGCGAGCACACATCCAAAAATGACGTGCCAATGTGCCACTGCTCTTCGCACACAATCGGCACAAATCCATCTGAGCCAAGCCTGCTCTCAAAGCCCAGGCATTGTGGATGTATGCTCGCCATAGAAACTTATATTGGACTTCCTGTAAATGTGCAGATTCAGAGAGGTTGATCACACCCGCAAAGGCCCGCTGTAACACATCCACCGTGACTCCAGACAGACTGTCCTTTTGCCACCGACTTGCCAAACCCTCCAGTGCCATCAGATCTAAACCCGGGGACAATTCCCCCCAAAGTCTTCGCATAGTTATCCGCACCTTTGGCTTATACTAGGGGCACAAACCTACGTGACCGATTGGTCCATTTGATGATTCTGTCAGATGTTGGTTTGAGCCCTTTGCAGCCCCGGGGCCATTTGGCTTGCAATCGATGTAAGTACTACCAGACCACATTGGAAGGAACATCATGGATTGATCCTTGCACTGCCCATGAGTTTCTCCTGCAGGGGTCTAGTACTTGTATGTCCAGTTATATGGTCTATATATTCTCCAATGTCCATGCTTGTTATTGTATGTAGGACGTACCATCCGACCGGTAAAGATCCAATTGGGAGAACATGCTTCCTGAATCTGCACCTTGACCCTCACAGCACCGGTGGTGGAACATTGTGTCAAGGCAGGCCATACCTTTTGTGACCTACAATGGCGGATTATTGACTGTGAGCCAGTGGACCCTGGGGTGGCAACCGTTTGGCTCGCCTGCAGTGGCTGGAGCAAAAATGGATTTTTGATCTCCATATGGTGTCACCCCTGGGTATGAACTTGGAACTGGAGTGGTGGAGCCTCCTATGACTGGTTGAATGGTTTGAGGATTCACAGCATATCTGACACTTGACATCTTGAGGATCGGATGATCTTATGAGGGTTTCGGGATATTTCCGATTCGACTGACATCACACTTGTTTCAGCCAATAGATGTCCGTTCTGGCTATAAAACCATTTGTTTGGTTCGGCGGTTGAAAAACCCGGCATCTTCACTTCCGTGTTCATCTCAGCGGCAGAACACTTGATACAGGAACGTTAAGGGTCCCGAAACATTCATGTTGTGTGCGAGTTAACGCCAGTTCTTCACGGATGGTTTCTTTTCAACGCCGAGGATTATGATAAGGCATTTAAAGATTTATTTACACAAAAAAATTTTTTTTTCAAAAAAAGGGTGTCACATATCTTTGAGCAGGGGGTTGCAATTCTCGCTGTTCCAGTATGTTTTGCCTGACATTTAAACATGAATTGGGTATCAGTGGACATTATTACTGATGACTATTTTTTGTAACTGTTTACACATGAGTCCCGTATCAAAAAAGAGATGCAGGGACTTAGTCATAGTCACTCCTTCCCCCAACCCGTCCCCCTCCCCTCACCCCTCTTCCCTGTCCCCCTCCCGCCCGCTCCCCCCTCTTCCTCGACTCACCCGATCCAGCTCCCCCAATTCCATACAAATAATACTCTCTCCCTTCCATTCATACACCCCTCTCCCCTCCCCCCTCCCCCTAACACATCCCAAGTAATGTCCCAGTCCTTCCACGCCTCAGCACCTCCCGGCTGAGGTCAGGTCCATATTCGATGCTGCAGGGCTGCCCCGATTCTCCAGAACTTCCTCTTCCTCCCGATCATCCATCAGGGTGCATCTCCCTCCTGCTGATACAATAGCGCCCGAACCAGACCAAGAAGAAAAAAAAAAGTCACATTTCCATAACAAAAAAAAAATCTCAAATACAGCATACCAATAGAAAAAAATATATATAAAAGGAGATAACTGGAAACTGAACAGAAAGCAGCCTCAGTTCTCTTCCATGCTCAAGACATGACCGCTGCCATTTATTAAAGTCCAGGTACCAGCTCAGAGTTCCGCCCACTCTCCAAAGTTCTGTGAGTGTTTGAGCCAACAGCACCCCCCCCCCTTCCCCTGGCAAGGGTGCAAGTGGCTCTCAAGTCAATATCTCCATGTCCTTGTATAAGTCTGCCATAAAACGCTTCGCTGCAGCCTGCGTATCAAACAAATGATTTTGGTCTTGACTTGAAACCCTAAGTACTGCTGGATAGGCAAGAGTGAACCGTATCTTCCACTTAAACAGGGAAGCACAGAGTGGGGCATACTCCTTTCTCTTCACCGCCACTGTCGCAGAGTAATCCTGGAATAGCAGAATCTGATGGTTCTCTAGCACCAAGTCACCTTTCTTGCGGTAAGCCTGGAGCAGCTGCACCTTATGCTGAAAGTTCAAAATTCGGGCTATTACCACTCTTGGGTGCTGCCTGGTCTCCATCCTGGTCCCCAACCGATGTGCCTGCTCCACCTGGCTTAGGCCGCCCAACGACTCCAGACCCAGTTCTTTCGGCAGCCAAGATTCAATCAAGGATGGCAGCATCCCATCTGTTTTAGACTCTGGGACTCCTACCAGATCTGTTTTCCAAATCATCCACCTTGGCTAGTAGGGCCTCTATCTGCATTTGCTGTGCTCGGTGCCCCTCTGCATCTTCAATGGCTGCTACACGATGCTCCAGCTCTTCTACTCTCCGGCCTACTTCCACCAACGAATCTCCCACCTCCTCCAGCTTTTTAATTATCTGGTCAAATTTAGGGTCTAATAACTTCACCACTTTTTTGCTACCTCTTCTGTCGAGGAGTCCATGCTCTCTGTGCCGGGCGATGCAGGCTGGGCCAAGCCCGAGACCAAAGTTCCGGCCTTGTTTACTCTGTCCTGGTCCTTCCTCGCTGGTAAGGGCATTTTGCCCCAGTTATCTCCCCAGGCTTTGCTATAACCGTTCCAACACACTCTCGCTCAGTTCCAATCTCTTTGGGAGAAGAAGCGATGAATAATAAAGATTATTTCAAGAGGCAGCTCCAGAGCAAACAGAGAAGCGTCCTCACTCGCTCATGTGTCACATGACCTCCTTAACTCTTGTTTAATATACCTTTTTCCCTGCTTAGGTACAATTATCTCATTGACAGAATTTGGCAGGGCGTGGGGGAGCAATGCCCACCCAAACATAGTGCTGGGACTAGAGAGGGACTCAAATGGGGCACCTGTCCTGGTGTCATCTTTAAACAGTGGCAGTAGCAGCAAAAGGAATTTGGCAAGGGGCTTGGAAGCTGGAGTCCCATTCACTTGTGCATAGTTTTCCATATAAATTTTGTAATAGGCCTCTGCAAACTTTGTACTTAGGCAGGCTACTGAAAACTGACGCCATAGCAGGAAATATTATAGGGTCTAGTGACCTCCATAGAGTGTGATTCAATATTTGACTCTAACCTGAGCAAAACAACACTAGGACAAGCGTCCTAGACCTCAGGAGAGCTAATTTCAACTTGATGAGTGATAGCATTGATGAAGCCTGAGCAGCAATCCAGGATCTGAAGTGTACAGAGGATCTATCTGCAATAATTAAAAGGAGCTTTGTAAAGACAACAAATATTTGTGTAAGACAGATTAGCAAGCAGATGAGGATAAATGTCCCTATTTAGTAGGACATATTCAAAATGCAATATAAATGCATGTTTTTAACACATCCTGCCATGAATTCAGTACTTAGTAAAGGGCATTAAACCCTTAACCAATACTATGCTGTGCAGTTACCCTGGCTGGTAATGTGCATATGTCTCCAGTCATTAGGCCAGTCTGACCACTAGGTAGGCTAGGCAGCCACCTAGGGTAGCAGGCCATGTGCTTCGGCACACATTGTGGCAGGTGCAGGCCTGTGATCCACGGTGTCTGACATAAGCAGGCAGGCCTAGCTAGCTTGATCTGTAAGTGAAGCCTGTGGAGAGGCCCATAGGATTGCACATCCCCCAATATGCTGCTATTGTAAGATAGAACTCAGTAGAAGTATTGAATTAGCTTAGATAAGCAGAACTGCAGAACTGAAAGATGGAAAAATACAGAAAAACATGTTTAAAAGTTACTGATAAGAAAAAGTACATCTGCAAGGAATATAATTGGGAGTGCTGATAGATGAGTTGCAGAGCCCTGCTCCCCTGCATGCACAAATTGGTTCTATGGCCTTGAGAGTGTGAAAGTAACAAGTTGATGAACTGACCATTGTAATTGGGACTAGAAGGGGGGTATGCAGGTGCCATGCCCACTGAAGGAACATAATTGGATAATCTTATCAGTACCGGGACCAATGGAAGAGGTACGGGAGGTACGGGAGGTTACCGGGACCAATGAAATGTTTTTCTATACCTAGAATGGAACAAGAGTCTATAAAAGTTGTTGTAATGCTTGAAAACTTTGCTCAGCCATTTTGAAATTGACTGGTTCGAGACTTGTGCACAAATAAATGATTTGGACCTTCTGAACAGACTCCTGGTATCATTGGTTTGTCTGCGCTTTGCTGCTACATATTCTTGGTGCGTTGGCCGGGAAGTTGTGGAATCAAAGTGTATATAGGGCAATATACCACGACTTTCCGCCTCTATAGGCTTGGTCCTGCCGGGATCGCGCCCTTCCGACGAGGGCTGCTCCCTGGCGCCACCGGTCCCTTGTATCGGAGGGAGCTGGTCGGACCTCGGCGGGTGCCGGGCCCGGTTGGAGCCAACGCCTCGAACCCGAGTGAGGGGAGTCCGAGGTCCAACTCATGCGCCTGCTTGGGAAGTTTGAGGACCGGATCCGGTGAGTATAGTTTTGATTTGGTGTCTAGACAGAAATAGAAAGAGCAGTACTGCCATTGGAACTTGGAATTTGGAATTTGTAATCTCGAGATATTGGGAATTGGTAAGAGAGCCTGATCACCTCTCAAGGAAGGGCCGAGTAACCCCGCATGGGAATTCGCCGGGTGAAACCCCCATCCTTTTTGTAATTGGGAAAAAGACTAGTCAGAATAGATAGAAACGAATGCATTCTGGGATACGTTGCTAGCATGATTGTGTGAACGAAGTGTGAATGAGAGGTCTGGCAGCACGGACCAAGTGAAGGCGGACCCCTGAGTAGCGCATTTCCTGACCGGGCGACCGCGTTCAGGTCGCAAAAAGGGGGAAGCGATTGTCGTCTTGTCTTGTTATTTGTACTCCTTATACGTTTCCAGGACCGTGAGGACCCCTTACCCACGGTCCGTCCTCCTTTTCCCTTCTGTCTGTTGTTGCGCGCACACATCGAAATGGGAGGGGCGGGGTCTACTAGAAACACTCCATTAGAATGTATGATCGCACATTTTAAAGAGGGATATTCGGGAGATTATGGTATTAAAATGACAGCAGCCCGTTTGCAGATTTTGTGTACTAGGGAGTGGCCCGATCTAGACCCCATCTGGCCCCGAGAGGGAACGTTCAATGTAGAGATTATTCAGTCAATACACCGTAGAGTGCGGATAGCGCACCCCGATCAGTACCCCTATATAGATTCCTGGTTAAGTATTTGTGAAGATCCGCCCCCTGGGCGCAGCGCTGTTATGAGGAACAGTGCAGAATAATGTTAGCGAAAACAGATTCTAGACAGAAAGCGGAACAGCCCAAAATGAAAGAGCAGGATAAGAAAGCCAGAAAGAAGCCCATCCTGGTAGATCCTGATTCCCCAGAAATAATTCTCAGGCAGCCCCGAACCCCAGGTCCAATAAGAGTAGCCCGGCGTCCTGCCCCAGAACCCCAGAGACGGCCGGAGCCGGAGCGGGACCCAACCCCAGATCCACCTCCCGGAGGGGAGGAAGAGGAGGAATTAGCTGAAAGAGAAGAGGAGGACATAAAAAGTGAGCCAGAAGCGGAGATAGAAGAAGGAGAAAGAGAGAATCCCCCAGACGAGGAGGACAGTGTACAAGTAATTGAGAAAGCCAGCGCTAGCACTAGCACGCCAGTAAAAGCTAAACCCAAAGCAAAACCTGTTGAGAAAAAGAAAGTGACTCCTTCAAAGGCAATTACGACAATAACCCTTAGATCCCAAAAGACACCTACGACAGCCAGAATGTTTCCCTTACGGCAAGTCCCGGGAATGCCCGTAAAGAATGATAATGATGAAGTGGTAGCGGGACCCCTAACTTATGTGTATATCCCTTTCTCTACAACTGATTTATTAAATTGGAGGTCGCATTATGCCTCCTATACTAGTAAGCCCCAGGAGCTGACAGAATTAGTAACTAGTATTATGGAAACTCACCAACCCACTTGGCCAGATTGCCGTCAGCTCCTGACCACCCTATTCACTACAGAAGAACGAGCAAGAATTAGAAAAGCAGCTATTGAATGGATGGCAGAAAACCCTGTAGCTCCGGCACAGGGGCAGAATATAATAGACCGTCGGGAAGCAGCTCAGAGAGAATTCCCGAATGAAGACCCCCATTGGGATCCAAATACAGAAGAAGGAACCACAGCCCTAGCCCGTTTTCGCCAAGGCTTTTTACAAGGCCTGAAAAGGGGGGGGCCAAAAAGCTATGAACCTTTCCAAAGTTGCAGGAGTTATCCAAGGGATAGATGAGAGCCCAGCAGATTTTTATGAGAGATTAACTGAAGCATACAGAATGTATACTCCCTATGATCCCGAGGCACCAGGAAGTTTATGTATGGTGAATTCTGCTTTTGTAAACCAGTCTCAACCAGACATTAGACGTAAATTACAGAAATTAGAAGGGTTTGCGGGCATGAATGCAACACAGTTATTGGAAGTCGCTCATAAAGTGTATGTGAATCGTGATAATGAAAGACAGAGAGAATGTGATAGAAAGATGAAGAAGAAAGCTGATTTTTTGGCTGCGGCCATAGTGGAACAGAAAAGGGGAGGTGTCCCTAGTCGAAGGAGCAGAGGAAGAGGGCGGGGTCAAGGCGGAGGCCGGACCCAGAGACTAGGCGTGAACCAATGCGCCTACTGCAGAGAGGAAGGACATTGGAGAGATACGTGCCCGCAACTCGAAGACGCCCAGCAAGATGACGACAGCGGTCATCAGTGGCGAGAAGAAAGACGAGGCTATCCCCGAAGCCGAGGAGGAGCCAATCGAGAACAATTCCAGCGAGAGAGAGGAGGAGCCATTCAAGCATTGGCCACACCAGCCCATGATGAGAATGACGTGGATTAGGACAGACCGGGCTCCAAGTTTGCTTTAGGTCTCCAGGAGCCTATGGTCGGAATACAAATAGGAGACCAAATTATGGACTTTATGGTTGATACTGGAGCACAACATTCAGTAATAGACAAAAAGATAGCCCCATTTACTACAAAAGCAGTCACCATTATAGGAGCAACTGGTGCCAAAGCCACAAAGTCTTTTCTTCAAAATCGAATATGCAGTCTAGGAGGACAGCAAGTAACTCATCAATTCCTTTACATGCCCGAATGTCCAGTGCCACTACTGGGACGAGATATGCTAGCCAAGCTTCAAGCACAAATATCTTTCTCTGAACAAGGAGAAATGCAAATGACAGTGAATTCCCAAGCCAAACCAGCAGGAGTAATGCTGCTGACAGTACCCCGAGAAGAAGAATGGAGGTACTACGTTGATGACTCCATCCAAGATACCTATTTTGAACAAACTTTAAAGAACATCGATGCACCACCTGGAGTATGGGCAGAAGGCAGTCCCCCAGGCCTAGCCAAGCATATAGCTCCAGTGATTGTAACCCTCAAGCCTAGTGCTACACCAGGGCACGTCAAACAGTACCCTCTCCCAAGAGCCGCAATTGAAGGCATTCATCGCCACCTACAAAGATTGCTCGAGTATGGCCTACTAAAAGTATGTCAATCCCCATGGAACACTCCACTTTTGCCAGTAAAGAAACCTGGGACAGATGATTATCGCCCAGTACAAGATTTAAGAAGAGTAAATGATGCAGTTGAAACTATACATCCAGTTGTACCCAATCCTTACACTCTTCTAGGACTGATACCTGCTGAAGCTACCCATTTCACTGTACTGGATTTGAAAGATGCATTCTTTTGCATAAGATTAGCCCCTGTAAGCCAAATATTGTTTGCATTTGAATGGCAGGACCCCGTCTCTGGAAGAGGGGGCCAACTCACCTGGACAAGATTACCCCAAGGATTCAAGAATTCGCCTACCATCTTTAGTGCTGCACTGAATCAGGACCTTTCAAGCTATCCAGTAGCCCCGGGAAAGAGAGTGCTTCTCCAATACGTGGATGATCTGTTGATAGCTGCCATATCAGAAAGTGAATGCATACTAGCCACCAAAGACCTCTTGCAGTTACTAGATGAAGCTGGATACAAAGTTTCCAGAGCCAAAGCACAGCTATGCCAAAAAGAAGTGAAATACTTGGGTTTTCGTATTACCCAAGGAAGTAGAAGATTAGGCAGAGAAAGAAAAGAAGCAGTATGCAGAATTCCAACTCCAACAACCAGAAAGCAAGTCAGAGCCTTTCTGGGAGCAGCAGGATATTGCCGAATCTGGATACCTAACTTTGCCCAAATTGCCAAACCACTGTATGAAGCCACAAAAGGAGAAGAGAAGTCGCCACTGGAGTGGGGACCTGAGCAGGATACAGCCTTCAAGACGTTAAAGGAAGAATTGATGTCATCACCAGCACTTGGACTACCAGATGTCCACAAACCTTTCCACTTGTTTGTACATGAAGCACAGGGAAATGCCTTAGGCATGTTGACTCAGAAATTGGGAAATTGGGAGCGACCTGTAGCCTACCTATCGAAACAATTGGACCCTGTGGCCAAAGGATGGCCACCTTGCTTGAGAGCAGTTGCAGCTACAGCGCTACTAGTGAGTGAAGCAGACAAACTCACATTAGGACAGAACATACGAGTCACTGTGCCACATGCAGTCCTTGCCCTTATGGAACAGAAAGCAAATTATTGGCTCACCAATTCCCGAATGTTGAAGTACCAGAGCATGTTATGTGAAAACCCACAGATACAACTTGAAGTGAGCCATGCCTTGAATCCAGCCACCTTGATACACATCAGTGAAGAACTCCCAGAACATGACTGTATCGAAGTCATGGAAACTGTGTTCTCCAGTCGACCTGACTTGACAGATGTGCCCATAGACAACCCTGACCAAATCTATTATGTTGATGGGAGCAGTCTCATCCTTGATGGACGACGCTGTGCCGGATATGCAGTCGTCACTCAACACGAAGTAGTTGAATCATCAGCTCTAGCCTCAGGAACATCAACCCAGAAAGCCGAATTGATAGCACTTACCAGAGCATTGTTGTTAGGAGAAAAACTTGTGCTGAATGTATATACAGATTCCAAATATGCCTTCACTACCTTGCATGCCCATGGAGCTCTCTATAAAGAAAGAGGACTCATCACATCCGGAGGAAAATCAGTCAAGTATGGTCCCGAGATATTGATGTTACTTGATGCAGTTTGGGCCCCAACACGTGTAGCTGTCATGCATTGTAGAGGACATCAAGCAGGAAAAGGAGAAGTTGCCCGAGGAAATAGATTTGCAGATGCCTCAGCACGACAAGCAGCTATGACGGAACAGATTGCCCCACAAGCTATGCCAATGCAAGCAGCATTGTTTCCAGTACCTTTGAATCTATGGACCCCACGATATACCACCAAAGAATTGGATTACTATTGTGACAGAGAAGATGGAATACTGAAAGATGGATGGATTGAGCTGCCACCAGAAGAGGGCAGTCAACCTCCTGGACGAATAGTAATTCCTGAACTGTTAGGACCATCCTTTGTCAAAGCTTTCCACGAAGCCACCCACTATGGGAAGAGTGCTATGGAGAAAGCACTCAGACCACATTTCTACATCCCTCTGATGACAACCATATCAGCCTCAGTAGCACGCCAATGTCTAACCTGTGCCAAAAATAATGCCAAGCAAGGCCTTATAACGGCACCCCGAGTTCAGTCAGGAGGTGTCACCCCCATGCACAACCTCCAAGTTGATTTTACTGAAATGCCAAAAGCCAATGGATACCATTACCTATTAGTATTAGTTTGTACTTTCTCTGGGTGGGTAGAAGCCTTCCCAACCAGAACTGAGAAAGCCCGAGAAGTTACCAAAGTCTTGATGAGAGAGATTGTCCCTAGATTCGGAATTCCAGCAGTAATAGGGTCAGACAATGGACCCTCATTTGTCTCCCAAGTTACTCAGCAGTTAGCAAAAGCCTTGCAGATACAATGGAAACTCCACACTGCATACAGACCCCAGAGTTCAGGGAAAGTTGAGCGAATGAATCGTACCTTGAAAGCCCAAATGTCCAAGCTTTGTCAGGAGACACACTTGAAATGGCCCCAAGTGCTCCCCATAGCTTTACTCAGAATACGCTCAGCTCCTGTAAAGTCAACAGGATTTTCCCCTTTTGAAGTTTTGTATGGTAAACCCCCACCAATAGTGCAGGGAGTCAAAGGAAGTTTAGCCCAGATTGGTTCAGAAGTAACCAGACAAGAACTCCTAGCTCTTAGTTTTGTTCTGCAGACTCTCCATACGTGGATCCAAGACCAGTTGCCTATCAACTTGACGGAACCCTTGCATCCCTATCAGCCTGGTACTTCGGTGTGGATCAAAGATTGGAAGAAGACACCGTTGGAACCCCATTGGAAGGGACCGTACACCGTCATCCTGTCTACCCCAACTGCAGTAAAGGTAGCCGAGATCGATGCCTGGATCCACCACAGCAGAGTCAAGCCCGCCGCCGATCCTGAACCAGAGCAGTGGACAGCAGAACAGCATCTTGATGCACCCTTGCGAGTTACTCTGAGACGGCAACCAGCAGCTTAGACACTTCATCACAAGTGCCTTGCAGTAGCCAAGTCTTTCGAAGAGGATTGCTGTTTTCCATGCAGCAACAGTTTTGTTTCAACGAACCCAATTTGTGTGTGATTTGACACACTACTTTGAGACTACATTGACTAAGCCAGACTTCACAAGCCAACTGAAATTGCTAAAAAGTTGGTTAATGTGTACTGGACATCTTGAGGATCTTCAATCAACACTCAGCACCCGTTAAATTGCTTCATTAGCAAACGGGACGAAGAATAAAAGACCGTCGTGATCAAGATCAGCAAGCTGAGGATTCAGAAGAACTCCAATCAACATCAACATGTATCTTTGCTTTTGCTTTGCCTTGGTTGCCTTCTTTGGAGGTTTTGAACTGACTTATGCTTTACCTCCATGCACTGCTTGCATTACTTCTACTAGAACTGGACTGAAAGTAACTCAGACTTTGATTTATCACTCTTACTATACCTGCAAGGGAACAGTGACTCGGTGTATCTATAACACCACTGAACTAAATGTTTGCACTCATGGCAAAATTAGAGCATGCTATAATCCGCATCAGAATCCATCCTATTACACGTTGGAAATACGATGGAAGGATGCAGATGGACCTATACTAGCTGCTACACCACCACTTAAGGACATTACTAAACCTGCTGTTTTGAATTTTGATGCATGTAATGTCATTAACAGAGATAGTTATTCCACCTGTGGTACATGGGAGAAAGCGTATCGAAATGACCATAAGTACATGTGTCCGGAAGGTGCTACAAATTGGTGGAAGTGTACAGGTAAAACGGGATCAGGCTATAGTACTGCACCAGCGGCAGACTACTATTGCCCGTATTGGGGATGTGTTTTTTATGCTACCTGGAATAATGGTATAGTTGATGAGAAGATAGATAAACGAATGGCTACTTTAACCAAGCCAACCACAAATGATAAATGTCAGAAAGATGCTTGTAACCCCTTACACTTACGAATACACAATCCCCATGCATGGAAACAAGGATACAAGTTTGGTTTGCGTATTGCTGGAGGGGCAGTAGATCCAGGAACCATTGTGTATATCAGATTGAATACCCAAGCCCACAAGTCATCCAAATATCATATTCATAATACCTTTTATGAAGCCATGCATGTAAATAAGTTTGAGATCCCTCATCCCTCACAGAATTTATTTTTAGAATTAGCCGGAGCAGTGGTATCTAGTCTTAAGATCTCAGATTGCTATTTCTGTGGCGGAACCCAAATGGGAGACCAGTGGCCATGGGAAGCCCAAGAATTGAATTATTCTTTGATTTACAATCAGACTGAATTACACAAGACTACCAGTGAGTGGGTGTTAGCGCACTCGATCGTTGGACGTCTTTGCTATGCCAGAACTGGACCCCAGTTCACCCAAAAGGTAGGACAGTTGGTCTGTCTTAGCCAGAAGTACTATAATGCCACGACCAAGAAGACAGCATGGTGGTCAGGAATCAAACATCCTGAACCTCCTAACCCATTAGCCAGATTTCCTGAACTTACTGGTTTATGGACTAATGTTGCCAAAATCCAAGCCTGGCAAGCCCCACCTGGCCTATATTGGATCTGTGGAAACCGAGCATATGCACAACTCCCGCCACACTGGGGAGGAGCATGTGTCTTAGGAACCATCAGACCTTCTTTCTTTCTTTTAAACACTGAACATGGAGAACAATTAGGATACCCTGTTTACACTACCCACCGACACAAATGAGCACTAAGACAGAAAAGAGAAGCCTTACAGATAGGCAAGTGGGAGAAGTGGCAAGGTGATGATTGGCCACCAGAAAGGATCATTGAGTATTATGGACCTGCCACTTGGAATGATGATGGTATGTATGGTTATCGTACTCCAATCTATATGATTAATCGTATTATTCGCTTGCAAGCAGTAGTTGAAATAATAACCAATGAAACTAGCCATGCTCTTACGCTCTTAGCTAGACAAAGTACACAGATGCGCACTGCTATATATCAGAACCGCTTAGCACTTGATTATTTGTTAGCAGCTGAAGGAGGAGTATGTGGTAAGCTGAATTTAACTAATTGCTGTTTGAAAATAGATGATAAGGGTCAAGTAGTTGAAGAAATTGCTAAAGATATGCAAAGACATGCTTATGTGCCAGTACAGACTTGGCACTCATTGAAATTTCCTAACTGGTTTGCTAACCTCTTTTCATGGGTGGGAGGATTTAAGACTTTCATTGTTTTAGTACTAATCCTTGTTGCTGTTATCTTCTTATTACCATGTCTAATCCCCTGTTGTATGCGTTCCATTCATAATGCTATTGATAGTACAGTAGAGCGGAAGACCGCAACTAAAATAATGGCTTTATATAAAGCCAGTCCTAGTCGAAATCCTTCAATCATGATGTGATTCTTCAAAAGGTGATTTAATTCTCACACCTTATTAAGTAATAGGGTGAGATTAATCAAAGGGGGGAATGTGGCAGGTGCAGGCCTGTGATCCACGGTGTCTGACATAAGCAGGCAGGCCTAGCTAGCTTGACCTGTAAATGAAGCCTGTGGAGAGGCCCATAGGATTGCACATCCCCCAATATGCTGCTATTGTAAGATAGAACTCAGTAGAAGTATTGAATTAGCTTAGATAAGCAGAACTGCAGAACTGAAAGATGGAAAAATACAGAAAAACATGTTTAAAAGTTACTGATAAGAAAAAGTACATCTGCAAGGAATATAATTGGGAGTGCTGACAGATGAGTTGCAGAGCCCTGCTCCCCTGCATGCACAAATTGGTTCTATGGCCTTGAGAGTGTGAAAGTAACAAGTTGATGAACTGACCATTGTAATTGGGACTAGAAGGGGGGTATGCAGGTGCCATGCCCACTGAAGGAACATAATTGGATAATCTTATCAGTACCGGGACCAATGGAAGAGGTACGGGAGGTACGGGAGGTTACCGGGACCAATGAAATGTTTTTCTATACCTAGAATGGAACAAGAGTCTATAAAAGTTGTTGTAATGCTTGAAAACTTTGCTCAGCCATTTTGAAATTGACTGGTTCGAGACTTGTGCACAAATAAATGATTTGGACCTTCTGAACAGACTCCTGGTATCATTGGTTTGTCTGCGCTTTGCTGCTACAACATGGCCTGCTGCTGCCCCATGCGCTGAGCTGCGCCGTTGCCCACCTCGCTGCCGCTGATTCTGGCAGCAAGAACGGGGGGGGGGGGGGGTGGCTAAGCTCAGCACACATGGCCTGCCACTTCTGACCCCCTCAAAGTTGTGCCACTAAGCCGAGCCGAGTCGAACCACTCCCTTGACCTTGCTGCTAGAATCAGCAGCAGCGAGGGGCAATGGTGCAGCTCAGCATGGGAAGGGGGAGGGCGGCTCAGCATGCGGGGAGAGGCAACACAGTCAGTGCCTCTGCCTAGAGTGGCAGAAACCCTTGGGCTGGCCCTGCCAGCCATGCCAGAGACGCCAAGGGTGGGCTGTCCCTTAGAGTCAGATTTACCACCTCTGAGACTGAAGGCCAAAGAGTGAGATTTTTGTCCAGGATCTAAATTCAGAAGAAGGCATTTGCAATAAAAAATAAATTCAAAGGCAAGGGGCCATGATATGATTCTGGAAAGGGAAGGCTACAAGGAAGTATGAGGAAATATATTTTTATTGAGAGGGTGGTAGATGCTTAGAATAGTCTACAAGCAGAGGGCATAGCAGCTAAAACTGTGACAGAGTTTAAGCATACTCAGGTCACATACAGAAGACCATGGTAGGGGAGTATCAGGATTAAAGCAAGTGTGAGAGGGGCCCTGGGAATAAGGGTAGGCATGGAAACATATAGGTTCAAGAAGGGGAAATGCAAAGCAACTTGTGCATACTGAGAGTACCACGGTGTAGGCTCCCAATGAAATAAGGCAAAAGTTTCTATTCTGACATACAAACAGTGGGAGGTAGTATAGGCAGCAAAAAGGGTGGGCCACAGCCAGGGTTGGTGCAGGGATATGAGGTGCCCTAGCCCCCCCTGCAGCAGCCCCTGATCCGATTGCCATCACTGCCGCCCCACCCCGGGACTTGCAGCAGTGGCAATACTTTTAAAATGGCACCGAAACACTGGAGTTACCTTCAACTCCGACTTCCTCACACTTCCGATTACACTTCCTGTTTGCATGGGGGCAGAAGCACCTTGTAGGACTGAAGTCATGCCAGGGAGAATGAATGCCTCTGTGCATGTGTGTGTGGGACTAGTGCTTGCATGTTACCTTTGTGTTAGTGAGTGAACCCTGGACTGGTATTTGTGTGTGAATGTTGTAGTGTGACCCTCCCGGTTCATAGTGGGTGTGATACCCTGCTGCTGGCTGCAAAGATGCTTTCCCTGCAGCCCGACCCCCGATCTGGTCTCCTAAAGCCAGGATCAGGCTGTAGGGAATGTCCTCTGCCCTCCCTGCCCTTTTCACGCCCCAGGCCCGCTGTCCCTTGCCAACTAGGGGAACTTATTCCACCTCGGAGGTGGAATAATTTCCCCATTCAGGCTGCCGGCCCCGGACATACAGGGCCGACATTGGAATCGGCCCTGTACGTCTGGGGCTGATGACCGCCCACTGCCTGCCCTAATGCTGTCCCCGATCTGCCCCTTTCCTGCCCCCGTTTACCTTCCCCGTGCCTCGGAATGACCCCTTGTGTGTCTGACTAAGTTAAAGAAATATTCTGTGGATAAAGCTGCCCTGTCTTAGGACAGTTTGCGGGAGGGGCATGCAGAAGAAAGTTCAACGGGTGAGAACTTACTTGCAAGAGGGTGGTGGCTGTCCTTCCTGCTAAACCTAAGTAGCAGAGGGGCAGAGCAGTAAACAGGCTGGGAAAGGATTTGCCCTTACCAGCAATAAACTATAACAAAGGCCATGGTGTAAACGCTGAATGCTTATAAAGACTTGTTTTTCAGAACTAATTCATCAGTGACTGACCTGTCTTTATGGGTTGGCACTATGGCACTCTGCCAGGGGCCCCGCGCATCTAAGGGGCCCCACGTGCTCCAGCAGCTGCTTGTTGTAATGTTTTAGTTTTCTAAGTCCTTTTTATGTTTAAGACATTTAAAGTTTAATTTTTTTATTATGTTATTTCTTTACTTATTCTAGTTTCAATTTATTTTTTTACATTTTTATTTTATACTCGTAAAGTTTTTAAAGTTATTTCTAAATGTTTTGGTCCTTCGTTTAGCTTGTTCAGTGTTCCTGAACAGTAGACTGTAGACCGGGAATCAGGCTATCATAATCTATTTCCGGTTGTAAACACTGAAAGATGCTGACACCTCACCTGACAGCGTAACATTTAATTTAAATAATATTAAATAGTATTAAACTACAAAGAAGTCTGAAGGTCTTATATGTTATATAATATAATATATATGTTTGCCTCTCACTTGGTTTGCAGCTTGTCGTGCTGTGAGGGCTTGTGTGCATCAGTGATGCTGAGAGCTAAACTATCGGTAGTTTAACTACTGGCAGGGTCTCCCAAGATGGACAGGTCTCAGCTGAGGTGCCAGACCAAGACAAACCACCCATCTGGGCAGCAGCAGAATGGGATAGTGTTGACGGCGGAGGATCACATTTTTGTGACAACGGCAACAACACCAAACTTAAATTGCACGGAAGAAAGGCCCGGCAATCTACTTCTGTATCTTGCCATGAAAACCCAATGGATAGTTACAACAAAACAAATTGTGCTATAGTGCTGGAAGATGAGACCTCCAGGTCGGAAGACACGCAACTAGCTACTGGGGAAGAGCTGAAGGCTTTTCAGAGTAAAGCCAGCATTTATGATGTGGTTGGATCAAAGCCCTCGGGAAGTCTGACTGCTGATATAGCTGCGCATGAAATGAGAGTCAGAAGCTGTGAAGATGTCTTACACACTGGAACATGGAACGTACGAAGCATGAACCAAGGAAAGTTGGAGGTGGTCAAGAATGAAATGGAACGTGTACAACTTGATCTGTTGGGTGTCAGCGAACTGAAATGGACTGGCATCGGGCACTTTGCATCAGATGATCACATGGTCTACTATGCTGGAAATGAAAGACAAAGAAGAAATGGTGTTGCATTTATAATAAAGAAGAAACTTGCAAGAACTGTAATGAAATACAATGCAGTCAGCGAACGCTTAATCTCTATTCGTCTACGAGGATTGCCTATCAACACAATTATAATTCAAGTATATGCCCCAACAACAGCTGCAGAAGAGAATGAAATTGAAGAGTTCTATGAACAAGTACAAGCTGAAATTGACAGAACATGCAAACAGGATATCCTGATAGTCATGGGTGACTGGAACGCAAAAGTTGGCAACAAAGAAGAAGGCAAAGTAGTTGGAAAATATGGACTTGGCAACAGAAATGAAGCTGGAGAAAGACTGATAGAATTCTGCAAGACCAACGATCTATTCATCTCAAACACCTTCTTCCAGCAACACAAGCAGCGACTGTACACATGGACTTCACCCAATGGATTGTATAAAAATCAAATTGACTACATCTGTGGAAGTCAACGATGGAAAAGTTCTATAACATCAACAAAGACAAAACCTGGAGCTGACTGTGTACAGATCATCAACTACTAGTATACAAACTCAAGCTAAAGTTGAAAAAGAGCAAACCACTCATGAATGCAGCAAAATATGACCTTGAAAATATACCACTGGAATTTAAAGACTGCTTGCAAAATTGATTTGCCGCTTTAGATACAAATGACAGAGCTCCGGAAGAGTTATGGAATGACATCAAGAAGGTTGTGTTGGAAGAAAGCGAGAAGTCTATACAAAAGGTGAAAAAGCAAAAACGGCCAAAATGGATGACAGAAGAAACTCTGAAAATTGCCCAGAAACGCAGAGAAGCTAAAGCCAGAGGAGAAAGAAAGACAATCGCAGAACTCAGAGATTTCCAATGTGCAGCAAGACAGGACAAGGAAAAGTACTACAATGACACTTGCAAGGAAATAGAAGCAGAAACTATTAGAGGAAGAACAAGATCAGCTTTCCTAAAGCTACGAGAGTTAAAGAAAAAGTTCCAGCCTCGAATTGGAATGTTACAAGTGTCACCACCAGGTGGGCAGGCTGCCGCCTAGGGTTGCAGATCTGTGTCTGATGGTGATTAAGTAGTTGTGAACACGAATGGTTTAAGGTAAAAGGATTTATTTCCCCTCCCGGGGTCGGATTCTTCAGGTAATATAACACAATACTCAAAACAAATAAGCCATACTTTTGTTTGTTTTTAGGCTTCCAATCACTCCAGTTGGAACGTTGCCTCTGAGCTCCAAACAGCTTGCAATCAGCAGAACACTTGCAACTGTTCTCTGACCTCACTGGCTGCTTTCTCCTGCAGTGCTCTGGGTAGTTTCTGTGGTGAACCCTTCCTGGTTCTGGCTCTGACTCACATCCTGGGTCAGAGTCTGAAAGTCCTCCTTCTTCCTCTAGGTCAGCTGGTTCAGCTAGTTCACCTAGTTCTCCTAGTAACCGGGTAAGGCGGACTCGTCGCCCCTCCCCCCCCTCCACACACACCCTTTGATAAAAGACCAACACACAATTTTGGGCTTAAAACTGGTCGCAGCTTTATTACCATTAACAATAATGCAATAACAATTCAACATCATAACATTCCCCCCCCCCCTTTTCGAAGCACGACCCCTCACCCGCCATGTGAGTAGCAAGATGACGTCGCTTCCGCTTCTACTGAGTCCGGGCCCCGGCTAAACAGCCTAGCCCTCCCTCGTCCGGCTTCGCCATGCTACTAGCAAAAACCTGAGGGGTTATCCGGGCGGGGGTCCCCCACCCCCGCCCACAAGCTTGCCTCCGGCTCCGGAACCCGGAAACCTCCGGGATCCCGCCACCCCCCCCAGCTGCAACAACCCAGAACTGAGACCCCAGTCCCCCCTCCCACTCCCACGCTAGGGTGGGCGGGCGGGAACCCGACGCGCCTGGCTCCGACCTGGAAAAGGCCGGAGCCACGGCGCGTCCCCGCACTCGCTCCGGCTGGTCCCGCCCTCCTATACGCCCTATTGGCTCCCCCTGCCTCCCGGCAGCCCACAGGAGCCAATGGGGCTCCCAGCACCGCACCGGCTCGCCCCCCTTTCCCCGCTGACGTCACGGCCCCCCGGGGGGGGGATCGCGTCCTCGCCGCCCCCCCGGTTACCAAGGGGCCGCGTGCACTAGCTCCGCGGCCCTGAATTAACCGGGTAAGGCGGACTCGTCGCCCCTCCCCCCCCTCCACACACACCCTTTGATAAAAGACCAACACACAATTTTGGGCTTAAAACTGGTCGCAGCTTTATTACCATTAACAATAATGCAATAACAATTCAACATCATAACATTTCCCCCCCCCTTTTCGAAGCACGACCCCTCACCCGCCATGTGAGTAGCAAGATGACGTCGCTTCCGCTTCTACTGAGTCCGGGCCCCGGCTAAACAGCCTAGCCCTCCCTCGTCCGGCTTCGCCATGCTACTAGCAAAACCTGAGGGGTTATCCGGGCGGGGGTCCCCCACCCCCGCCCACAAGCTTGCCTCCGGCTCCGGAACCCGGAAACCTCCGGGATCCCGCCACCGGCTCAGGCCCTATGGACCTGAGCCGCCCCCCAACCTAAAGCTGCGACCAGCCCAACTCCCCTGCCGGACACCCTCCACGGCCTCCTGCCTGTCATTAAGTAGGAGGTCCATCCCTATCGGCGAGAGGTGAAAGCCATCTGGCCGGAACAGGCCAGCACGCTCCACCTCCACCCATGGGTGAAGATCTGGCACCCCCCCCCCCCCGCTCCCCCACCCACCTGCCTATTGGGCGATTAACCTTAGTCAGCCCTCTGGACCATCGTCGCTGGTCCCAACAGGCCGGCCGCGGAAGGATATCCGACCAAATCACAATCACCCCCGGAAACAATGTGAAAACCTCCCCCAGGTCCTTGTGCACAGCGCGGATGAGCTGCTTGCCAGTCCAGGACACCAGATCATTGCCGCCGAGATGAATCAGCAGGATATCCGGCGTTCCTCTCACGCGCTCGTGATGCCGCAGCAAAGGCAACAGCTGGATCCACCGGAGTCCCCTCTCGCCCAGCCATGATACGGTCACCCCTTGCGCTTCCAGTCCAAGATGTGTCCCCAATGGCCGTGTTGCTGCTCGACGACCGGCCCAGTACACAAATGAGTGGCCAATCACCCAACAGCGACACGACGCAAAGCCCCTTTCTGCAAAATAAAGAACAACAGCGTTAGCACCCCCCCCACAGCCCGTTACAAGCGCACATAGCCCTGGAACGCTTGCGACCTCCACCGCCCTATCTGCTGTATCGCCTGCGCAGAAAGACCCTCCGCTGCCGCGCTGGTCGCTGCGCCAATGCGGAAAGAATGTGGAGCGAATCCACCGGGGTCCTCCCCGACCCGTCGCAACGACAACCGCAGCACCGCCGTAACTTGGTAGCGCGTGAGCACTCGTGCATCCTCATGAATGAACAGACTGCCCTCCCCAGCCGGCCGCACCCGCAAGTAGGCGCTCAACAACCGGACTGGGCAAGCCAGCTCCCCTGGCATGGCACGCAGCACCACCCAGGCACCCCTCCCCGCCTGGCCGGTCTTGGAGCGCACTAAGTGAATCCGGGCCGTGCCCTCCCCCACCCGCACCTGATGGACCCTCAATTCACGCCCACCCGCATTAGAGCCCAACTCCGCCACCAATTCCCCCACGCGAAAGGCGTCGAAGAAGGCCACCGAAAAAACAGCTCGAAACAACGTACCCTCGTACCCGGAGGACGCCACCTGTGGTAAAACATCCAACAAGCGGCCCAACAAAGCATGAGTGACCGGCTGCCGCCCGTCAACCGGGGTGGGACGGGATCGCTCCCAGCCCTGCAAAAGCCGACGAGTCAACAAACCCCTTCCCCCCCGTCCCCCACCCGACTGCTCCCGTGAAGAAGGAAAACCCTGCCAGGTGCCTCTTCACCGTTGCCCTCGAAAGACCCGCCGCCTTAGCCGCAACCACGTATTGACCGAGGAGCTGCTCAGGGACCGGACCCTGACGCCAGCCGTGCTCCGCGAGGAAAGTTACCACACTGTTGCAACCCCGCTGATCAGCCTCCCACGTCGCCGCCAACACGGAATTCCACAGCAGCGCCGTCAGGCCTCCAGGCCAATCCGCCATAAGTGCGCAGGGACCGATGCTCCTCCTCCCTCGGCTTCCGGAGCCAAGTCCCGAAACTGCTCTCACTGAAAACGGGAAAGAGCGTCAACAATTTTGTTAGTAATACCCGGAATATGGCGGGCCCGCACAACCACGGTCAAACGCAACACGCTAACACTACTTGACGCATTAAATCCACCACTGGCTTGCAGCGTGGGGCATAATTGTTTACCACAGACACCACCGCCTCATTGTCGCACCACCGGACCACCCGATGGTTCCGAAGCCTATCCGGCCATAAGGTCAACACCACCAAGATCGGAAACAATTCCAAAAAGGTGATATTTCTGGTCAGGCCAGACTCCTGCCACGCCAGGGGCCCCCTGCAGCACACCACGAACCCCCAAAGTAGACCCCGAGGCCCGCTCCCCCCGCCGCATCCGTGTACAGTTGCAGCGCTATAGTAGAGACGTCCTCCTCCTGCAAAACCGTAGTGCCGTTGAAGTCACGGAGAAACTCGTCCCACACCCGCAGGTCTGCCCGAAGGCTTTGCGACACCCGAATCCGATGATGAGGCAAACGAACCCCTACCGTAGCCGCCGAAAGCCGCCTCAAAAAGACCCGCCCCATCGGTATTACCCTGCACGTGAAATTCAACGAGCCAATCAATGACTGCATTTCCCGTAAGGTGAGCTTGCTGGAAACGAGCACGGTCGCAACCAAGACTCTGAGCTTCACTACCTTAGCCGCGGGCAGGCGGGCTACCATCGCTCCCGAGTCGAGCTCCTCCCCCAAGAATGTAATGACGGTCGCGTGGCCCTCCGTCTTCTCCACCGCTAGCGGGACCCCACCCCCGAGCCAACCGCTCAAAGCCCCCTAGCAGAGCCGCGCAGCACTCCGCCTGAGCCTCGCCCACGATTCGGATACCTTCGCAGCCACGGACGCATTGATTCTATCCGGACTGGGGTGGGCGCCAGGCAAAGGAGGCTCTCACAGCTTGGAAGAGGGCGCTCCCGCCCCCCCCCCCTCCTCCTAACACATTTGAGTGCTGAATGCAGACCATTGCAGACGGAACAGGCATGCCGGAATTTGCAATCCGGGAATGGGCAGGACTATTTGTTATATCGCCAACAGACGTCTCCAACTCCCCCTGAAGCTGAAGCTTTTTGTACCCCCCCGGGTACACCCCCCAAAAGGGGCCGCCCAGCCCCCGAAACGCCAGCCGCTCCGCCACGTGCACCGCCCGCCGCACTACCACCAGGTATGACCGCCATCTGCGTCCGCCACAGTTTGATATCTTGCGTCCCCCAAGACAACAAGCGGTTTTCTTCCATCCTATCCCGGAACTTCTCATCATAGTTGAGCCATGCCCAACCATCATGCACTTGTGCCGCCTCTAAAATGGAATCCGCATAGGCGAGGAGCATCCCGCAATGCTCCGGGTGCGAATGCCCCCACACACTAGCCAAGCGTAAAAAAGCTCGCGTCCAGTTCACCACGTTCCGCGTCGCTCTCCGCACCCTCCCCGCCTTCTCGTCTTCCTTCCGCTTCCTCCTACTGTCCCCTGACCGCTTGCGGCCCTCGAGCAGACGAAAAATATCTATATAACGCCGTCGCAGAATCTTCCGCCGAAGCTTCTTCGGCACGCCCTCCCATAACTCCGAATATGCCATCACCGAAGGCGTGGCCGAGGCTCCGCTCGCTCTACCCCCGGGCCCCCCCGATTCCTGCCCCTTCTCCCCGCCCGAGACCGAAGAATCCGACGAGGAAGCTGTGGAGGAGGCGGAAGAAGTCCCCGACCTGCGCCATCTGCGACAAGAATGCCTCCTCTTTCTCCTCGCTTTTGTACCCCCCCCGACCCCTGCTGACGCCCCAGCCTCGACGTCCATGCCCAAATCTCCCTCCAACTCACCTGCCGCTCGCACCGACGCTGCAGCCTCTGCGCCGACCGACCGCGACTCCGGCTCCACTTGCGCTGCTGCTGACGTCCTCTCACTCAACCCCACCAGAGGCATCGCACCCGAGGGCCTCGGACCGCCGAAACTCGGACTCCCGGTGTACTGCCCTCCGAAAGGTACCTACGGGGAAAACACAGGAAAAGGCGAAGGGGGCCCCCCCTGGCCCAAGGGGGCTGCCATGCTCCCAACCACTCCACCCCCGAAGTACCGTGGCCCCCCCCTTTGTCCGTGCTCCCACGAAGGCGGGTATGCACACCCCGATACTCCCGCCCGGTTCCCGGGGCCCTCCGGCACCACACTCTCGGTAGCCCGAACGTCGCCCAATGCAGGCACCCCCCCCCCTACCGGAGGCAGTCCTGCTGCGGGCGCTCGCCTGGCTAGAGTGCCAACAGGTCCCCCACCCGATTCCCCTGACCCCCCTTCAGGGCCCAGGCGGTCCGTAATCCGCGTCGTGCTTCCCAGCCCCCCCCCTGCCCCTACGGGCAGGGCCTGCGCGGGCCCCCCCCGCACCCTGCCCCCTCTCCTCCACCCGTGTTCCCCTACTGCCCCCTCTACTCCTTCCCCGGGTCGCTGGAAGACCAGCGCCCCCAGGCCCACCCCTCGCTCTACCCCCTTTGTCCCCCTTTTTGGGCAGACCGAGACGAATCCTCACCATGGCCCCCCCCCCGCAGCCCCCCCTCCCTTGCCCCCTTCTCGCTCCGCCGCCCGGGCTCCTCCCCCGCCCTTTTCCAGGCCGCATGGCTCACAGTCCTGCTACCACGAGGGGCTGCCTGTGGCCCTTGCAACGGCTGAAGTTTTATGTAGCTGGTTTATTTATTTATTTATTTATTTATTTATTTTTTTTTTTTGTATGATAACTAACTTCGGGCTTTTGTTAGAGATAGTAGATTTTTTTTTTTTTTAATTAAACGTAAGCAGGTGCTGAGCCCACTAAAGGAACATAATTGGACAATCCCATCAGCACCGGGACCAATAGAAGGGGTACGGGAGGCATCGGGACCAATGAAATGTTCCTACATGCCTAGAATGGAACAGAAATCCATAAGTTGTTGTATTGCCAGAGAACCTCGCTCAGCCATTTTGAATTGGATTCCGCTTGAGACCCGTGCACAAACAAATGATCTGGACCCTCCAAATAGACTCCAGGTATTATTGGTTTGTCTGCGCTCTGCTGCTACAAAACCTCCAGTCCCCGGCCCCCGCAGACTTTACAGACTCCCCCCCCCTTGCCTATCAATCCTCCGGCCCGACACACCCCCCCTCGTTCGTTGCCGCGTTTGTTATGCCTTTTTTTTTTTTTTTTTTTGAAGATGGTGTGTAGCTAGGTTCTGATAGCCACCGGCACCCCCGGGCAACAACAACGGGCTTCTGACCCCACCGGGCCCCTACCTGCCTTCCCCCAGCCACGTGGTAACTGGAGCACCCTCGTGCTGCAACCCGACGCGCCTGGCTCCGACCTGGAAAAGGCCGGAGCCACGGCGCGTCCCCGCACTCGCTCCGGCTGGTCCCGCCCTCCTATACGCCCCATTGGCTCCCCCTGCCTCCCGGCAGCCCACAGGAGCCAATGGGGCTCCCAGCACCGCACCGGCTCGCCCCCCTTTCCCCGCTGACGTCACGGCCCCCCGGGGGGGGGGATCGCGTCCTCGCCGCCCCCCCGGTTACCAAGGGGCCGCGTGCACTAGCTCCGCGGCCCTGAATTTCTCGTTCCACTCCATCTACCCGGTCTCCTCGTTCTAACTCTGTATTTCCTGCATAGCTCTTATAGTGGCTATTAGCTCTTCCCCTTTCCAGGTGCACACTATTAGGAATTGGGGAATGTTTCTCAGCTGGGCTTATTTGCAAACCCCGTGGCTGGGTTTGTTTATGTCGCCCCTGACAACTGCTGCACACATGGCCTGCCTGCCTGTCAGCTTCAAGACTAGAACTCAGTGAATCCTGTGTTTTTAAGGTAGGAAATGGAACTTCTTCATCACACAAGATAATCAAGGTTCTATGTTGAATGATGCTGAGAAGATCAAGAAAAGGTGGAAGGAATATACAGAGTTTTTATATGATAAAGATCAAGTGGACCAACAGCCGTTTCAACCTGTACCTTATGATCGGGAACCATTGGTGATGAAAGAAGAAGTTGAAGCAGCATTGAAAGCCTTATCAAAGAACAAAGCACCAGGCATTGATAGCATTCCTATAGAATATTGCAGCAATCTGATGCAGTTGTTACCATACTTACAAGGCTCTGCCAAGAAATATGGAAGACAACATCATGACCAACTGACTGGAAAAGATCTGTGTTTATACCAATACTAAAGAAAGGTGATCCAACTGACTGTGGAAATTATCGCACAATCGCTCTGATCCCACATGCCAGCAAGATTCTACTGAAGATTATTCAAAAGAGACTACAACCATACCTGGAACAAGAACTACCTGAAGTGCAAGCAGGGTTCAGGAAAGGGCGAGGAACGAGAGACATCACTGCGGATGTGAGATGGATCCTTGAAAATACTAAAGAATACCAAAAGGATATCTATTTGTGCTTTATCGACTATAGCAAGGCTTTTGACTGTGTAAACCATGAGAAACTCTGGGCCACATTAAGAAGCATGGGTATACCAGAACACCTGATCGTTCTCTTGCGCAATCTGTACATTGATCAAGAAGCAACAGTTTGAACGGAACAAGGAGAAACAGAATGGTTTAAAATAAGCAAAGGTGTAAGACAAGGCTGCATACTTTCCCCCTACCTGTTTAATTTATATGCAGAACAAATCATCAGAGAAGCAGGATTGTATGAAGACAACAGAGGTGTGAAGATTGGTGGAAGACTCATCAACAACCTTCGCTATGCTGATGATACTACATTACTGGCTGAAAGTGAAGATGATCTGAAACATTTGCTTCTCACAATCAAAGAACATAGTCTCAAAATGGGCCTGCACCTTAATGTAAAGAAGACAAAGATCATGACAGCTGGCATAATCAACAGGTTCATCGTTGAAGGAGAAGAAATTGAAATTGTGAACAACTTTAACCTACTTGGATCAACTATCAATAAAGAAGCAACAAGCAGTCAAGAAATCAAACGACGCATTGCTCTTGGCAGAATGGCTATGAAAGACCTAGATAAGATTCTCAAGAGCAGAGATGTCTCTCTCCATACAAAGATTCGACTTGTTCAAGCCATGGTATTTTCAATAACATCATATGGATGTTAAAGCTGGACAGTGAAAAGACAGACAGGAAGAAAATTGATGCCTTTGAATTATGGTGCTGGCGGCGAATACTGTGTATACCATGGACTGCCCGAAGAACAAACCAGTCGGTACTAGAGGAGATCAAACCTAAGCTTTCTTTAGAAGCTCAGATGACAAGACTTCGACTTTCATACTTTGGACACATCATGCGAAGAGAGAGATCATTAGAGAAAGACATCATGCTTGGCAAGATAGAAGGTCAACGCAAAAGAGGAAGGCCAGCAATGAGATGGATTGAGACAATAACAGCAGCTACGGGTACCAGTCTGTCAACAATGAGCCGCCTGACTGAAGATCGAACACAATTTAGCATAGCTATCCAGAGGGTCGCCATGAGTCGACTCCGACTCGACGACACTTAACAACAACAACATATGTTTGCTATTCTTTGTAATGTAAATGTAATGTAAACACAAGTTTTGTCACGGTCGTCTGCTATTAATTAGTTTTGCTGGTTTAATTTAGAAACATAGAAACATAGAAACATAGAAATATGACGACAGAAAAAGACCACATGGCCTATCTAGTCTGTCCTTCCATAACAACTACAACAGTCCACTCTTTGCCTTTAGAGATCCTCTGTGTTGGTCCCATGCTTTCTTGAATTCAGTTACTGTCCTCATCTCTACCACCTCCACTGGGAGACTATTCCACGGATCCACTACTCTTTCCGTAAAGAAATATTTCCGCATATCACTCCTGAATCTATCTCCCTTCACCCTCATCCCATGTCCCCTCGTAGCAGAACTTGCTTTCAATTGAAAGAGGCTCTCTCCCTGAACATTTATGCCACAGAGGTATTTAAACATCTCAATCATATCACCTCTATCCCGCCTTTCCTCTAAGGTGTACATATTAAGATCCTTAAGTCTGTCCTCATATGCTTTACAATGAAGCCCATTAATCATTTTGGTAGCAACCCTCTGCACCGACTCCATCCTGTTCACATCCTTTTGAAGGTGCGGTCTCCAGAATTGCACACCATACTCCAAATGAGGTCGCACCAAAGACCTATACAGAGGCATTATCACCTCCTTTTTTCTGCTAGCCATTCCTCTCCGTATGCACCCAAGCATCCTTCTAGCTTTTGCTGTCGCCTTTTCCACCTGTTTAGCTACTTTAAGATCATCAGACACAACCACGCCTAGGTCCCGCTCTTCTTTAGTGGACAAAAGTACTTCACCTCCTATACTGTATTGCTCCCTTGGATTGCTGCAGCTCAAATGCATGACCTTACATTTTTTAACATTAAATCCCAGCTGCCAAATTCTAGACCATTCTTCAAGCTTAGCTAGATCCCTCCTCATGTTATCTACCCCTTCCTGGGTGTCTACTCTATTGCAGATTTTGGTATCATCCGCAAAGAGGCAAACCTTACCCGACAGCCCTTCCGCTATATCACTAACAAAGATGTTAAAAAGAATCGGACCAAGGACAGATCCCTGGGGCACACCACTGGTAACATCCTTCTCCTCAGAGTGAGCTCCATTTACTTGTACTCTTTGTCGCCTCCCACCCAACCAATTTCTAACCCAAGCAGTAACTTTAGGGTCCATCCCTAGGGTGCTCAGTTTGTTTATAAGTCGCCTGTGAGGAACAGTGTCAAAGGCTTTACGGAAATCTAAATACACCACATCTAGAGCTCTCCCTCGGTCCAACTCCCTGGTCACCCAGTCAAAAAAATCAATCAGATTTGTCTGACAAGACCTGCCTCTGGTGAATCCATGCTGCCTCGGATCCTGTAATCCGCTGGACTCCAGAAACCTCACTATTTTCTCTTTCAGCAGCGTTTCCAATAATTTACTCACCACCGAAGTTAAACTAACCGGCCTGTAGTTTTCAACCACATCCTTACTTCCGCTTTTGTGTAAAGGCACCACATGAGCCTCTCTCCAGTCCTTTGGCACCACTCCTGACTCCAACGAGGCATTGAAAAGGTCAGTCAGTGGAGCTGCTAGAACGTCCCCAAGTTCCCTCAGTATTCTAGGGTGTATCCCATCCGGTCCCATCGCTTTGTTTACTTTAAGTTGAGCTAGTTTCTCACGAACACAGTCTTCTGAAAATAGTTCAAGATGTCCCTCGCTTCTGTTCTTATTTGTGGGTGTTTTCTGAGGTCCTGCTCCTGGTTCTTCATCTGTGAACACAGAACAAAAATATTTGTTAAGCAATTCCGCTTTATCCTTATCAGCTTCTACACATTCCCCCCCTGCACCCTTGAGTCTGACAATACCACTTTTGCTCTTCCTCTTCTCACTAATATATCTGAAAAATGTCTTATCCCCCCATTTTATTGCATTGGCTATTTCCTCCTCCTTTTGATTCTTTGCCTTCTTGACTACTTTGCTAGGTTCTCTAAGTTTTTCCATATACAGATGCCTGTCTTCTGCTCTCTGTGATCTCTTGTATTTCATGAAGGCCTCCCTCTTTTTCTTCACTTTTTCAGCTACTTCCTTCGAAAACCATAGCGGTCTCCTGTTCCTTTTGCCTTTATTTACCATTTTAACAAAAAGGTTGGTTGCCCTTAAAATACCCCCTTTCAGTTTTGCCCACTGTTTTTCTACATCCCCCAGCTGTTCCCATCCCACTAACGACTCCCTGAGGTATTGGCCCATCTTTAACCGTGTCTTTAACCGTGTCTGTTTGGTCAGTTTTACTGGTTACCATAATATTAACTTGCTTATATATTTTATATTAAAGATTATATTTATTTATTTATTTATTTATTTAACAGTTCTTCTATACCGCGCTTTTCAGATCAGTGCGGTTTACATTCAACGTCAACTATACAACACAGGCATTCTGAGTTGTAAACTTTACAGTAAACAGGGAAATCAACATGGAAACAACTGGGGAAACTATCTACATTGTATTTACACTATTACCTTTTTCAAGCAGGGTCTATCTACATCTTATTACTTATTACTTATTACTTAACAAAACTACAGTTAATATAACAGCATGACTTCAATTGATTAAAGTTGATTTCAATGATTTGCAACGAAATGATGTCACGAGTGATTTTAGTGAGGAGTCCATGACATGGGCAGCTGGGCTCATCATGTGGGATCCGGCCCATCCGGAGCCCCTGCAGGTCGCCAGGTGCCAGGGGCCTCACACTGGCAAAAGACGGGCCAGATCAGTGGGGAGAATTATTGTCTCACTGGAACATAGTCCAAATTGCCATTTAGAACAGCGCCAAAACCAAGTTATAGAAGCTGCAGTCAGGGAAAAACCCTGGACTAGATTAGTTCCTTCCTAAGAACTGGGGTCTGCAGTGGACTGTAGGACCAAGAGAGAAAGACTAGGATTGAATCCTTTGAACTGTGTTACTGGAGAGAACTGACAAACATTTTATAAGGGAGTAAATACTTCAGCTCTCAGGAAGAGCTGTTTAGGGTTCATTTTGTTTGCTTAAAACTCTGGGGGAGCAACTTACACTGACCAGAGAATAAAAAGTGGCCCAATTTGGAAGAGGAACATTTAAGGGTGTCATGTTGTAAATAATGTAGTGAGTTTACAAGGAATCTGAAGGACTAGCCCTGCTCTCCTATTTTTCTTTTTCTTTTGGTACCAGAAGCCTTGGCTAGCATTATTAAAACTTTTGTGTGATTTAAGACTGTTTGTCACCCAGTCTCCAGTGACTCCATATGGAGGACCAACAGTCCCCATTGTCAACTGACCAGTACTCAAACAGCTCCTCTTTCTGGTGACATTAGCTAGACTCTAGTGGTGTCCCCAAGACTCCACACAGAGAGAAACAGGGCAAAGTAATGCACACTCCCTACCTCTTGTTGGAATGAAAAAAATCATATGAGAGATAGAGCTTCTTTTCTTTTTGATTTCATAAAGATATTGTAGTAAGAATCTAGTGAGAGTCAAAAGACCCTCCACTGGAGAGTCACACCATGGGAGCAGCACCTTACATCTACCCCAACATGAACCATAGCTAGGGTAGCCAAATGCCCAGTTATTGATGAGAGAGTTTGGTTTTTAAGGGTTCTTGTACAGGTTGTAATGTCTGGTCAAACATAGCTTACATGGCCAGGCCAATAGATTTTCCCTGTTTAGAGAGCCACACAGTTGCAGAAGATGCAAGCAACACATGCAAGGGGAACTTTCAGTACATGGTGGTGGTGCCTTTTTGTTACACATCATTTTGCCAACGCGTTACATGGGTCACCTCCACCATCCAGGCATCCTACCCAATCCTGAGCCAGGGCCCCCCCCCAGTACTACACCACTTGACCACGGCATGAAGAGAGGAAGGAGTAGAGCTGGAGAACTGACATCTTGAGCCTCACTGCTGCTGCTGCTTCCCGCCCCCACATTCCCCCTTCCTCCCTCACTGTGTGCACCCTCCCGGGCAGCTCATGCTCTTGTCTTGGTACCTGCTGCTGCCGTGAGTGCCTGTGCCTCACCCTGACATGCCAATCTGACCGGCTCCCAGGCCTGTTGTACCAGCTTCCTGACTGTCCTGAGACCGAACTGAGGAGAGGAGTGGAGGACGTTCATCACAGGCTGCAGGCAAGCAATTTACATATAATTTCAGAAGCTTCATGTTTTTCAAAAAATGTCAGGTATAACACTTCTGAAAATAGATTTGCAATTTTGTTTTTATAAAGAAAATGATTAGTTTGACTGAAACGCTTAGAAAAATAGAAACAATGACCAAAGATGCCCATATTCAATGGCGGTGGGCAGCCTGCGTAAAGTGGCTGGACGTCGCTGTTGTAATTTAGACCTGGATATTCAATGCCAGAGTCATATTCAGCTACGGGCATTGACTATCCGGGCTGCCTGGATAGTGTTTTAGCTAAACCAGTTACAATTAGGCCAGTCTTTTATGTGCCTAACATTAACCAGTTTAAGTTAACCCGCCAGCAGCTGAATATCACAGCTGCCCAGTTACCTGGCGCACTGCCCCCAGGATGCCCCAGCGCTATGCAGTTAGCATTGGGGTATGCAGCGGCATTATAAGGGGATATTCAGCAGCAGAAGATGGCTATGTGCCCCTGGATATCCCACTCACCAGGATTAACATGGTTGGCAGGTCTGCTAACTGTGTTAATCTTGCTGAATATGCCCCCAAATTTCATTGTGGTGAGAAGAATCGTTATCAAAACGCTGAGGTTGGTGCTAGAGAGAGTGATCGGGAACTGGCTTAGAACTGGGAAGCAATGTGAGTGCGCACTGTGTGAAGACTGGTAGGCAGAGAGGGGCTTGCTAGGGACATTGAGTGCTGAGGACTGGGTGGGAGGGTGAGTGTTGATGTCTAGGGTAAATCGGTGTTATTTAACCATTAAAATACTATGTTACATTCATAACAGCAGTCTTTATAAAATATGCCCCTCCCCCTTTTTCCTGATGTCCTCGGGTTCAGAAGGGATTGCTATCCTCTCCTTGCCCACTTGCTGATGAGTGTCCAGTCAAGTTTTGTGGAAATGTCAGCGAGGCTACTTGCAGCTTGGGTAGGCTTCCTAAGATCACGAGAGGAAGTCGTAAGCTCACGTGGAGTTGGCATCAACTCAATGGTGCACAACAACAACTCTACGCTGACACTAAGAGATTTCTCCCAGAGCTCTGAGTAATTTTAAGAATTTGAGATCTGTTAATTTAAAAATAACATAATATACTTAGCTGATCAAGGGGGTGCTTTTAGAAGTCTTCTTTGCAATTTCCATGAGGAAAATCTAGCATTTGCATGTTAAAATGGCATCCACGTTTAATTAACGATTTAATGAAGAGTTAAATGTATGCGTGGCTGTCTTTAATACTTGGAAATTGCAAGTAGTCATGGTTAGGGTATGGCCTGGGTGGGTCAAAATCTACATGTTCATTCCCCACTTTATATAGGGAATGCACGTGTATGACCTCAATTGTCCACTCTGGGATTTACACGGGCTTCCTGGCACGTATAGGTCTTTAAAAAGTGCTTGCTTTGGCCAGCCCTGTACAGGAGGGATTAAGAAGGTTAGCCTCCTTAATCTCCCATTGTTAATTTCCCCCCTTCCAAATTGAAATGAATTAAAGACAACCTCCTTGGCAACATTTAAGCATATAGGTTTGCAAAATACTAATTTATAATTGGCATTTGATAAAGGAAGTCCAAGTCCAATCAGGGATGTCCAGAACAGAACATGCTGAGAAATCCCAGGGACCTTTATGTCTCTGCCTGATTTTAGTAACGTAGATGTTCCCGACGTGGGCGTCTGCACCCACAGCCACATAGACGTTCTCCTTTGGAAAGCATGGGGTGGAGACGTCCATTGCATGCATGTTAGCATAAGAAGACGTCCAGTGGCATAGAAAAATGATAACATGAGCCCTCAGTCCTCATCAGTGTTTGTTATTGGCATGGAAAAAATAGGGGAGAGGAGCGTACCTCCTTCTCCACACTCTCCAAATGGGTGGCTGACCAAACAAGTAATATTTCAATGCCTATTTGTGCTTGGGGAAGGTATAAGCTTGAACACAGATCGGGATGTCCAGAGAATTACTGAAATCGGGCGAGGACATCCAAGCTCTGAAATTGTCTCAAACAGACCCACACAACACCACTGCGCAGACTTGCACATCCTTGTGCCGGGTATGTCCACAGAGCGGCTTCTAAAATGGCTCTGAGGATGTCTCTATGCTTTGGATGTCTCTTGATCCATGGGGCGGTGATCACTTAGCTAAACTGCAATGGAAGGTAGCAACATTGGATCTTTAAGCTAGGATCTCTGTCCCCGTCGGGTTTGAATCTTGAGATCGATTGGCCCAGTTTATTTTAATGTCCAGCCTATCACAAGAGGGGTTCTCTTTTCAAGGTATCCTCCCTCTGCTTATTCTGATTGGTGGGCAGTTTTTGACGTCAGACGCCATTTTCTTTACAAAAGGTGTGAATGTTTCTTGGTCTTTTCATAAGCCCTGGTTTTTATTACTATTCTCTGCAGGGGGAGTTTCCTAAAGACCTGAAGCAGAGCCCTGGTTTTATGGGCTCGAAACATGCCATGTCGTATGGAGACTTCCTGCTTGAGATAAGTGATGTTCAACATTGGTTTTCATGAAAGTATGAATTAGGAATTGATGAAAGCACAAATTAAATTTTTTTTGTCTTTAATTAAAACGATTAAGAAGGAGCTTAATAATTAGTGGGCGGATGAGTTCAGCCTTCTGATAACAGCTCCAACATTTATGTACATTTTCAGTAAGTGCCTTTTTTACTGGAGGGCTTTTTGTGTTTTGATTTTCATTCTGTGCCCTTGCTGTTTTTTTGAGATAATTTGGAGTGGATGTCTCTATGCCCGTTTTCAGATGTCCAAAGCATGCATAGGTCTTCTAAATTAACCCTCTATATGTGTATTATAAACCACAAGCTTACCTGTGTTTACCCAGAATGAGTGCAGGTGTTCCTGGGGGCGAGGTTGGGGAGAGGTTTCGATTTACACCCAAACATTTGAAAATTCAAGCCTATGCACATAAACAAATCCCGAAAATCTGTGCATATGGAAGAGCAAATATAAATGTCTGTGCATAATTTCTATGAGGTAATATTTAAATAGGAAGTCCATGAATAATTTTGTGCTGACAATCAATCCAAATCCACACATGGAAAACGGTGTGTTCATTATCTGTTCATTCAGTTAGAAAATTATACGCTAGACGGGAAGAAACTTATAGTACACCTGACCTGCTCAGGCTGTAATCGCATCATGACGCTTTTCTTTACTAGAGGCAAAAAAACAAGCAGAAAGTAGAAAGAGAAGGAAAAGAAGAACAGAAGAAAAGGAAAGTGAAAAGCACCACTGCCATGAAACATACATTTGTGTAGGTCGGCTGGAAGGAACTAGAAATTAACCATCATGTCACTCAGTTGCCATTCCTGAAAATACAGGTTCGATTGTCATTTTCCTGTGGTTGATCTGTGTCTGCTGTAATTTGAGAGCACAATTTTCAAAAGCCACTTAATATCTGAAAATTGCTCACGTTTTGCTCAAGTACTAATAGAGATCAACAATACATGTACTTTTACCTGTAGAAAAAGTGGGTGGACTCTGAGGTAAATTTTGGTTGAAGGAGGCAATAACCCTTGGGCAGTGCCTTGCAAAAGTCTTTACTACCTTGCACATTTTTCTCATTTTTCTGTTTAAAAAATACAATTCAGAATGCACTAAAACAGCAGCTTGTCTCACTGAGCTGCACTTTCAGTGTGTGAAAGAACATTCTAGACATATTAAAAAGTAATTACAAATCAGAAACCAAAACGTCTTGGTTGCATATGTCTTCACACTCTTTGTCCTAGCAAATCCAAATTAGTTCCATTTCCAAAAAGTGCTTTAACAAAGCCCAGAATATGTTAAATAGAGCTCACTTATTTATTTTTGTTTATTTGAAATTTTTATAAACCATCTTCCCAATATTCTAGAATCACCCCAAGCACTGTACAAAATGTATATAAACCGAAATAAAAGACAAAGATCAATATTAAAAAAATTGGTACATAAATGTCCCCTATGCAAATGTGCATTATGGCTTAATTCAAGCGCTAGCTAATATTATTGGCTTCCTTGGGGTTCACCCGGAGGTCTCTCTGGTGGAGGAATGGGGCAGCTGATGGTTCGTCCAAGTCGAGGGTCAGTAAGCTCCCAATTAAGTCTGTCTTGTCCTTTCCCCGTGGGCTCTCATAGGGCAACTAGGTGGCGTATCGGGGCGTTCGGAGAAAGGTACTCTTGGTAGCGCCCGCTTGGACGAGACGGCCGTACTAGGCTTTTCTCATTCACCTCCTCGACGGGCTTTTCCTAGAAGTTGTCGGTAGTGGACGTTCTGTTGTGGCTAGGTCCGCGCCAAATGTCTCAGGTGGATCGGTGCCCGCCTACGGTTTGGCCTTTGTATGGGTGGGGCTCAAGAAGAAGGGTTATTCTGCGGCAGTCTTCGCCACCTTGTTGTGAGCAAGGAGGCAGGCTGCTTCTGCTACATAGGTCCGTGCTTAGCGCCTTTTGGAAGGCGGCTGTTCACTGCAGCAAGTCCAGGCGACGAAGGTATCTGTATCCTTGGTCTGAGTTCTCTGCAGGACAGTGTCTGAAGGAACTTGCGGCCGGTTCCTTAGAGGATCCAGCGGGCGACTATTTCCACCTGTAGAGGTTCTGTGAAGGGGATAGCGCTAGGTGTTCGGATCGATGTGTAGCGTTTCCTTCAGTTGGGATCCGACTGTGCTCCTCAAGGAGAGTTCGGGTGCCGCCGGGGGATCCCGATTGGGCCTTAGAGGTGATAGCTAAAGAGCCCTTTGATTCTTTACTCCAGGCATCGGTAAATGATTTGCTGTTATAGACAGTGGCTTTGATAGCTCATTCGGTGCGACGAGTTTCGGAGTTTCGGAGTTTCAGGCGTTGTCATGTAATGAGCCGTTTTCACCCTTTCTGGATAGAGGGTGGGGTTTGCGAGCAGTCCTGTCGTCCTTCCAAAAGGTGGTATCTAATTTTTCTCCTGAGCCTATTGGTTTCTCTTCCAGTTCTCGGTTTTTCTAGAAGGGGAGGTTTTTATTCTTAGCTTACGCCAATAGGAAACATTAAATGCAGGGTGCGACATTCATTTCTTTATTTTTGTGTGTTGGTTGGAGGTCCCCACAAAGGGGAAGCAGCAGCGAAGGCGGCCATTTTGCACTGGGTTAAGGCGGTGGTTGCCTCAGCTTTCTGGTGGCGAGGTTGTATGATTCCGGGGGGCTTTCTGACTCTTGCTACCAGGGCACAAGCAGCTTCATGGGTGAATCACTGTGTCATTCCACCAGGGGGGATTGGTAGAGCAGCTTCCAGGTCGTCTCTTCATTTCCTCAGTAACCACTACTGCCTAAATGTTTTGGCAGTAAAGGAGGCCTGTTCCGGGTCGGCGGTGTGGTGAGTTGGCTGGATAGGTCCCTCCCAATGATTACTGCTCTGTTACATCCCAGACGTAGAGGACTAAACTGGAGGAACGATAAGGAAATAGAAATTACACTTACCTGGTAATTGTCATTCCTTGAGTGACGACAGTTTAGTGCTCATTCCCGCCCAGGAGTGTGATTTCTTCAGTTTATTTTCAGGCGGAGTGGAGCATCAATCTCAAGGAGTAGACAGATCCTTTCAGTTTCTAGATCGCAGTGAGTATCCCTCTCTGTTCTTTCTTTCTTTTCTCTTATTTAAACGAGGTGATGGTATAGGATACGTGTTTGCATAGGGGGGGACATGAATGTAAAGTTAAAAAAAAAAAAAAAGACAAAAAGAAAGGAAAAAAAAAAATATATATATATAAGACAGATACGGTTTGAAAGGCTCCTCCGGTTGAGGAATGGGGAGTTATTTAAAGTTATGGTGTAGTTACTTATTTGTTGTTCCTTTGAGTTTGCTTTGTGAATAGTACACTGGAGGCTGATGGGAGATACCAGCAGGCTATATCCAGTGATGTCACGACTTTGACATGCCCAGTCTCCTAGCTGCAGGAAGAGGTTTTTTTGTGATTTATACATATATGATGAGGCACATACACATGTATGTAGCATCCATATAGAAAAGGCCATTTTAGAAAGGGCCCAATTTACATGTAGGTGTCCTTAATATGTGGAAGCTTTTAAAGGCATGTCTAGGCAGGACAGAAATCTACATGTGTATTCCCTATTTCATAGGAAATGCACATATAAACCCAAAAAATCTCCACGTCCGAATTTACACCTGCTTCCTGGCATGTATAGATTTTTAGGTTATCCTCCTGGTTTATCCTCTGTAGTTAAGAAGCAGCACCTATACATTCAATTTTGCAAAATGGCTCAAATACATATCTAAGTGCCGACATTTACATATGCAAATTATAAAACGTCACCACTTACACTTGTAAGTTGGTGGGTTTCCTTCATTGATTTTTTCTAAGCGTAAACTTGTAAAATGGTCCTCCTGCTGCACATTGATGTCAATCCACGTGCATTCCTTCACTTCTTTCTGTGTATTTTAGAAACTATCAGAATTGAGTACATCCCAACTTCGCCATTTCAATTCCACTCTCCACAGACTGTTTAAAATGGAGAAGTGCACTCACAGTAGCCGAGTTCATTCAAATATTTCTTGATGAAGTATCCAGCTGTTTTGTGTTGCATGAATGAATTTGAAGCAAAAGTCTAAACATGCCAAACATGGAGTTGCCAAAAGTACTCCGGGATAAAATTGTTCAAAGGTACAATTTGGGGGGAAGGTTATAAGAAAGTTTCAATGTGTTTGAATAACCCATAGGAAACTGTCAAGTCCATCACTGAAAAGTGGAAATGGGCTTCACCACCTCAATCAGACCATCCCTCCAAAGTTGGTAGCTGTGAGTTAAGGAAACTGCTGAGGAAGGTCACAGTAAAGCCTACATGATCTGTATGTGACAGCAGCAATAAGGCAACCACTGCTGAAGAAAAGCCATAGCATTTGTATAGAGACACTTAGGGAACACTGGACACATGTGGGAGAAGGTTTTGTGGTCTGATGGGAGCAGAATGGAACTTTATGGTCTCGCTGCTAAGAAACGTGTGGCATAAAACAAACAAAATCAAAACTTCACACAAATCCTCAGGGCTTAGATGATTTAACTAAATTTACATATAAAATTTACAAAGATATAATGATTTTTCATAATGGATGGCCAGAAGGTCATATTAAGGAATCGTTGAAAGAGAAATAAGAAGGTTGATTTTGAGTATTCATCAGATGATTCCTCTGGTTCTGAAAAGAGACACCGCCTTGAGGATGATTTTTTTAGACTCAGGCAGGGGACAGAGGAAGAAGCCTCCTTGGGGACGATGACAAGAGATCACAGTTTTAACAATCCAGGAGACCATGGACACAATCCCAGAAATAGATCAAACTCTGGTAATAAACATGTCCGATATAGAGCTTACAGTGGCTCAAATTTGGGTACTGAATAACAGTTTATCCCTAATGCCAGAAGCAAAATTTTGATTCCTTTCAATTTTGAGTAGATCTGGAAAGATTCATCCATAAGTTGCATATACAAGCTAATTTATCTTCTTCTGAGAAGATTGACACATAGCTAGTCCATGGAAACTCCTGAACCAGTTTTGAGTGATGGCCCTGGTAGGGTTTCTTTATACCTTTGAAATCAAATTGGAACCCTCCTGGTCCCATACATCTTGCTCTGAATGTGTTTAAACAACTGGAGCTACAAGAGAAGGAGAATTTAGAGCAATCCACATGGGAGAAGACTCTATGTATATTATCACATGTTGAGAAAGAAGCTATCCATGAATTACGCTCAATGCTTGAATTGGTAATTAAGGGGCTTGTTTACAAAGCCGCGGTAGCGGTTTGCGATCGTAATCGGAGCCGCGGCCCCATTGATTTCAATGGGGCCGCGGCTGCGATCGCGATCGCGAACCACTACCGCGGCTTTGTAAACAAGCCCCTAAAAGTGCAGATAAGGGAGGGGCATTAGTCCTATTGAACAGGGCCGATTATCTTAGGAAAGCTTATCAGCAGTTGAATGATCCAACTTATGAGATTTTAATGAGGATCCCATTCTGAGATTACAAGCACGTATCAAACAGCTCACGCAACAGGCATGTTTGGATAGGTTAATCACTAAAAAGGAATATTTATTTTATTTATTTTATTTATTTAGTGTACACTTATATCCCGCTACTTCCAGCGATCAGCAGCGGCATTCCACCACAGAAAAAGAGTGGCTGTACTGGCCATAATTTACAATACACAGGATGATTAGTGGAAGAGGTACAGTTCACAGCACACAGTATGATTAGAGGGCATAGTACAGTTCACAGCACACAGGGATAAGGTTTAGACACATTGAGAAGGGAAATATTTACAATTAGTATTTACAAAAGAATTTACAATTTACATAAGCAGATACATATTCACACAACAGTGAGTCTATTGGTGGCGATCTCATTGCTGACATGAATTCATACAATTTGCTTTGTGGATTGAGATTATATAGTGTTGAAGTGTGACTGGAATAGGTACGTCTTGAGTTGTTTTCTGAAGACCATTAAGTCACTGCACGCTCTTAGATCTACTGGTAGCTTGTTCCAGAGTTGAGGTGCTATGAACGAGAATGCTCGGTTGCTGGTCTGGACATTGACGTGCCTCATGCGGCCGGGGACCAGTAGGGTGTTGAGGCTCGGGGAACGTCTGCTCCTGTTATTTGTTTGGGCTGACACAAGTGAGCCGAGGTAAGAGGGCGCGATGTTATGGAGGAGCTTAAATGTGGTGACTATGATTTTGTACTGTATTCGGGCACTGATTGGGAGCCAATGCAGGTCAATTAAAGTAGGTGTGATGTGATCCTTTAGTCTTGTTCCCGTTATGATTCTAGCTGCCACATTCTGCGCCAACTGGAGGATACTGATGGTCTTTTTAGGGAGCCCTTGAAGTATGGCGTTGCAATAGTCTATGTGAGGAATGATGAGGGCTTGCGCTACGGTGCGGAAGTCCGCATGATCTAAGATAGAACGGAGAGGTTGTAGAATTCTTAACTTATGGAAAATGATCCGATTTGTAATTCTAAGATGCTTCTCCATCTTTAAGTTGCAGTCCAGCGTCACTCCAAGGTATTTAATTTCTTTTTTTGTTGCGTATACATTGCCGTTCATGGTTATTGTTGGTGGTGGGTTGAAGTCCGTTTTCCTGGATATGCACATCACTTCAGTTTTTTTGTGATTTATGGACATATTGTTGTGTCGCAACCAGGTTTGTAGCTCGTCAAGGCATTTCTCGAGCTGGCTGATGTTGATTTTTGAATGTCAACTCTTTGTATGGCTGTGTTCCATCTGTTATCTAAGATACACAAAAGATTAGACCATCATCCAGGAAGACCAGTAGTTTCAACTAAAGGGTCTCTATTAGAGCCTCTTTCTAGCTATGTTGATTCCTTTTTACACCCTTTGTTGATGAACATTCTCTTGTACCTTAGGGACACCACATATTTTCTAAATGTGCTTGCAGAAGTAACTGAATTTAATGCCAGTCCAAATATTCTTCTAGCTACTATGGATGTATCCTCATTATACACAAGCATTCCCCAAGAGGTTGCTCTCACAGTAGTAAAGGATTCTTTCAATGCTCAAGAAGACTTAGCTGATAATCATGTAATGTTCTTAATGCACTTGCAATAGCATTAAAACATAATATTTTTACTTTTAATGATAAGATCTATCAACAAACATCAGGAGTAGCTATGCTGGTGACTTTTGCCCCCTCCATAGCTAATCTGTTTATGGGGGCCTATGAATTGAAATGGCTCTCCAATTCTCTCCTTTTTGTCATAATATAGGGTTGTGGTGTCGATTTTATCAATGACATATTTTTGATTTGGGAGGGTACAGCAAATCAACTGTTTCATTTCCATCAGTTGCTGAATCAATTAGGTCCAAACATACAGTTTACATTGAGTTTTGATAAAACAAAGATTTTGTTTCTGGACATGTGTGTTTCAATCCAGGATAATGGTTGGCACACTATGATCTATAGGAAGACTACTGATCATAATACGTATTTGCATTTTTCGAGTGCACATCTTTTGAAACTTTGAGAGGGGTTGCCTTATTCCCAGTTTGTTCATTTCAGACATAGTTATTCTGCTTTAGCTGATTTTAAATCTCATTTTGTAACACATGCTCCACTACAACTTCTACATTGTGACTTAAAAGGATAGTGTGAAGTAATTACTAAATTGTGGAAAACCTTTTTAGAAAAGTTTTTTAAACTCCAGAAAAAGTCTCAGACTCAAGAAAGAAAAGTGAGTGAAAACGTGGGCAGCATCTTTGCACATGCAATACGCGATCAGATGGTATGTGTTTTGTTGTTAGATATGATATCAATAGAGGTTATATAATGTTGTGAAAACAGAAGTAATATGTACTACAAACTGCCGTTTTTATCTGCAGACCCCCTGAAGAAACTCTGCTGAGAGAGTGAAACGTTCGGAAAAGTCGCCAGAGGAGGCGTAGAGGAATAATATCAAGACATATGAAAGATAAGCAATTGCAGTCAATATAATAGTGTGAAGAATATAGGTGAAGGGTGTATACATAGATAAAAAATTAGCTTTACTCCAGAATGGTCATTGATGCTGCCAGCACGCTTGACAGTATTTGGATACTGAAGTAATTAATGCGCAATCGGGGCTGTCCACCTGGACGTCTCTAGCCCAATCGGGGCTGTCCACCTGGACGTCTCCAGCCCAATCGGGGCTGTCCACCCTGACGCCTCCAGCCCAATCGGGGCTCGCCACCCGGACGCCTCCAGCCCAATTGGGGCTCGCAACCCGGATGCCTCCAGCCCAGTTGGGGTTCGCCACCCGGACGCCTTCAGCCCAATCGGGGCTTGCCACCCGGACGCCTCCAGCCTCTTGCCTGCCCAATCGGGGCTCTCCACCTAATTTAATAGCAGGACAGCAGCTGAGATCAGCCCTTTCCCGGACGTGTGCTCTCCCAGGAGGGATTGAGCCAGCCTTGTCCTGACGCCTCCAGCTCAATCGGGGATCTCCACCCGGACGCCTCCAGCCCAATCCGGGCTCGCCACCCGGACGCCTTCAGCCCAATCGGGGCTTGCCACCTGGATGCCTCCAGCCTCTCGCCTGCCCAATCGGGGCTCTCCACCTAATTTAAAAGCAGGACAGCAGCTGAGATCAGCCCTTTCCCGGACGTGTGCTCTCCCAGGAGGGATTGAGCCAGCCTTGTCCTGACGCCTCCAGCCCAATCGGGGCTCGCCACCCGGACGCCTCCAGCCCAATCGGGGCTCGCCACCCAGACGCCTCCAGCCCAATCGGGGCTCGCCACCCGGATGCCTCCAGCCCAATCGGGGCTCGCCACCTGGACGCCTTCAGCCCAATTGGGGCTTGCCACCCGGATGCCTCCAGCCTCTCACCTGCCCAATGGGGGCTCTCCACCTAATTTAAAAGCAGGACAGCAGCTGAGATCAGCCCTTTCCCGGGCGTGTGCTCTCCCAGGAGGGATTGAGCCAGCCTTGTCCGGACGCCTCCAGCCCAATCAGGGCTCTCCACCCGGACGCCTCCAGCCCAATCGGGGCTCTCCACCCGGACACCTCCAGCCCAATCGGGGCTCGCCACCTGGACGCCTCCAGCCCAATCGGGGCTCGCCACCCGGATGCCTTCAGCCCAATCGGGGCTTGCCACCCGGATGCCTCCAGCCTCTCGCCTGCCCAATCGGGGCTCTCCACCTAATTTAAAAGCAGGACAGCAGCTGAGATCAGCCCTTTCCGGGACGTCTGCTCTCCTAGGAGGGATTGAGCCAGCCTTGTCCTGACGCCTCCAGCCCAATCGGGGCTCTCCACCTGGATGCCTCCAGCCCAATCGGGGCTCTCCACCTGGATGCCTCCAGCCCAATCGGGGCTCGCCACCCAGATGCCTCCAGCCTCTCACCTGCCCAATCGGGGCTCTCCACCTAATTTAAAAGCAGGACACCAGCAAGGGCGCCCGCGCCTTGCGGGCCCGTGCCTGAGGGCCTCACCAGAGGGCCCTTCGGCGTGGCCCTGCGGCGGTGGCCAAGTACTCTCCAGGATCCATTAAACAGCCGAGAACAAGCTGAAAGCCAGGACTCAAACCAGGATGTAAAATGCAGGCCATTACCCTGACGAAGGCAGGGCCAAAACAATTAGAAAGCAAAACAGACCAGCCTAGAAGTCTATCAGGATCAACACAAAGAACACTGAACAACAAAAACAGACAACGGTCAGCAAAGCAGAACAACTTGAAGCCAGAAAAGCAACGACAGCAGTTAGTCATAAGTTACAACACATAATACATAAATACTTTCCAGTGACACAAGTAGTACTGTACCTAGTTTAGAAGGTAAAAAGACTAGGTTTGTATGGTCAAGAAATCTGAATCTGAAAGAAATATTAAGCCTCGTGAGTTTGAGATCCCCTGTGAATTGTCCTCTTAACACTGTAAGGAGACTGCCCTTGTGGCGAGTGTTCAGTCTGTGATGTATCTCTTGAATTAACAAAATTCACATATGGGCAGTGTGAATATATTCTTAGATGTCAGGCTTCCTGTACTTCGAGTTATGGTATTTATGCTGTTCAGTGTCCCTGTGGGCTGAGGTACATAGGGAAGACGGTATGTCCATTTAAGCTAAGGATGGGTGAACATAGGAGTCTATCGTAATGTGCCTGTAGAGAGAATCCCATGGTGCAATATTGTTTAGAACAGGGGCATGTTTTTTGGATTTGTATTGCTTCTGTATTGATCAGATCATACAAGGTGGGGAAAATTTGAGTAAAGACTAATTCCTGTTACTATGTGAGCAAAAATGGATTTTTCGTTTGAATACTGTTAACCCCAATGGTTTAAATTCCCAGATTGATTGGGGGTCTATTCTTGAAAGGGTGGAAGGGTGGGATCTATACACTGAGGTCTGAAGGTTGTGTACCCTTGGGTAAATGGGTGAGATGAGCCTCATTATCTGGGTGTGTATTATCTTCTGCAGGGTTTTGTAAGCTGTGTGGATGCAGCAGTGGGTGATGAACTGGATGGTTCAGAGATTTTCTGAGGAGCTTTTGGATAGATTCTGGCCCTTTAAAAGTTTAGTAAGCCACCGGAGGGATTGCTTTATAAGGGATGCACGTGTGCATTGTTCTTTTAAATCTCCCGTAGAGCATGTATCGCTGACAGCACTGGGTGTGAGCTAAGATCTGATGAAGCAGGTATGATAATGCTGAGTATGATCAGCCTGCGGTTATTTGCGTTTTTGGGTCAGATGGTAGGGGATAGCTGGAGGTTTGGCGATAGTGTTAAGAGAGTTTAAGAGTTTTAGAAGCTAAATGATGAATGTGATTGTGATTCCATCGTTAGTTTTATGACCGCTCTTGCCATCAATAGGGTTTATTAGGATGGGTTAAATAAAAGGGATGATTGTATGGCTTTTACATACTTATTATTGGATGCCTTTTAACCCCCCTCCCCCCTCAGCATTCTTTTTGAATTGAAAATCTGACCCCCTGAGGAAGCATAGGTGAAACACCTGAGATGGCATCTCAAGTGGCATTGGAGATTGTGTACCGAGAATGACTGCTATATTGAGTTACACTGAACTAAGTGCCACTGACTGCTGTTACTGTTTCAACCATTGGTATCCATATGTATCCAGTGTGCGAGGCTGCTGGGTCTGGCGAGTACGCTCTGCGGAATGAGAGGCATGACTATATAAAAAATGTGAAAAGGAAAAAAAGCAAGAAATGAATATGAAAATTAATATGAAAAGTGATAAATGGATAAATTATAATTTAAATTGAAATGAGTTTTTTTAGGATCGTTGATGTATTGAGGATAGGTCATGGCCTGAGTATTGTTTACCGAGTGCCTATGACCATTATCTAAAGGTGTTCTGAGTACCTTTTCTCCTTTTTTAGATGTAAATTTAGTTAAACTATCTAAGCCCCTAGGATTTGTGTGGAGTGAAGTTTTGATTTTGATGTTGTCGCCTTTCTTCGTTCCATAATAGGAATTTTGTTTCAGTGATAAAACAACACCATCCCTACAGTAAGGCGTGTTGATTATAGCATTATGCTGTGGGGATGCTGTGCAGTGATGACATAGGCAGGGCTGGCCCGTCCATTGAGCAAGAATATTGTTTGCACAGGGCCCCTGCGCAAACAACATTCTTACTTAAATGGCAAGGTAAATTAAAAAACAAAAAAAATGACTGCTGCAGCTGCAGCTGCCACCGTGGCAGTGGCAGAATCAGATGTCCCGCCCCTGCCCGGCAGAGCCCTCCCCGAACGTCCCTTCGGTGCTGGCTTTCAGAGCCGCGAAGGGAGAGTTTCTCTCTCATGGCTCTGTTAAGACCACCAGGACTGATCAGCCCCGGCGGGCTTAACAGAGCTGCGAGAGAGAAACTCTCCCTTTGCGGCTCTGAAAGCCTGTGCCGAGGGGACGTTCGGGGAGGGCTCTGCCAGGTAGGCGAGGGGGGGCCACAGGACACTTGATTCTGCTGCTGCAACGGCGGCGGCGGCAGCGGCAGCAGCCACAGCCAGTTATTGTGTTATTGAGTGGAGTAGCAGCCTAGTGGTTGGGGCAAGGTACTTCAGGCCGGAAGGTCGGGGGTTCAAATCCCACTAGAGGACAGCAACCTTGGGCCGAAAGGACTGGGGTTTCTAGTCCCACAGGTGCTCCTTGTGGCCTTGGGCAAGCCACTTAACCCTCCATAGCCCATGTTCCCTGTAAAATAGTTATCTCCAAGTTATAATGCCCTGTTCAATGTAATATCAGTTTGTTCAATGTAAACTGCACTGATGCAGAATAGCGCAGTATATAAGAGAATATAAATAAATAAAATAAAATTGTTTTTTTTAAATTTACCTGGGTTGATGGGGGTAGGGGGGTTAGGACTGGTAATGGGCTATGGGCTGATAGGGGGTTAGGACTAGTAATGGGCTATGGGGGGGGCTAAGACTGAAAATGGGGTGATGGGGGTTAGGACTGGAAGTGGGCTGATGGGGGGGTTAGGACTGGTAATGGGCTATGGGGGGGTTAGGACTGGAAATGGGCTGATGGGGAGGGTTAGAACTGGAGGTGGGCTGATGGGGGGTTAGGACTGGTAATGGGCTATGGGCTGATGGGAGGTTAGGACTGGTAATGGGCTATGGGGGGCTAAGACTGAAAATGGGGTGATGAGGGTTAGGACTGGAAGTGGGCTGATGGGGGGCTAAGACTAAAAATGGGGTGATGGGGGGATAGGACTGGAAATGGGCTGATGTGGAGGGTTATGACTGGAAGTGGGCGGATTTGGGGGTTGGGACGGGAGGGGGGCTATGGGGGGCTATGACTGGAAATGGGCTGATGGGGAGGGTGAGGACTGGAGGTGGGCTGATGGGGGGTTAGGACTGGTAATGGGCTGATGGGGAAGGTTAGGACTGGAGGTGGCCTGATGGGGGGGGGGGGGTGGGGGTTAGGACTGGTAATGGGCTATGGGAGGGGCTAAGACTGGAAATGGGCTGATGGGTGGGGTAGGACTGGAAGTGGGCTGATGGGGGGTTAGGACTGGTAATGGGCTATGGGGGGGGCAAGGACTGGTAATGGGCTATGGGAGGGCTAGGATTGGAAATGGGCTGATGGGGAGGGTTAGGACTGGAGGCGGGCTGATGGGGGGTTAGGACTGGTAATGGGCTATAGGGTGGCTAAGAATGAAAATGTGGTGATGGGGGTAGGACTGGAAGTGGGCTGAGGGGGGGGCTTAGGACTGGTAATGGGCTATGGGGGCTAGGCCTGCTAATGGGCTGGGGGGGTTGCTAGGACTGGAAATGGGCTGAGTGGAAGGGGGCTTGAACTGCAAATAGCTGATGGGGACAGGGGCTTGGAATGGAAATGGGCTGAGTGAAAGGGGGCTTGAACTGCAAATAACTGATGGGGAGGGGGCTGGGACTGGAAATGGGCTGTGAGGGGAGGGAGCAAGGACTGGAAATGGACTGAGTGGGGGGGGGGGTAGCTAGGACAGGAAATGGGCTGATGGAGGGTCTAGGACAGGACTGGAAATGGGCTGTTGGGGAGTGCTAAGATTGGAAATGGGCTGTGGTGGGGGCTTGGATTGAAATGGACTCATGGAGGGGCTAGAACTGGAAGTAGGCTCAAGGGGGCTTGTATTGGAAATAGGCTGAGTCCAGGGGAGCTAGGATTTGACATGAGCTGATAGTGGGGCTAGGAAATGACTAGAAATGGGCTGATGGGTGGCTGGGATTGTAAATGAGCTGATGGAGGGACTCGGATAGGACTGGAAATGGATGGGGGAGCTAGGACTGGAAATGGGCTGATGGTGGGGCTAGGATAGGACTGGAAATGGGCTGATGAGGGGACTAGAAGGGAGCAGATGCTGGGTGGGGCTGGAACTAGAAGGGAGCTGATGTTGGGGGAGGATTAGAATGGGATGGGGCTGGGAGAGTGAAATGGAGAGGGGAAAAAGTTTGTGTGGGAGGGAAGAAAAATCTACAATTGACTGTGTATTGGGAGAGTAAGAGGGGACTGAGGATGAAAGGATAAAATTTGAGTTGAAATAGGAATGAGGAAAGAGCAAAACGAGAAAGCTTAGTATGTTAAAGCAGATGTAGAGAGAGAATGGAAAAAAACTAGGAGAGAAGAAAGGACAAATGGACAGCAAACGATGGAGAGTTAGCAGAAGACACAAAGAAACCAGAAGAAAGTGGCTGGAGCAATTGCAACTGAAAGAAATGCACTAAAGGTAGAAAAATATCTCTTTATTTTGAATTTATAAACTGGAATATGTCAGCTCTGGGAAATGTGCATCATTAACGTCTGCGCTTTGTTTAGTACAAGAGGAAATTAATTTATAGTTTTATTTCTACAGTGTTGTTATACATTCCAAGTTTGGCTTTTGGGGTTCCCAGTTTAATTATTGCCTTCCTGTTTCTAAATTGTGATTCCTTGTTTGGTGATGGTCTATGTTCTGCATGTGTAACTGAGCTGAGGTATTCTGTTTATGTAATTCTTATTTGACATTGCCACTTGTTCTCTTTCCCCAGTACGTCATGTATTCTTATTCTCTGAAATGTATTGGTTTGATATTTGCAGTGTTGCCTTTTGATAGGTAGGGTATGGTGCTTTGTGAGTCCTGGTAGTGCTGTTAGGATACGGCGGGTTTGCTATGGGTTCTAAATGGGCAGTGTTTGTAGTAGTTCCTAATGTGCCTGGCGGTTGGCACTGGATTATAGTAATGTAGAAATCTTTTAGTCTTTCTTTATCCATACACTCATTAAGAGGCATGTTTACTAACAGTTGGTGTATGGTAACATTATGCAAATGAGGCCCCGCACCGAGTTTCCGCACATGGCCCTGCACCCCCCTTGGGCTGCCCCTGGGCATAGGGGAGCTCATAAAGACTGAGGGAAGATGCAAAGGGCTGCCAGATCCTGGAGGAAAACTTGTACCAGTCTACCATAGACCTGGGACTGCAGAGAAGATTCACCTTTTGGCAGGACAATGATCCTAAGCAAATAGCAAAAGCAAAAATAGAACAGCTCAAAAATAAGAAAGTGAATGACCTTGAGTGGGCCAGTCAAAGCTCAGTTCCAAATCCCCAAAAGATTTGTAGCAAACTTTAAGGGTCCGATTTTGAGTTAGGAGGACTATGCTCCACGTTGGTGCATAGCCCTCCCCACTGACCTCTAACCCCGGATATTCAATGCCAGGGTTATATGCAGCCCTGGCATCAAATATCTGCGATCGCTGCACTACCTATCAGCCGCAGTCGATAACCGGCAGCAGCACTATAGCATGCTGCCCAGTTAGCTCCTGTGGCTTAAAGATAGGCGAGGGCTTTCCTCGCCTATCTTTTAGGCACAGGTTTTTAGCCAGGCAGCATGCTATATCGCTGCTGACCAGTTATCAATTATCGCTGCCTCCGCTCCTCCCTGGAACGCTCCCGACATGCCCCGATGCCAAGCGGATAGCATCAGGGCGTGTAAGGGAGAAGAGAGGGGATATTCAGCAGCCTTAATTTATTATCCTTAATTTATTTTTTAATATTTCTATAATTGTTCTCTCTCTTTGAAAGTGTAGAGAATGTTGTGTAGATCATTTTAAATAGTATTTTTTAGCTAGCAGCATGTGAAAAATTTACAAGGCTGTGAAGACTTTTATAAGGCTCCATAGTTCTCCATCTCAAACTTCACGCATTATTTCTAAGGGGAAAATGACCCACAGAAAAAGCACATGCACAACTCTGCAGATGCTTTTTCCTGAGCAGTTTTGAAAGGAAAAATATTTTGATACTTTGCACTAACTCTCCAAGGGAAAGTAATCTGTGAACTTTGCAACTATGTGGGCCATATCAAGAATAGTTTACAAAAGTCTCATTCTGACCTACAGAAGCACTCCCATCACAAAAGCACATTTTCACTGCAAACCTATCATGATTTTTCTCCCTAGAGGCATATGCATTCCCCATGCTATGATACAGTTTAGTGGTACAATTTTTCTGCTGTTAAAAAGCAAGTTTACCAGAAATAGCATGTCCTTAATTCCCCCCCCCGTTCCTGGTATCCTTTAGGAACTGATCAAAAGTCCAAGGGCAGTGCAGCGATCTTTGTCCAGATAAGAGCAGCAACAGGAAATAAAGCCAAGACAAAAAGAGGCGAGACAGTCCTTACATATTTCAGCTAGACACTTCCATAAAACATTCATGTGTATTCTTTCATGTAATGTGAGGTCATAACAGATGAGGTAACAATGGCAGAACTGCCAAGTTACCCAGTTCTAGGAGGAAGATTTGGGGCTAGATTTGGATTTCTGACAACCCTATCCTGATGCATTATGGGACCCACAGCACTGATTTCAATGGGTAGAATCAGGGCCTACAAGTGCCACAGTGAATTGGGGATGTAAGTTATAGTTACTTCCAAAACAAAGACTGGCCGGAAAGTCTTCCTTTTGGAAATGAGTAACTTGGCAGTTCTGCAGTGAGGCTCCAGCATAAAATATATGTATAATGGAAAATATTTTACATGTAGGCTATTTTCAAAGAGTTTTTAAGAAGCTAAGGAGGTGATTTTATAAGTCTTGGGTGCCACTCAGTCATGGTATTTGCCTTTGTGGGGTAATGGTGATTTTTGGCCTGGAATGCAAACCCAAAGGTTCCAAGAGTGGGAAGATAAAGGTCTGAGGTCATAGGACCAGTTGGTAGCATGGGGGATGGGTTGATCCCCTTTTGGAGAGTTGCAGCACCAGTATTGACGGGAAGGGTGGAATACTTCAAGTCTGCAACAGGGCCGGTGCAAGGACTGGAACAGCCCCAGGCAGGCCCTCTCTCCCCCACACCTATTGCCACTGCTGGCGCCTCTCTCCAGGACTGACAACAGCGGCAATTGCTCTTGAAACCACGATGCAGCACTTACCCTCTGTCTCCGGGGCTGTGTCGTGGTTTCATTCTCTCCAATCTGCTGCTTCCGTCCAGGCGGAGGAGGGGGGGGGGGCCCGAAGAGAGAGGGATTTTTTAATAATACCTCAACCTGTTATTTCTACAATATACATTCTTCCAAAAATATACAAATCTATGGAAAATCCTCCAGGTAGATCGATCATTTCGGCGATCTGTTCATTATTTGAACCAGTATCAAAATATTTGGATGTATTTCTTAGACCATTTTGTTTCTACTACTCCCAATTATGTCAGGGATTTGTCACATATCATCAATATTCTGGATCAGTTTACCACTTATTACAATGAGCTTATTTTTGTTACAACGGATATCAATTCTCTTCATACTAACATTCCACAAAGACAGGCATTAGAGATTATTGATTATATTTTATCTGCTCGCACTGGCTTTCACAGAGCACCAACAGCATTTTTGATTCAGCTTGCGAATTTGGCTTTGACACAAAATTATTTCCGTTTTTCAGCGAATATATTACAGACAGGTCAAAGGGATTGCCATGGCATCTGCCATGGCACCAGTTGTAGCACATCTATATGTCACAGACTTTGAGAAAAAAAAATTTAGGCACACATGCTTTTTCACCCATGTTAGACTATGGAAACATTATTTTGATGATGTTATCGTAACCATCTTTTATATGGATCTGTATAGCGCTGCGTATGTCTTGTAACGCTATATAAATGATTAGTAATAGAGACTTTCCTACTTTGAGCTTTTTTAGATTGTGTAAATCTTTTTTATTGGTCTGAGAGAGCAGTACATTGCCAGACAATAAGAACAAGACAACAGAAACAAACACAAGTTAGCAGCTTGGGAGCAAGTGAGCTTACATCAGAGCACTCAAAGAATACAAGTCCTATAGGAAACCACAACAGGAAAAGGCCTGAACTCCCCCAGACTAGGGTTGCCAACTGGCTCCAGATGCGCCCGACAGGCTTGATCCAGTCCTGGGTTTACCCCATTGCATGCAGTGACTTGTAGTTTTCCTTTTCTTATGGAGTGCAATGGAGAAATCAGAACTACATATCCCTGCATGCAATGAGGTAAACCCAGGACTGGATCGAACCTGTCGGGCGCATCTGGAGCCAGTTGGCAACCCTACCCCAGACACAAAAGCCCCCACCCCGCCCTCATACCCCCCCAACCCTCCCTTCCTCCCTCCTTCGTTAAGCACACACACTTAATGAAGGGAAGAGAGAAGAAAAACCCAAAACTAAAGGAAGAAGGGCAAGAGCGGGAGCTGTATCATGCAGTGAACCACAAGCTAAGAAAGCAATCTAATCAACCCTAATCTGAGTCCCCCCTCCCTGTCTATTACACTGGAGTTTGCCCCCTCTTAACCCTCCACATTTCCGCCTCTCCAGGGTTAATCCCCCTCCCCCCACAACTATAAGCATTACCAAAAAGGGACAGCAGAGCCTGACAACTATGGGAACATCAATGTAGCAGGGACCTACAGAAAACAGCTTTGTCTTAGTCCTACATTAGTGGGCCTTCTGTCAAGAAATCTCGATCACACGTTACTGAATGTTTGCCTTGCAGTTCAGCAGTGAGCTTCTCCATTCTATAGATATCCCACATCTTGATATACCATTCTGTGAAGGGTGGGGCTTCAGGACACTTCCAGTGCTGGGTGGTTATATTCCAGGCTGCAAGTAGTAAGCAGTTTAGAAGATGCCAAAGGTCTGTATCAGCCAGATCAGGAGTCAAGTGGCCCAACACACAGGATGCAAGTGAGAAGGGACTAGAAAGCCCCAGGACCCCGGAGATATGCTGATCGACCTCTGACCGGAAGTATTGCAGCCTGAGGCAATGCCACCATATGTATTCTAGATCAACAAACTCCCTACATTTTCACCAGCACAGAGTGTCATCTGTTCTTCCCCACAGAAAGAGGTATGCTGGGGTGACAGACATGCACAACAGAATGCAAAGTTGTGGATTGACCAAGGACAAGAAAATCAAGCAAGAGTGGGTATATTGGCAGACTGCATCCCTAAAACCCCAGGTTGGTCTCCATTCACAGTCTCCCCTCCCCCCCCCCTCTTCCTTTTGAGTTCCCTGTATCCTGATCAGAATAAGGATAAGGGAGCTCAAGTGAGAGAGCCCATTAGAGGATGTGTTCCCAAACTTTTGAGGGGCGCAGAGCTGAGGTTACATATGGGATGGACCCAATAAAGCATCATAGCTGGAAGTATTGAAAGAAACATAGGGAGAGATCACAAACCCCTTCCACCTTGTCTTTAGAAGCAAAAATGGTATCTTCAAAAAGAGAAGATACCGTCAGGGCCCCTCCTGGGCCTTGTTTACCCAGCCCTATTTCCCGAGCAAAGGCAAAGGCCGACACAGGAGTGTATGGGGAAAGCCATGCTGTCATTTTACCGCTTGCACAGCGAGCATCATACTTTCCACATGGGCCCTGAAAACGGATGAGAAAAGGCTCTGGAAACATCAACTGTCTCATTCAAGACTAGAACAGCTCTCAGCAGAATTGGGGCCATCCAGGTTTCTTTCATACAGATCCAGTCTGATCATGAGTCTGTAAATTAAAAATGCACCACGCGAAGACATGAGCACCAGTAATTACAATGCAAGGTCTGGGAAGCCTAATCCTCCGCACTCCTTGAGCGCCACTAGCGTGGTCCAGCCTACTTGGGGTCTTTTTTCCTGCCACACAAATGTCAAAAAGGCACTTTTCACTGCTTTAAAAAAATCTTCTTGGCATGTGGACAGGCAGCTGCATAAAAAAGAACAAAGTTTTTGGCAGGACCAGCATCTTGACCACATTGATTTGTCCCATTCAAGAGACAGCACAGTTCTTCCATTCCTGTATACCTCTATTCAGCGCGTCAAGCAAAACTTGACAATTTATTTGGTATAACTTAGCTGATATCTTAGGCACTCGGATCCCCAAGTACTTAAATTGCTCAACCACTTGGAAATCTCCGGGGAGTGCTCCGGTCCAATCTCCTGCCTCTGTAAGGCAGGGAAGGAGAACAGATTTCTGTTTCTTAATGGAGAAGCCAGAGACATGGGAAAGCTGATCTATAAGGGTCCCCATAGTGGGTATTGTGGTAATTTATCATTTCAGTCAATGTGGTTTACATTGTAACTTAAACTTGGTAATGTACATTAAACAGAGACATTAATAACTTAGATTTTTTCTGAGGCAGTGGACGGTTAAGTGACTTACCCAAGGCCACAAGAAGTGCTAGTGGGAATGGAACCCTGGTTGCTTGGTTCTCAAGCCAGTGCTCTAACCATTAGGCTACTCCACAAATAACAATGGCAAAAGGGGCACCCTTGCTGGGTTTCCCGTCCTAGACAAATGTTCTTCGCTTGGAAGCTATTAACTAGCACCATAGCCACAGGACTAGCATGTATAGCCGCAATCCAACTACACAAGTTTGGCCCAAACCCAAATTGTTTAAGCACCTCAAACAAATATGGCCATTCCACTTTATCAAACGTCTTCTCCGTGTCAAGGGAGAGGACTGTGTGTGGCTCTGTTTTCCCATGTACTCCATACATCACATCAAGTAGTCATCAGATATTCTCAAATCCATATCTGCAAACAGGATTCAAGGCACATGCATAGAATCTTAGTAAAGAGCTTATAGTCTATATTCAAATGGGCCTATAATTGCTACGGAGGAGCGCATCCTTGCCTTCCTTAGGTATAACACTAATAGAGGCTCAGTAAAAGGATTTTGGGAGCGAACCATGGAGCAAAATATCATTTAAGACCCTGATGAGTACAGGAGCAAATTGCTTCTGCAACATTCTGTACAGCTCAGCAGGGAGAACATAAGAACATAAGAACATAAGATATGCCATACTGGGTCAGACCAAGGTCCATCAAGCCCAGTATTCTGTTTCCAACAGTGGCCAATCTAGGTCATATGTACCTAGCAGTTTCCCCAAGAGACACAAGTTCCACAATGCTTGTACTGGGTCAAGTATTGATATCTTTGGTCACTTCTTAATAATGGTTTATGGACCTTTCCTCCAGGAACTTGTCCAAACCTTTTTTAAACCCAGCTACACTAACAGCCTTTACTACATCCTCCGGTAACAAATTCCAGAGTTTGATTACACGTTGAGTGAAAAAATATTTTCTTTTATTAGTCTTAAATAGTTTACCCTGTAGCTTCATTGCATGTCCCCTAGTCTTTCTATATTCTGATAACGTAAACAATCGATCTACGTTTACCCATTCCACTCCATTCATTAATTTATAGACTTCTATCATATCTCCCCTCAGCTGTCTCTTTTCCAGGTTAAAGAGCCCTAACCTTTTTAGCCTTTCCTCATAGGAGTATCCTTCCATCCCCTTTACCATTTTGGTGGCTCTTCTCTGAACCTTTTCTAAAATCGCTATATCCTTTTTAAGATACGGCGACCAGAATTGCACACAATATTCAAGGTGCGGTCTCACCATGGAACGATATAGAGGCATTATAATATCTTTTGTTTTATTTTCCATTCCTTTCCTTATCATACCTAGCATTCTATTTGCTCTCTTGGCTGCCGCTGCACACTGGGCCGAGGGTTTTAACATGGTATCCACAATGACGCCTAAATCTTTTTCCTGGGTGGTGGTTCCTAATGTGGAACCTTGCATTGTGTAACCATAGTTTGGGTTGTTCTTCCCTAGGTGCATAACCTTGCACTTGTCCACATTAAATTTCATCTGCCATTTTGATGCCCAGTCTTCCAATTTATCAAGATCCTCTTGCAATTTTTCACAATCCTCTTGGGTTTTAACAACTTTAAATAGTTTTGTGTCATCTGCAAATTTGATAACCTCACTCGTTATTCCACTTTCCAGGTCATTTATGAATATGTCAAAAAGCAGCGGACCCAGCACAGATCCCTGGGGTACACCACTATTCACCTTTCTCCATTGGGAAAATTGGCCATTTAGCCCTACCCTCTGCTTTCTATCTTTTAACCAGTTCCTGATCCACAATAGTACACTGCCTCCTATCCCATGACTCTTTAGTTTTGCCAAATGTCTCTGATGAGGGACCTTGTCAAAGGCTTTCTGAAAGAGAGAGAGAGAAAATCAGGCCCTGCATCTTTCGCCGCTTAAGGCTGTGGATAGCACGTCACACCTCCTCCAGTGTGAAGAAGCACTCAAGCGCTTCCTGCACATCTGGCGGCAACTGTGGAAGGTTTGCTGCCTTATTCCACTCCCAGATCTTTTCCTCATCAGTCAGCAGATGGGAGGAATACAAGTCTCTATAGAACTGGGCAAAGGACTCCGCCATCTAAGAGGAGTGATACATCAGGACCCTGCTTTCCACTAAGAGCATGCACCTTTTTCCTCTCCCTCTGCCACTTCAGCTGCCAGAGGAGCAGAGGTTTGCTCTGTTCCCATGCTCATTAAAGTGTTGTCTCGTGCAGAACATAGCGATAACAATGGACTCAGTTTCCAAGGATGCCAATTTCCCTCTTGTTTATTCACAAACTATGCCCACACCCAGTCCCCTGCTCCCTTCCTGTGCAAAATCTCCAAATCATATATCTCCTTTGAAATTTGGCCTTCTGTGTGGGTGTAGGATTGCCAACTGGCCGGTTTTCAGCCGGCCTGGCTGGTTTTTCCATGGCCAGGCCGGCTGCCGGCACAGGTGTAAAACCGTCCCTTGAAAAGCCGTTTTTTTGTTCTGGCCGCAAGATCGGGAGCAGCCAGAGCAAAAAACCGGCTTTTCTCCCGACTCCCGAAATCCGCGGGGGAGGGAGCCGGGGAAGCCCACGTGAGGCCCCGGCTCCCTGTACAACTGCCAGTGTGAAGATCCTTTTCCTTCACACTGGCGGCTGTTTCTGTGAAGCCGCGAGTGCTGGGAAAGGTTAAAGGCAATGCCCTTTAACCTTTCCCAGCATTCGCGGCTTCACACAAACAGCCGCCAGCATGAGGGAAAAGGATCTTCACGCTGGTGGTTGTACAGAGGGAGCCGGGGCCTCACGGGGGCTTCCCCGGCTCCCTCTGAAGCCCCTCAGACAGCCGCGGGACTGGTTGGGGGGGGGGAGGCCAAAGGACTGGATGGGCTGTGATGGGGGGGGGGGACCTGGACTGGAAATAGGCTATGAGGGGGGGAACCTGGACTAGAATTGGGCTATGGGGGGGGGGGGGCCTGGACTGGAAATGGGCTATGGGGGGGGCCTGGATTGGAATTGGGCTATGGGGGGGGGACCTGGAATTGGGCTATGGGGGGGGGGAGGGGGAACATGGACTGGAAATAGGCTGTGATTAGGGGGGCTAGGACTGCAAATGGGCTGTGATGGTGGAGGGGCTAGGACTGCAAATGGTCTGTGATGGTGGGGGGCTAGGACTGGAAATAGGCTGTGATGGTGGGGGGGCTAGGACTGGAAAGAGGCTGTGATGGGGGGACTTGGACTGGAAATGGGCTGATGAAGAGCTGGAATAGAACTGTAAATGGGCTGATGTGGGCTGGAATAAGACTGGAAGTGGGCTGGCGAGGGGGCTAGGATTGGAAATTGGCTGATGGGGGAGCTTGGAGTAGAAATTGCTGATGCGGGGCTGGAATGGAACTGGAAAAGAGCATATGTGGGGCTAGGACTGGAAATGGGCTGATGAGGAGCTGGAATAGGACTAGAAATGGGCTGATGGGGGGGGAGCTTGGAGTGGAAATTGGCTGATGGGGAGCTGGAATGGAACTGGAAAAGAGCATATGTAGGGCTAGGACTGGAAATGGGCTGATGAGGAGCTGGAATAGGACTAGAAATGGACTGATGGGGAGCTTGGACTGCAAATGGGTGATGGGCTAGAACAGGACTGGAAATGGGCTGATGTGGGGGCATGGGAGAATGGGACTAGAAGGGAGCGGATGCTGGGTGGGTCTAGAACTATAAGGGAGCTGATTTTGGGGGAGGACTAGAAGGGATGGGGATGGGGAATGAGAATGGAGAGGGGAAAAGATATTTTGTGTGGAAGAAAAGTCTACAATGGGCCGAGTATTGGGAGAGTAAGAGGGGATTGAGAATGGAAGGGTGAAATTTGAGTGGATGATAAAGGAATAAGGAAAGAAATGGGGGAAAGAGCAAAAGGGAAACAATCAGTATGTTAAAGCAGATATAGAGAGAGAATGGAAAACATCTAAAAGAGAAGAAAGGACAAATGGATAGCTTGCAGAAGACACAAAGAAACCAGAAGAAAGTGACTGGAGCAATTGCAACTGAAAAATAAAATGCCCAAACAGAAGGTAGAAAAATACTTTTTATTTTGAATTTATTAACTGGAATATGTCTGGTCTGGGAAGTGTGTATTGCTAACATCTTTGCGTTTTTGTTTAATGCAAGAGGAAATTACTTTATAGTTTTATTTCTCCGGTGTTGTACATTTCATGTTTGGCTTTTGGGGTTCCCAGTTTAATTATTATCTGACCAAGGGGGTTAGCCTACTCTTATCCTCGGTAATTTTTGTCGGTGGGGCTGTGGTGCAGCATGGGTGGGACTCGGGGCGGGGCAGGGGTGGGACTAGGGGCAGAGAATGGGTGGAGCATGGCGAGCTACAGGTGTCGGGTTTTTCTTGGTGAAAAAGTTGGCAACCCTATGTTGGTGCCTTTTTCTTAAACCAATTTGAGAGAGAAATAAGTTGGCCCCAAAGGATGGCCTTGGCAGCCTCCCACAACATAACTGCAGAGATGTCGGCTAAGTCATTAAAAGATATGTACTCCTGCCATCCCTTCAGCAGCAATTGAATAAATTCTTCAGAAGACCTCTACGCAAGGCTCACATATGTGGGGTAAGCTCCATTTCCTTTTCCTGCAATACAAATGCAATGATGTCATAATCTGACATCCCCATGGTTCCAAAGGCCACAGCGCTGAGAATCTAATGCAGCCCCTGCGAAAGAAGCCAATAGTCAATCCTACAGTAACTTTTATGTGTAGAGGAAAAGCAGGTATAATCTCTTAAACACTCAAGAATGGCCCTCCAGGCATCAAATAGTCCCAACTTCCTTATCAGGGAGTGGAGCTTATTCGATCATGTAGGTGTCCCAGTATGTCCACCCAACCTGTCGATGCCAGATAGCACACAGTTGAAATCCCCGCCCATCACTACTTCCCCCTTCTTGTGAGATTGCACTCTAGCTAACACGGTGACTAGGGCTGATCTTTTATTTGTGCGGGAGGGATATAGACATTGACAATAGTTAGCATGACCCCATTCAGGGTCCCATTCAAAATCAAAAATCTCCCCTCCAGGTCTCCAACTTGGGACTGCATTTGAAAGGAGCAATCCTTTGAGAGAAGGGTCAAAACCCCTCTCCTATGAGATGAGAAATTAGATGCATATACCTGCAGGAACCACTTGGACTGCCCCTCCAAATGAGTCTCTTGCAGGAGAACAATATATGCCTTATCCCTCTGCAATTGTTCCAGGACGTGCTTGCACTTGGGGCTATGAATGCCCCTATTATTTCAAGAGACTAATTTAACCATGATAAAGTCCCAGCCCAACAACAGCTACCATTCCCTCCTGACAGATGCCATAGGCCCCAGTCATGTCCCACTCTAAACCAAGCCCCTCTATTGTGCTAATCCCTTTTACAACCACCCCACCCATCCCTCCTCACCCCCCCACCTCCCACCATTCTTTCCCTGCCCCCTGAAAGACAGGGGCCAAAGCTCCCTATACTACGAAAGAAATGAAAAGAGAACGCTATCGAGCATGTAGCTCGGATCCCGAAGCCATCACCCACAGCTCACCAACTTCTAGATAGACCTCTAGCTACCCCGAATGGAAGGAAAAGTAATTGCCTACCTAAGTCTCCCGAAATTATGCAACCAACAAGCGAAAACAGGAAGTACAGTAACACTTCACTGTCATCATACAGCATCCCCACCCAGTTAACCCCTCAAAAACATCCTTCCAAACTCCAACCAAGGAGCCTCAAAAAGAGGCGATACCATGTAGCCCAACTCTGGGATAGAAACTAGATGACCCCTCTCCCCTATAGTTGAGAAAATCTAGGTTAAAAAAGATTGTAGACAGGAGTAGATAAGCAAACAGAAAGACAGAGCAGGCATGGATACAATATAGTCTTTCACGGGGGTTTTGTAGTGTCCATCTCCCGCTTGCACAAGTCCTTACTCCTGCTAGTAAGCTGACACCGGGAATTGGGATCTTGCGCTGCTTAGGGGTGGTAGTCTGCCAGTCCCGATGATCCTTGGGCCAGACTGGGCTGTGGCAAATGCCCTGTTGTAAGAATTCGGCCATTTCCAGACAGTCCTCGAGCTCCACAATCTTGTGCTGGGTATTGTGCCATTGAAAGATCAGTGTGACTCAGAATCCCCAACGGTATTTAATACCCTTTTCTTGGAGTAGCTGAGTTAAGGGTTTGAAGCTTTTCATGCCTTCCAAAGTGTACTGGGAGAGATCCTGATAGATCTGTACCTCCTAGCCATGAAAGGAGCTAAGACAGCTGCCCCTGCAAATTCTGCAACAGGCGTAATTTATCCTCAAATGAGTGGAAGCCACACAATGATGGGGCGTGGGTCGGAATCGGGTCCAGCCTTCAGGCCAGCTGCTTCATGTGCTGTCTCCAATTTGACTGGCTCTGCAGTTTAAAGAATGCAGAAGGAATAGAGCTATCACACCAGTCTTCTCAGTCTTCAGCTACTTCAGGTATCTCCCAGATCCTAATGTTATTTCGGCACTGACGGTTTTCCAGGTCATCATGTTGCTCTCACAGGTCATTTGTAAGCTTTTCCAGATTATGAATTTTGGATTGGAATAGTGTGGTCGCATCGATCTGTTCGCCTATGTTAATTTCCGTTTGTGTGATCCTGTCGTCCAAGACCTTGATTTCAGCTTTAATGTTACTCACCGTCTTGGTAAAGTCCACTGAGAAAAGTTTAAGTTCCTATAAGATCTCCAACAGGTCCACTTTGGTAGCAGGTAAAGACATGGCAGAGGGATCCCCTGGACTGGGGGTGCTCCCTGATGTCTTTCCAGGAGCCGCAGCCTCAGCGTGAGCGGGCTCTACACTGTGGATGCATTTAGCCAGGGCAGCCATATATGACCCATTCTCAGTCATTATTCTCAGAAGGGGCTAGAGATAATTCTATGACCCCATCCACCAATTATCTGAGAGGATGTGCTAACCAGGAGACTAGGCACAGGACAGCCGGTTGCTCCTTCGTGAGTAAAGAGAGTCCACAGGCAAGGTTCTTAGGGTTGCAATACCTCAAACTGGCTACAACGTTCTGCACAAGAGGACCAGGCTACTCTTCACTTTCTCCCCTCTCCCCCACTGGTGTCACAGTTGGGCTGGCTTGGGAGGTCTATCAGGCAGCTGCCGTACAGGGCATTAGACTGCAGTACAAGCAGCTCCGTGAGGGGGGAGGGGTCTCTTCTCATCTGCATCTCCTGTACTTCCACAGCAAAAATGGTGGGCCACCCGGTCAGCCGTGGCAGAGAGGAGAGATAAACCTTGAGGGGGAGGGCAGGGGGGATGATCACAGAACTTACAGGCTGGCGGTTGTCAGCATTTCCATCTCCTTCACTAGGCAAGCACTTTGGGTGACAAAAGATGTAGCAAACAGTTCCTGCCTTGGTCAGATCCTGTTCTCAGCAGCTGCACAGAGCATATTTTCGGCCACCAAGGAGCCCAAGTATGCCCGTGCCAATAAGTGCGGTCACATTCTGCAGCAGAGTGACCAATGACTCTGTGGCAGCAGGCTGTGGGGAGGAACAGCTTTGATCCTCCACAGCCATTTTAGTTTGGGCTTTTTTAGATTGGATCAATACTTTGGATCTAATCTTCAATGTCAAGCCGCATTTAGTACAATGGAAGTTTCCTATTTGGATATTATGATTAGGAAAGGCCCTGAGGGCTTGAAACAAATTTATTTAGCAAAGGGGGGAATGGGAGGGAGAGGTGGTAGTGGGGGAAGAGGGCAGGAGGGGAAGGGGAGAAGGGAGAGGAGGGGGACGGGGGAAGGGAGCCGTTTCACCCCCATGCAAAAAAGGAAATTAGCATCGTGCTACCCTTGGAACATTGGTGCTCTAGACAACCGCCTAATTGCTATCACTGCCTCATCCTCCGACAACCAGTTCCACAGTGTGCTAGGTGAAAAAAAAATTCTCTGATTTGTGTTGTGCTACCTATTAGCTTCATGGAGCGTCCCATACTTTTAACGCTATTTAAGAGGGCAAATAACGGTTCCATATCTAGCTATTCCACCCCACTCATATTATAGACATCTATCATGTCTCTTCTGAGCCCTAACCCATTCAGCCTTTTCTCCTAGGGAACTGTCCCATCCCCCTTTATCAGCACTGAATGCAGCAGAAGCTATTATTAGATGAGACATGCTCCTGTCATAATTTTGTCTTTCTATATGCGACTGCATATTAGCTTTTTATCTCCAGTCTTGTTTTGGTTCTGCATGTTTATTTATGAATTATTATTGTTTTTTGTGGTAGTGAAAAAAATGCCACTGCCCAAGAAGAAACTGTTTAGTTGGGAAAACATGAAAAACAAAGCTGCTCGACTGAATTCATAAAGAATACTAGAAGTTATTTTTAATAAGCCTGGACAATCTTTCCAGCCATCATCTTCAGTTTCAATCTTAATAGACATGGTATCCCTGGATAATTAATTGCATGAGTCCAATGAAAACTACGACAATGACAAACATGATGAGAAACCCAAACTTGAAATTCAAAGTAAAGATGATCAAGATAAATCATTCACACCAGTTCCAGTTACTGCTGTAAGTCGCGATCCTGGGTTCTGGGAAATAGCATCGGGCCACCCTTGGAACATTGGTGCTATAGGTGACTGCCTAGTTCACCTAATGATGTTACTAGAGGCTTTGATGCAAGAAATGGTGTCCAAAGGAAATTAGATGCTGATTTCAATAAGTCCAAAAGGTTTTAAACAAAAGCCTTTTCAAAGAGAATTATTAAATGCAGAAAAAAAACCATGCACTCGGCTGATAAATTCTGTTTGTAAAGGTCTCATATTTTTGCCAATGCAGGTTTTCATGATTGGAAAAATGGAACAAAAAGAGTTCTGGAGCATGAAAATTCACAAGATCACAAGACATGTATAACGAATTTGAAGCAGAGAAGTAGCTATTTAAATCGAGTTTATTTTAAGCCTATTGAGCAGTTATTATACTGAGTTGTGGGGTAAGTTCTTGCATTGGCTTCTAAAGGGCTGCCTTTTAGAGGAAATAACATTTTTTGTTCTTCAAATAATAGTAATTTTAATTACTGTCAAAATTTGATCTATTTTTGGGTGAACACATATTTTGTTATGGCAACAGAGATGGTGGTAATACTTCATATCTGTTTGGACATACGTTTTTTAAAGTGCATCAATATATTGTTGTTGCTAAGTGCTGTTGAGTCAGTATCGACTCATGGCGACCCTCTGGATAGTTGTCCTAAACTGTGTTCAGTCTTCAGGCAGGCGGCTCACTGTTGATGGAGTTGTACCCATAGCTGCTATTATTGTATTGGTCCCATTGCTGATCTTCCTCTTTTGTGATGATCTTCAATCTTGCCAAGCATGATGTCTTTCTCTGATCTCTCTCTTAGCATGATGTTTCCAAAGTATGAAAGTTGAAGTCTTGTCATCTGAGCTTCTAAAGAAAGCTTTGGTTTGATCCCCTCTAGTACTGACTGGTTTGTTCTTCAGGCAGTCTAAGATATACACAGTATTCTTCTATCTTTTTCACTGTCCAACTTTTGCATCCTAAGATGTTATTGAAAATACCATGGCCTAGACAAGTTATGAATTGTTATATGGAGAGAGAGATTTCTGCTTTTGAGAATCTTGTCTAGGTCCTTCATAGCCATTCTGCCAAGAGCAATGCATCATCGGATTTCTTGATTGCTTGTCGTTTCTTTATTGATTATTGATCCGAGCAGGTTAAAGTTGTCCACTATTTCAAAATTTTCTCCATCAATGACAAACTTATTGATTTTTACCAGTTGTCAGGATCTTTGTTTTCTTTACATTAAGGTGCAAGCCCAATTTAAGACTATATTCCTTAATCTTGAGAAGCAACTGTTTCAAATCGTCTTCACTTTCAGCCAGTATTGTAGTGTCATCAGCATAGCAAAGGTTATTGATGAGTCTTCCACCAATCATCACACCTCAGTGGTCTTCATACAGTCCTGCTTCTCTGATGATTTGTTCTGCATATGAATTAACAGTAAGGTAGTAGCAATAATACTATTCAATAACTACAATAAAACATTTCCCACCCAGCTAAGCCATCCCTAAATATAATAAACTCAATCTGTCATCAACATTAAAATATTTGGCAGAGAGCCACATTTTTTAAAGATTTCTTGAAATCTACTCTAGTAGTTATAGGCAGCCAGTGAAGAGAGTGTAATGATGGGGTGGCCTGATCCCTCCTCAATACTCTATGCAAAATGTTTGCTGCTGTGTTTGGCAAAAGTTGAAGTCTTGCTAGTGTTTTCTTAGACAGGCCTAAATATAAGACATTACATAAACACAGGCGAGAGAAAATCATCTTCTGGACATTTTTTTAAGATCAGGCAAAATACATCTGTAATTTGTCTGACCATGCGCAAATAGGCAAAAATACTCATAGCTATTTTACTCGTTCTTCCAACTCAAAATGGGAATCAATAATGACTCCCAGACTACCAACACCACACAAATTAGGATACACCATTAAGTATCACTTTGAATTTTCTCCATACCCAAAGTAATGCAGTTTTCTCACTTTAATTTCAATAGATGACAATGTATCCAATCCACAATTTTATTGAAACATTCCATAAACACTGTAATAAGTTCATAATCCATTTTGTTTGTGAACAAGGTTTTGTAAACCGTCTTGATGTAACCACTACTATGAAAGGCGGTATATCAAATAATTTGATAAATAGATAAATAAACTCAGTGTGTTATGAGCTTCATTGTTAAGTTAAGAAGAGTGATACAGGAAATAATATGTCAAATATTAATAGCCATGTATTTTTTTATTAGTGTTGATTCTACACCAGATATATCCAGTATAGATCAGCTTAGATTCATCATCAGATATATTGGAGAAATGGAACACCTGTAGGACACTTCGGAGTATGTCTGCTAAACTGCAATAGCCTTTCGCAGCCAACATGGGTAATAGCTGCAAAAGGCCAGCAGTATCTGCAGGGGGCATTTCCAGCTTTCCTCTGCAGGTACCATGGAGGTTGTGAAGTTACCGCAAAGAACCGCAATCCTTACATCGGCAGGTAGCGCTGGAAGTCCTATGGTGCTTGCTAATGCAAGGATCACAGGATCCATAGCAGGTGCAAGGCTCCCAATAACCACTGATCAACCCCCCCAAATGTCCAGGTCGGGCTCCCCCATCTAACAATATTGTCGGTGTCACAGATGTACCAATCAGCAGAATTGACAAGGTAAACTGTGCAGCCTCCCTCCCTTCAGCACTCATTCCCTCCCCCCCCCCGACAGTTCCCGATCCACATAGAGAACTTTCCATGCGGAATGAGTGCAGCTCCAACAAAGTAGCAAGGGCTGGCTACCAGTAGGGCCTTCCCCTACCCCTTCCCTCCCTCCCCCCCCCCGATTTTCTGTAAAACATCTCAAATAGTCAGTCGGGCCCTTGCCCCCTTCCCTCCCTCCCTCCACAAAACAGAATGACCTGGCTAGCCAGTCAGCTTAATGGGGGCCCGCCACAGCCCCCAGTTTCCCCAAGACCTAACCTAACTCTAGGGGGCAGCACCGCAAGATTGCTGCAATTTTGATTAGTGTCAGTGATGGGGGCAGGAGTGGAGAGGATTACCTCTGTCCCCTGTGGCAAATAGACTACCAGGGACTTAAAGGTAAGGGCTTGAGTGGCCGAGGAGCCATGGAGGCCCCCACTAGGCTGACTGGCTAGCTGGATAATTCCATTTTGAAGAGGAGGTTTGGGGGCCTGACTGATTAGCCGGGATGTTTTACGGAAGATCGGGGGATCTTGAGGTTGCATTATCTGCAGCTGTGATCAGGCCATTTTTGGCAACCATCGCAAACATCAGCACACCTTCAGCCTGCCCTGATCCTGCCTCTCCATGATTACAGCATGCAAAATGCAGTTATTGCAGAAAAGTGCCTGTGATATATGAAGCAGGCTGCAGGGTCAGAGTCCCAGGGTCCGATTGATAACCGGCTGCCCCGGCTCCTGTGGCCTGACCGCATGTGTAGGCCGAAGAGGAGGGGGAGTAAGCAACGGTGAGTTGACGGGTGACGGGATACACAGCAGGGTTTGAAATCATCCTGCACTATTGTGTGGGGCAATTTCATTGGTGGACCAGATGTGCATTGGCCAGGGAGGGGCGGAGCAAGAGGGGCTCTGCGTTCCTCTCTGGCCAGTGCACGTCGAGGCGGCAGGGGATAGGCTGGGGCTTGGCTTTCCTTCCTTCCTTTTATCACTTGATTTTGGTGACGGCATCAGGATCTGGGTGGCTTGACTTCCTGAGGTGGCAGGTGTGACAGCAAGCATGTGGGGCCGGGACTTGCGGAAGGCAGGAAAAAATAGGGCTCAGGCACGGCAGCCACGACGGGGGAGCAGGAGCCCCAGCAAATGAATGGGTGAGCGTGGACTTGGGTCCGAGGCCTCTTAGAGGAGGGGTGCTATCCCTGGGGGAAGGGGAAGAGGCAGAGCAGTTAAAAGGAGCAAGGGCAGAGGCAAGGGTTTTTCATTGGCAGTAGGGGTTTCAGCAAGGGGGGGTTTGGAGACTGGTGGTGCTCAGTCCTTGGGAACGGTTGACCACGGAGTTGACACGCCAGGGAGGAGGAGAAGGGGGAGGGGAACAAGGGCTCAAAGAGGAGGAGCAGGACATACGTGGGGGCTTGAGAGGTATGGGGGATAGGCGGATCGGGGGAACTGGGTTAGAGGGCACTTACGGGGAGGTTATTAGTGCTGGTGGGATAGCAAGAGCGGGATAGCAGCCCAGGCTGCGGGGGGGGGGGGGTTTCAGGGGGAGAGCTGCTGCAAGGAGGGGCACCTGCAGATTGGGGGTGCATCAGGGGGCAATGGGGAGCTGGGGGGCCAGCCAGCCTGTGGGGGATGGGAATGGGCCCTATGGGGGGATATGAACGGAAGGGGGGGGTTTTGATGACAGGTAGCGTGGGAGGTGTTGGGCTACAATGGTATGGTGGCGGGCTTACCCCCTTGTATCTACCTGGGGCGCCCAGGTGAATAGAGCGAAGGGAATGGAGGGGGTGGGCAGTGGGGGTCGCAGGTCTTGGGACTGGAGGATATGGTAGGCCAACTGCCTGGGATGCAGGGGGTCTATCCCGCTCAAATTGGGATCTCTTTCAGGGCTCAGTGTCTGGTGTGTTTTCTGTTTCTCGCTGTCCACAGATTACTCCGGAGCAGGCGACCGGACTGGAGGTGCTCAAGCAGATCAACATAGAGTCGGAGAGGTCAGGGGTGCAGCAAGGGGTTAACAGGCCAAATTGCTGGCATTTGCACTGCATGTGCTTTGTGGGGTGCTAGAGGTATTAGGTGACATCAGATGGAAGAAATGTGAGAAAAAACATACTTATCTACAGAGCACAGGAAAGAGAAGGCATCATTAGCATGGTTATGCCAGTTTGGCATGGGGCCTACTGAGGCCTAGTGTGGATACTGTCAGAAGATCAGAGAACTAATAAGCTATATATTTTCTATATTTCTTGAAAATAAGAGATGGAAAGACAAACCAGGTGTAAAGTTGAATAAGTGGGAAAAGAGTCAGATAACAAGGAATAAATCTGACAAAGGCCTGAGTACATGGTTATACACAAGGCCATAAGGGTCAACAGGTCAGCAGGAATGGGAGTGCAGAATATGACAGGACAAAGGAAGGAATGAAAGAGAGAATCCAGATGCCTGGAATCAAAAGCAAAGGGACTAATTGAAGGGACTAATTGGAAAAGAAAAATTATATAACAGGACAGAACTTTTAAAGATTGGGAATTTACACCCCATTTTCTGAAGAAGGTGGTTTGTAAATTTCCACTGCATGTCTGCTAATGAGTGAGTGGGTATGATGCTGATTCTTTGTGCTGTGTGCATCTGTCTGTGTGAAGGTTTTTCTCAGTTTATCTTTGAGTGTAGTTAGGAACCATATATCCTTCTCTTTCACTGTGCTAGGATCTGTTGATGGACAGGAAATCTCTTAATTACTTTATAGCTGTAAACTCGTAAGAAGAGGGTGAGGGAAATTCTCCAAGTTATTCTGTATTTAGTTAGTTCTGTTACGCTTCCTGTATGCTTGCTTCTGTGATATAAGAAAGAAATACAGGATTTCTTTTTGTAAGAAAAATTTGTGAGGATATTGTGCCAGGTACGAGTATAATCTGCATGAGGTGTGCTTTATTCGGAGGAGGTGGTAGGCCATCCCTGTATATGTGCTAGTTTGCAAGGTTTTGTTCCCCTCTTGCATGGAAGAGGAGGTGGCGATATCTGCTTGGCCAACGGAATCGATCCCTCCCCTGGTTCCGTACAGTACGGAGGTGAGTCGGTGGCGTTGGGCAGCGGGAAAAAGGTGAAAGTGAAGCATAAGCACTCTCATAAGTGTTGACACGCGTCCTCTTCATCGTCATCCTTGACTTCGTCAGACTCGTCATCGGCAATGCCTTCAGTTACGGAGGCGGCGTACACAGAACAGCGGAGTGGCGCTACCAGTTTGGTGACACATGCGGAGCTGTGGGAAGCAGTTCCTTGGAAATTATGGCATAGGATTAAGCAATGGGGGTATATTGATACTTTTCGGTTGCTGGAAGGTCGGAAATAGTCAGGTGACAGTCACAAGAAGCAGAAGGAAGATGAAAAAGCCAGCAAAGTATGGAACATTTCCCGGAATACCCTTAACTGGAAGAGGTCATTCGTTAGATTGGCCAGTGTGTGGGGTCATTATTTTCCAGGACAATATGGGGAGCTTGCTTATGGGGATGCCATACTGGCGGCATCCCAGGCTCATGAGGCTGGGCCAGGCTGAATTATGATGAAGACTTTCGTGACATGATGGAGGAGAACGTACATTTGTCGTGGGGGATGAAGGATTTCAGCTTCTGGCTTACGCAGATGTCTGCCAAGGGCATCCCAATTGGGAGCGGGACAGTTGCCAAGGGCGGAATCCAAGGAGCACCAGCAATCAATCCTTTCGGAGCACGGCGGTGGGGGTGGGCTCTCCGAAGCCAAGCGCAGGGAATTCGGACATATGATGGTGCTTCAACAAGTCGTCCTGTCCATTCCCGGACTGCAAATTCCAGCACGCTTGTTCACTCTGTGGGGGCAGTCATGTTGCATTCAAATGCAGCCAGAAAAGTGTGGCGTGGGCTCCGCTGCCTAGTAAGTGATCAGCATCTGTTGTGCTTGGCTCTATCTCCTGTGAGAGTGGAGGGCATGCGGCCTTGGCTGTGGGTTTATGGGACGTCGGGTAAAGGGCGGCGGTTTTTAGAGGGATTCAAGCATGAGTATCGTATTCCCTTCCGGGGACGTGTCCGGGATGCCTCGGCACCAGATGCGGTGTTGGCAAGATGCCTCACACAAGTAGTGAGGGACAAGATTGTGGCTGAGTGTGCACTTGGCAGGATTGCTGGACCTTTTAAGGAACCTCCTTTTTAGCCGTTGGTTATCTCACCATTAGGGGTGGTGCTGAAGAAGGACCTGGGCAAGTTTAGACTCATCCACAACATATCATTCCCGGCCAGGGACTCAGTAAATGATCGTATACCTCTGAAACTGTGTACCGTACATTATGCATCTTTCGACAGTGCATTAGTGCGGCAATACGGAGTTGGGGCCCTCATGGCAAAGGTGGACAGAGAATCCACTTTTAGCCTCCTTCCGGTATACCCCTTCGCGTTTCAGTTATTGGGTTTTCAGTTTGACAATGAGTATTACTTCGATAAGGGCATGCCCATGGACTGCGCTATTTTGTGTGCCTACTTTGAATTGTTCAGCACTTTCTTGCACTGGTGATAGAGCAGCGGACAGGGTAAACTAGTTTACTGCACTATTTGGACGATTTTTTGTTCATGGGACCCGCTCAGTCAGATACTTGTGTGACGCTGATAAGGATCTTTTCGGAGATGGCGTCTGATTTCGGGGTGCCGCTGGCTGGGGAAAAAACAGTAGGCTCGGTCACATGTTTAACCTTTTTAGGGATAGGAATTGGCTCAGTTGCGTTAGAGGTGCAGTTGCTACGGCAGAAGGTGAATAAATTGGAAAGTCTGGTAGGGGAGGTGGGTTCGGCGCATAAAATTGCACTGTGTGTAATGCAGTCATTGGTGGGGCACCTTAATTTTGCGTTTGGGATGATACCGATGGGGCGCCCCTTTTCCAGTCGATTGTCATTAGCAATGCCAGGGTAAGTATGCCTCACCATTATAGTCTGGTTTTTCAGGGTATGCAGGAAGACTTGCGAGTGTGGGATGCCTTTTTGGCCGATTACAATGGCAGCATAGACTTGCAATTGGAGGAAGTCTCCAATGCTGATTTGCAGCTTTTTCTGATGCTGCCGGAAATCACGGTTTCGGACTCTATTGCCAAGGAGCTTGGTGTGCAGAGGCCTGGCTGGAGGCATGGTGCGCTTCGGGAGTAACATGCAATGTTGCCTTTTTGGAGTTGTTCCCCACTGTAGTAGCTTTGGCAGTATGGCCTCAGCGTCTGTGAAATAGGAGGGTGGTTTTTTTTTTGGTGCGACCATGCGGCGGTGGTTGAGGTCATAAATAGGCAGTCTCCGAAGGTGCCCACATGTGACAGCTCTGATGCGAGTATTTGTCCTTTATTGCCTGAAACTCAATGTGATGACTAGAGCTCTGCATATACCGGGTGTACTTAACTGCATAGCTGATTCGTTATCTCATTTTCAATAGTCACAGTTTCATCAGTTGGCACCAGAAGTGGTGGCAGAGCAGGTTGAAATCCCGAGGCTTTGCTGCAGTATTCAGTGGCACCGATGACTTGGTTATCTTACCAGCAGGGCTATAGAAAGGTGGATGAATTGCTATCAGTCTTGGGTTGGTCAGGGGTAGGGTTTCGGACAAGTTACTAGGGTTGTTTATTATTTGGGTCAAGGTCAAGGGTTGGTCTAGAGCAGTAGTAAGATCATCCTTGGCTGGTTTCTCCTTTTTCAGTAAGATAGCTGGGTGAGGGCAATCCGTGGGCCTCATTTGTGGTCTGGTGTCTGTTGGAAGGTTGGGGAAAAGGGGTTGTGATGGAGAGGGATTGGTGGCATCCGGTGTCTCATGAATTATTAGTGAGCAAGTGGGAGGCTTTTCCCCCAAGGTCACTACCTCGATGTATGAAACACTGTTGTTTAGGGCAGCCTTCTCTCTTGCCTTCTTTGGAGCTTTCCGGGTGAGTGAGCTGATACTGCGCTCGGGAAGGGCAGGCGCGGGGGGGGGGGGGGTTAGATAGGAAAAACGTGATAGTGGGGCAATTGCAGGTCTGTATTCTGATACACTGGTCTAAGGCAGATCAGACTGGTAAGGGCGGATGGGTGTCGCTATGCAGGACTGAGTGGCTCTCCACCTGTCTGGTTTAGAATTTGCAGGTTTTTATGGCCTGTAGGGCTGAGACGAAGGGTTTGCTACTGTGCCATGAGGATTTGTGCCCGCTGACGCAATTCCAGTTCACGGCAGTGATGCGCTTGGTCTTGTGGCACATAGACAGTGACAAGCGACAGTTTGCCTCCCATTCATTACGAATAGGGGCCGCCACTAGTGCAGCAGCAGCTGGTCTGGGTGAAGCCATAATCTGGTGCTCTGGAGCATATTCGGGATTCGTGCGCCCCTAAGTGGGGGGAGATTGAGTCGGGCTGAGTAGAAGCTGGTAGGGGAAGTTGGGGGGGATGTGTTTAATGGCTGCGTTGTTTTGCAGATGGCAGCCAGATTTCTTCTCTTGCAGATGGCAGTCCTCACTCCAAGGAATGGTGGATGCTGGGCCACTCTTTTATGTACTGGGCCGGCTGGCAGGCCTCGGCGCAACCTCTGGGCCAACATTTGGGAATGGCGCCTGCAAGCCTCCACTTAGTTTGGATGGGAGAGCGTGGCATGCATTGACATTGCTTGTTGTCATTGATCAGCATTCAAGCAAGGCAGCAGCAACCACCTGCCAGACTCCTCATCCATTTAGGAGGCAACAACCTCTCTGAATAGACTTGCAAGCAGCTCATTTGAACGGCACATTGGGACTTTGCTGCCATTTATACATTATGGCTGGGAGTGACTATCATATGGTCAGACATTATTCCAAGGCCTGCTTGCCAGTCTCAGCGCCAATGGTCTGGAGGTTTGGTAAAAGTGAACTGCCAGATAGTACGGTGGGTTCAGCAGATGGGTGGAATTCAAGTCCAGCATCCTTGGGTGGAGGTGGGCTGCATGGGGCTGTATCTAGCAGACATGGTGCATTTGTCTCCGGTAGGACAGGATCTCCTTTTGAATGACTGGCAGGAGGCCTTGGAGGCAGTTACTGGGGCGAGTTTGGAGGGTCATAGCTAACTTCATTGGGGGGGGGGGGGCGGCACAAAGATAGCAGAGACTACCTGGTGCCAGTGGGGGAAGTCCCGAGCCAACATACACTGTGACCGCGGGGCCGAGCGGCCAGGGGAGGACCCATGGGAGCACATCTCCTGGTGCGGGGGTTGGGCGAAGATCTTGATGGGGATCTTTGCCCGGAGAGGGGCCGACCTTTGCTCGAGGCCGGTGGTGGTGGGGGAGGGGGGGGGTTTGACGGAGGATGATGCAGCACTTTGCTAATAACATGGCTGGTGGAGGATAGGCATCATCCGGTAAGCGGCGACAAATGGAATATGTTTCTAATGAGTTGTTATTGTTGGCTCGGGTCGGATGTTTGAGAAGTTGTGCTAATAAAGCTGTGACCCTGTTTGTTCACCAATTAAGTGTTGCTGCCTTTTTGTCAAGTTGGTGGGATGGGGGTGGGGTAATGGGAGGTGGATGGTCAGAGAACATGAGTGTGACTGGGCAGAGCAGGTGTCCGGGTACCCAGGTTACTGCATTTCATCCATGTAAGCTGCTACCACTAGGCGGTATTTCCACGGTAACCCTGCGGTAGTAGCTAATGCTATTTAGTAAAGATGCTCCTTTATCTTTTTTTAGAAAATCCAGGCAACAAATCTCAGGAATTATTTGATGTTGTTACATAGAAATTAGAAGAACGTAATATTGATCTTGCTGATTGTAGGGAGCAATCCTATAACGATGCCAGTAATATGGTTAAAATATACACTGGCTTTCAGGCTAGGATAAAATGAATTAATGATCTTGCTGCGTTTGTGCCATGTTCAGCCCATTTGCTGAACCTTGTAGGGACTTGTGTTGCTGAGAGCTGCCGGATTTATACCTTCTTTGAACCATCAACACAGCAATGGGAAATTCCTCATTCTCATATCAAGCCTAAAAATGTTGTGAAGAACTTGTCAGTAGTATGATGATCAGCTTTTGAAGATGCTTGCAAACGTTGGTGATTCGTGGAAGAAAAAAAGTCATTAAAGCTTTACAAAACAATTGAGAGTGATCCTGCAGAAAAAGCTATTTCACAGTGTGAAGCTTCAGGACTGCGGAATCAATTAGAAAAACTTGAAGTGAATTTGATGTGCTGTTTTTGCAACATATTATTGGAGAGATTCAGTGTAATTAGCAAAACACTTCAAAGTGTTAACAGCGATACTGGCACTGTAGTAGGACTTTACAACTCATTGATTGTATTTGTGTCTGATACACACAGCAGCAAACGGTTTGAGGAGCTTGAAGAAAACGCAATGAATTTCTCTGGTTTGTCAGAACATGTTTAGCAAAGAAGGAAGAAAAGAAAATCATTCTTTGATGAGACATTAAAGCTATGAAATTGTATTGAGAGAAAGGGACAATGAATGTGTAACTACCTTTTCTTTCCCATATTGGATAGGTTGATGCATAGAAATCATTTGTTAAATCTTTTTGCATTTTTTCCAAAAATATGCAGCATGGAACCATCAGTAATTTCAGAGAAGCACTAAATTTGTTGACCTGTTGGATTGGGAAGACACCTTTGTTGAAGAATGCCTTCATTTTCGGGCTTACCTATCCAGGATGACAACCAGTGATGAAAAGACCTCACTACTGACCCTAGGCAGACTTATGCAGGAGGAAACCATTCACTCAGAGGCATGCTTACTACAGTGCACTCTTAGCCCATGATTTAGCATGCGTTAAGTATACCATGATAAAAGTTAGCACATGATTGGTGGAGATTGAGCGGGTTAGTGGTGGGACGTGGATATTCATGATGCATCATGGTTAGCGCGGGTGTCTTGGCACATGCTAATAGTGGTCATTGCTATTAGCACAAGTGCACTTAACACTATCTCAGTGGGTGGTATTAAGTGTACCCACATGCTGGTTAGTACGGTGCCGTGTGGTTGCATTACATTAATAGCAAAGGGACAGATACACCCTCCCCCCTGAGGTTAGCGTGGGCCTCCATGCTAGATTTCTCACCCAACGGCAACCTAACTTAGCGCACTTTAGTAAAAATACTCCTCAGTCTATCCAAACATTGACTTCATGCTACTTTATACTATCTACTGCAGGAAAGTTAATTAAACCTCCAGAAGTATCATTATTATTCATGTCATAAGGTGGCCTGCTAACTTTATCACAAGCTGAGTTAGTGTATTGACATAATAATGAGCTGTTTTCTTATGATTTTTAAGTGCTAAAAGCTGTGTTAGTGCAGATTAATGTACGATAGCGGCGACGCTCGAGTTGGTGCCCTGGGCAAGGGCCCATATAAGGTCGTTGCAGAGAGTGTTACTCAGAAGGTGGTCTCACCAGAACGAGCCATTGTCTTGGAGGATACTCTGTCCAGAGGCGGCGTGGAAAGCGTTGCAGTGGTGGTTGATTCCGGAGTCCCTGGAAAAGGGCATGCCCTTGGAAACGCCAAGCTGGCTACCTCTAACTACAGATGCAAGTCTGCTAGGCTGGGGGGCTCACTTTCAAGGAAGGTTCGCACAAGGACAGTGGACCGAACAGGAGAAAGCGTGGTCGATCAACAGGTTGGAACTGCAAGTGGTAGCACAGGCGTTGCTGAAGTTTCAGCCATATCTACACGGAAGAGCGATCAGAGTGTTTTCCGACAACGCGACCGCAGTGGCCTACATCAACAGGCAGGGAGGAACCAACAGTGCGCCCTTGGAGGCTGAAGCAGAACAGTTGTTCGAATGGGTAGAACGAAACCTTCAGGCTCTGACGGCAGCGCATGTGGCAGGGGTGGACAATGTGGAAGCCGATTATTTGAGTCAAGTAAAGGTAGATCCAGGGGAGTGGTCGCTGCATCCAGAAGTTTACGAGATGGTGGTTAGGCGCTAGGGGTTGCCGATAATGGATCTCATGGCAAAGGCCAATCGATTCTTCAGCAGAAGGAGAGAGAGAATGTCGGAGGGTCTAGATGCTGTCATACAGGAATGGCCAGTAGAGCGACTCTTGTATGTCTTCCCTCCGTGGGTGTTAATAGGCCACGTAGTGCAATGCATCAAGTGTCACAGAGGATTGGTGATACTGATCGCTCCAGATTGGCCAAGAAGGCCCTGGTATATGGACCTCAGGAGGCTGGTGGTGGAAAAGCCTTGGCATCTACCAATCAGGAAGGATCTCTTGTCACAAGGTCCGTTGTTCATGCCTCAGGTGGATTGATTCTCACTTACGGCATGGCTCTTGAAAGGGCACGGTTGAGAGCTAGAGGATACTCGGAAGTGGTGATTTCTACCTTATTGGGGGCTCATAGGAGATCTACTTCTTTAGCATATATTCGCGTGTGGCGTATCTTTTAAGCTTGGTGTGTAGACAGGAATTGGGAGGCCTTACGAGCGTCAATGCCACAGGTTTTGGCTTTCATGCAGGATGGTTTTCAGAAGGGGTTAGCGGCCTCTTCCTTAAGGGTACAGTTAGCAGCGCTCTCCTGTTATAGAGGAAAAATCAGGGGGCAAGTGCTGGGCACTCATCCAGATATTAAGAGATTCTTAAGTGCGGTGCTGCTTCTGAGACCACCGTGCAGACAAGTAGTTCCTCAATGGGATCTGCAATTGGTTTTGGGAGCATTAGGAGGTCGGCCATTTGAGCCTTTGGCTATGGCGTCATTGAAAGATCTTACCCTGAAGGTAGTTTTCCTAGTGGCGATTGCGTCGGCAAGGATAATTTCGGAATTACAGGCTTTGTCTTGTAAGGAGCCCTTCCTGTCCTTTTATGATTCAAAGGTAGTATTGAGGCTGGTAGAGATTTGTAGAGAAGCGACCTGGTCGTCTTTAAATTCCTTTGTCAAGCATTACCGCCTGGATGTACAGGCGAGTAGGAATACCTGTTTTGGGACAGCGGTGCTTCAGGCTGGTCTAGCAGGTCCCGCCCGTTGAATTCTTTCACTGCTCTGTTACATCCCTAGAGTTTCCGGGACTAGACTGGAGGGACGATGAGGAAGATTAAATTAGACTTACCTGCTAATTGTAGTTCCTAGAGGAACTCCAGTCTAGTCCTGGATCCCGTCCCCGTGTTGTTGGAGGATTGGAGCCTGAAGCAATCGATATCACAGGTAAGAGAAAGACTAATCTGTGGGGCTTCTGATCCACACGGGGAGGTTAAGAAGGGGATTATACGTAGGTCGAGCCTCTTCGTGAGGGAGGAGCGAGGATCTCTGCAGTTCCACTAAGACCTCATAGGGAGGTTTACAGTTACAGTTCATAGTTTTAGGCAAGTTTATTGTTTGTTAACAAGTGTTTTAATACTTAATTGTTGCTCTGGTGAGTCTACTTTGTCAATAGGTTACTGGAGTGAGGAGGCGGTGCCTATGTCCTTATACCAGTGTCATCGGGGGAATGACGTTTCTCAGTCTCCAGGCTGCTGGAAAAGGAACACAACCCTAGAGTTTCCGGGACTAGACTGGAGTTCCTCTAGGAACTACAATTAGCAGGTAAGTCTAATTTAATCATATTCCAGTCATTAAACTGAAAATATCAGTTTTTGGGATTTGATATGTGCCATCTTTATATTTTGCATAGTACAGGGGGAACTGCATTAGTTTGTGTCTGGTGTTGCCGAGCCTGGCTTCTTGGGGTTTCAATTTAGTTTTTGTCTACGAGATGGTGCAAGACTGGGGGAAGATGTTGAACTAGCAAGGAGGGGGAAGTAAGGTTGGATGCTATACAAGGGGAGGGGAAATAGGGAGATGCTTGACACGTAGAATAGAATAGATTGTATGACAGGGAGATGCCTGACATGAGGGTGGTGCAGAGCAGGGAGACAGAGGAGATAGACCAGAGATGCTTGACATGTGGGGGTACTGGGCAGGGAAACCAGTGATGCTGGATACGGGTGGGAAGATGACAGACAGAGGAAATGCTGGCCTTTGGGGGAAATTATGGAAACGGAGGAGATGCTGGGAAGGAAGAGACAGACAGCAGATGTTGACTTTTGATGTTACTGGGGAGGCAAGAAAGAAGAGATGCTGGACATGACGAGTGCAACAACTGGTAAGGCTGAAAATTAAGGGTGGAGCTAGGGAGACAGACGAGGAAATACTGGGCATGGGAATGAGAGAGGGAGACAGACAGAAGAGTGTTTACATCATCAGAATATAGAAAGACTAGGGGACATGCAATGAAGCTACAGGGTAAACTATTTAAAACTAATAAGAGAAAATATTTTTTCATTCAACTTGTAATCAAACTCTCAAATTTGTTACCGTAGGATGTAGTAAAAGCTGTTAGTGTAGCTGGGTTTAAAAAAAGGTTTGGACAACTTCCTGTAGGAGGTCCATGAACCATTATAATAATTATTAAAAGGGACCCAGGATATCACTGCTTGACCCAATACAAGCATTGTGGAACCTGTGTCTTTTAGGGAAACTGCTAGGTACTTATGACCTAGATTGGCCACTGTTGGAAACAGGATACTGGGCTCGATGGACCTTGGTCTAACCCAGTATGGCATATCTTATGTTCTTATGTTCTTACAGTGATGCCAATTAACTTGTAAGAATAGGACAATAAGTGCATTAACACAGCTTAGTAAGTAGTAGCCCAGGGGCGGTGGAACACTTTTTTTTTTGTAATTATATATTTATTGATGTTTTGAAATTATACAAAAAAACACAGAAAGAAAAATGAAAATCTCCATAAAGTACACATTAATGCATGCCAAAAAATAATAACTAAAGAAAAAATGGAAGTTAGCCCACATCAAGGGAGCAAAGACTAAATAAAAGAAAAATACAAATGTAAAGGAAAACAAGAGACAATAGTCTCACAAAAGCTGCAAACTAAATCTCCAAAAGAGACCATGTAAAAACAAGGTCTCTAAAACCCCTCAACCTTCCTCAGCCACAGGGGCAATCATTTCCTTACTAACCAGAAGTTTCTCCAAGTGAGAAGGGTCAAGAAATACATATTTCACCCCCAGCAGTGTAACAAGACACTTACAGGGAAATCTTAAATAAAAGGTACCAGAAAGACCCAGTACCCGAGACCTAAGAAGCGAAAAAGCCTTCCTTCTGACTTGGGTAGCTCTGGAGACATCCGGGAAAGTCTGAAGTTTCACACCACAAAAAATAGCATTTTCATGTCGAAAATAACTCCTCATTATTAAAGCTTTATCACCATCATTCAAAAGGGAAACAACTAAGGTAGCTCTAGTAGTTATAATATCGTGTGAATCCTCAAGAAAAGCTGAGAGAGAGAACTCCGGGCTAATCTCCAGGATTCCCTCCTCCTTCCTGTTCTGAGGAAGACCGCACTCTTTTATCTGGAATATAAAACAAACATGAAATCACAATCTCATTAGCAACAGGTAATAACAAAATTTCTGTAAAATATTTTCTTAACAGGATCTCCGGTGATAACAAATGAGTCTGAGGAAAATTAATAAAATGCAAATTCTTACTACGAAAAGTATTGGTGGAACACCTTTTTGAATGAATGGGCCAACAAACCAATCTCTGACCCTAGCCCCAGGCTCTCTTGTTGCTGATGCTGTGCTGGGCAAAGTATTGGTAGGGCCCTGGCGTGAGTGGCCCACTCCATTCTGCTACCTACGGGTCCTCAGCCCTTTACGTAGAGAGTACAGTGAAACCTTCTAGAAAAGCAACAAAATCTCTCAGAGGGTTGTTGCGCATAACCCTCCTAGTGGACTTTTGTAAAAGGCCACAAATCTAAGAGCTGGAAAGTAGATTAACATTCTCCATGCTGGAAAGACAAGGAACACAACAAAATATAAGAACATAAGACATGCCGTACTGGGTCAGACCAAGCTCCATCAAGCCCAGTATTCTGTTTCCAAAAGTGGCCAATTCAGATCACAAGTACCTGCCAGGTACCCAGAAAGGTACACAGGTTCCACAATGCTTGTCCCGGGATAAGCAGTGGATTTCCTGGGTTCTCTTTAATAATTGTTTATGGACCTTTCCTCCAGGAACTTGTCTAAACCTTTTTTTAAACACAGAGACGCTAACAGCTTTTACTACATCCTCTGGCAATGAATTAGCCTTAAATGGGTTACATTATAGCTTCATTGTGTGTTCTCTAGTCTTTCTACTTTTTGGTGGCGTAAAACAACTGATCTACGTTTACCTGTTCCACTCCATTCATTATAGACCGAGGTGGTTCTATAATGAGGCGAGTGAGGCAGGTATCTCAGGTGTCAAAGTTTGGGTGCAGCAAAAAATGCCGCCAAAACAGCCGCCTCACTCCACCTTCAAAGGTTGAAAAATTTTTTTTTGAGTTGAGCAGCTTGTCCGCTTTGCGGCTGGGGCAGAGTCAATCTGCCCCCCCCCCCCCACCATTCCCTACCACTGCCCCTGATCTGCTTGTAAGGACCTGATGGGTCCTGCCCCTTCTGATGATGCTTTTTGCATTAGAGGGGAAGCAGAACCAGCAGGGACTTACAAAGCTGATAGAGGCTTGAAAATCCTGCACTTCTCAATTACTTTTTTTTTTGGCCAATGTTGATAGCTCACCACCGCTGCCCCAGTGAAAATCCCGCCCTTTTGCATTCCTGCTGTCAAGAAGTATCAGTGGTGGTGGCAGCGGCAGGAAGAGAGTTGGAGGTGGACGGCAGATGCTGGACAACGGGGGAGGGCGGCAGGAGGACAAATGCTGGGAAATGGGGGCAGGAAGTCAAATGCTGGACAACGAGGAGGGGAAGCAGGAAGACAAATGCTGGATGGGGGAAACAAATGCTGGACAGAGGGGGGGACAGAAAGACAAATGCTGGATGGGGGGGGAAGCATGAAGACAAATGCTGAACCAGGGCCGACGCTACCCAGTAAGCTGGATAAGCACAGCAAGGAGGCACAGATGTCGGGAGAGGGCCATCGTTAGCTGCCCCCCCCCTCCCCATTCAAGATAGCCTGCAGAGCGCCGGTGACTTAGTGAAGAGTCTGCCTGCAGGACACGCTGCTCCCACGGGCAGAAGACTGTGAGAGACCACAATTGCTGCTCACAGCCTTCTGGTCGTGGGAGCAGTGTATCCTGTGGGCAAGCTCTCCACTAGGCTGCAGGTCATCCTGACTGAGGAGTGGGGGCAGGCGGACAGTGATGGTGCCCTCCTGACAATGGCTCCTGTGGGCAGGCTCTGTTTCTCAGGGCCGCAGTCACGATTGCATAGCCCATGCCTGCAGAACATATTGCTCCTGCGGTCAGGGGCTGTGCAAGGCCAATTGTACTCTGCCTCTCTGGGCTGGGATCACTGCTTGCACAGCCCCTGCCCATGAGATATGCTGCTCCGCAGGCAGGCTCTGCCCCTTGTACATACAAGAGGTGGACATGAAGGGGCATTGGGAGGTGGATGTCGATGGGCACAGTGAGTCAGAAGGGAGATGCTGGGTGCAGAGGGGGGGATAGGGAGGCAGCAAGGATAAAATTGAAGTGGGGGGCTAGGGAGATACTCGACATGGAAAGGGGCAAAGGGAGAAGCAAAGAGGGGAGATGGAGTGGTGATGTTGGCCAGAGGGTTATAGGGGGACTATGGGAATGATGGACTTGGGGACGGGGGGACAGAGGGAGACAGAGGGCAAATGCTGGACACGGGGCAATAAGGGAAGAAGGAGATGCAGGACATGGGAGTGTGAGAGGGGAGAAGATGGATACGGGGTAAATAGGTTGAGAAAGAGACAGAGAGATGCTGAACATGGGAGGGATAGTATGGTATGGAGATGGTGTAGATGCTGGTTGCAGGTGGGATAGGAAGGGAGAGGGCAGACATGGAAAGAAAGAGAGAGCGAACGTGCTGGATGGAGGGAAGGAGAGTACCAGAGAGAGAGAGAGAGACACTGGATGATGGGGGGAGAGATGTTAGACATGGAGGGGGAGAAAGAGTGAGAAAGACTGGGGAGTAATGGAACAGGGAAGAAGAGCTAGGGAATAGAAGGATTGGGGTGAAGGTTGAAAAGCGGTAGGTAGATGGTATGAAAACGAGGGAGATTGAGAACTAGATAGTAAGGAATAGTGAAATCTGGGTAGACAGAGATTCAGTAGAGAGAAATAAATGGAAGAAAGTTGAAACGAAAAAGACAAAGACCATGCGGCCTATCCTGTCTACCCCATCCATAAGAACTTTTACTTTCTTCAATCCCATCCTTTCCCTTGGAGATCCTTTATACTTGTCCCATTCTTTCTGGAATTCAGATATAGTTCTCCTTTCCACAACCTTCACTGGGAGGCCAGTCCACGCATTCACCACCCTTTCCTTAAGGAAATGTTTCCTCAAATTACTCCCGAGTTTATTCCCTTTCACCTTCATCTTATAACTCCTCATTCCAGAGCTTCCTTTCAACTGGAAGAGGGCCATCTCCTGTGCATTTATACCATGGAGGTATTTAAATGTCTCTTATCATATCTCTCCTCTCTTGCCTTTCCTCCGAAGTATACATATTGAGATCTTTAAGTCTGTCCCCATATATCTTATGATGAAGACTACTGACTGTTTTAGTAGCTGCTCTCTGGACTGACTCCATCCTGTTTATTTATTTATTTAACCGGGTTTATATATCGTTTTATCATTCAGTCAGTGGTTTTAGGATGGTGTGGGCTCCAGAACTGTACCCACTGGGCATTTAATTATTTGTTAGCCTTCTAGGGTGTAATTTTTATAAAGCATTTTCCATTTGTAAGGCACATTTTACACACAGAAAATGGCTCTTATAAACTCGTGTAGCTGGAATACATGGGCGTCTAGATGCTCCCAGGGACATAGTTTGGGTGAGGTGGGGATGGAATTGCAGTGTATGTACAATGCACTTACAGAGAGAACAGGCACACATCTACAGCTTCAATGCAGGTATAAATTTGTATGTGTGTTACTGCGACCGGTTCTGGTTGCCTATTTTATAAAGGTAGATCAGTGCACCTACTGTATGCTACCTGTATAAATTAGGCATAAAATAAGTGCTTTTTTGGAAATTCCACATAGGTGCTCTTTGATAAAATTGCCCCCTCCCTCCACAAATGTTACCTACGGTATCCATCTTATTGCTGTACCTTTATTTCATTTCTTTTTCAGGTCAGCACAGTATCCCTTTTCAAATTTCTTAGTGCTTTTAATTCCAGATGTTTATGGAATGTCAGAGGAAAGTTATGGACATCTCCGAAAGTCACTGGCTCCTCCAAATGAAATCATAGATGTTTCACAGATTCCTGTCCTGAGCTAAAGAAGAAGGTTTTAACCTTCAGAAGCTAGTTCTAAAATGTATTAAATTAGTCCAATAAAAAGGTATCACCTCATTTTCCATTTTTGTTTTTCCCTTTTTTTTTTCTAACCTCCAAAAGATGTGGTCATTGTTACAGTCTCACATATAGCATGGTATGATTCCTGAAGAATGTTAGCTCTGTGTAGGATTCATGAAAGGAAGGGGAAGTGACAAGAGACCGAGAAAGCACAAGGGAATCGAGAAACTGTGTAGCCAAGGGGCTACTAGCATTGACGTCAGTGCTGACCCTTGCTGCTCAGAGTGGGCAGAGGACATGGTTTGTGCTTTACAGAGTCATATTTCTCACACAAATGCAAAATCCATCAGTTTTTCTAGACCATGTTAGTCATTTTCTTTTCTTAACTTCTTTCTTTCTTTTTTTTTTTTTTGGTCATGTTCCCAACAGCTGTGTGCGAATTTTTTTTTTTTTTTTGTGAAGTGAAAACTTGTCATTGAAATGGAAACAAAAATATACAGATCTATTTTTTCCCACTTGAAAGCCGAGTTTCCTTTTGTGGTCCTGTAAGGATGGAGAATTAGAAATACGTATCACCTTGTCTTCAGCCAATATGGGGAGCACTTTGGAAACTGAGCCAAATACAATAAAGGGTTGATTTTCTGCTTTATATGCAGAAATGCTCTGTTTCAAAACTACCTGTCAGATATATGGGTAAAGGGGGTTATTTTAGAATCCTTATTCAGTTTTGCACGTGCATGTGTAAATGACATCCATGTGGAAATAGCCATTTCAGAAAGGGTTCAATTTACACATCGATGTCTTGATCACGTGTAAGTTACACTGGGGCGTCAAAGTGTGGTTAGGGAGTGGCCGGGGTGGGTCATCAGTCTACATGTGTATTCTCTATTTCAGAGGGGAATATAAAATTGTCCACTTCAGGTTTTGCACTTGCTCCCTGTCATGTGTAGATTTTTAAAAAGTGCTTGTTTCGACCAGCCCTGTACAGCAGAGATTAAGATGGTTATCCTCCTTACCCCCTCCCCCAACCCGGTTTATTCCTTATTCCTTATTACGAGAAACAGGAAATGCTTATTCTTGCTATTAGAAACTCTGCAACCCAGCAGTTCAAAAGTTAGCAGAGCCGCGGGAACAGAGAAATGTTCCCGCGTCTGCTTTCTTTTTTGAAGCAGTGGGTGGCGGGCGGCTAGCAACGGCACCCCCACACCCCCCCGCCGCCAGTGGCCTCCTGCCACACTTACCCGGCTTACCGGGTGATAGCGACCCTGGGTTCGATCTCTAGTACTGACTGGTTTGTTCTTCGGGCAGTCCATGGTATACACAGTATTCGTCACTAGCACCGTACTTCAAAGGCATCAATTTTCTTCCTGTCTATCTTTTTCACTGTCCAATTTTTGCATCCATATGTTATTGAAAATACTATGGCTTGAACAAGTTGAATCTTTGTATGGAGAGAGACATCTCTGCTCTTGAGAATCTTGTCTAAGTCCTTCATAGCCATTCTGCCAAAAGCAATGAATCGTCTGATTTCTTGACTGCTTGTTGCTTCTTTATTGATTGTTGATCCAAGTAGGTTAAAGTTGTCCACTATTTCAATTTCTTCTCCATCAACAATGAACTTATTGATTTTACCAGTTATCAGGATCTTTGTCTTCTTTACATTAAGGTGCAGGCCCATTTTAAGACTATGTTCACTGATCTTGAGAAGCAAATGTTTCAGATCATCTTCACTTTCATCCAGGGCCGGATTTACCTATACGCCAACTACGCCGTGGCGTAGGGCCCACAGCTGGCAAGGGCCCACAAAAATTGAACAAATTGTTAGCTTTTTTTCAATGAAATTAAAAAAAAACCCCGCTGGCTGCTGCCGCGGCAGCATGGACTGTCCCGCGGGGCCCCCTCTGCTGCCGCGGCAGCATGGACTGTCCCGCAGGGCCCCCTCTGCCCGGCTGAGCCCCTCCGTGCCGGTTTTGAGAGACGCAAAGGGAGAGTGTCTCCCTCGCGTCTCTGTTAAGCCCGCAGGGGCAGATGAGAAATTTCCCATCAGCCCCTGCGGGCTTAACAGAGACGCGAGGGAGACACTCTCCCTTCGCACCTCTCAAAGCCGGCACGGAGGGGCTCAGCCGGGCAGAGGGGGCCCCGCGGGACAGTCCATGCTGCTGCGGCGGCAGCGGCAGCGGCCAGCGTTTTTTTTTTTTTTTTAATTAAAGTTTACTTGAGCCGATGGGGGGTGGCTGGGACTGGAAATGGGCTGGGGGGGTTGGGACTGGAGTTGGGCTGACACGAAGAAACCAGAAGAAAGTGGCTGGAGCAATTGCAGTTGAAAAAAAATGCACAAAAGGTAGAAAAATATCTCTTTATTTTGAATTTATTAATTGGAATATGTCAGCTCTGGTAAATGTGCATCATTAACGTCTGCACTTTGTTTAGTACAAGAGCAAATTAATGTATAGTTTTATTTCTACAGTGTTGTACATTCCAAGTTTGGCTTTTGGGATTCCCAGTTTAATTATGACGTCAGGGCCAACAGCGCGCAGCTGATCCGGCGTGCTCGTTTTTATCTTTTCTGGGGGCCCACAATTTTTGTTGGCGTAGGGCCTCACTCAAGGTAAATCCGGCCCTGCTTTCATCCAGTAATGTGGTATCAACAGCATAGGGAAGGATGAGTCTCCCCCCAGTGCAGCCTTGTCATACACCGTCACTGATTTTAAACCATTCTGTTTCTCCTTGTTCCTTCTTGATTAATGTAAAGGCTGTGCAAGAGAGCGATCAGTGTTCTGGTATACCCATGCTTCTTAATGTGGTCCAGAGTTTCTCATGATTTATACAATCAAAAGTCTTGCTGCAGTCAATAAAACACATATAGATATCCTTTTGGTATTCTTTAGTCTTTTCAAGGATCCATCTCACATCCATGATGATGTTTCTTGTTCCTCACCCTTTCCTGAACCCTGCTTGCACCTCAGGTAATTCTCGTTCCAGGTATGGTTGTAGTCTCTGCTGAATAATCTTCAGTAGCATCTTGCTGGCATGTGGGATCAGAGCAATTGTGCGATAATTTCCATAGTCAGTTGGATCACCTTTCTTAGTATTGGTATAAACACAGATCTTTTCCAGTCACTAGGCCATGATGTTGTCTTCCAAATTTCACTGGGGTGCATTTCACTCTGCTTTTTTTGGGATTTGTCCTGATGCAGCCTCAAAGCCTCATATAGCAGAGATAATTTCACACCGATCTCTGAGGATTGAGTGCTTTGAAGTCTTCGTTAGAACCAGCTAAGTTGTTTGATTCTTTTAAATTCATTTATAATACTCAAAAACTGGTTGGAGGCCTAGGACTGACAAAGTGGGGGTTACATTTTAGAAAACTGTTTGCGTTTACAGCACTTATTGTTTATGTTTCCCCAGTCTACTGAGGCTATTCCCTTTATCCCTTAGCTCTGGTGTTCTGTTTGTTTATTTATTTAGATAGATTTGTATGCCATCTTATCCTTCAATCAAGGTGGTCATGTCACATCACAATTGGAGGGTTACATTTAACATTAGGTTACGTATAAACATTTGGACAGTACACTTAACAGCAAACATTTAGACAGTACACTTAACAGTATTTAGATAGTACAATTGAGGGTTAACATTTAACCGGAGAGTATTTGATAACTTGGTATTATAAACTTGTGTATATGGATAAAACGATTGCGTGCTTAGTTGGCAGAGGAAGTAGTTTATCTGTTTAGGTAGGGGGTGTTGCCTGAATGCTCAGATGTTTCTATAATTAAGAATGTTTTGAGGTCTTTGTGGAAGTCTGTAAGGTCATCTAATTCCCTCAAGCTCGTTGGTAAGGAGTTCCATAGTGTGGATGCCAGTAGTGATGGTGCTTGTTTTTAAGTTGTTTGTTTGGTTTTGTGATAGCCTGCAGGTATGGCGATTATGTTGTTGTTGTTGGTTCTTCTTGGTCTATTGCAGATATCCCTTGTTATAACGTTTTGGAGTACGTCTGCTGAGAGATGGTGAATGATTTTGAAGATGATCATGATTGTTTTATATTTAGCTCTTGCCATCTTTGGGAACCAGTGTAGTTGTTGTAGAACAGGAGTGATGTGCTCAGTCCTTGGAGTGTCTGTAATGATGCGTGCTGTGGTGTTTTGTATCATCTGTAGTGGGTGGAGTGTCTGCTGAGGAAGGCCTTGATATAGTGAGTTTCCATAATCAAGCAGTGGTGTAATGAGTGCTTGGCACACTGTGCGGAAGTGGTCCTGGTGGAGCATTGGTTTGATTTGTCTGATTATCCTCAATCGTTGATAGGCCTTGTTTGCAGTTTTGATGATGTGGGATTTCAGGTTCAAAGCTCTGTCTAGTGTTTTGCCCAGATACTTAACTTATTCTTTGACTACTATGTGTTTGTCTAGGATGTTGATGATTTGTGGAGGTATGAAGGTGGAGTTCCTGGTGACGAATATCGCCTCAGTTTTATCTTAATTGACGGTTAAGTTGTTGGCTATGAGCCAGTTATTCATGTCTTTGAGGCATTTGGTTATTGTTGTGGTGTTTAGTGCTAGTAGGTTGATTGGAGCGTACACCATGATGTCGTCAGCATAAATGTGATAGTGAAGTTTGTGGTTCTTTATGATGTTGCATATGGGTTGTATGTAGATGTTAAAGAGCATTGATGATAGGGCTGAGCCTTGAGGTATTCCCTGCATGACGGAGAATTGTATTGATTTATTTTGGTCGCATTTGACTTGTTGCATTCTTCCTTCCAAGTATGACGTAAACCAGTTCAGGGTATTCTTGCATAGTCCTATCTGTTGTAAGCGTTGCAGTAGCTTGGTGTGGGACACAGTGTCGAAGGCTGCCAAGATCTCCATGAACACTAGTAGGAAACTGTTTTTGGTGTTGTCTATTCCTCTTAGGAGATTGTCGAAGAGTGAGGTGAGTAGTGTTTCCATGCCATGTTGGGGCTTAAATCCATGCTAATGGATGTCCAGTGGGGCATTTATGTCAATATGGTCCTGAAGTTGCCTTTGCACTGCCTTTTCTACGATTTTAGCAAGGAATGGCAGGCTGGAGATGGGACGGTATGATTTTGGTTCGGAAGGGCTCAGATTGCTACTTTTAAGTATTGGTCGTATCATTGCATGCTTTAGTGGTTGCGGCATGTATCCTTGTTGGAGTGAATCTTTGACAATTTTTTGAATGTGCTGAGAGAGTTGGCTTTTCGTAGCTTTGAGCCACGACACTGGGCATGGGTCTGATGGTGAGGTTGTTGTGTTTAGTCCAGATATAATTTCTTCTATTTGCTGCTTTGTTGGTATGTTGAAGCTCTCCCATGTTTGATGTTTTTTTTATTATGTAATCGTTTGCTTGTGGTGTATTAGAGCATGTTTGGTTGGTGTTTTTTGACATAATGTAATCTGCATATTTTTGTGGGTCAAGATGGTGGGTACTTTGTTGTGTGTCATTCTTTGTGAGTTTTTGGACAATGCTAAAGAGTTCTCTTGGTCTGTTAGCAGATTTCATGATTAGGTTGATATGGTGTTGTTGTTTACGTTCATTTATTAGATTGTTATATTCCAGTTGTTTGTCTTTGTATTGGCTTAGGAGGTAGTGTGATTTGTTCCACCTCCATTTTCTTTCCATTCTTCTGAGTGTGTGTTTTGCAACTCTGATTTCATGTGAGTACCATGGGGCGTTGGATCTCTTGCGTGTTTGTGGTTCCTTGATGGCTGGTGCAGATGCTGCGTTGGATATTATTGTATTCTATTCTTCTATGTTTAGGTCAAAGGTGTCGTGCTTCTGTTGAAGTTGTGTAGTAATTTCGTTTATGAATGAGTCTCTGTTAAATGTTTTGAACCATCTAGTTATCCGTTCATCTTCTTTGCGCTGGGCGGGGGTGTTCAGGGTCATGGTGAATTCAATCACATGGTGGTCTGACCAGGAGACTGGTGTGATTGTTGGTTTTGTGGTCTTGTTTTGTTCCACTAATTGCATTGGCATAAAGATCATGTCCAGAATTGTACCATGCCAGTACGTTGGGGCGTTAATTGTTTGGCAGTATTTTAATGACTCCATGGCTTTTAAGAACGTTGCGGTTTCTCTGGTGGGTGCGGATGTTAGGTTGTAGTCTCCTAATGCAATGAGGGGTTTGTGTCTTGTGTTATGTGCACATATCATTTTGATTACTGTGGATAGGTGTTCAGTTGTGGTTCCAGGTGGTCTGTATGTGAGGGAGATACTTAGGTATTTGTTGGCTATCGTGAGTGTGTTAGATTCAATAGTGTTAGTGGTGGCGATCGCTTTGAATCTGTATTCCTTTCTGGTAAGTATTAGTACTCCTCCTCCTCTCTTTTGTGCTCTGATTCAGTTAAATGCCGAGTATCCTGTTGGGGTTACTTGGTTTAATATGACCTGGTCTGAGTCGTCTAGCCAGGTCTCGGTGATGCATATTATATCCAGCTTCTTGTCTTGGATTAGGTCAAGGATAGTATTTGGTTTGCTCCTGATAGATCTGGCATTTAGTAGAGCACACCTGATGTTTGTTGTTATGATTGGGTTTGTGTGTTCATTGTCTGTGTGGTGAGTGTGTATGTTACGTGTGGCGTTGTGAGGTTTGTGGGCTGTATGCTTTGGTTGTTGGTGTTCTTTGGATATGTGTGATGTTAGTGTGCACCGGGGTTGGGTGGTATGTAAGTTGATCAAGGGGATTTGCTCGGTGTGTCTGATGTTATGTGTGCATGGTGCGAACATGTGGAGGAGTGTGAGGTAGGCCATGAGGTAGTGGGTAGTGGAGTGCATTTTATATTTTGTATTTTACTGATCTGGGAATAGGTTTGTGGTTTACTGACATGGGCTCAATTTGAGTTGTGTCCTATAGGTGCATTTTTGTGTTGTTAGTGGTGTCTTTATTCTATGTGATGTATTACTTGCGGTTGGTTAGCAGACTAGCTGTGAAGTAGTAGTAGAGTTAATTGAGTTAATAGGCTATATAGTGTGAGTTGTTTTACAAAGTAAATATTGTAAACAATGGGTAGTAAGTTCTATGCAGTTAATCTATAAGCAATGGACTATCCAGGCAGGGCAGCAGAATTAACTAACAAGCAATGGATTGTCCAGGCAGGGCAGCGGATTTAACTAAGCAATGGATTGTCCAGGCAGGGCAGCAGAATTGACTTACAAGCAATGGATTGTCTAGGCAGTGCAGCAGAATTAACTTAAAAGCAATGGATTGTCCAAGCAGTGCAGCAGAATTAACTTACAAGTAATGGATTGTCCATCTGAGGCAGCAGTATTCACGCAAGGGCATGGCCAGTCCCCTGCATCAGCTGGTCAAGGTACAGTGCTGTTCATGTCAATGGAGTAGGGCCCGCGATGCGGTTCCTTGGACGCCATTTGGCTCATGCCTAAGGGCAACGCCAAAGGGGCCTCTGGCGAGGCCTTCAGGCATCAGCCTGCTAGGCACGGGCACGCCCGATGGCACTCTGCTTTATCCCCCGCCGGCCAGAACTGCTGCTGCTCTACCCTGATCGCTCGGGGGAGCGCGTGGTGGGTGGTGTGGATGTCTTCGTGCCCGATGGTGCTCTGCTTTATCCCCCGCCGACCGGAACTACTGCCGCTCTACCCCGATCGCTCAGGAGAGCACATGGTGGGTGATGTGAAGGTCTTCGCGCCCAATGGCGCTCTGCTTTATCCCACACCAGCCGGAACTGCTGCCGCTCTACCCTGATCGCTCGGGGGAGCGCGTGTTTAGCTATGTATTACAAAGCATTCCTATTTGTGTTTGGTTAGTGTGCATTCATCACTTTTGCCCCTAATCAATTCAATGATACATATTTTGTCCACTGTGGCTTTCATGCATTTTTGATTTTCAAATTTCCTGGCAGAGCCTTGTAAGTATGGTAATAGCTGCATCAGATTGCTGTAATACTTCTATTCAAATGCCATCAATGCCTGGTGCTTTGTTCTTTGATAAGGCTTTCAATGCTGCTTCAAATTTTTCTTTCATCACTAATGGTTCCGGATTATTAGGAACAAGTTGAAACAGCTGTTGGTCCATTTGATGTTTATCATATAATAATTCTGTATATTCTCTCCACCTTTTCTTGATCTTTTCAGCATCATTCAACATGGATTCTTGAGCATCTTGTAACATTCCAATTCGAGGCTGGAATTTTTTCTTTAACTCTCATGGCTTTAGGAAAGTCAATCTTGTTCTTCCTCTAATAGTTTCTGTTTCTGTTTCTTAAATTCAGACACTATCCTAGCTTTCCCTTCTGCATATACTATTTTCCCCTCCTCCTTCCATCTGATGACCATAGATAAGCAGGCTTCTCTCTGGGACTCACTTCTTCATTCCACTTTGGATCACATCACACCAGTTCGGGCATTTTGATCTAAATGAAGGCCTAGCCAGCCTTGGTTTCATCCCGATATCCATCTTGCCCGTAAGCATCTCCTTAGAGCTGAACACCACTGGAGACGGTGCCGATCTCACAGTGCACTCCAACGTTTACGGGACTGTCATCGTTTTTATCATCGTACTATTGTGGCCGCTAAGGGAATACTACTCTAATCTCATCACCAATTTCTCGTCACAACCTTGTCAGCTTTTCTCCATCCTCTCCTCTTTATCAGCGTCTCCATCCTAACCCTGCAATGTGGATGATTGGATGATTCTCCTGCTGCCACTCAGTTAGCCACCTTCTTTTCCACCAAGATCTCTAGTTTACAACAGAATTTTCCCCCAGCCCCACCCCCTCCAGTCTCTGACCCTACATCCTCTTGCATAATTTCAGCACCTACATTGAAACATATCTGAAGCACTTTCAACCCCATTTCCCCTGCCTCCCTGTCCAATGCCCTTACCACTTCTCGAAAGACTACCTGTAATTTGGACCCCCTCCCATCATCCTGGCTTTCTGATAACTCCCTGGTGCTCAAACCAATTATCCTCTCTTTAATTAGCAATAGCCTTGCTACTGGTGCATTTCCCCGTGCATGGAAAGAAGCCCATATTCGCCCCCATCTTAAAAAGCCTTCCTTAGACAAGTTTGTCCTGACTAATTACCTTCCAGTCTCGACCCTATCATTCCTCTCTAAACTGCTTGATAAGCTTGTCTCTCAACAACTAGCCACCCAACTTGAACTCTCCAATGCTTTGCACCCCCGTCAGCCTGGATTTCATACTGGTCACTCCACTGACACTATTCTTCTGTCTTCTTAGTGAAGTTCACCATTCATTGGACCGTGGGGATATCACGAACGCTGTTTCACTTGATCTATCTTCAGCATTCGACCTCGTCAATCACAATCTTCTCTCTCAGTTGTACGACCTTGGTTCTCATGGGATAGTTCTTCAATGGTTCACTTCTTTTCTATCACAGCATTCCTTTTGCAACATCAAGGGCACATCTGTTTTCTCCTCTCATTCTCTTTCGTGTGATGTTCCTCAGGGCTCCGTATTAGCACCTGTTCTTTCAATATTTTTCTCTCACCCCTAGCTCTTATGATCCAAAGCTTGGCATTTCAACATACTTTTATGCAGACAACATTTTCTTCTATTTCACAAAGACCCATCTCTGCCAGATCTCTCCCTCTTGAATACATGCCTGACTCATGTTGTGGCCTGGTTGCCTACCAATCACCTTGTACTTAACTCTTCGAAAACGACTGCAACCTGGCACCCCTCTTTCTGTTTCCCCTATTCTCAATGGGTCACCTATTCTTCTCACGTCATCTTTTCATTACCTTGTAGTTACGTTGGATTCTTCACTCTCTTTCTATGATCACATCACTCAAATCATCCAGTGCTTTTCTTTCTTCTTTGTATCAGAGCAGTCTGTTCCCTGCTGACCACTCCTGCCTTATCCACTATTGTAATGTAGCACTTGCTGGCCTCCGTCAATACTCTTTAAAGCACCTTCAACTTATTCAGCACACTGCGGCCAGATTAATTTTTCATGCATCCAGATTTTATCACATCACCCCTCTCCTCATCTGTTTACACTGGCTTCCTATACCATCCCGTATTCATTACAAGATTCTCATCCAGGTCCATAAAACACTTAACACTGGTTCCCCAGATTACTTAGCATCCTCCCTTATTCTGCCTGCCCCACAATGCTCTCTCTGTGCAATTCATATGAACCGTCTTCTCCTACCCTTTCCCTCTCTGGCCCATCTTCAATCTATAACACTAGGGAGCAGTGATCATGCTGAAGCAAGAACAAACCAACCAGAAGCGTGATAAATTGGAAAGACAGAGTCCTTTATTAACCCTCAGGCCGCCCGACACAGGCCGTGTTTCGCTACCCTTCGTCAGGGGCTGGCCAGGCAAAAAACTAAAATCATAAAAAACAAATATTAACCAACAATAATAACATAAAGGAACAGACTGACAAACTTATAAAACATCATCATACTTATAAATATTTAAATAACATTAAAAACATTAAAAACTAACAACGTATAATACAATAAAAATTAATAAATAATGTGAAACAAATAAAAGTGCTCAAGGATACAAATCATCATAAAATCATATACATGCATAAAATAATTTACCAACCTCTGTTGTGGACTTTAAAAAAGTATCATACCATGCTTGTGTAGTAAAATCTAAAAGAACACTGTTGCTAGAGAAACAAAAACAGGACAATTAAAACATTTTTTCATTAAATCACAATGAAAGGAAAAGGAGGTGGAAAAAAATGAGGAGAACAAGACAGGACATGGGTAAAATACAAAGCTTCGATAAATAAATTACATAAGAAGACCTTAGACTGAACGAGTAGCAGGAGTGAGTCAGAAGGCCTCTATCAATAAAACATGTGCCAAAATGTACAATATTAACCAGGACATTATCAATTGATCTGTACAGATAAACATAAACCCAAAACGAATATGAACAAGAAAGGGGGGGAGAAAATGCGTTCTGTGATATAATCGTAAATTGTCCATGACTTAATAACATTAGGCACCCAATTTGCTACTACAAAAAACCACGATGTATCAACCATGTTATGTATAGTAAAAATCATGAGAAGATATTAGTATGCCCTTTGCAAAAAAATATATATATATCCTTTTCTAAAAATATGTATAAGGATGGCAGCATTTAAAAGATGAAGTGTACCCCAAATGTGAAGGGCCGCCACTGAGGGGTCATTAATTATATATTGAACCTAACTCGGAGGCTGAAAAACGCTGTATATGTAATATTTAGCACAGTTTCAACTTTAAAACATGCAACTGATGTATGAATTAAACCACTCGTATCCCTTCACTACCTAAAAACCGAAGATGAAACTGAAAGTATATGAAACCAAATAGAATGAGTTACCTTGAGAAAAACTGCCGTCCGGCTCTTTGGGCAACAGTGTAGCAGGGAAACGCCGACCCATGCGCAAATGAAGAGGAGAAAAGGGGCAGAGTCATCCAATCGGCGGGAAAATCAAGGAGAAAAAGGATCCATCATAATTGTAACGGACATGAAAAGGGTGTCTCAGATTTCACCGTAAAAGTGGTTGAATGTATAATTTTCATAGACGGCAAAAACCGCCAAAGTCAAGACTGGGCAAATTTTAAATCAAATAGTCAATTCATGAACCTTTAGTGCTGAACATAAAAAGCATATAAATAACAATAATGGATAAGAAGCTCATCGCGATAAAACACCCTAAAAAATCTTTTTTAAAAAAAAGGGGTGCACGTAATTAAATCATACATAAAGGATTAAAAGGGGGAAAATTAAAACTGAGAATTGAACAACCTAGCATACACGAACAATCACAATGTAACAAAAAAAAAGGAAAGGCAACGAATGGCTAAAACAATAAAACACAGTGTGTAATTCTCATAGACGGCAAAAACCGCCAAAGTTAAAACTGGGCACGTTTCAAAACAAATAGTCAACTCGTGAACCTTAATGCCGAGCATGGACACCATGTAAATAAAAATAATTAATAAGAAGCCCATCGCGATAAACCACCCTAAACAAAATAAAGGGGGGCACGTAAATAAATAAAGGATAAAAGGGGAAGAAATGAAAAAGAAAATTGCACAACAGGCCATTACAAAAAACGGCATATGTGGTATGCCACCCATAAAAAACTGAATAAAACTGCATGGATCGAAGTGGTGTCCTTTAAAGTCTCACCACTTCGATCCGTGCATGTGTGAATGACTCTGTGGGTTTGGATGAGTATTTTATTTTGAATCTTGTATTTGATTGGGAGCCAATGGAAACATATAAGCAGAGGGGCAACATGATCTGAGCGGAAAATGTGGGTGAGAATATGGGCTGTGGTGTTTTGAAGAAGTTGGAGTCGCTGTAATTGGTATTGTGGAATCTGGCCAGGGCAATATTTCAATAATCATTTTTGGCATCTACATCTTTTTCAGTAAGCGGATGTTTGGCTGGCAAAATGAGCAGTTTTCTGATGCCTATTAATGCTTGGAGCAGGTATAAACTTTCATGTGGCTTGGGATTTGCTGGGCATATCTAAAATTGGATGAGGACATCCAAGTTCTTGGGAATGCTCAGATATGCCCACACCATGCCCCCATTCCAACTTGGACATCTTTGTGCTGGGGACATCTTTAAAACCACTTTCTAAAATGGCTTTAGGGATGTCTCCATGCTTTGGACTTTTGTATGTCCATTTTTGAAGTCCAAAGCATGAATAAGTCTTCTAAAATACTGTAACCCTCTTAGCCTCTCTGCTATGGCTTTGTCTTCCTTTAATGCCCATTTTACCCCCTATAATCCAGTGGTCCAGCTGATTCCCTCATAGGTTTTTTGCTTTGAAAATACCTGGAAACGTTTTTATTACTTTAGTTTTAGTTTAATTTAATTTATTTAAAACTTGGTATACTGCTAAGTTGTGCACGGCGAGGCAGTTTACAATAAATCCATAAAAATGAGAAGAAGGAAAGAACTCCAGATAATAGACAGGAAAGACACATTCATGTAGAAGAGGAGGGAAAAAGGTTTAGGAAATCCAGGTCAGCCTGTCATCCATAAGAGGGGAAGACCTGAAGGAAAAGGTGAGTTTTTAGGGCAGCTCTGTATTAGGTGTAGGAAGATTCCAGGCGGAGATCAGGCGGGAGGTCATTCCAAAGTTTTAGAGTGAGAAAGTAGAAGGCTGGGCTATAGTACTATGAGCCCTCATTCTAAACAAATTGTAGTTTTCCACCTACTTTCAAAACCCCCACCTAAGCAAGCTATTATCAGTATCAACTGGGTCAACAAAGTTTCTAGGACAGCCTTGGGTAGATTCCAGCTGAGCTCAGTTAGCAGGGGGCAGATGTAGACGATTGTCATGCAGTGAACGGAGAACCCAATGGGGAGTGTGCAAGAATGTTAGAGATGAAAGATAGAGAGGAAAAACAGTGTGAACAGCCCTGTTTGTTAAGAGAAGAACCTTGAAGTGAATCCTAAAAGAAACGGGAAGCCAATGGTGCGAGAACAAGAGAGGAGTGATGTGATCAAATCTGGAAGCATGGGAGAGAATGCGGACAGCAAAGTTCTGGCCATACTGAAACCTTATAATCTCGTAGCTGGGAAGACCAGCAAAGATGGTATTGTAATAATCTAATTTTGAGATAACCAAATTGAGGAGAATGACAGAGCGGCAGGAGACAGAAAAGAGAGAATGGAGCGAATTTGCTGGAGAGAGAAGTAGAAGTGCTTGATACTGTTACTGATGTGGTCATGAAAAGAGATTGTGGAGTCAAGAAATATGCCCAGGTACTTACAGGGAGAGGATGGGAAGGCCATCAAGTACAGGAACCTCGGCAGAAAGACAAATGTTAAAGAGAGGAGAGATCAGGAGGAAGAGGATTGGTATGGAGGGCTAGAAGCACATCATCAGTATAAATATAGGCAGAAATTCCGTGTTATTGAATCAGGAGAGCAAAGGGGCCAAAAAGATGTTGAAAAGCAGTACCACACCCCGAGGGACACTGCAGTCAAGAGGGCAGGAAGAGAAGGTAGCGGAGTTGAACAAAACAACAAAGGAATGATGAGAGAGAAAGGAGTAAAACCAATGAAGGACTGTCCCCTGGAGCCCGATATTGGTGAGAAGAGACAGAAGAAGTGGGTGATCAACCAAATCAAAAGCAGAAGAAAGATCCAGAGAAACCAAAAGGGAGACGAAACCATTGCCAAAGGATTAGTGCACTTCACTTAGAACAGATGTGAGAACAGTTTCAGTGCTGTGAAAAGGGCAGAAACCAGACTGATGAGGGTGCAAAACCCTAGTATGCTCCAGGTGATCAGTGAGTTGGGCAAATACAAGATGTTCCAAAACCTTAGAAAGGAAGGGAAGAAAGAAGACAGGCCGATAATTTGCCAAGCTGGACACAACCAGGGATGGTTTCTTCAGAAGGGGACGAATGATCGCTGATTTCCAAGGTAGGGGCGTGATACCAGTTGAGAAATTTGCAAAGAATTGAGTCAGCCTTAGGGAGAAGGGCAAGGGAATCCAGGAGGAGGGAATATCTGCCCAGCTGCATGGGTAGCCGAAAGCACAAGGTGGGACAAGGAAAGATCGGAGGCCAGGTGGAGAAGAAGCTGGTCCCTCGGAGAGGTGGGAGAGTCGAAATGGACATTGAAATCATCTAGGATAACTAGGTTAGGGTACTGAAGAGTCATTGCAGAGATAGTTAGCAGAAGCCAATCCCAGAGAGAGGAGGACAGCGAGGGGGAACAGTAGAGAAGAAGAAAGTGGGTGTGAGGGAGGAGTTAAGAGAGACGAGAAAAGATTCAGGATAAAGACCAGGGTTTGATTCCCACTAGTACTCCTTGTGGCCTTGGGCAAGTAACTTAATCCTCCATTGCCTCAGAAGAATCCTAGTTATTAAAGTTCCTGTTTAATGTACATTACCAGCTTTAAGTTACAATGTAAACTGCTTTGACTAAATGATAAAACAGTATAAAAAGCTTGTTAAATAAATAAAATAAAATAAAGGAATGAAGGGGAAGAGATCTCCAGAAGATCCAAAGAGGAGCGGTAGATGATGAGGATGAGGCCCCCACTGTGTTTAAGACAAGGGGTAGATAGAACAAAAAAATTGGAAGGAAGCTCCCCATCCTTGAGCCAGGATTCGGTGAAGTACACAAGATCAAGGTGATGTGTAAGCAAGAGATCAGCCAGCAGAGGGACCTTGGCACAAATGGAACAGGCATTGGGCAAGGCACAGCAACAGAGGGGAGGCATTGAGTGGAGAGACATGTCTGAGACCATGAGGGGACAGGAAGTCAGGTTGCCTAAACTGCAGAAGTATAGGAAGTGAGGTGGGGTCAGAGGACTGTGGCCCCAAAGAAATGGAATGGAGGCCATAAGTGCCAGCAGCAGGGCCGGATTTACCTATACGCCATGTACGCCATGGCGTAGGGCCCACAGCCGGCAGGGGCCCACAAAAAAAGAACAAGTTCATTTTTTTTAATACAATTTAAAAAAAAACCTGGTGGCTGCTGCCGCGGGGCCCCCCTCTGCTGCCGCGGCAGCACCGACTGACCCGCGGGGGCCCCGTCTACAAGCTGAAGCGTTCGGTTTGGTTCGTTCCTCCCTCCCTCCGTGCAGGCTGCAGGCTGTGAGGGATGCGAAAGGAGAGTGTCTCCTCGCGTCTCTGTTAAGCCCGCAGGGGCTGATGGGAAATTTCCCATCAGCCCCTGCGGGCTTAACAGAGACGCGAGGAGACGCTCTCTCTACGCGTCTCTCACAGCCTGCAGCCTGCACGGAGGGAGGGAGGAACGAACCGAACCGACGGCTTCAGCTTGTAGACGGGGCCCCCGCGGGTCAGTCCGTGCTGCCGCGGCAGCAGAGGGGGCCCCGCGGCGGCAGCCACCAGGTTTTTTTTTAAAATTAAATTTTACTTTAGGCCGACGGGGGGGGGGGGGGGGAGGACTGGTAATGGGGGGGCTGGGGCTGGAAATGGGCTGGGGGGGTAGGGCTGGTAATGGGCTATGGGGTGGGGGTAGGACTGGTAATGGGCTATTGGGGGGGCTGGGGCTGGAAATGGGCTGGGGGGGTAGGGCTGGTAATGGGCTATGGGGGGGGGTATGACTGGTAAAGGGCTATTGGGGGGCTGGGGCTGGCAATGGGCGGGGGGGGTTAAGGCTAGAGGTGGGCTGATGGGGTTAGGACTGGTAATGGACTGTGGGCTGTTGGGGGGGGATAAGAAATGTCAATGGGCTTTGGGGGAGGGGTTACGACTGGTAATGGGCTGTGGGCTGATGGGGGCGGTCTGGTAATGGGCTATGGGGGGGCTAGGACTGGAAATGGGCTGGGGGGTTAAGACTGGAGGTGGGCTGATGGGGTTAGGACTGGTAATGGGCTGTGGGGGGGGGGGTTAGAAATGGTAATGGGCTTGGGGGGGGTTAAGACTGGTAATGGGCTGTGGGCTGATGGGGGTTGTCTGGTAATGGGCTATGGGGGGCTAGGACTGGAAATGGGCTGGGGGGTTAAAATTGGAGGTGGGATGATGGGGTTAGGACTGGTAATGGGCTGTGGGCTGATGGGGGGGGGGTAGGACTGGCAATGGGCTATGGGGGGCTGACTGGAAATGGGTTGATCTGGTTAGGACTGGAAGTGGGCTGATGGGGGGTTAGGACTGGTAATGGGTTATAGGGGGGCTTAAACTGAAAATGGGGTGATGGGGGTTAAGGACTGTAAGTGGGTTGATGGGGGGCTAGGACTGGTATTGGGTTGGGGGGTTGCTAGGACTGGAAATGGGCTGATGGATGGCTAGGACTGGAAATGGGCTGATGCAGGGACTAGAAGGGAATGGATGCTGGGTGAGGCTGGAACTAGAAGGGAGCTGATGTTGGGGGAGGATTAGAATGGGATGGGGCTGGAAGAGTAAAATGGAGAAGGGAAAAATATTTTGTGTGGGAGGGATAAAAAATCTACAATTGGCCGGGTATTGGGAGAGTAAGTGGGGATTGAGGATGGAGGGGTAAAATTTGAGTGGATGAAATAGGAATGAGGAAGGAGCAAAAGGAGAAAGATTAGTATGTTAAAGCAGATGTAGAGAGAGAATGGAAAAAAATCTAGAAGAGAGAGAAGAAAGGACAAATGGACAGCAGACGATGGAGAGTTAGCAGAAGACACGAAGAAACCAGAAGAAAGTGGCTGGAGCAATTGCAGCTGAAAAAAATGCACAAAAGGTAGAAAAATATCTCTTTATTTTGAATTTATTAATTGGAATATGTCAGCTCTGGTAAATGTGCATCATTAACGTCTGCGCTTTGTTTAGTACAAGAGCAAATTAATGTATAGTTTTATTTCTACAGTGTTGTACATTCCAAGTTTGGCTTTTGGGATTCCCAGTTTAATTATTGTCTTCCTGTTTCTAAATTGTGATTACTTGTTTGGTGATGGTCTATGTTCTGCATGTGTAACTGAGCTGAGGTGTTCTGTTTATATAATTCCTATTTGACATTGCCACTTGTTCTCTTTCCCCAGTAGGTCATGTATTGTTGTTCTCTGAAATGTATTGGTTTAATATTTGCAGTGTTGCCTTTTGATTGGTAGAGTATGGTGCTTTGTGAGTCCTGGTAGTGCTGTTAGGATACGGCGGGTTTACTATGGGTTCTAAATGGGCAGTGTTTGTAGTAGTTCCTAATGTGTCTGGCAGTTGGCACTGGATTATAGTAATGTAGAAATCTTTTAGTCTTTCTTTATCCATACACTCATTAAGAGGCACGTTTACTAAAAGTTAGTATATGGTAACATTATGCAAATATTTATGCAAATGAGGCCCCTTATGCAAATGAGGCCCCGCACCCCCCTTGGGCCGCCCCTGCTGGGGGCCCACAATTTTTGTTGGCGTAGGGCCTCACTCAAGGTAAATCCGGCCCTGGCCAGCAGTAAGATGAGAAAACTGTGAAAATGGGACCAAAGGGCAGATGGAGACAAGAGGTGGAGTCAGCAAAACATGGAGTCGCTCAAAGGAGAAAGACCTGCTCCTTGTGCACGCTCCTTTGGTGCTCACCCACGGCATGCGCTGCTGTGCCACAAAATGACACGATGGTATCCAATATAAGGGCAATTCCAGGTCACATGGGAGCCCTGGGAAGTGTTTTCCGCATCAGGGGAGACGCACAGAACAACGAGGGTGGAGGATTCAAGGGTGACCTGTTGAGAGGCAAGGAGCAAAGCACACAGACACAGCAGGTGCAATGGCAAAGCAGTAATAAAACAAATCAAACACTGTGATGGTTTCTGATATAAGGGCACTTCTGGGTCACTTGACCTAGTCATGTGGGAGTCCCGGGAAGTGTCTTCAGCGTCATGGGGGAGGTGCAGAACAGCGAGGGTGGATGATTCAAGGATGACCTGTTGAGAGGCAAGGAGCAAAGCATGTGGAGACCTATTTCATGTTGGACGTTCTGGATGCCCAGAGATATGCGGAATTCTAATCCCGTAGAGCACATCTAACCCCTGTGGGAACAGAATTCCATCTAGGCCTGTACGTGCAGGCCCGGACCCGATTCCGGTCAGCCTGCACATACAGGCCACTGCCCGGCTACCTCAGTCAAGGCTTCTGAATAGAGCCGCGGCACCATGGCGTCCGATTGCCATGGCACCGCAGCTATATTCAGGAGCTGCGATCCACAGCCGCCACTGATGCTGTGTTTTCCCTGCAGTCTGACCCCCGATTTGGTCTCCCATGGCCAGGGTCAGGCTGCGGGGAATCCCCTGCACCCCCTCCTGCCTTTAATACGCCATTGGCCTGCCATCTTCCCCCTTCTAGGGGAACATATTCTATCTCAGAGGTGGAATAAGTTCCCCGTTCAGTCTGCTAGCCCTAGATGTACAGGACTGACATCAGAATCGGCCTTGTACATATAGGGTCACAGACCACCCACTGTCCACCCCGTCTCCTCCTCCATGCCGCCCCTTTCTTGCCCCCGTCTAACTTCCCCATACAAACTCCCTGTTCATACAGGGAGGCTTAGTGGGAATGGGAAAGGCACATGAATAGCAGGGATGGACATCCCATTCCCTGCTATTCTTTGCTCAGAATAAACCCCATAGTCACAGCACAGCAGGCACAATGGCAAAACCTCCTCTTTTCAAATTCTCTCTGTGCCTGCCTTATTGATGCTTTGCTTGTAACTTGTGAATGCCTATGCTGTTTCTTGTTTTCTTCATTTGGATCCTTATCCATGTTTTGAAAGATTGTTTTTTAGCTATAACAGCCTCTTTCCAACTGTGCCTTCCTTCTACCTTGTTTAATGCATGGAATACATGTGGTCTGGGCTTCCAAAATGGCATTTTTAAACAATGATCAGGCCTGATGTAAACGCTTAGCTTTAGCAGCAACTGCTTTTATTTGTTTCCCAATCATTTTCCTCATTTTAGAATAGTTTTCTTTTCAAAAGTTAAATTCTAGTGCAGTAGATTTCTTTGCTGTCCTCCCTCCATTTATTAGAGTAAATCAAATTTGACCATGTTATGATCACTATTGCTAAGTGTTCCTAAAATCATTACCTCTCAGGCCACATCCTGTGTTCCATTAAGGGCTAGGTCTAAAATAGTTCCCCTTCATCTAGCTACTCCATGAAGCTATCATTTTTTTAAACTAGAAACTTTGTTGACCCAGTTGATACTGATAATGACTTGCCTAGGTGGAGGTTATGAAAGTAGGGGGAAAACTACAATTTGTTTAGAATGAGGGCTCATAGTATCATAGCCCAGGAGAAGCTGGTTATGACTAATTTGAAAACCAAAAAGAATGGGAGAAAACTGCTGGATAAAATAAAGAAAATAGGGAAATTTTTTACACCCTAGATGACCAATTGTGATATAGCGCATAATCTCATGCATAAAGGGTCCGATATACAGTGGTGGCTGTTTGCGTGATTACTGCGGCTAACTGTCGTCACTGAACACTAAACCTGAATATTCAGTACTGGGACATTAGCTAGCCACTGGCATTGAATATCGGGGTTAGCCGCTGAAGCAGGAACTAACTGGCCAGCGGTGATATTCATCCGCTGCCCGGTTAGCTTCACTGGCAAAACTTAGGACAGCCTTTGCTGGGCCTTACTATCACTACCAAGGAATAACCGGGCAGTGGGTGAATGTCGCTGTTGATTGGTTATCCCTGAGCACGGCCCATGGAATGCCCCCCGGAATGCCTGAAGCTAAATGGTTAGCACTGGGGCATGTAGCAGCAGTACCGGTGGATATTCAGTACCAGTAACCATCTTAGTGTAGCTGAATGTCCCGCTTAGTGGCATTTACACGGTTTGCAGGTCTGCAAACTGCGTAAATGGCTTTGAATATCAGGCCCATAACTGTTTAACAGAAATAAGCGAGTCTTATGCTCTGCAAGATGATGAAGTTATCTAGTTGCAATAGGAGGAGAGAGACATCATGAATCTTACCGATGCTTGTTATTTCCCAAGCAGATGAAAGATTCTAGGCTTTGACTTTTGCCTAATACACAGTGACAGGCCTTATACAAACTGTTTCTTTTAAACAGGAAGCAAACCTTCTTTGCGTAACTACACAAATCTAGATAAATGATGCACTGACCTAGCCTTTCCCATAACTCTTTTCTTCCTGCGTCTCCCCCACCCCCGTGTCTGTCTCCAACATAGAAACAAATACAGATTGCTCACAGCCTTGAGTTTCCTAAGAGTGCACCTTGTTTGCAAATGTTAACTAAAACTGGGCTGCAAAAAGAAATCAATTAACATTAAGAAACAACCCAGAAAGTTGCTATAATCCCACTTATCCCTGCAGGGCTCCAAAAGGCAAAGAACACTAGGACAGAGGACTTTCCCAGATCTCTGCTGTCATAAAAGGGGATATTTGAACACTGGTGGAGTTTTGAACTGAATAAAGAAGTCAGAATGGACAGGAGGAGCAGCCTGTCTAAAATCTTCATTCTCCTTGGACAAGCAGGATGCGTCAGCCACACCTGGTGATGTCATTCAATGGCACCAAGGATGGAAGTACTCTCCTGAGCCCAGGAAGGAAAATCTTTCTGGGCATGTGCCAAGGTGGATCCTACCCCCTGGCCCTTTCCTAGTTAGTTTAGTTTCCATTCTTCCGCTTTGCCAGCAAGACTTCACTTTAGCTCTCTATTAAAAAAATGTATATATATATATATATATTTCACAATAAGATCCAGCAAGAGAAGACAAGAAAAGTTAACAAGCAAGAGAAGCTCCTACCAAGGTACCATGCCAAAGCCTGGTTTTAAAAAGTATCCTCGCTGCAGAAAAAAATGAATAGCACCGATGCACCCGATCAGTGCATGTGGTGCTTGGGGATCAGCCACCAGTGGAGGACTGCCCCCACTGTGCTAGGATGTCTCCCTGGGCAAAAAAAGCAAAATTCCACACTCTCAACGAATTCCTAACTGAGACCCTGCTCACACTGCCTGCCGGAGGCCATGTGGCTGACCATGTGGAGCACCAGCAGCCCAGCACCTCTGCTGCTGCTCAGGATGCACCCCCAAGGCCTCCATCCTTAGCTGTCTGCCTTTTACTGCCTCTACAAACCAGGCTCAGCTCCCTCAAGCCGCTCAGGACAGCACCGCTGCAATCGCTGCTGAATCACCAGACACAAGCTTCCCTGCATGCTGCCATCTTGCTGGGAATGATGTCACTGCTCTGAACTCTATCCCCTGTGATGCCATTGGTTGGCACCATGGCGATGGGGAAAGCCATGAAAGACATCAATGCGCCAACAAGGAAGACCCCCGATGGCACAGAAGCATGGAGTTCACCTCTCATTTGGTGCAGAAACACTCAGGCAAGCGCGCCAATGCAGCAAAGGTAGGGGGAGCCATGAAAGACCAAAGAAAAGGACTGTGTCTATCTCCAGCAGCAGTGACAGCACCTGCCACTCCACAAGCAGGCATGATTGGAAGCACTGATGCCAACACCACTGGGGACATTCAAACAGCCGCTCCTCCTCATCCAGCTCTAGGGGTCACAGCAGAAGGCAAAAGAGGCACCGGAGCCCTGCTACATGCTCCTCCGCCACCCTGCTGGACCTCCTCACCTGTCTGCTTCAGGACTAACAACAGCAGGAGCAGGACAGGACCGCTGACACAAAGCTGGCAATCCCACATCTGTGGGGAACACTAGCAAGAGCCCTGGACTCTGCGATGCCGGTCCACTCTCCAGCCTCATTCCCACACAGAAGCAGCAAAGTGGAAGAAGCAGAGGACCTGGAGGCATCTGACATGGGGACGCTCTCACCTCACCACGCAGAGGCATCACACTAAGGGCAGACGAAGAGACTCCCACTACCCAGCCCCAACCTCTGCCACTACTGGAGGACCTATCATATCCTAAATTTTTGTGCAAGGTCACGTCCCAACACACCCTCACGCTGGCAGACCCCAAACTTCTGGACGATGTGGGCAAGAAAGAACTGAGCTATGCTATGCACATGGATTGCGGCACACCAGTTCCAGCACACCTTCTTTCAAGACCTTCTCCTAGAAAACCTCAAGAACACTATGGCTACCCTGCCCACAGAGTCCCAGGCTGCCACCTCAGTGGCCTTGGTGGATCTCACAGAGTGTACCAAGCACCTAGTCTGAGCAGCCTTTGATGCCTTTGATATCACCACCCGCACAGCCGGAACAGCCATCGCACCACGATGTCTAGCCTGCCTTTGTGCTTCGGACATGCAAAAGGACACACACGATCATATAGTGGATGACCCCTGTATGGGGGACTCACTGTTTGGCGACAAAGTCAACAACACCATTGTCAACATGAAGGAGCACTGTACTATCCTACAGATCATTGCAGAAGAGGACCTCGAGCGCAACTCCAACAATAGAAAGGCAACTACCACCGCAAGATCTACTCCTTGCTGAGACAGAGCAGCACCTGTCACAAGTGGCAGGCCCCAAGATACAAACAACAGGGTTACCAACATACCAGCCAAAGCATCGCCAGAGAGAGTGAAAGCAACAGAAACAGACCACACTATCATCAGGAAAGAGCACCCTTTCTTTTTGACTATGCAAGCCCACTGCCGCCAAGCCTGAGACCCCAGTGGGGGGCATCTCTTGGCTTTCCTCGAGGCCTGGACTCAGATCACAATGAACAAGTGGGTACTCTGGATTATAGCAGAGGGCTACAGCATCCAATTCTCTGTGCTATGCTCCCAACATTCCCCACCTATCATAAAGATTCCACCACAATTGGCACTGACCATGGCAGCAGTCATCCGGTCCCTCCAGGTTTCCCAGGTGATAGAACCGGTCCCGGAGGACAAATTCAACAGCAGATTCTTCTCCAGGTACTTTCTTATTCCCAAGAACTGTGTCTGGGGGGGTGGGGGGGCCTGCCCCATTCTCGACCTCAGGAAGCTCAACAAATTCATCATCAAAGAGAAATTCTGGATGGACTCCCTGCATTCCATACTGCCCCTCATCCAGCTGGGGCACTGGCTGGTCGCTTTGGACTTGCAGGATGCATACACGCACATCCCCATCCACAGGGAGTACAGGCGATACTTACAATTCCAAGTATTGGCCAAGCACTATCAGTACAAGAGCTTCCACTTTAGCTTCTCTCCGGCCACATGGATATTCACCAAGTGTGTAGCTGTGGCAGCAGCCCACCTCCCAAAGAAGGTGTCTGCGTCTTCCCTTACCTCAACAACTGGCTCCTTTCAGTACCCTTACAACAAGAGGCACAGGTGGCAGTTGGGCAAAACATTACCCTTCTGATCTCCCTAGGATTCCTGGTGAACCACCAGGAGTCCTACCTACTGTCCACCCAGCATCTGGAGTTCATTGGATACAACAGCCACCATGGCATTCCTCCCCACACACTGGGAGGGCATGATCGCAGCATTGGCTCACAGCATTTCCTCCACTGGCCAGGCCACAGCATGGACTCTCCTCTGCCTTCTGGGCCACATGACAGCAATGACACAAGTGCTGCCCCTCACAAAACTGCACATGAGCCACCTGCAATGATACTTCCGCACCCACTAGGACCAGCACGTTCAGCCACTATCAAGATGCATCCCTCTGGACAAGAGGGTAAGGGAGTCTCTTCTATGGAGGATCCTGCTCAGAAACCTAGGGGAAGGCAGGCCCCTCCAGCAACCAGTCCACCAAGCAATCATCACCACTAACGCCTTGACAACAGGCTGGGGGGCTCACATGGGCCATCTGTGCACCCAAGGGGCTTGGATTGCAAAGGAATGGAGGCACTGCATCAATCTATTGGAACTCAAGGTGATATGGCTTGCACTGGTGGTCTTCCAGCAGCATATCATCAGCAAGACTGTTCTGATCCAAACGGACATCATCAGCAAGACTGTCCTGATCCAAACGGACAATCAGGTGGCCATGTTCTATGTCAACAAACAAGGGGGGACGGGCTCTCATTCCCTCTGCTCAGAGGTGATAAGACTATGGGCCTTCACCCTCTCTAGATGCTGTCTGCTGCAAGTTTCCTACCTACTGGCACACAAAACGACTTTGTGGATAAGCTGAGCCACCAATTGGACCCCCACAAGTGGACCCTGGACCAGCAGGAAGCAGAGTCCCTCTTCAGATACTGAGGACAACCCCAGTTAGACCTTTTCGCCACTGAGAGCAACTTGAAGTACCCCCAGTTCTGCTCCAAGTGCCCATCCACCAAGAGACTAGTCTTGGTTGCCTTTGATGTGTCCTGGTGGGACTGGCCAATCGTGTATGCTTTCCCCCCACTCCACTCATATTCAAGACTCTATAGAGGATTGTGAGGGACAAGGCCCAGGCCATCCTCATCGCACTGCACTGGCTGAGATAGATGTGGTTTCCCTACCTCCGAGCCTTGCCCTTAACCCACCGCTACATCTTCCTCAGAAGCCGACACTCATCACCCAGGGCGGCGGGACAACCCTGCACCCCAACCTATCAGCACTCAACCTGACAACCATGGAGCCAGCAGTTCCTAAAGACTAATCCCAGACACAGATGAGGGAACTGCTCCATGATCCCTTCACACAGTCAGCCCAAGTACGATGTTCCTAGTCATGCTGTCCATGTTATGCTGTTATCAAGTTAGGTTTTAAAGCCCACTGTTGGGCTGATGCTGTTATCACATGTTCAAGGCAAGTTATGTCATTAAACCTGTTCAGCCAAGACACAGTGCACTGTCATTAAAGGTCAAAGTCACGGCCCTTCAGCTTCCCTCATCAACCACAGCATGCTCAAACATGCAGCTGGGGAGGCACCAGGTGTGGCTGAAGACATCCTGCTTGTCCAAGGAGAAAGCGAGGTTACTTACATGAACAAGGGTTCTCCGTGGACAGTAGGATAAGTCAGCCACACATAACCACCCGCTTCCCCTGGATCAGCCTCATGCCAAGTGACCCTCCTATCTAGCGGCAAGACCACAGCTAGAGGCACTAGAGCAGCAAGATCACTGGGCTAGCTAGGGGTAGGCCAGGGGGTAGGGCCATCTTGGCACATGCCCAGAAAGGTTTTCCTTTCTGGGCTCAGGAGAGCACTTCCGCCCTTGGCACCATCGGATGATGTCACCAAGTGTGGCTGACTTATCCTGCTATCCATGGAAAACCCCTCATTTTATCAGTCTCCCATCTACCTCCACTCCTCTCTTCAAAGATTTATTTCTTCATCCAGCTACATGGCTTGTATTGTCTCATTGGCACCTCTGCCTTGAGTATATTTACTTTTTCTCCTAGCAGGATTAAGTCCCGGCAGCCTTCCATCTACCCATGTACAGCAGTTCCCATTATTCCTATGGAAACTGCTGTACATTTTATTTATTTATTTTTTATTTATTTAGCTGTATTTATATCCCGCTTTTCACTGGGTCAAAGCAGTCAATTGGGGGATACATTTAACAGAGGGGATATGAGACACATACGCTCATACTTACAGGGAACATGGGCAATGGAGGGTTAAGTGGCTTGCCCAAGACCACAAGAAGTGCCTTGTTGTCGTTAAGTGCCTTCAAGTCAGAGTCGACTCATGGCGACCCTCTGGATAGCTATCCTAAATTGTGTTCGGTCTTCAGTCAGGCGGCTCATTGTTGACAGACTGGTACCTGTAGCTGCTGTTATTGTATCGATCCATCTCATTGCTCGCCTTCCTCTTTTGCGTTGACCTTCTATCTTGCCAAGCATAATGTCTTTCTCTAATGATCTCTCTCTTCGCATGATGTGTCCAAAGTAGTCGAATCTTTGTATGGAGAGAGACATCTCTGCTCTTGAGAATCTTATCTAGGTCTTTCATAGCCATTCTGCCAAGAGCAATGCGTCGTCTGATTTCTTGACTGCTTGTTGCTTCTTTATTGATAGTTGATCCAAGTAGGTTAAAGTTGTTCACAATTTCAATTTCTTCTCCTTCAATGATGAACCTGTTGATTATGCCAGTTGTCATGATCTTTGTCTTCTTTACATTAAGGTGCAGGCCCATTTTGAGACTATTTTCTTTGATTGTGAGAAGCAAATGTTTCAGATCATCTTCACTTTCAGCCGGTAATGTGGTATCATCAGCATAGCGAAGGTTGTTGATGAGTCTTCCACCAATCTTCACACCTCTGTTGTCTTCATACAATCCTGCTTCTCTGATGATTTGTTCTGCATATAAATTAAACAGGTAGGGGGAAAGTATGCAGCCTTGTCATACACCTTTGCTTATTTTAAACCATTCTGTTTCTCCTTGTTCCGTTCAAACTGTTGCTTCTTGATCAATGTACAGATTGCGCAAGAGAACGATCAGGTGTTCTGGTATACCCATGCTTCTTAATGTGGCCCAGAGTTTCTCATGGTTCACACAGTCAAAAGCCTTGCTATAGTCGATAAAGCACAAATAGATATCCTTTTGGTATTCTTTAGTCTTTTCAAGGATCCATCTCACATCTGCAATGATGTCTCTCGTTCCTCGCCCTTTCCTGAACCCTGCTTGCACTTCACATAGTTCTTGTTCCAGGTATGGTTGTAGTCTCTTTGACTCTTGCTCTGCCAAGAAATATGGAAGACAATATCATGGTCAACTGACTGGAAAAGATCTGTGTTTATACCAATACTAAAGAAAGGTGATTCAACTGACTGTGGAAATTATCGCACAATCGCTCTGATCCCACATGCCAGCAAGATTCTACTGAAGAAGTGCCTATAGGACTAGAAGTCCCAGTCCCTCCAGCCTGAGATTGCTGTCCCCAGGTGGGACTTGAACCCCCGGCCCTCCAGCCTGAAGTACCTTGTCCTAACCACTAGACCACTCCTCCCATCATAGGAGCTGAGCCATGACATGCTAGCTACTTTTAGCTCTATCCAATTTTACTGAAATAGAATTTGAAAAATATTGCTGGAAATGGTAGCAAAAAAGTCTTGTTTAGAGTTTGTAAAGGGACAGTACCATGAGCACCATGGTATCTATGCCAGTATTGGTTGCAAAGGACCAACTAAAATAAGGGGGAGGATTACTTAGCACCCCTGAAATATATTCTCTGTTAACTTCCCACAGTTAAAGGCAGCCTGTAGAAAAGGGTAGAAAGAGAGCTGTAGATGAGATGCAATTAAGGTATGGGGTTATTTTAGAAGCCCTATTAGTGCTTTGGGCATATAGATGTCCAAAGCATGGAGATGTCACTGGACACATTCAAAAAAGTGGTCCTAAGGATGTCCCTAGTACCCAAGGCTGAACAGGAGTGTGATGTAGGCATGTCTAGGGTGTTCCAAGCACTTGGATATCCTCGTCTAATTTGAGAAACACCCTGCACATCCTGAGCCGCACCCAAGTTTATACCCGCTCCAGGGTAATGCCCTTTCAGTAGCAGATCAAGATGAGTTGCATTCAAGTACACTAGGTATTTTCCTGTCCCCGGAGGGCTTACAAGGTATCTGTGGCCCCAGCCAGTATGGGTTGTCCACCAAGGTTCAGATGCTGAAGGCCTAGGGAAAAAGCCAAGTCTTCACTGCAGTTTTAAATTGCACGTAACATATTATGTATTTGAAGTGACCAAGCATTGGGTTCCAGAGCCCAAGGTGAATTTGCAGAGCGGGTCGCCCCTGAGGTTAAAGGTGGAATCTTTTTCCAGAGGTTGGAAGAAGGACCTCTCCACATCTGAAGTCTGCTGCATCTCCTCACCCACAGGAAGCAATGTTGAGAGATTGTCACAATGATTTACTGCTCCCAAGCATGGCCCTGCTTCCCAACCTCATTCAGTCTCCTTTGTCCATCCCCCTGACTATATTCCTTGGTCCCCCTTCTCTTTCCTGCCCCACTCCAATACCTACTTCCCACTTCACTGATACCTGAATCCTAAGCATGAAGGCTGCACCTCCTGTCTCACCTCCTCTCCTTTTGTGTCCTGGTCAGCAGGAGAGTGTGTGGTGCTATGGCTGCCTCTTGCGTCACTGGTGTTTCTATCATCCATCATGTGCTGGTAAAATTAGCTGTTTGACTGGCGGAAAGGGGAAAGAAACTAACAGCAGCAGTAGGTTACAGGCACTAGACCCACCAGCCCCACTCTTATCCTTGGTTCCACTAAGGGTAGAGGGGTTGAGGAAGAGCAACGCTCCGCATAAAGTGTATCAGATAAAGACAGCATCTGGATTTTAATTTGTTCCTAGGCCACAAGGATGGCAGTACATGGCGAATAACCTTTGACTAGGAGTAGGCTACTTCAGTGGCACAAACCCTCCAAAGCACCGGGCCTGGGATAGCTGCGCTGGTTTGTTCCATCCTAAGGACGGCCCTGTTCATGCTAATGGTAACAAACTTATCCGGTGTAGTTAATGAAATTCAACACTCTAGATCTTATAAATAGGACTGAAACTATAATACGATGATTTAACAGTTCTAAAGCACAGGGACTGAAAAGGTACGGTGTAGCATTTTATAAAAAGAGGATAGAAATTACAGGTTTACTGTTCAAATAAATCGTTAAGGCATCTATTTTAGGAGGAATATTGCCTGAATCATGCAGTAGTTATAATTACAGTTCTACCTGCAAATGTAAATTACAGGAGAGCTGACTCATACAGACATGCATCATTTGTTCTGAAATGAATCCAGATAAAGTTCCAGGACATCAGATGGGATTTGCTCATGGTAGATGCTCAGTAGTTATTAACTTCCGAACAACTTTAACAACCTATGCTGTTTTCCCCATTAACTTCCTCTACAGTCTCACTTTTAGTGGATGCTCTAAAGTCAATATTCAAAAAGTATTTATATATTTGTAGCATGCCAAACATCTAGTGCTTTTTTTTAAACTGATAGCTGTAACCCTATGTGTAGGATGCCCTATTTTCATTTATATATATAAAGCTATACATAGAGTGAGGCTGGGGCATTTTGGGGGCGGGGTTTCAAATCCATACAAATTATACATGTGGAGCCTGATTCAGGGAGGGGGACGTCCAGGACGTCCGGACGTCCCTAAGCAAGATGGGGCTATTCAGACCTGATTCTGTTCCACAGAAATAAAATGTTCCCACGGTAGCCAGAATCAGGCCCGAGGATGGCCCGATGTGCCCCTTCCACCTGTGGGGACATCCTCTCTGCAGGCTCCCCAACATCCATTGCTCCAGCCCCCCATTTCCCCCACCGCCCAACCCATGGCTGGCCTGCCGTGGCCTGGATCGGATGGCGAGGAAAAACCTCGCCTATTTTTAAGGTGCAAAGGGCTAAGTGGGTAGCATCAATAATCGCTGCTAGCCGATTAGCCCTTTCCTCCATCCCTGCTCTACCCCGGAACGCTCCCAACATGCCCCGATGCTAACCGCATAGCATCTGGGCGCGTTAGGGACTTATCCTGGATTTTCAAAAGGCATTACCCATGTAGGTGCCTTTCGAAAATCCCGGATAAGGCATTTACATGGATAATCTAAGGCAGTTACCCGTGTAAATGCCTTCGAAAATGCCATCCTAACTGCTTAGCGCACTTCAGTAAAAGGGAATTTTAGTGTACACTAAATCAGTTTAAAATGCACATAGCCTACTAATTAATGTGCATTAAGTTGGTTAAGGCATGCTTAGATGTTCTAACGTGTTAAAAATTCTTATTAAAATGAATGCATGAAACAAACTGAACAAATGTCTGAATATTGAGAAAATTCTAAAAAATGATCAAAAAGCAAACCAAAAATTGTTTTCATGCATATCCCTTTTCAGAAGGGGTATCTCTTCTGGCTATGTCTACTTTCCAATAAACATTAAAATGTCTTTCTCAGGCTCCTTTCAGCTCTCTTATTATGTTTTTGCTGCATATTCATTGTTGTGTTCATAATTTCTTATATTGATCTGCTTCAAAACAAATTCTTTGTTTCTTTCTTTTTTCCCAATTTCCCAATCTTCTGGCTTTCTCAGAGCAACTGTAGTATCCAGAATGTTGTTTAAATACCCACAATTCCAATTTCTGCTCCAGTCTTCTCTTGCAACTCTACACCATCTAGAAAACTCTATCTTTTCTTTATTTTGAAACTGGTCTTCTTTTTTTCCCCGCTATCTTCTTCTCTCTCTTAAACTATTGTAATAGCCTTCTTGATTCCCCTCTTCAACCTCTCCAGTTTCTTCAGAACTCTGCTGTGTGTGAGTTCTTTTTCAAGTTTCTCATTTCTCCCCGAACTGTCGCTTATACCATCTGCCATATTAACACTAATTTTGAATTTCTTATTATAAGGTGTCCAGCTGTTATAAAGTGCTGTTGAGTCAATGTCAACTCATGGCAACCCTTTGGATAGTTGTCCTAAACGTCTTGATCTTCAATCAGGTAGGTCATTGTTGATAGAGCAGCATCCATAGCTGCTGTTATTGTATTGATCCATCGTATTGCCGGCCTTCCTCTTTTAAGTTGACTTTCAACCTTGCCAAGCATGATGTCTTTTTCTAACAATCTTTATCTTCACATGATGTGTCCAAAGTTTTGTTGTTTGAGCTTCTAAGGAAAATTTGTGTTTGTTCTCCTCTAGTAATAACTGATGCTCACATACAAGGCGCTACTCCTAGCCTTCAAAGCAATCAACTTGATTTCCCCCTCGCTCCTCACGGATCTCCTTAAATGCACCCCCAACAACAGGTCAAGAAGGGTGTAGCTGCCAATACGTTAATTATCCCTAAGGAATCTACAAGATGTACACAGACAACCAGGAACAGAATCTTCGCTTTCTATGCCCCAAGATGCTGGAATAACCTCCCCCCACAGATCAGATCAATCAAAGACCTAATACAATTTAGGAAAGCCCTTAAACATCACTTGTTTACTTTACACTTAGCACAGCCAAACACAACACAACCATGTCACACATCCCAACTCACTCAGGCCGTACCCAACTCAGCTACAGCTGACTTAAATGAGCCAAACATCTGAATCATTAATTATGTACCTTAATCATCGGCTGTCAATCCACAATGTTGACTTTACCATATGTTGAGACCCAACCCTACTATCCTGCTTGAACATAATGTATAACCTGTAAATAGTTACCCTACCACAGCTTGAGTGGTTGGTTATGTAAATAGTTCACTAGTTACAGCTCCAAGTTATAAAATCCTGTTCACTGTATGTGCAAGGCTGTTCCCTTTGTCTTTGCAGAATTTGTTATTTGTAAACCGCACTGATATTGAAGAGCGCGGTATAGAAAAACTGTTAAATAAAATAAATAAAATAAAATAAATTTGTTCTTCTAGCATTCCATAGTATGTCTATTCTTCACCAGCACCGTAATTCAAAGGCATCAATTTTCTTTCTGTCTTTCTTCTTCACTGTCCATATGACTATGTTTTGAACAAGTCAAATCTTGAAATACATCTCCGCATTTGAAAATCTTGATCCTTCATAATCATGCTACCAAATTTATTAGTCTTCCTAATTTCTGTTAGCATGTCACTGTCCATCTCTTCATCCTGTCCAGGTGGATGGTAGTATAATTGCTTTAGTTTGCTCTTCCCTAGCACATATGGATGATGCTTCCGGGTTTTTGGGAAAGTTACAGTAGCACACAAAAATCAGTGCTAAACCTGAAGTAAACCACCGCACTGAGGGTAGTGCAGTTTGCTACATCAACCCATAAAAAGGATTTGGGCAAGAAGAATGAATGAATATAAGGAGGACAACATACCAGAGAGAGGCAGGAGGAGAAGCCAAAAGCTAGCTCATGAGCTATAGAGGAATGGAAGCAGAAAACAGAAAGAGACATGCAGCTAGGGCCTGTTTGTGACTAAATAGAAAAGGTTTTGTACTGCTGTCTTGAGGCTGTTTCTTGCGTTTTTAGTGTATATTAAAAGTAATTTTTACCCTAACAGAGGAAATGTCATGCAAGAGGAAACATTAAACAGAGCTTGAGCCGTCACTGTTCTCATTTACAGAAATCTGACAGTAGCCCACAGCCAGGGGAGTGAGCATGTTTCCCAGGAAGAAAGAGACAAGGGATTCCAAAGAGCCACTTGTGTTAATAGAATGGGATTTACTGTAGCTCTCTCCAGAGAGATGGAGTAATATGAGATTAATTCTTCATGTTCATGAGTAATTTCCTAAAAGAGAAACATGTTTAACTCATAGTTATGTAGCTACCCCCTCTCCTGGTTGCAGGGGTGAATGGGATGGGAATCCATTTCAGGAACTGGGCCTATGGCGGCAGGGAGCACAGAACAACTGCAAACAGGCAGCCCGCTCTCTGAGTTAGCGTTTATGTTATTGTGTTTGACTCTTTACACTGATGTATTTATTTACTTGTTTTCTTTATTTAGTTTTGATATTCCACTTAATTTGCAACAAAAAAAAAATCGTAAGTGAAACACAAACACTTTGGAGGTCATTTTAGAAGCCTCGCATGACAGTTCTCATGAACGTGTCACAGATGTGGAAATGTCAGCTTCAGAATATGGCTGTTTACAAAGAGAGTTGCCATGGGGTGCAGTAATTCCAAGGGGGTGTGTTCTCCACAGTATTTGGGAGGGCATTCCAGGCATCCATCACCCTTTCTGTGTAAAAGAATTTCCTGATGTAATTTACAGTACCTCCTTGTAGCTTCATTTCATGTCTTCTAGTTCTACAGATTCCCCTTCTTTGAAAAAGGTTTGTTTGTTCTTTGATACCCTGTAAGTATTTAAAGGTCTGTATCATATTCCCCTCCCCCTCCTTTTTTAAAATTGCTATCAAGTCAGTAGCCCCTGGGTTTTTTAGGCAAGGTATAACTGGAAGTAGATTTTCAGACCTTTTCTTCCAAGGCAATGGAGAGCAAAGTGACTTCTCCAAGGCCACAAAGAGTACTAGCGGGAATGAAACCCTGATCTCTTGGGTTTACTAGGCTGTTGCTCTATCAACTAGGCTACTCCTCTCTTCTAGGATATATATATTTAGGTCTTCTAGTCTTTTCTCATATGCTTTTTGGTGCAGGCCCCATATCATCTTGGTCAACTTCCTCTGAATCATGTCAATGCTTTTTATATTCTTTGTAAGGTACGATTTCCAAAACTGAACTCCAAGGAGGCCTCACCAATGACCCGTACAGAGGCACTAATATTTCCTTTTTCCTGCTGGTTATTCCTCTCTGTATGCAGCCAAATATCCTTCTGGTTTTGGCCACCACCTTGCCAAACTGTTTCGCTGCCTTGAAATCCTCAGACACTATCACTCCAAGGTTCCTCTCTTAGTACATACACACCAGCCTCTCGTTCCCTATCATGTACAGCTCCTTTGGATTTCTGTATTCTAAGTGTATTACTCTGCACTTCTTTGCATAAAATTTCAATTGCCAATCATTTGACCATTCTTCTAATTTTTGTAGATCTTTTCTAAGGTTGTCTACTCCCTCTGAAGTGTCCATTCTGTTGCAAATCTTCATATCATCTGCAGAAAGGCAAACTTTCCCTTTCAACCCTTTGGCAATATCACCCACAAAGTCATTGAACAGTAGAGGTCCCAGGACCGATCCCTGAGGCACTCCACTACTCACCCTCCTTTTTTAAGAGTGAGTTCCATTCACCACTACCATCTGTAGTCTGTCAGTCAACCAGTTCTTGATCCAGTTCATCACCTTGGGATCCATCCTCAGGCTGCTCAGTTTATTCACAAGCAGCACCATACCGAGCTCTGTGCGAGTGGTGCAGCCACACAGAGTGAAAAATAATAGGGGTGCATTTGGGGTTGCTGGCCTCAGCTCCCCCTCCCCCCATGCTGCCTGCTCTTGCCCCGCCACCCTTGTTGGCGATGGTGACAGTGGCAGCAGTAGAGCGGACCTCCAAGTGAAAAAATACCACATGAAACTTTCCGACTCTGCGCTTGCATGCTGGCCTGATCCCTCCCTCCCTCTAATGTATCCTCATGCCAGAGGAGGGAGGGACTAGACCAGCCATTCCAACATGGGTCTTTCCAACTCCGCGCTTGAATGGTTGGTCTGGTTCCTTCCTCCTCTGATGTGGGCACATCAGAGGAGGGAAGGATCAGACCAGCATGCAAGTGTGGAGTCGGAAAGACTCGCATGGTGTTTTTTAAATTAGAGGTTCGCTCCACTGCTGCCACCGCCACCGCCAAGGGAACACAAAAAGTGGTGGCGGGTCAAGGTCAGGCAATATGGGGGGGGGGGGGGGAGCCAGCTGGACATGGAGGTGTTGGGTAAGATGGGGAGATGCTAGGCATGGGGCAAATAACAATCCTGGGATTGGGGGGGGGGGGCGCCTGCCAGATGTGCAAGTTGCACAGGGTGCATTTATGGCTTCGTATGGCCCTGTTCACAAGCCCCCTATGAGGAACAGTATGAAAGGTTTTGCTGAAATCTAAGTAGACCACATCCATCGCATGCCCTTGATCTAGTTCTCTGGTCATCCAGTCAAAGAAATCAATCAGATTTGTTTGCCACAATCGCCCTTTGGTAAAGCCATGTTGCTTCGGATCTCGCAACCTATTGGCTTCCAGAAAACCACTACCCTTTCTTTCAGCAGCATCTCCATTACCTTTCCCACTGCCAAGGTAAGGCTTACCAGCCTGTAGTTTGCCACCTCTTCTCTGTTGCCACTTTTGTGAAGAGGGACCACATCAGCCCTTGTCCAATCCCATGGTACCTCCCCAGTCTCCAGGGATCTATTAAATACATCTTTTAAATTCCTTCCAAAACCTCCCTGTGAGCTCCTTCAGTATCCTGGGATGTATTTGATCTGGTCCCATGGTCTTGTCCACTTTCAGTTTTACAGGCTATTCATAAGCATCTTCTTCCATGAATGGTGTTACATTTATTCCACTCCCCTTGTTACCTTTGGCAGTCACGCGTGGCCCTTCTCCAGGATTTTATATTGTGAACATGGAACAGAGGTATTTGTTTAGCAATTTTGTTTTTTCCTTGTCAATTTCTACCAATCGGTCCTCAGCATCTTTGAGTCTTGCAATTCCACCTCTGGCCTTCCTCCTTTTCTCAATATATCTGAAAAACATTTTGTCACCTTGCTTTACATTTGTAGCCATTTTTAATTCCATATGTGCTTTTGCCATCCTAATTTCTCTCTTTTCCTCTTTCAGCTTTATCTGGTATTCTTTACTGTGCTCCTCTTTTGGCGATCCTCTGAAAATTGTAATCACTACCATTTTTGCAGCCACTTCTTTGGAGAACCATATTGGTTTCCTTTTCCTCTTGCTGTTAAATATCTTCCTTACATATAGATCTGTTATCCTTGTTTTGGCCTCTTCATTTTAGCCCACTGCCTTTCCACTTCCTTTATATATCTCTCCCTACCAGATCCTTCTTCAGGTACTTTCCCATTTTACTGAAGTCAGCATTTTTTTAAATCAAGGACTTGGAGTTTGCTGCTATTGGACCTGCCTTGGCTTTTACCTCAAACCTCACTGCTACTTAAGAGGGCACCTACCCAGACATTACTTTTATTTATTTAAACTTTTTATATACTACCTTTCAAGTTATCAAAGTGGTTTACAGCAAACAGCAATTAGACACACTATCTCTGTTAGTGAACACCAGATCCAGTACTGACCCTTCCCTGATGGGTTCCTTCACCAGCTGCCTGAGCAAAGCCTCTTGTAGGGCATCCATGATCTTCCTACTTCTTTCCATATATGCAGATGGGATACTCCAATCCACATCTGGCAGATTAAAGTTCCCCAGTATCACCACCTTGCCCTTTTTTACTACCTTTGATCAAGTTTCTGTCTATTTCCTCCATTTGAGTTGGAGGTCTGTAGACTACGCCAGTGTGGATAGAAGTGCCATCTCTTCTTTCCAAACCAATCCACAGCCCTTCTTCTTTTCCCTAAGTCCCCTGCATTTCAGCTGCTTTAATACTGTTTCTGATATAGAAGGCTACTCTTTCTTCTTTTCTGCCTTCTCTATACCTCCTAAATAGATTATATCCAGGTTTGGCAATATCCCATTCACGAGACTCATTAAACCATGTTTCTGTAATGGCCACAATGTCCAGGTCCATTTCCATCATCAGGGCTTCCAGGTGAGGAACTTTATAACCTAGATAGTGAGCATTTGTGCTCATTATCTTCCAACAGGTTTTGATAGGCTTGCCTCTATTTTGCTTGGGTTGTATTCCTGACTCCCCTTATTTATTTAGCTGTATTTATATCCCGCTTTTCACCGGGTCAAAGCTGTCAATTGGGGGATACATTTAACACGAGGGGATATGAGACACATACGCTAATACTTACAGGGAACATGGGCATTGGAGGGTTAAGTGGCTTGCCCAAGACCACAAGGAGTGCCTATAGGACTAGAAATCCCAGTCCCTCCGACCTGAGATTGCTGTCCCCAGGTGGGACTTGAACCCCCAGCCCTCCGGCCTGAAGTACCTTGTCCTAACCACTAGACCACGCCTCCCCTTCCCCTGTGTTATTGATACATGAGTTCCCAAGTTGAAGTCTTGCGATAACAGCTGCACCTCAAGATTTTGGCCCAGGAGGTACCTTTGCTGGGCTTAGAATGGAGGCAACATGGCCAACAAATCAATGTAGGTTTTCTGTTTGCAGGGGGGGGGGGCTGTTGCGGGGTGAGGGGTGACAATGGAGGGTTGCTGCAGGGATGGGGGTGACAATGGGGGTCCCTCAGCAAAATTTGCCTGAGGGCTCCCCACTAGAATGCTCGCCATTGCGGGGTAGTGTGTGGGTGGATTAGGGGCAGTGATGGTCACTATCTGTTTAGAGATGATATTCAGCTGCTAACCAGATAGCTAAACTGGTTAAAGATAGGTCATCTGAATAGCTGAATATCGCCACTCAGCAGATAGCAATGCCTCAATCTGGCAAGTCCAGATATTCAGCAGCAGAAACCAAATATTTTCTGGTGCTGAATATCTGGATTTAAATAAACTAGCAGTCTCTAGGCAAAATGGAGGAAACCAATATTAAGACCACAATTACTAGACACATGGACAGACATGGTTTAATGAGATCAGGGCCGTACCAACAGTGAAAAGCACCCTGTGCGAGTTGCACATCGGGCGCGCACCCCCCCTCCTGTACCTCCATCTAGCCACTTTATGGGGACGGGAGAGAAGAGGCGTGCATACGATGTGCATACGATGTGCAACTCGCCGGCATACTAAGCAGGTCTGGACCCTCTCGGAGAGACCAGACCTGCTTAGTGTGCTGGCGAGAAGACTTAAGGGGCGCATTTCGGCTCTCTGCCGCTGCTCAAGTGGTGGCGGCAGGCAATGGCAGAGAGCCGAAATGCGCCCCTCAAGTCTTTGCACCCTGTGGGGCCACACCGCTCGCACAGGGCTCGGTACGGTTCTGAATGTGATGTGAAGTGTGATTTTAAAAGGGACATCTACGAAGAATCTGGGACATCCAGAGAACAATGTCTAAAAGTCCAGGGGAGTGGCAGCAGTGAAGGAAGGCACACATAAGTGTGGTCTGAAATTGCTTCATCTCTACCCTGAAAGAAGAAAGTCCCAGTAACTGGTTCTGGCAATGGGCCTCGCACAGATAGCAAAGCCTGGTACATGCATGGGTGTAGGCCATTTCACAAATGTGGATGTCTCCAAATTCCATGTCCACAGAATCAGGTACTTGGATATCCCAGCTAGGGTAATTCTGAAGGGGGGGGGGGGGTGCAACTATATTACAAGACTAACAGGTCCTGGCCAGCCATTTCAGATAATCAGTGTGTGCGGTGTTGGGCCTGTAATATGTTTACATGCAAGTTTCTTTGGGCAAGAAATATTAATTGTGGCAATGACAGGGCATTTTCGTCTTCCCCCTGGAAGCATTGTAGCCATGAAATGAGCATCTTGTTCATGGTCAGGAGCAGGTATAGGCATGGATACCTCAATGACTAGGGCCAGACATGCTTCTTCTGTTCTGAAATCGCACTGTGACGTGTATCTCCCTTGCCTTGACCAAGGGCTGCCTCCATCACGCCCCCATGCTACATGGATGTTCTTGCTTCAGGAACATCGATATACCTGGCTTTCTAAAATGGTTTTGGGGATGTCTCCATGATTTGCGCATCTGAATTCCCATTTCAGACATCCAATTCACAAACAGAGCTTCTAAAATGACCCCCAAATTCAACCTGGATTTAGCCAAGGGAAGTCCTGCTTCACCAATCTGCTCCATTTCTTTGGAGACGTGAATGAAGATGTAGATAAAGGTAATCCATTTGATATACATTAGTATATTTAGACTTTCAAACAGTGTTTGACAAAGTTCCATATCTCAGACTCCTGAGGAAATTAAAAATTCAGGACATAGGAGACAATGTCCTGTTGTGGCATGGAAACTGGTTGAGAGATAGAAAATGGAGCAGGAATAAATGGTCATTTTTCTCAGTGAAGGAAAGTGAATAGTGGAGTACCTTAGGGATCTGTATTGGGACTGTTGCTTTTTAACGTATTTATAAATGATCTGGAATTGGGAACAACAAGCAGGGTGATTAAATTTTCAGATGACACCAACTTCAGAGTTGTTCAATAGCATGTTGGTTGTGAGAGAATGCAGGAGGACCTTGTGAGAATGAGAGACTGGGCATCCAAATCGCAGATGAAATTTAATGTGGGCAAATGCAAAGTGATTCATGCAGTGAAGAGGAACCCAAAATATAGATACTGTACAGTGCGGATTCCACATTAGGAATCGTCACCCACGAAAAGGATCTGGGTGTGACAGTAGATGATACATTGAAATCTTCTGATCAGTGTGCAGCACTGGCCATAAAAGCAGACAGAATTAAGCAATCATTAAGAACGCAATAGAAAATAAAACAAAGGATATCATAATGCCTCTGTATCGCTCCATGGTGCTACTGTATCTTAAGTACTATGTGCAATTCTGGTCTCCGCATCTCAATAAAGATATAGCAGCATTAGAAAAGGAACAGAGAAAGGAAATCAAAATGATAAAAGTGATGGAACGACTCTCTTATGAGGAAAGCTTAAATACATTAGGGCTGTACAGCTTGGAGAAGAGACGGCTGAGGGGAGATATGATAGAGGTCTATGAAATCCTGAGTAGAGTGGAACAGGTAAACGTGAATTGATTGTTTACTCTTTCAAATAGTACAAGGACTAGGGGGGACACTCCATGAAGCTGCAAAGTAGCATATTTAAAACAAATAGGAGAAAATATTTTTGCTCTCAACATATAGTCTTTGGAACTCATTGCCAATGGATATGGTAAAAAAAAGGTAGTACAGCTGGGTTTAAAAAAGATTTGGACAAATTCCTGGAGGAAAAGTCAATAAACTGCTAAGGTATACTGACAGAAAACCACTGCTTACTCCTAGGATAAGCAGCATGGCATCTGTTTATCTTTTGGGAACCTGATAGGTACTTGTGACCTGGATTGGGCACTGTTGGAAACAGGACACTTGGCTTGATGGACCTTTGGTCTGACCCAGTTTGTCAGTTCTTCACCTCCATTGAATATGCCCCTCAGAAAGTTATGTTTCACTTGTTTTGAATGAAAATTGTGGTCTGTAAAGGTAACAGAAAGTGTGAGCTCAAAATTGAAAGAAGCTTTTAATATGCTTGAAAGAGGGAAAAGCAAACGTTGTTGATTATCTAGTCCCCCAACATAGAGAGGTTTATATTCAAAGGGATCATATATCTAGTTTTTTGAATTAGCCAGACAACCTCCAATGGCTGAAACTCCCTCCCCTTCCCACCAACTCACAAAAGGCATCCAACCCAAAAAAAGGCAGCCCTGGGAGTGTTCCTGGGCACTCAGCATCGATATGAAGCACTGGCTGCCGAAGTTATCTGTATAACTCAGACTGCCCAAATAACAGGCCTATGATTTACCTGAGAGCTCTGGTTAACTTTAGGTTGGGTATTCTGCCCAAGCAGATTTGTACTGAATATCCAGATAGCTGGACTTGTATGACTGCATTTCAGCCTCACAGTGCACTGCTGTGGTGAGTAAATCTGGGATATGGTTCATGTGTTTCCACATCTTCTCATGCTTGCCTGTTCTCAAAGTGGTATAGAAAGGGCTCTGAATAAACATAAACATTAATGCACAGAGTGACCCATGTGTTGATGGCAACCTGCAGTCCCTGCGCATTCCACACCTGTTCTATACTAAACGCTATAATGCACTGATACTGTTAATGCGCACTATCTACCACAGATTGATAGGAATAAAAATGGGCCCTGTAGTACATAACGTATAGTAACAGCATTAATGGGTGCTAAATATTAATAAATGACTCCCTAGGGGGGCTAGTTACTAAGCTGCAGTATAATCTTGGATTTACTGCTTCTTAATTTATCAAAGGAGTCACTAACCCATGGCAACTCAGTACCACAGATTATGATTCATGTGGTAAAGAAATAATGCAGCTTGCATGATTACACAAACTGTGTTATTTTAAATAAAAAACAACAGCAGCTCAAAGCTGGCGTTCTTCTTCCTGGCTGGCAGTATTGGACCTCTAATACGTAGCTTGATGCTACCTATCTGGCAGCATCCTCGCCTTCACATGAAGACCCCCCCCCAACTCCTAGAATACTTTCTCTACATCCCACACCCCTCCAAAGTCGAACATAGGACTTCTCGCCCTTCGTTCAAGAACTTCCACCTGAAGAAGACTCTCCCAAGCTTACCTCTAGCTTTTATTGGTGGTCTAGGGGTCTTCGGTCTGGAGTGATCCCATGTCACTCCTGCTCTTCTCAGTGCCAAGTTCAAAATGGCACTTCTTGTTCTCTTGCAGTACAAAGAAGCTCCCTGGGTTTTGTCCTTGCATGTTCCCTTCTGTCCCCATCCATGTCCTCAGACAAAGCCATTTGAAAATCCTTAACTGACACATAAGAGAGAGGGTTAAAGCTCTCTTTGAACTCTCCACTCTTCTTTGACCACTTCACTTGGAGTGCAATATATCTCCCACTTATCTCTGCACTGACAATCAAGCAAAATATAGTAGCTTAGTTGTATGCTTACTGGAAGCAGGCAAAAAGAACCAAGAGAAAAGAGAACTGAGCATCCTTAGTTTAGCATGCTCACACTTTTTTTTTAGTTTGCTCTCAGTAAATAACACATTCACACATTTTTGTTAGGAAAGCAAATATATATAAAAGGAAAAGGAACTCATTATGGTTCTTGAAAGAAGTAGCTAAAAAGAGGGTATACTTCATAAAATACAAGAGATCACAGAAAGAGGAAGACAAACATCCATATTTGGAAAAACTAAGAGAAGCTAGGAAAGTAGTCAGGAAAAGGATACAAATAGAAGAAAAATAGCCAATGCAGTAAAATGGGGGGAGACAAAACATTTTTCTGATATGTTAGTGACAGGAAGAAATGCAAAAGTGGTATTATCAGACTTAAGGATGAAGGGGATGAATATGTAGAATCCGATTAGAACAAAGCAGAATTGCTTAACAAATATCCAGCCCTTCATATTCACAGATGAAGGGCTGGGATTAGGACCTCATAAAGCACAGACAAATAAGACACATGATCTTGAAAAATTTTCAGAAGATTGTGTTCATGAGGAGCTAGCTAAACTAAAGGTTGACAAAGTGACGGGGCCAAATGGGATACATCCGACAGTATTGAAAGAACTTAGGGAAGTTCTGCAGCTCCACTGTCTGACCTTTACAATGCTCTTTAGTGTTGTAAGTGGTTCTAGAGGACTGGAGAAGGGCACATGTGGCCCCACTACACAAAAGTGGAGGAAAGGTCAAGTTTGGGAACTACAGGCCAGTTAGTCTGACCTCTGTGATGGGTAAGTTAATGGAAACGCTGCTAAAACAGAGAATAGTGAGGTTTCTCGAATCCAGTGGATTGCAGGATTCAAGGTAGCATGGTTTTACTAGAGGCAGATCTTGTCAGACAAATCTATTAGTTTCTTTAGGTGACCAGAGAGTTGAACTGAGGAAGAGCTCTAGATGAGGTGTACTTAGATTTGAGTAAAGCTCAATCTCCAGGAACAAGCAGGAATGTAGTCATCATATATGGGTATCGTCGGTACCGATGGAGCCTGCGCGGGAACGCTCCCCAGCGTCCAATTAGAATGCTTTTGGGAGCATCCCACAGCGCCTGCGTGCTGCCTTCCTGCCTTTCCCAACTGCCTCTCTCCAGTTCTTCTTTTTCCGCGGAGCCAGCAGGTCGTGTTCCTGTCACCGCAGAAGAATTTCCTTTTTCTTTATTTCTTTTTGTGGTCGCGTCTGCCTTCTTCGACGCTCTACTGGTACGCCGGTCTTTCTTTTCCTATTTCTAAAAAAAAATATATATATATATATATATGTTTTTTTCTATTTTCTTCAGGTGCACCCGCCTTTTTGGGCCTTAGGCCCAAAAACGTTCCTTAACATGGAAAAACCTGCCTCAGGTTTTAAAAAGTGCACCAAGTGTGGCGGTACCATTTCCGTCAGCGACACCCATGAATGGTGTTTAAAATGTTTAGGTCCTGACCACTCCATCACGGATTGTGTGTCCTGTGCCATGATGTCTAAAAGAGGTCGGCAGAACCGAGCTGCCAAGCTCAGTACCCTGTTTCCCTCTGATGCAGCTTCGGTGGCATCAACGTCTTCCAGGGCTGCTTCTTCCTCCCGTGGACCTCAGGTAACTAAACATAAATCCAGCCGGTCCTCGAAGGGTAGATCTCCTTCTAAGCATCGAGATGCCTCTGGCGTTGCCCTCGAGGATTCTGCACCAGCAAAATTACCCCGGCGGGAGGCTTCAGCTTCCAAAGCATTATCGGGGTTCCAGGATGTTCTAGATGGCTCGGACTCGACAGATCTCCTGGTGCCATGCTCTGGGGTACCGGTGGTTTCCACCGGTACCGACATCCAGGCATTGGCGGCGTCCATGGACCATAGAATTCTGACCGTGGAACGCAGTCTGGCGGCTTTCCTTGCGGCATCGACGCCCTTGGTACCGCGACAGACAACTCCACCGGTACCGGCATAGCACCGGCATCGGTATCAGTATCGGCACCAGTACCGATAGCATCGATGTCGGCATCGGTGTCTGCTATGCCGGTACTCTGTCCTCCAATGCCCTCCGGTACCGATTCTCCAGTACCAGTTATTCCCGGTACCGACCTTGGTCGGTACTGGTATCGGGCTCTGCAGGAGCATCCGGACAGACGATACTTCGAGTCCTCAGAAGAATCTGAGGATTCTGAAAGTTCTGTCGATGCAGCGATGCTTCTTCCAGAGGAGTCCTCCTCCCCTAAATGCAGGATGTCTCCTCCAGAGGGCATGTCTTTCCAAGACTTCATCAGAGAGGGGTCTCGGGGCCTGTCCATCACTGTGGCCCCTGAAACAGAGCCAAGGGCCAAGGAGTTGGAAATTTTACAATATCCCAAAACTCCTAAGGAGGCAGCTACTTTACCCATTCATGAGATTCTATATGATCTCATGTTGAGAATTTACAGACTTTAACTCCTTTCATTTCTGAGGATAAAAGACAGGACTTTCTTACTTGGGTCAAACATGCCCAAGATGTCTCTAAATTCTCCAACCGTGCAGCCTTTGACTGCTTTGAGTGTATAAGCAGAACCTCGGCTATTGCCATAGGTGCACGTAGAATTGCTTGGCTCCAGGCATCTGATTTAGAGCTCTGGGTACAAGATAAATTGGGAAATATCCCTTGTACTGGTGAGAACCTGCTTGGTAAAGATTGGCAGGAAAAAGCCAATGAAATGGATGCTGAAAAATTCCACCTTGGATAGGCTATCCAAGTCCACTGCTGATCCTGTTAGAAAGAAGTTGTTCAAGAAAACATCTTTTTCTAAAAAGAAAAGATTTTATCCTGCTTATGGTCAGCAGGCATCTTCTGCAGGTCAGTTTTCAACCAAACGTCAGCAACCACCCAAACAGAAGAAAGCAAAGGCTGCTAGGCCTCCACCGGCCCAGCAGCCTCAGCCTCCTCAGGGCCTTTGACTTTAAGCTAGAGAACCTAGCCTTTCTGGTTCTGGAAGGACCAGAACCATCCAATATTCCAGGAAGGTTATGTCATTTTGCCCCCAGATGGGGGCAAATAACAGCAGAGCACTGGACACTCTCCATCATAAAGGAGGGGTACAAACTTCATTTTTCAAGCATGCCCCCTCACACAATAGTGAAGCAGTTCAATTCTCCGACCTCTCTCATCAACCTGTTAGGTCAGGAGGTTGCCATCCTTCTTGCCCAAGGGGCAATAGAAGAAGTGCCTCTTCATCAACAGGGCACAGGGTTCTATTCCCCTTATTTTCTTATCCCAAAGAATACAGGGGGATACAGACCTATCTTAGATCTCAGAGAATTGAACAAATTCCTTGTCAAGGAGAAATTCAAGATGATTTCTCTCGGAGCTCTGCTTCCATACCTTCAGAATCAAGATTGGCTTTGTTCTCTAGATCTCAAGGATGCGTACACCCATGTCCTCATCCATCCAACCCACAGAAAGTTCCTTCGATTCCTTTTTCAAGGAAGGCACTACCAATACAGGGTGCTTCCTTTTGGTCTGGCCTCTGCACCAAGGGTGTTCACGAAATGCATAGCTGTGGTAGCAGCATTTCTCCGCACTCTGGGAATATTCGTCTTCCCTTACTTGGACGACTGGCTCATTCGAGCTCCAACACAGTCAGAGGCCAAGACTTCTCTATCCTGCACAATACGTATCCTTCAATATTTAGGGCTGGTAATAAACATCCCAAAATCCAGTCTGACTCCCACTCAATCTTTAGAGTTCATAGGAGCTCTTCTGGATACCACAAGGGCAAGGGCCTATCTTCCTCAGTCCCGTTGCCTTTTCTTGATGCAGTTAGCTTCTCAAGCAGTGCTAAAGCCTCATCTAACTGCTCGAGAAATGTTGCAGTTGCTGGGCCACATGGTATCCACCGTGCATGTGGTTCCATATGCTTGCCCCCACATGAGGGCAGCTCAGTGGACTTTATCCACCCAATGGACCCAGGCATCAGGGTGTCTGTCAGACAAAATAGCAAACACAAGTCACCTCATTTTGTCTTTCCAATGGTGGAAGTCCACTCAAAACCTGTTGTTGGGGTCCCCCTTTCAACAGCCCTTACCCCAAGCAACTCTCACAACAGATGCTTCTCCAAAGGGTTGGGGAGCTCATCTGCAAGACTACTCCACTCAGGGCACCTGGTCTCCTCAAGAGAGTTGTCTGCATATCAATCTCTTGGAACTCAGAGCAATTTTCCTAGCTCTGCGAGTGTTCCACTCCCTGCTCAGCTACAAGACAGTCCTCATTCACACGGACAATCAAGTAGCCATGTTCTATGTGAACAAGCAGGGGGGAACAGGCTCTCTGTCGCTTTGCAATGAAGCTTTGCGACTATGGGCCCTCGCCAGAGAGCATCAGATTCATCTGCTGGCAGTATATCTTCCAGGCATTCAAAACTCTAGGGCGGACAGACTCAGTCGAGTTCTGCTTCCACATGAGTGGTCTCTGCATGCAGACCAGGTGATCAGGATATTTCAACTTTGAGGAACCCCGGACATATTCCTCTTTGCAAGTCCATGGAATGCCAAACTTCCCCGGTTCTGTTCCAGAATTCCGGCTCAGGGGGCTCAGGCCAGGGATGCTTTCCTCCTTTACTGGGGTCAAGACTTCCTGTATGCCTTTCCACCCATTCCCCTAATTCCCAAAACCCTGTTCAAGCTTCAGAGAGACAGAGGCCACATGATTCTCATAGCCCCACATTGGCCACGGCAAGTGTGGTACCCTCTGCTTATACATCTCTCTCAAGCTCCCTCCCTGGAGTTAGGGTCTGCTCCAGATCGCCTATCTCAGGAGAACGGAATGTTATGGCATCCCAATCCCCAGTCTCTGCATCTCAGGGCTTGGTTGCTGAAGGCCTAGATCTCCAAGATCTTAATCTTTCTCAGCAAGTGAAAGATGTTCTTTATGCTTCCAGGAAACCTTCCACTAGATGTTCTTATGCTTTCAAGTGGAAAAGGTTTACTATTTGGTGTTCGGAAAAGGGTCTTAACCCCCTTACGATACCTCTGCAATCTTTTCTGGAGTATCTCCTCCATTTATCTAATGCAGGCCTTAAGACAAATTCAGTAAGAGTCCATTTGAGTGCTATTGCAGCTTCTCTTAAACCTCTAAATGGACAACCTATTTCCTCTCATCCTCTCATGGCCAGATTTATGAGAGGCCTCCTTCTAACTAAGCCTCCCATTAGACTACCTCCGGTGGCATGGGACCTAAAACCTGGTTCTTGGGCAGCTCATGAAGCCACCTTTTGAACCTTTAGCTACCACCTCCTTAAAATTTCTTTCTTGGAAGGTTATCTTTCTCATTGCAATCACATCAGCATGTCGCATTAGTGAATTGCAAGCGCTAGTAGCTAATCCACCTTATACAAGGTTCCATCATGACAAGGTAGTCCTTAGGACTCATCCACACTTTATGCCTAAGGTGGTCTCTCCTTTTCATCTCAACCAAGAGATCTACCTACCTGTCTTTTTTCCAGGACCTCATGCATCAAATGCAGAGAGGAATCTTCATACCTTGGACTGTAAAAGAGCTCTAGCTTTTTACTTACATAGAACACAGCAACATAGAAAGTCCTCTCAACTCTTTGTTGCTTTTGATCCTTCTCATTTGGGACTTCCAGTCTCCAAAAGAACACTATCTAACTGGATTTCTCAGTGTATTTCTTTCGCCTATCAGAGTAAGAACCTTTCTCTGGAGGGCCATGTCACAGCTCACAATGTGAGAGCCATGGCAGCCTCAATGGCTCATCTGCACTCTGTGTCTATTGACGACATCTGTCGAGCAGCCACTTGGGCCTCGGTTCATACCTTCACAGCCCATTACTGCTTAGACAAGGACTCCCGCCGGGATGCCTTGTTTGGTCAGGCTGTTCTCAAACACCTGTTCCATGCCTAATCAACTCCTACCCACCATCCCTGGTAGGATGCCAGAGATCCATGGGGGGAAGTGGAGCCCTTCTCAGGGACACACAACTTCTGGGGTCTCTCCCTGGCACCTAAAGCTAGGGAGTCCCCATATGTGATGACTACATTCCTGCTTGTTCCTGGAGATAGCATAGTTACTCACCTGTAACAGGTGATCTCCGGGAACAGCAGGATTTTAGTCCTCACAACCCACCCACCTCCCCTAGGAGTTGTATCTCTTTATCTATCTCTTTTCCTTTCCCTCGCTCTCTCTCTTTGTATCAGCTCTAAGTCTCAACTGAAGAGAGGCAGTTGGGAAAGGCGGGAAGGCAGCATGCAGGCGCTGTGGGATGCTCCCAAAAGCGTTCTAATTGGACGCTGGGGAGCATTCCCGTGCAGGCTCCGTCGGTACCGACGATACCCATATGTGAGGACTAAATTCCTGCTGTTCCCGGAGATCACCTGTTACAGGTGAATTACTATGCTTTATCTGCCTCTTGTAAAATACTATGGGAATTCCTCTCTTCACCTACTATCTAAAATCTGCCTTCATGGGTACAACTAAATGCAATTAAGAATGTTGAATTTACTGACTGATTCTTTGCTTATAGGCATTTATTCTCTCTGATGAAGCCCTAAAAGTAGTGAAACTTGTAAGGTTGATGGGAGTTGGAGATGGATTATACACTCAATAAATGGGAGGTAAGGAGAGGAGAGTATATCATACTGACATTTTAAGTAAAGGGATTTGAGAAGAAATATAAAGGTTTCGAAATGACGTTAAGATAAGCATTTTACATTTTATGAATTGTTATGAATTTATAAAGATGGCATTAGACAATATATTATGAACTGTAAAACTGCAAAAATAACTTAAGAAACTTAAAATGTTTAAAAGCTGGCATTGGACATTGATGATGAAGAATGAGCAATGATGAAAAAGAGTGCCATTTTTACTACCTTAGATAATGATTTTTGTGGCGTGGTGAGCCCACTCCCTATCCCTTTAGAGCAGGGCTTCTCAGGACATACCTAACCAGTCAGGTTTTCAGGATAACCACAATGAATATGCATGAGAGAAATTTGCACGCATTGCCTCTATTCTATCCAAATCCCTCTCATGCATACTATTCTGAAAATCTGACTGGTTAGGCGTGTCCTGAGGACTGGGATGAGAACCCTTGGCCTAAGGTCTTAAAGAACTGAATCCTCCTCCTCCCCTTCAAACTGGTCAAATAATCCATACCAGGCTTTTTCTAGGTGAGGAAGATATTGAGACTTAGACTAGTGAACCTCCTGCACAGAAACAGAATGCCCAGCAGGATTATACCAAAATCTGCCATTGAGTAGTCACTGAGGAAGGAGTAGATAACTTGAGGAGGGATCTAGCTAAGCTTAAAGAATGGTCTAGGATGTGACAGCTGAGATTTAATGCTAAAAAATGCAGGGTCATGCATTTGGGCTGCAAAAATCCAAGGGAGCGGTACAGTGTAGGGGGCGAAGTACTTCTGTCCACAAAAGAAGAGCGGGACCTGGGCGTGATTGTGTCTAACGATCCTAAAGTAGCTAAACCAGTAGAAAAGGCAACCACAAAAGCCAGAAGGATGCTTGGCCAGCAGAAGAAAGGAGGTGATAGTGCCTCTGTATAAGTCTCTGGTGCGACCTCATTTGGAGTATTGTATTCAATTCTGGAGACCGCACCTTCAGAAGGTTATAAACAGGTTGGAGTTGGTACAGAGGATGGCTACTAAAATGGTCAGTAGTCTTCATTATAATCCATATGAGGATAGACTTAAAGATCATAATATGTATACTTTAGAGGAAAGGCAGGATAGAAAAGATATGATAGAGATGTTTAAATACCTACATTGCATAAATGCAGAGGAGGAGAGTCTCTTTCGATTGAAAGCTAGCTCTGCTACAAGGGGAAATAGGATGAGGGTGAAAGGGGATAGACTCAGGAGTAATATGTAGAAATATTTCTTTACGGAAAGAGTGGCAGATGCATTGAGTGGAGGTGGTAGAGATGAGGACAGTATTTGAATTCAAAAAAGTATTAGACAAACAGAGGATCTCTAGAGGAAACAAGGGGACTCTTGTAGTGGTTCATATGGAAGGGCAGACTAGATAGGCCATGTGTTCTTTTTCTGTCGTCATGTTTCTGTGTTTCTATGTTTCTAATATGTATGAAATTGATTTGCATACAATGGAGGGAATCTATGCAAATCTTTCTCATGCATATTCATTGTCATTATCCTGAAAACCTGACTGGCTAGGTGTGTCCCAAGGAGCGGGATGAGAACCCTGTAAGATATAGTCAGGTTACTCTCCTGTAGGTCCTGGGTTCATTTCACTTCACAGAGGCAGTAGGGCTTGTAATAAGACAACCAAACAGGTGTGGGTTGGAGAAAGGTTTTTTATGTAGAAATAGGCTTATTACATAGGTATTGAACAGAGGTATATAGTGATTGTTACAGAGCTGCTTCAGTGTGCCTCAATGAATCTGTGTGTGTGTGTGTGTGTGTGTGTGCATGTGTGAAGAAGAGAGAGAGAGAAAGAGAGAAGTGGGGGAGGGGAAAGAAGTAGGTGTGATTATCAGAGCCTCATGGTCTGATGAATAGGAAGAAGGAGAGAGTGTCCAAACCTGTCCGATGAAGAAGAGAGAACAAGAGGAAGTGTTTCTGTCCTTTATAGTGAATTGAATCCTCTCCAGCACTTCCCCTTGAGGTCTGCTATTGTTTTTAGCCACTCCCTTTGAGGTCTGCCATTCTTGATTTAGCAAGGAGGGGCTGCAGACAGGCCCTGGAGACTGATATCAACAGGGGGTCAGAGTTAATCTCATCTTGTAAACTGCCCTATTACCTTTGGAGACTGAAATCACCAGAGTAACACAGCTGCATGAAATCCAAGGTCTGGGGAAAAAGCCATGACTCCTATGTCATGTATGCTGACATCTCCCACACCTTTTTTATTTTTATTTATTATTTGTGCCTGGAAATGGTGGAAGCAAGCCTGTGGTACCTGTCCCAGCTGCCATTACATGATAGTAGGCAGCTTGTCTAATACCTCCTGTATTAAATACCTTGCTGTGTCCAGCAAGTCCCCTGTCCTGCACAGTACTGTCTCTAGTACTGTCTCTAGTGTTCTAGAGATAAATAAGTCTCCTTATGAGTCCAAACCTCGTGTCTTAGGTAGAGAAGCCACTACTGGGGGGGGGGGGGGGGCCCCAATATGCAACCACCGTGCCCGTCTTAGAGAGAGTGAACAGTGCATAAGGGCTGCAGGAATTTTTGAGGAGGCTAAAGCCAAAAGGTACCAGGATGCTATGAGTGAGGATAGGAAGCAATACTAGACTGCAGCTGACTGGTATTCAGTGTAATAGGAAATGCCAAATTAGCCAAATTAGCAGGTCAAATTAGCCTGGATGTAGGGGTGGATGCTGGAGAAGTTCAGTGTAACTACCTTAAAATGTTGTTGATGTTCTATAGGACATGCGCTGCAAGGAAATGTACATTTGTTTCATCTTACAGCACAGGAAAATTATGATAATGCATAGCAATATTTGTACAGCAGTTAAAATAATAATAGGGTGAATAAAAACATTAAAGACATGATCAACAGTAGATGAGTAACCAAATAACAATTCCCACACAGACACATGAGCATCTTGTAGCAAGTGTCCAACAAGTGATGGTGTGATTCACTTCAGTGGATGTTGTTTTAAGGTGATCCATATAGGCATGGAGTTCTGTAAAGTTGAGCAGTTTATGTAGTGTCTCTTCTTCCATGCCAAGTGGTAATGGATGCACAGCATATGAGATAAAGTCTGGAATGTCCTTAGAGTCATTGGTAACCAGCGGTGTGGAATAAGTTGTCCCATTAATGGTGAGGGAGACCAGTGGTGTATGACTCCAACAGGTATTGTTTGGTAAATAGTTTGAACTATACAACAAAGTGTTCTTGGGAAGGCGAATGTCATGCATTCTGGGAGCAATCGAAAAAGAAACATTCTGGGGAAAGAACAGATGAAAACAAAAGTGTCCAGCTCCAAGGTAATACAAACTGTGTGAGATAGTCAGGGAATATGAGAGCTTAACAGTCAGGGAGCAAGAGGAGGAATTGTTCCAGCAGGAGGTGTCAGCCTCTTTAAACTGGTGAGGTTGACACTTGAACTGAAATGTAGTCTGCTCACACAACTGGGGTCCATCGGCTTGAATGAAGTCCAGGTGTCGTCCAGTGGCTGCACCCATGTGAGATGGTCCACAGGATACATAAGCATATTATCAAACTGCACCCCAATATTAACAATAGGATAAATAACTGTGTGTTGTCCTGACCATGGGATCAAAGTACAGATAAGAGCAGCCTTGTGGTGAACAAATGGGAACACTTAACTGTCCACCAATCAAGGTGAGCTATAGCAAATTCCGGTATTTTGGTACTAGCCATATGAATGAGAGATGGTGGCCAGTGTCCTAACTTAGCCGTGATCAGAATTTCCTTTAGTATAGTAATAAGCTCGATCTGTACTTGATCACAGGCAAGAGCCCAGGAAATAAACAATTTGGGAAATAGATGCCAAGTAAGAAAATGGTATTCCACATCATATAAAACATCGTGTGGTGCATCATATTTAATCTGAAAGGGATGTCCTTCCTGAAATGGGTGGATATCAGAAAGGTAGAGTACAGGAGGAGCAGAAGTGGTGGGAGGGATGGGATGAGGGGTGGTAGGTAAACAAGATACATCCAAAAGGAATGAAGTCTCAGTGATGTGCTGTTGATCACTTACAACCCATGTATAAGTTATTTTCCAGGTACCTCTGTCCTGACAGGAAATATTGTACAAAATCAAAGCAGGAGGACCTAGAAAGTAACGTTCTGGGCATGCCCTCAATTCTTGTGTCCTTTCTAGAGAAGTGGAAACTGGTGGCTCCCACTGTACTTGTGTGATGTTTAATGAATAGAACACTGGCTTGTCCTGTACCGAACAGAAACTCAGGATGACCAGATCCTTTCCTTCCGGGAAAGGTGGGGGTATTTCTTGGTAGCGATACACTCCACCTGTGGAGTTAGCCCAGCCAATCGTGCATATTCAGATGATAGTTCCTGTAATGAGACTTGAGTAGAAGAGAGCAGATACAAGAACAACAGGAAACCGAGACATAATAAAAGCTAACTTGTTTCACTCTACTAGGGAGTAAACTAATGCTCCCCAATTATACTATGTAACAACAAAACACACAAAAAAAATAATAATAATTTTTACTACTTATTTACATAACTATTAAACACATGTCAACTATACAGCAGAAGTAAATAGTTACCGTCCTCAAGCGACTTTTGTTCAGAAAGCAGCTGTCCGTGCTGTCTTCAGAAAGCAGCTGTCCGTGCTGTCTTCAGAAAGCACCTGTCCGTGCTGTCTTCAGGTGGTGTCTGAAAACAAAGACTGATAAAGCACGTATTACCCATATGGTTTTAACTGGGTGATGTGTTTCCAGTACTGCTGGTTGTCAGGCATTAGGATTTGGTATAGGCTTGGGCCTAAGGTATCAGTAACTAAGTACGGTCCCTCCCACTGTGCAGTTCCAAAGGGGAGGTTTGGTCTAGGTCTCATCTCTGCAAGACAGTAGTGACAGGGCTTCCTTCATGTATTCATGAAATATTGATGGGGAATCCTTATATCCCTGTGGAAACACAGTCCATGCATATTGTTTATTCAGCCACTGAAAGGCTGTTTTGTACTGGCATTCAAGGGCCAGGGGCAGACTCCAAAACCCATTGGATATGTCTAAAGCAGAGAAAAATTTACATTTGGGGTTCAGTTTAGAGATCATTTCAGGGTATGAGGCTACCACGGGCACTACAAATTTTGAAACTTGATTCAGGGCATGGAAGTCTATAGTGAGCCTGAAGGAACCCCCCGGTTTAACTATCGGCCAGGCTGGTGAATTACATGTGGAAGAAATAGGTCTAATCAGACCCCTCTCCTCCAGTATCTTCACAATTTTAGTCACTGGTTCTATAGCCTGATGAGGTACTGGGTATTGTTTCTGTGATGGAGGATCCTCACCTTCCAACAGTATTTCTGTGTGCATTTTCCCACAATCTAACTTGTCTTAGAGAATTACACACAGATCATACTGCTGAGCTGCCTTGGTGCACTGAGTTGCTAACTGCATGGGAATGACTTCATGCACTAAAATTTTAGAAGCACTTGAAGTTCCTGAATACTGCCACACTTTAAGATTAGCCATATCCACCACCAAATTTAACTGGTTGAGAACATCAATTCCAATTATTTCTTTTGGTGTGTTTACTATAGTGGAGGCAGTGGTTTCCAACATTTCCTTATTTTGTTCACTGTGCACAGGGATACCCCATTTAACTGGGATAGCCACACATTTGGAAGCTGTGTCATTAATTCCTTGAATTTCATAAATTTCCATATTTTTCTGCTCTGCAGTGGGAGAAGCTCTGTTTGTAAAACTAATTCCAGCCCCTGTGTCAATCAAAGCTAATTTATCCTGACCTCCTATTCTGCTGATAACATTGGGGCGTGCACAAGAGTCCAGTATCAAGGGTGTTACAAGCCTTAAATTGTGCCCTGGGCCTGTATCCATTTCATCATCTAGAGGCTCTGGAATTGAGTCCTCTGCTGAGATAAAGGAGGCAGGTTGGGCTATGAAGGCTTGAGACATTTTGATATCTGAAATCAAGAGGTCAGGACATCTCTATGCACTAGCCTTGTGTTTGTCCTGAGCTGCTTGTATGTCCTGTTTTAATTTATCTATTTCTATCTGCAGTATATGTTTGTCTTGTTCCCATTTAGTTTTCTCCTTTTCTAGCCCATCTCTCTGTGCTTTGAGCTCCTGAAAAAGAATGTAACCTGAGGAGTTTCTAAAAGTACCTCTGCCATGTGCTCTCCAAGGTGTTTGTCCTCTGTCTGTGTTTCTTGTGTACTGAGAGGATCCCTCGGCTTGCCACTTCCATGCTTCTGATACTGTAATGACCTGCGAGGGCTGGGTCTTCCAAACAGACCCAATTATGAGCATTAAAGTATCAAAAGGGGTTGCTTCAGGGTCTTCAGAAAATAACAGAAGGTGTTTTGTAATTTCAAGGGATAGCAATTCTAATAAAAATTCCTTATGCATGCTCTCCCCATAATCTTCTGCCTTGGGCCAGGACTCCTGCTCATTAAGAACTGCTTTTAAAATCCAGGCTCTATATGCAAACTCTTCCAGTGTATCATTTGGTAGAGGTGAAATAATTTTAAATACTTGCATTGGGGAACAGCGAAATAGTTTCTCAGTACCCCTTTTAACCAACTGGTATGGGTGAGTGAGAGAGCCAACTCTATAATAGTGTGGCCCCAGAGCCAAATGCATAAGTCTATCAAAGTCTGATTGTTTTCTTCTGTATTTCCCTAGACCCCAGTGAATCAGAATATCAGTCGTCCATTTACACCAATGATTTACATTAAGAGGCATAGGGCCAATTTTATCAACTATTTTTTCTATATCTCTATCTTTTAAATTTTCCTGCAACATTACTTTGACTGGTGCTCTGAGTTCAGTACTGGGTGCCATGTCTAAGTCATCTGAATTATCCTCCTGACAGAGATCCTGATTATTGCTGGGTTCTGGCTGAGATAAACTATCATAATTTTGTTCCTCTGATTCAGCTTTATTTTTCCCATTCCTAAGTTCAACTATGCATACTTTAGTATTCTTTTGTTTGTCAGTAGCTTGTATGCATTGCTGATAGGGTGTGTCATAGGCATAGGGGGCTGAGGAAGAAGTAGGTGTATACTTATTTTTTTGTCTTTCAGATGCCAATTTATCCTTAACGTGACTCAATTCAAGTTTAAGTGATTCTAATTGCTCACTAACAGTTATGAAAGAATTTGTGGCTTGTATAACTTGAGTCCTTTGCATAGAGATGCAAATTTGTGCCTCCTCAAGGTCTTTGTTTAATTGTGTGCACTGAGAAGTCAGTTCAGAGTTGTCCTGTTTCATGCTAATGAGTCCCCTGCACATGCCTTGGATAAAAAGGCATTTTCTTTTATTTGTTTTCTTTTTGAATTCTTGATCATGGTTTAACATTTGTCTTTGAATATTATACCATGATGACTCAGGGAATTCACCTTCAAAGGGACCCCCTTTCCTCTTACAGTATGAAATTACAATTTCTTTAAGTTCTTTAAAATCAAAGGCTTCCATATTTGAGACTGTAGTAAGGCTGTAGTTGGACTATCTAAAATGTGTAACCTTAGAAGGAGGAATGCTCACTTTTATGAAGAAGTGAGACTTAGAATTATAGTTGGAATGATATAAATTTTATGGGTGTTCAGTAAAGAGTACTGGCATAAAGACCACGCCTTAAAATTATACCTGAATAAAAAGTGCTTATCACCTTTTTAACAGGGTGGAAGTTTAGGGTGAAGTTATAGTAAGAAGGGTGTTAGGAGATTAACAGAATTGTTGTATCAATTGCAGCCAGCTTTAATCCTGCTCTCACTAAGATACTTACTGACAGGAGACAGAGAAATAAAAGTTAAAAGGGACAGGAGGTAATAGCTTTATCAGGAAAGATGTATATTGTATTCAATGAGGGACTGTTTACCTGTGTACCACTTCCAAACTAAATCTGGACTATCTCTCTGTCTTTTCTTAGCTGCTCAAATACTATAGAAAAATCTTTAGCAAGCCTATACATCAAAATAAGACAATTGCAAGCCACTCTGTGTGATGTCCTTAAAATTCTAGATTCTTACAGAGCCAAACAAATTTATCACTGGAACTGTTCACTAAATAGTGTCTAAGTGTCATCCAGTCTGTCAATTGTAAATGGTCACAAGGACTTTTGATTCTGTCTGAAATCTACTTAATGTATTATACAAAATTATTACTTACCCAACTGGAGGTCTGCTGTGAAATCCGAGAAGACGAGCCCCCATTAAAATGTAAGATGTAGTCAGGTTACTCTCCTGTAGGTCCTGGGTTCATTTCACTTCACAGAGGCAGTAGGGCTTGTAATAAGACAACCAAACAGGTGTGGCTTGGAGAAAGGTTTTTTATGTAGAAATAGGCTTATTACATAGGTATTGAACAGAGGTATATAGTGATTGTTACACAGCTGCTTCAGTGTGCCTCAATGAATCTGTGTGTGTGTGTGTGTGTGTGCATATGTGAAGAGAGAGAGAGAGAGAAGTGGGGGAGGGGAGAGAAGTAGGTGTGATTATCAGAGCCTCATGGTCTGATGAATAGGAAGAAGGAGAGAGTGTCCAAACCTGTCCGATGAAGAAGAGAGAGCAAGAGGAAGTGTTTCTGTCCTTTATAGTGAATTGAATCCTCTCCAGCACTTCCCCTTGAGGTCTGCTATTGTTTTTAGCCACTCCCTTTGAGGTCTGCCATTCTTGATTTAGCAAGGAGGGGCTGCAGACAGGCCCTGGAGACTGATATCAATAGGGGGTCAGAGTTAATCTCATCTTGTAAACTGCCCTATTACCTTTGGAGACTGAAATCACCAGAGTAACACAGCTGCATGAAATCCAAGGTCTGGGGAAAAAGCCATGACTCCTATGTCATGTATGCTGACAAACCCCTGCTTTCAATCAATGGCAATCTAATTTAATGATACATTTAGAAGAATCTGATAATATATATTTAGAAGAATTTGATCGGTGAATCTAAAAAGGTGCTAAGAGGAAAAATGGTTTAAATAATGACATGAATTCTAAGAGGATCGATTACTAACGGGCACGTATTCTGGCTCAGGGCCACGACAGTTAGTGCAGAATGATTCCCTCTTAACTGTGAAACCAGTGTTAAGGTTGTAAGTGGGTGGGGTAGGGGAGGAGAGTGAGTGTGATGAGCTCAGTGCAGTCAGCGCTAAGTTTGCACCTCACTAGGTGGTGTAGCGTGCACTATGGACAGGGCCCTGCACTAACTGCTGGGGAAATGTTTTCCATGCCCCCAGCAGTTCACGCGGGGGTTTTGCACGTAACCCACCATGGTTTCAGTGCTATTGGTACATTAGATGCAACAACTTAGTGCCCGTTAGAAAAAGACCCATTACTTATAATAAATATAATATTTGGAGTAAATAGAGATATATAGCCACAATTGTGGTTAGTTTATATTTGTATCTTTTGTGGTACTAAAAAATTATGATTTTAAAGAATTAAACTATTGTATAAAATACACACTTTGCAGTTTTATCTCAGATCTGCCTAAACGACAGCCCTGGGAATACCTTCAGTATACATGTAAATGTATGCACACTCTTGTCAGTTCACATATCTCTACACACGTGGAGCCTGATTCAGAGAGGGGGTCGTCCAGGCTGTCTGGACATCTCCGAGGAAGATGGACCCGATTCTGGAATGTGGGAACTAAACGTTCCCATGGTACACTGAATCGCACCTGTGGACGGCAGGGCATGCCCCTACCACCTGTGGGATGTTCTCGCCGCAGGTGTCCCTGACTCCCACGGCATAGGAACCCCTCTTCCCCAGTACCCTACCCATGGCTGGCCAGCTGGGGCCTGGATCAAGTGGCGGGAACCCCCCCCCCCACCCCCGCACCTGGTCCCAGCCCCGGGGGAGACTCCTGAGCACGATTGCTGAATTAGTGCTGCTTATTCTGCCTTCGAGGTGTTATAAGCAGCATGTCCCCTTTGACCTCGCAGGACATACAGGGCCTTGACCAGAATTGGCCCTGTACATCCTGCCAGCTTGACTCGCCCCCACTCCACCCAGATCCCGCCCCCACCAGCTCTCCCCATCCTACTGCTCAGGACGTGCGGGGAGAGCAGGAGGGGGAATAGGATCCCGACAGCCCTGCAATCCATGTCTCTGAATTGGGCCTATAGTCACCTGCTCAATTTTATTAGAGTCATTTTCAATGTGTAAAACATGCTTTAAACATGGAAAATACTTTATATAACTGCCACCAATAGATCCTAACCATAATAATCACTCATTCGAGTTGCAAAATTATTTGCTAGCACCATTCAACTGATATGAAAGTTGAAAATAGGGTCTGTCATTAATCCAGACCTAAAAAGAATGGGACAGAATCCCCAACAAAAACCCTGTACCTCCAGTTTTACAAAAAAGACACTTGACATCCAGAGAAACATCTCTAACAATGGATGTAGAGCAGACCTAAGATGTTTACCTTTTCTATTTCCCTATTCTCAATTATCAGTGGCAGTTCTGGAATACATCTACAGAAAGAGCTGGAAGATTCTGTAGCTCATTTGGATATACAGTATTTGTGTGAGAAACCTCACTAATTGTAAGTCTCCCCCTCCCTTTCATCCAAGTCTATCTGGTTATGCAACTGTGTCTTTGAGCCATCAGCAGAGACATGCTGTTCCATCATCAGCTAGCAGCACTGGAGTTAAGCCCCTCCTACCCCCAGCAGGCAGGAAAATGGACCTCCTCATGCCTTGAGCACACACAGATAAAGGGACGGATGCAGTAAAATGCACTAGGCTTTGCACACATGCTTAGCTCAGTTTTTGTGTATAGTTTTGTGTGCACACTATATAGAAAGCTAACTGTGCGCAAAGCGTTGGGTAGACGTTAGTTCTCAGCACATTTAAATCCATGGTAATCGAGATATTAGTTATGCTGTGCAGATACAGAGAAAAGTGTGTAGAAGACAAAGAGGCTGAGCGCAGTGCCGGAGATTCAACACGAGGTCAGAGGAGGAGTAAAAGATTAGCTTATTCTTCTGTGGCTGTGAATAAAAGTACCTCAGTGACCCAATGACACAAACTGAATCAAAATTTACAAAGGCATCGGTAAGTGTAGACCCTGTAAACCCAATATATACAGATGAATTTGTCGGGTTAAGCAGACAGGAACAGCAAGAGAGAACTCTTTGCTCAAAAAGTCTGCAAAGCCCTTTTTAATTTAATTTTAAATACAAAGCCGGTCCACTTTCGCTGGCTTGAAATTGCACAACATGCATGTTTCGGGTCCAGGACAGACCCTGTCTCAAGTATTCGCCCGCTGAATTACAGTGGTAAAAATGCCAGGAGCCAACGGTTTTTATGCATGGTAGTTCTGGAAACTGATAGGCTGATCGAAACACATGACTATTACTATCGGAAAACGGCCCGTAATTTCCATTGGCAGCGAATAGATGTGAACACTTAGAAGAAAAACAAAACAAAACAAAACGGGGGGTTCAACTCATTAAGGATGCCTTAGTTGAAACCAAATCACAACAGGCTCCACCACTCTTATTCCAAGTAATTCAGCGGGCGAATACTTGAGACAGGGTCTGTCCTGGACCCGAAACATGCATGTTGTGCAATTTCAAGCCAGCGAAAGTGGACCGGCTTTGTATCTCCGAAGATTGAGATTGAGATAAGTTTCCTTTAATCACTTGATGGGTATGAAAATTTAAATTAAATTAAATTAAAAAGGGCTTTGCAGACTTTTTGAGCAGAGAGTTCTCTCTCGCTGTTCCTGTCTGCTTAACCTGACTTAACCCGACAAATTCATCTGTATATATTGGGTTTGCAAGGACTACACTTACCGATGACTTTGCAAATTTTGTTTTCATTCTTCTGTGACAGCATTTGTGATGATTTCATGCCTGTTTCCTCCCTTTACTGCAACTTTTTTTCTGGCTTCTGTGAAGAGCACAGGACAACAACAACAACAACAAAAAAAGACAGAACTGAGAGGAGGTGTGCTGAATTAAGAGTAAAGAGCTGGGGGAGTATCGATGCTCGAAGTTGCATGCTTACATACCTGTGCATGTTCTGGAAAGCTATTCTGTGCGTAAATATTGGCACTGCAGAAATGGTATGCACAGAATAGCTTCATGGGAGTCCTATTGTCGGTGGGGGAAGGTGCTGCAATATTGTACTTTTAGTTGTGATATTGCAGCAGCTCCCCGCACTGGCAGCAGCATGGGTGGGAGGATTCCTGCGTAGCTTCACGAGAATGTCAAGCAGAAACTACCCAGCTGCATGAACACAGAACTTGGCCTGCTGAGAACCCAGAAACAAAAAAAAAATGATCCCACTGTCAGAATATAACACAAAATCATAAGAATAAATTCTGACTTAAAATTAGTGAATTTCTCTTTTTCTTTTTATTGGAGCTGCCCCGCAAAAGTGGGTGGAATGAAATCCGTCCCCGCGCTGTGGGCTCTCCTGTTTAATAAGGCTATAAGTGAGTGAACAACTTATCAACACTTAGCTTTTTTTCGCCGAGCTTATTGCCAGGCTCTTCACCGAGCTTCTGAGCCGCCAAGAATTCAAAATAACTATATGCCACATTTCGGGTCTCAACACGCCGACCCTGCATCAGGTTAGTGAAATTCCGGTAGTCATCAAAGCTTCAATAGATCCAAAGAAAAGAGCCATCCAAAATAAAGCGAATTGGCGTCTGACGTAGATACTGACGAAACTTAAACTTAAATCCAATCAAAATGGTTCAAAGCCAGATAACAGCCAATCAGAAAGGGAGTTACCCTACTGTCAAGGGAACCTCCAAAGCTGATTGGTCTGTTAATTTTTTGTCCATAGTTCTGATAGACCAGGAGTGATGATTATCAGATTATCGTGTGCCATTCCACCTGAGCATTTAAACTGGCTGGATGTACAGTATTTAACATGAAAATCCATCTTTGCTCCAATCGTTGCAGCCTCTGAGTGTGGTTACCACCTCTTGGGTCTACAGGAACAAAGTCCATTATACGCCAATGCAGTTGATCAAAGTTGTGTCTGTGTTGAAGACAGTGTTCAATTATTGGTGCTGTTAGAGTTTTGGTATGGAGGCGAGAAGCATGCTCGCCTAGACAACTTTCATAGATCTGATGGTGCGGCCAATATAATAAAGAGAACAGGGGCATATGATTAAATAGACCACATAGGTGGATTGACAAGTTGTGTTCCATTTAGATCGATATACATAAGAAGTGTGAGTATCCAACCATTCATTGCCCGTTATAGAGGCTGCACAGAAGCGGCAACCACATTGAAAATGGCCAGGATTATCTTGGTAAGTTTCTGGACGATCCAGAGGGGAAGTAGATTTGACTAAGAAATCTCATAGATTTGCTCCCCTTGAATAAGCCACCTGTAGCTGTTTACCTCGAAAACAGGCATGCAGACCAAGAATTGGCCAAAAGTGGTGCAGTATGCTTACCACTTTGGATATGCCATATGTGTAGGGAAAAATGCCAGTGATTTTGTCCTCTGGTAATTGGGATGACTGAATGTTCGTCGTCTGTGGTAACAGCCATTCTCTTCATGGGAGCATTTGAAGAGACATGGTTAAAGAAATCTGAATTTTGTTCCCAAGTAAAACTGTGGTGTCGCTATATAGATGACATTTTTGTCATTTGGGAAGGACAAGTTGCACATTTACTCCAATATGTTGAGTGGTTAAATCAGAGAGAGGAACTCATCAAATTCACATGTACTTATGATCAAGAAGCGATAACATTTTTGGATGTGGAAGTGAAGAAAGGTATTCAAGAATGGGAGACCACAGTGCATCACAAACCCACAGATCGGAACGCCCTACTCCATTATTCCAGCATTCACCCGAAAGGGTTAAAAAATGGGCTCCCCTTTTCTCAATTCCTCCGATATAGGAGGAACTGTTCCAATGTGCAAGATTTCAAAAGTCAGGCGATCACATTACGTAAGAAATTTTGTGACAGAGGATATCCCCCATTAATAGTGGATAGGGCATATAAAAGAGCCCTGTTTTACAACAGAGAACATCTATTAACACCTCGAACATCATATTCAGAGGAAGCAGTCATGAATTTAGTGACGAAACATTCCCCGTTCGACTATCGGATTCAACAGATCCTAACTAAACATTTAAATGTGTTACACAGCATTCCATCGTTTAGAGATCTACGAATACGGTGTGTTTGGCAAAGACACAGAAACTTAAAAGAAGTTTTGAGTCCCACAAAGCTACGTTCCCAGGAACATAGTTCTTTAATTCAATCGAAAGGTCATACTCGATGTGGGTCTTGTCAGTTTTGTGAAGTCACTAAGGAAGTCACATCATTTGATTACCATGGAAAACTCTATCAATTACGTCATTCTACAACTTGCAACATGCCATATGTAGTTTACGCCATAGAGTGCCCCTGTCGGCTATTATATATAGGGAAGACATCAAGACCGTTTAGAATCAGACTGGCGGAACATCACAGCAGGCTAAAGTGTCAAACACTAGCAGCTCCAATAGTTGAACATTGCCTCCAGAAACATCACCGATTTGAGGAATTGAAATGCTTTTGCATAGACAGATGTCTATCAGGTATGGAGGGTAGATCCCGCGATCATGCACTGATTGTGAAAGAACAGAGATGGATATTCATGTTGCAATCTGTGAAGCCCGGGGGGCTCAATTTACAAATAGATTGGAACCTATGTGTTTGAGCACGAGCAATAACAAAGGTAGGGGGGTGGAAACGGGATATATAGCCCGCCCAGTAAGTAGACCGCATGTGCGGCGTTGTCTGAATTGAACGGTCACGGAGATAGAAGAAACTGGCAGTGAAGATCATGGGAAAAACTTTTTTAGTGTCAACACAGCTTAGTTTCGCACGTATATAGTCTAATAGGAAATATGTTATTAATATACAGAACTAACATATGATTCCCTGTTTAGAACGTGAAAATTGCCAGAAAATCGTAAGCGGGAAGACTATTAGAAAACTATGAAGGAACAATACGTAATGAGGAAGCATGAGTGAGTCCGGCCCCTGAAGAAACAGCTTGGATGTGAAATGCAACAGCGCTGAAAGTGGCTTTGGGCATATTTAAAGATAAGCACTCATTTTCTCTTTTCGCAAGTAATGGTGCACATTTAAAAATAAGCACCTATTTTCTCTTTGTGCAAGTAACACAAGCTAAAAGTCAATGAATAAGCCAAAAGTTAATAACTGAGTGGGAAGCAATACACAGGTCATTGATGCAAAACAGAGCAAAAGGTCGATATCAAATGAGGACCGCAGCTCTTTGAAGTCTGAGACCTGTTGCTTTCATTTGAGATTCACATATAACTGATGGGAACAAAATGGAACTAGAGTTCTGTAGTTGATATTGGAGTAACACTTTTTTCATATAGCTTAACTGTTATCTTACTCCAGAAGAATAGACCATACAATAGTGTTGTGATTCACGATGAGTAAACCGGGTGCGTTTGTATGCTGCCATTATTATCCCATAAGGCTATTCTCTCAAAAGCAATTGTTTTAAATCATCAGCATGATGATGAAATTCCTGCAGCGTAGAACAATTCCGCCGTAATCGTAAAAACTGTCTGTATGGTAACCCACGTTTTAATGATGATGGATGGTAACTATCATATCTTAAAAGGGTATACCGCTGTACCGGTTTCCGAAATAATGAAGTAGTAAAGCCCTTAGAAGTCATTGTAATAGTGATATCTAAAAACTGAATTTGAGTGCATTCTACCTGGGCAGTAAATTGGATGTTGGTCTTATATGTATTAAGTGATGATAAAAATGAATCCAACTCCAATTTTGTTCCAGTCCAAAGGAAAACAACATCATCAAGGAATCTGCACCAGAAAGGAATATAACAGAAAAAAGGAGCTGAATATATATGTTTCCTCAAACTGAGCTATGTAAATTGTAGCTATAGAAGGGGCCACTGTGGCACCCATAGCTATTCCAAATATCTGTTAATAATATTGCTGTTGATAAAGAAAATAATTATTGTTGAGAACCAGGTCAAAAAGATCCAGCAAATAAACTCTCGGAATATGAGAGGGAAGATCCAATGGGAAGGTGGTTAGACATGATAATACCTCTGTTTGATTGATATTGGTATACAGGGATTGGACATCAAGAGTAACCATATATTTGTAAGAATTATGGTCCGTACAGGTGGACAGCTGTATTAAGAAATCACTAGTATCTCTTATATAAGAAGATACTCTGGCTGCTGCAGGTTGCAAAAAAAATATCGCAATATTTAGAAAGTGGTTCTAGTAGAGAATCTCGACAAGAGACTATAGGTCATCCCGGTGGGTGTTGTAAAGATTTATGGATCTTGGGCACTAGATAGAACACTGGTGTCTTGGGATGTTTATTTACCAGAAAATCAAATTCTCGTTTCGTGATCCATTTACTGTGAAATGCTTTAGACGTCAAAGACAAAATTCAATCCAATAATCGTGGCATGGGATCAGTGTCTAAAAGTATATAATGAGAACGGTTATTCAAATGGACATTTATCTCATGCTGATATTGATCTGTAGACAAAACGATCACTGCTCCACCTTTACCTTTACTGGGAACGGAAGACTCACCCGCTGTTCACCCTGCTCGAGGTCCAGCCACCATCCAAGCTCCTATCAATTTAAACTCACATAGGATTAGTCCGTGTTGCTGCTGTAGGGCCTATCTGTGAACCTCAGTCCAGCTCTTAACGTAAGAAACTCTATTCACTTTTCTATCATCCATATACAATGTTTTCTAATGTTTTCAATTAATAATTGTGATTCTCATGCTGTTAATACAATATAATTACTCAATGCTACACTGTTACACCTTATGCTACCAAAGTATCTAATTGCTGTGATATGTAAGCAACTTATATAACTTCCCTGAACAGATGCTACTTTCAGATATCTCTGATGCTGTCCTACCTTTTCCCCCCTCTCACACATACTTTACTTATTCCATAACCTATATTACCTAGCATATTCCTAACCCATCCCAGAATGGCTCCTCCTAATTCTTGCTCATTTACTCTGTGGTCAACTCTTCTTATACTATTCATCTCCTTTCTCACCTTCCCATACGCGCTAACATTAACTCATAGCGCCCCCATCCCTATAATCCACTCTATCAGACACTCTCACACCCCACTACATCTCTCCCATGCTCATTATAATCCCCACCACTGTACCTGTAAGCTCAGACCTATCAGTTTAAATCCCAACCTTAACTCCAATCCTCCCTCTGACTTCCCCCATCCCCCCTCAAATGTGCTCTACTCAACGTCCGCTCAGCTAGAAATAAGATCCCCTTAATTGCTGACCTTATATCTGATTACGACCTTGATATACTTTGCCTCACTGAAACCTGGCTCCATGACTCCGACATGGTCCTAATAAACCAACTATGCCCCAAAGCATACTCAGTTAACGTATGCAGCAGAACAAATGGCAGAGGAGGAGGTGTAGCTGTTTTATCAAGATCCCACTTACAATTTTCTACAGTTGAATCCACCTCTACAACAGGGATGGATTCCGTTAGAGTCTCCAACTCTACCCTCTCATTGCACCTTCTATACAGAGCACCTCAAACTGACTCAACTGACCTCTCCACGATCCTCGACACAGCCTGCTCCCCCCAACCTGCTTCACGCCCCCTTATAATCCTATGTGACCTAAACTTGCACTTTACAACTCTAAAACAATCATCTACATTTCTACAAGCAATGGACGCCCTCCACTTCACCCAAATACTGGAACAACCTACACACTCCAAAGGAAATACCCTTGATATGATATTTATCCCACAGCATTCACTATCCTCCAATCAGGTCCTACACACTATTCAACTCATACCCTGGTCGGATCACGCTCTCATCCTCTTCTCCATCCCCTACTCCACTCACATAACACAACAACAATTCAACCATCCTCAACACACCCGTAAATTTAAACAATTCAATTCAGCCAACTTTCTAGAGCAAATAATCCCATCTCTTGACCTTCTAAATGGTAAGAGCCTGAACCAAGAGTCCCACATCACTGAATGGAACGAAATCCTATCAACTGCTGCTCTACTCCCACCTAAACAATCACCTCAAAAGCACCGCAGAAGAGTCCCCTGGTTCTCTACAAAACTAAGAAACCTCAAAAGAGAGCTAAGATGTCTTGAACGTAAATGGAGATGCTATCGTGACCCTAATACACATACTGCCTACAAAAACAAACTCCAAGCTTACTGCTCTGAAACCCTCAGCCATAAAAGAGAATATAATGAAAATATTATTCAACGGTCACTCAATAAACCCAGAGAACTTTTCTCCATTGCCAAATCCTTAATAAATGAACCCTCACATCATGACTAGCCACCAAAAATAACCGCACAAACCATAGCTAACCACCTCATCTCTAAATTCCTTCCACCCCCCTCAACCAACGACACCCAACCTATTGCTGACTGCAACACCCAACCACATGAGCCAACCCCCTTAAACACATGGAACGAATTCGAATCCCTCACCCTAGAAAGCGTAACTAATGTTATCAAAGATCTAAATGCCTCTACCTCTGCCCTTGACCCTTGCCCTGTCCCCTGGATCAAATCTACTAGAAGTTCCATTAGCCCTTACATTCTTCATATTGTACAATCCTCCCTCCAGACTGGTTCCGTACCAGCTCCACTTAAGTGTGCTACAATCCGTCCAATCCTAAAAGGAAGAAAACTCGACCCCACCTCCCCTACCTCCTACAGACCCATCTCTAGTATCCTCTTTCTTGCAAAGATAACCGAGAAGCTAGTCCAAACCCAACTCCAGAATTATATTGATGAACACTCTCCCCTCGATTTATTCCAACATGGTTTCAAAAAGAACCATAGAGTAGAAACCCTCCTTACCTCACTTCTAGATTCCTTGTACCTTCACACCCAGAATCCTATCCAAGGATGCCTACTCATATTCCTTGATTTATCCTCTGCCTTCAACTCCCTTCCCCACCATCAACTTCTAAACAGACTCCATGAAATAGGACTGAGAGGCACAACCCTAAATTGGTTCCGCTCCTACTTATATGATAGAACGCAACAGGTCCGCATTGGAAATTATACTTCCCTTCCATTTACCCTAATACAGGGGGGTCCCCCAAGTATCTAGTCTATCCGCTCTACTATTTAACATCTTCCTTCAACCTGTCTGCAAGATTTTCCAAAGCTATGGCATTCAGTACCAACTATCTTTCTTTCTTAATTTATATATTTTATATATATTTTTTTAAAACTTTTTTTATTGTAAACCGCCCGATGTAATGGGGGGCGGTTTATCAAGTGTTTTTAAACAATAAACAATAAATAATATATGCGGATGATATGATGTGCTTCACTCCATTTAACCTTGCAAACCCTAATTTTGCTAAACCAAGTGAATGCCTTACTAGACTAAAATCTTGGCTCTCCCAGCACAACCTCCTAATTAATCAATCCAAAACTGAGGTTCTTCAAGTATTTTCCAGTGCTTCATACACCCTCCTCCAACCCTTACCATTGGCGATTTCTCACTCACTATAAAAAAACCAAGTGAAATATCTTGGTATTATACTTGACCAGAACCTCTCCTTCACTGATCAGATAAAAAGAACCTCTAATACAGTATACGCAAAATTACGTACCCTTCAGAACCTCAAACCTCTCTTAAGCCCTGACTCCTTTCGTACTGTCTGTCAGGCCCTTACTATCCCTACTCTTGATTACAGTAATCTTATCTACTATGGCCTTCCCAAGAACAGTATACAACCGATCCAACTGGCTCAGAACACGATAGCCCGGCTTTTAACCAACTGCCCCAGACGATCTCACATCACACCAGTCCTCTACGATCTCCACTGGCTCCCCATTCAATCCAGAGTTAAATTCAAGGTACTTACCCTTACACACAAAATCATCTCCAATGAGTCAGCTCCATGCCTCTCCTCACTCCTTCCCTCCATCAACAATACAAGAACACGCCGCTCCATCACCAAAAACCTACTGCCTATCCCAACAAACAAGAGATACAGCAAACAATCTACTAGTAATCGGGCCTTCTCCCTCTATGCCCCATCCTTATGGAATGCCCTCCCTCACGAGCTGCGAAACTGCTCTGTCCACTCCGAGTTCCGGAAGAAGCTAAAAACTCATCTCTTCCTGGAACATTTTTCCCTACCACCATAGTACTTCGCCCTCTGCCTCCACCTCCTCACTCCTGCTTTTCAAATTCATTCATGCAACCATGCGGCATCCTTTATGTACCTATGTAAATAGTTGATTATTGTAAAAAATTTCACATTTACGCCTCCTCACTCCTGCTCTCTCAATTTCAATCATGCAACCATGCGGCATCCTTTATGTACCTATGTAAATAGTTGATTATTGTAAAATGTTTCACATTTACGCCTATGTATCCTTGTTATAACGTTACACTGTAAACAGTTGAAATATACTGCCATTATTTGCTTTATGTAAACCGCCTTCATTTGTAGAAAGATGGTATATAAAAAATATTAAATAAATAAAATAAATAAATAAATAAATATCAGCCCTTCGAATGACAATGTCAGCTTTAGAAAGTTGCTTGATAGCCTCATAATGCCCCCGAGATAAATTGGAAAAGGGACGGAGAGATGTTTTTTCCATTTCAGTCACTTCATGTAATACCAGCTCTTGGAAAGTGGATATCGTCGCATTTATTTCCCCTGGAGGCATCCAGTGGGAGGGATTACTGATCAGAGATCCATCAGATGAGGTAGTCAACTGTGAAAAATAAAGAATTACCCGTAATTTTCTAAAAAAATTGATGTAAAGCAAAATGGGATTCAAAACGATCATATTTGGGAACAGATACAAAGGACAGCCCCAATTCCAATACCTGTAATTGGGACGGGGTTAGTAATTGTCCCGATAGGTTGATGATTGTTGACTCTTCGTTCTGGATCAGGTGTCCAGACCCTCCCAAAAATCCTGTTGATAGTTCCGACGAGATCTACGTCCCCGACGGGAATTACCCCGTCGTCCATTAGAAGAATCATGATATCAACGAGTGGAACTGTAATGGCCCACATTTGTGGAATCGGTGTCTGTAGACTCATCAGAGCTAGCTGTAAACTTCAACAGCTCGGCGAAAAAAAGCTAAGTGTTGATAAGTTGTTCACTCACTTATAGTCTTATTAAAAAGGAGAACCCAGAAAGACAGGCCCAGGGATGAGGGATAGGCTCGAGCCCTGTCTTTCTCTTCTTATCTCACCTTTACTTTAAGATCAGCGCAGTGGTTATCCAACGAAGAAGCCCTCTTTCCAGACACAGGTAGCTCAAGGGAGGCAGAGACAGAACATTCCCTTTAGACTTACCTCGAGGAGAAAGAAGGAATTACCAAGAGACAAATCTCAACTGGGTTTCGTTTTTTTGTTGTTATCAGTCAGGTTGCAAGCATTTATTCCTTTGCTGTACCCGTCTATTCAAGTTAAACAAGTGACCAATAAATGTGACAGCTTATTGTACTGGGCTGCCAGAGTGTGGTGATGTCTGATAGCTGTCTGGAGTCATGGCATACCAGACAGGACACTAGTATTTTGCAGGGACATAAAAGGTCAGACACATCCCATCTCCAGTCCCCAACTGTGATTTAAGTCCTACAAGCCTGATCCTAGCACTTGGTGCAAAAGGTGTCCTGTAACCATCTGTGAATGGAAAGTCAGATTGATCCTGGAAGGAATATATTTGCATTATTTTTCATATTAAATAATTTAAATTGTTTTTTCATGTATCCCTCCTGCTGGACATTCTGTTTTCTATGCACGAGGTTCACTAGAATAAGTCTCAATATCTTCCTCATCTAGGAAAAATCTGGTATGGATTATTTGACTAGTTGGAGGGGGAGGGGGAGGATTCAATTCTTTAAGACCTTAGGCCAAGGGTTCTCATCCCATTCCTCAGGACACACCTAGCCGGTCAGGTTTTCAGGATAGTATGCATGAGAGGGATTTGCATAGAATGGAGGCAATGCATACAAATTTCTCTCATGCATATTCATTGTGTTTATCCTGAAAACCTGACTGGCTAGGTATGTCCCGAGGACTGGGTTGAGAACCTCCTGCCTTAGGCTAATGATTCTCAACTCAGTTGTCGAAACACACCTAGCCAGTCAGGTTTTCAGGATAATCACAATAAACATGCATGAGGGAAATTTTACATGCTCTTCCTCCACTGGATGCAAATCTCTCTCATGCATATTCATTGTCATCAACTTTTTGGGATACGATTTTAGCCTGAATCCTAAAGTAGGTAACAACCTAGAAACAGCATCTCATTAATTATTTGTAGATGATCTGAAACTCTATCGTTTCAGCGATCAACAATTAGCAGAGCAACTCCGTGTGGTGAGAAGCTTTTCTGATGAAATCAGGATAATCTTCGGCCTTGACAAATGTGCTAAAGCAACTTTTTTTTAGAGGAAAATTGAGCAAAATAGAAAATATCTCCCTTTCTTAAGGCTGTGACATCAAGGACCTTGAACAGGAAGGTGTATATAAGTATCTCAGAGTAGAGGAAGGAACGGCACTCAAGCAGAAATTACTGAGATAAAAGATCAATAAAGAATACTATGGGAGATTAAAATTATTATTGAAAAGTGCTTTAAAATCACAGAATAAGATACAAGCCATCAATCAGCTGGCAATTCCTGTACTTTCATCCTCTAAAAGATCTTGAAAAACTGGATGTGTGAACACGAAAACTCCTCTATGTCCATGAAGTGATTTATAAGAATCAGTATATGCCAAGACTGTACACCCCTTGAGCTGATGGAGGGCTAGGACTCATAGAGTGATTACACATACTGTGACATAGCGAGTCCTTTTAGTCAGGGAGAAACTCCCAAAGATCAGCAAAAAAGTGCAGGGCTGCAACGTAAACAACAGAAAACTTAACCTCCTTAAGCCCTACCTACCTACGGGTACTGGCAAGGGGGAACATCACAAATGGCGTAGTAGTACGGATTTTTACCCGGATTGAAGGATACCTGGAGGGACAAGAGCCCAGCAGTAGCAACTGGCGGATATCCAGAGACGGGAGGTTCCAGCACACGACTGACTACCGGTCAGGAAAGGAGCTACTTTTCTCAGTGCCTGATTCTGCACTGAGCTCAGGTAATTGTAGCTGGGCATAAGTGCAGAGGGATAACTGGAGAAAAGGTAGTGCACGGCAGTAGTGCACAAGGGTTCAAAAAAAAAAAAAAAAAGAGGGAGAATTTTTTTTTTTTTGTGTTTTGGGCCACACTTGGGTCTTGTTTGTGTGTGTTTTCCCAGGTACCTGAAGAGCTAAGATGGATGTCTTTGCAGTGGGACAAACAGTTGGAAATGACTCGTCGAGTCCAGGACCAAGCCATGGCTGCCATTCAGGAACAGCAGAAGCCTGGTTGCTTTAAAGAAACTTTGTTTTGAGTGTATTGAGAGACGCTGATGAGTTTGTTGTAGTAGGGAAGAGTCACTAGTGGGTTTTAAGCAGGATTATTGTGAAATACTGACAAGTACTTATCAGGATTAAAACGGAATTGAGTGTCAACTAAAATATTTAAGGTGGGGAGGTTGGAGATCCATGATGTAAGCGTCTGCTAGTCCCTATGGTGAGCTCCTTACCCTTTGTATAGTGATGGTTACTATATAGTTAGTGTTGAGTGAAACCATAGTTGGGATGCACAAAACTAACCCATTTGGAGAAACCGCCCAGAGGTAAAGAAAATTTATTGCAGAAACGGATACAATTGCAGAAACGGATACACTTTCCATAACACAATTCATAATTATCTTCTGTAAACTCCAACAGTTAACCACATCCCGAACAACATTTGTGCCTTAGGGCCCTCAAATTCCATCAGGCCTATTAACGCTAGGACTGCTTCTATTCCTAGTTGCTCTAAGATCAAAAGACATCACTAGAATCCAGATTTGAGTTTCCTACACTTTTAAGGGTCACAAGAAACAGCCCCTCTTTAGACGTGCTGTTTTCTCACAGGTGCTCCCATGCTTTTCCTTCCTGGACACTTCATCATCCACTGGCAATCACTGTCCCTGTCTGCTGCCAATTCATGTTTTCCTTTAACCCAAACCAGAGGGATCAGATGACTCTTCAGAACTCAGGATATAGTCTCTAGCTCTCACTTCCACAACTCATTATCTGCTTTACTAATTCCAATTCCAATTCGGCACTCCCTCAAAGTCCTCGTGCCCCATACCTATTAAAAAGGGGAAAACAGGTCTCTGACATGGGAGAGCATCTATTAATTACTCTGAAACATCATACAAATGGAAATCTTAGTGCACTCAGATGTGAGAGGTATACTTCTGGTAAGATGGATAAGGGCATCCTCTTACATGCATAATAAAAATAAAGTAGTTTTCCAACCTTGTATAGCAGGGCCCCAAAGTTTCCTGTTTTGAGAGTGAGGAAAATTCTGGAGCCACTGCTCCTAAGCACATAGAGTTAAAGGAGTAATATAAATGGGGTGGGCTTAGGCATCTGTCTAGGAGTTCCCTATGTTGGGTTAGGAGGGAACTGAAAAAGGGTCCTGTTTTGGAGCCTAAGGGGGGGGGGGGGGTTGGCTATAAGAAAAGGAAGAGGCATCCCAGTGCAGCTAAGCCTAAGAGGAAAGAGGACAATTAAGAGGAGCTCAAACCACAAGAGATTTGGAAGGGTGGGTGTCTAGGGGAGTGTTGTAGAAATGTGTTTGCCAGAGAGGCATGTTCTGGAATCCAGCCAGAATGAATCCTTAGGATTTCAGGGTGTACACCTTCCCAGGGAGATGGTGGGACTAGGAAGGTGCATTCTATTGGACTGACTGAGGAGTTTTTTTAGCCTAGACTGTGAGAGTGATCCTTGGTGAATCTTATACAAATGGGAGGGAAATTCTGTATTTAGCTTGTGCCTAGACTGTCCCTAAAGCGCAGACTTGATCTGTCAAAGTGTTTTTGACTCTTGAACTAGGTCTAGGTATATATATTTGAGGCACCTTGCCAAGGTGTTTGTGAGTACTGTGGAGGCTTTGGAAAACAGTGAAAATGTTTACTGTGATGGAGTAATTTCAATAATGTGGATGTCCTTCAAGAGAAAGAAGACACTATTTGCCTTCTCAAAGGCTCACAAAGACAGATGAAGAGGCTGGGTTCTAAAAGAGAAGAGCAGGAGAAATGAGAGTGGGAACCAGTTTGAGTGGAGGCTGCAAGAACCGGATGAGAAGGGTAGCCCACCAGGCTGTACCTGAGGTAACAAGTGCCATCAGAGTAAGAGAAGAGCAGAAATGCTAAGGGTGAACCACCCCAAAGAGTGAGATTGAAGGTCAAAGAGTATGATTTTCCAGACTGTCTGCCAAGGGTATAAATCTTGAAAGACTGATATGCAGTACTTATTGCTTTGCAAATGAAAAAGCGGCATGAAATATCTGCTTTCCTTTGAGCTTCTGAAAGGATACAGACAGGGGAAGAGGCAATATGAGTGAATTCTCTGGGTTGATAATTGCCTTCCACTTACTGTTTTGGACAGCTCGCATATTCTTTCTCTGTTCTGGATGATTTATTAGATTTGTTACACTCAAAACAACTATGAAATACCGGCAATAATAAAAAATATTAAAACTTTGCAGAAAATAGAAGTCTCACATAGTGTATGTATTGCATACACTGGTCCAATATAGTATATTGTCCGTCTTCAGAAAAGATAGGATTCAGTTCCAATATTCATTGACATAAACATACTGTATGAGACTATTGAAACTGCAGTTTTCATTTAAAACACTTTATTATGATATAATATAGTTTGTCAACAGTCCATTCTGATGGCGGAATATGATACATGTGAAAACATTTCTGAAGCAGAGCGTCAATATTGCACCATTGAAACACCTAGAACAGAATGCTTGACAGCACTTAGTTTCAACAACATATTAGCCCAGCGTATGAAAAACATACAAGGCCGATATACGCACCAATAACTCTGACACTAAGTAACTTACAGTTATTTAAACCTATTTTCTAAAGTCTACAAATATTTTTATTTGCAAAACAGTAGCTTTTACAGCATTATAAGCTACTTACTATTTTTTGTGATCTTTTTATGTTGAGCCGCCAGTACCGTCAAAATCAGCAAACTTCGAATACCTATCAAACTAACTAGATCTCTGATAAAAAATCTGTACATAACGCTTTTTGACATAATGATAATAGCTAAGCATAGTTCCATTGAATTTATAACCATTAATTAGTAAACAGTTGAGTAGTAAGTATGGAAACCTTATGTATGTAAAACATACGCTGGCCCAAAACGGGTTAAAAGCTAGGCACGTAAGTTTTACTACATAATGTACAGTACTTTTAGATGCAAGGTAAAGGGATGAAGAGGGACGAGGCAGTAGAGGAAGGTGCGCCCAGATTTCTTCCTACTGGCTGCGGCACTTGTTTTTTCTTCTCATAGGCTGCCTCTCATGAAAGCAGTGATAGGGATCAGTGCACAGACTCTGAGGCTCTGGTGAATGAGAAAAGAGGCTCAAAGAGCGTGAGAGCGAGATAGCTCTCGAATGAGTGTGATACATTCCTAATGAGTGAGACTTGACATCTCTGGAAGAGATACCTGCTGGAGGTTTTGATTTTGATTTGGATAATCATCTTGTCATTTTAACTCATTTTACCTTTTTCTCAATTTCCTTTTTTGGATGTATGTGAATTACTTATGGGGAAATGTATTATTAAGGAAGGGAACACTGTTTGCAATGAGCTTTTAAAAGAGTGCTAAGGAAGAGTGGGAGCTTTGCAGCTGATACCTCCCCCCCCCCCCCCCCCACACACACATCAGGACCCCATTTATATTTATTATTAGGAATGTGTATTGATTAGCCTGCCTCCAGGTTGTTAGTTCATCATAAAAAATCAAGGGCCCGATATCCAAAGGCATTTACACGGGTTACAGACCTATAGACTGTGTAAATGCCGCTAAATATCCCTGATTAATGCCACTAAATACTAACCGCTTAGTATCAGGGCATGTCGTGGGAATTATGGGGCTGGCACCAGTTGCTAACGGGGCAGTGGTGATATTGCAGTGCTGCCAGATAGAGCTCATCAGTAAAAGATAGGCACAGCAAAAGCAAAATCACTCAATACCGCCGCTGCCCAGCTAGCTTCTGCGGGCTTGTAGGCATGTGCGGTGACCCTGGATATTCAATGCCGGGGCCACATACGACTCCGGCATTGAATATGCAGGGTTAAAGTTCAGCAACGACAGTAATGCGCCGTAGCAGCGCATAGCCGTCCCAAAAGAATATTGGGCCGTTACTCCTTGCAAAACAGATTTAAATGCAGATTAGCCAAAGAATTAATGCATGTATAATCAATTTGTGTATATTAAAAAGTTCTAATGTGCATAAAATTATTTTATTAAGCCAAATGTGCAAAATGAACTGAAAAAGTGCTGAAAAATTAAGAACGTCTGAAAATTCTGAAAACAAATGGACAGTTTTTTTTCCAGTGCTTATCCTTATTTATCATGTAGTGGTGACCTCTGTGGTGTGGCACCAAATCTGCACACCCTAGTACTCGGGTTACAGTTGCTTGTTTGGCTATGTAATTTATTTTGCTCTTTTGGGATCTTCATCGGTGGGGGATCTCAATGATCTCAGGAATGGAAGGAGGAGAGGAAGAGGAGTTCTCTGGGATGATAAGTGGAGTAAAAGGAGGGTATGGGGAGAGGAGAATCCAATGTCTCAAAAGGACTTACTCATTTAGTAGGACCTGCTAGAGAGATACATTCTGGTGAAAGGGTTATTCAGCAGTGCTATCCGGCTATCTCCATAGATATTGCATTGGCAATATCCGGATAGTGCTGGGATGGAGACTTAAGTTAGCTGGATAGTGGCAATTTTCAGTGCTGCTATCCAGTTGACTTAGGATGGCACTAAAGGTGTCCTAACTGTATCCATATAGGTCTGGCACATCGCCGCTGTATCCAGATCTTCAGTGGCAGGCACTATCTGGATACTGATGGTGAATATTGAGATTTTTTTTTACCCCCAGTAGTTGGCACTTAAAAAAAAAACACTGGGTGCTGCAGGCTCAATATCACCCTCATAGAAATTTTTACAGTAATTCTCAACCCCATCCTTGGGACACATCCATCAAGCAGATTTACAGGATTTCCACAATGAATATGCATGAGATAAGCTGGCATACAATAGTCATGCTGTGAGGGCTTGTGTGCATCAGTGATGTGAGGGCTAAGCTATCAGTAGTTTAACTACTGACAGGGCCTCCCAAGATAGACAGATCTCAACTGAGGTGCCAGACCAAGACAAACTACCCATCTGGACAGCAGCAGAATTGGACAGTGTCGGCGACAGAGGATCACATTTCTGTGACAATGGCAACAACACTAAACTTAAATTGCATGGAAGAAAGGCCTAGCAATCTACTTCTGTATCTTATCATGAAAACCCAATGGATAGTCACAACAAAACAAATTGCACTATAGTGCTGGAAGATGAGACCCACCAGATTGGAAGGCACTCAACTGGCTACTGGGGAGGAAATGAAGACTTTTCAGAGTAAAGCCAGTGTTTATGATGTGGTTGGATCAAAGCTCTTGGGACGTCTGACTGCTGATGAAGCTGGGCATGAAATGAGAGTCAGAAGCTGCAAAGATGTATTGCATATTGGGACATGGAACATACTGTCATGTGCACCACCTTGGCAGGGTAATAGACCAAGATAGGTTGGACACAAAAATATATAAGGTTGAGTTTGGCAAGTGTTTCACAGGGCCCAGGGACTTTTAGCCTGGTAGACTCCTTGTTACCAAATCTCAAAGAACACAAAGGTCAGAGTGGAGGGAAAACAAAGGCATTTATTTCCCCTTCTTGCAAAGGTTCAAACGCTTGGGCAATAACATCAACACAAGTGGCCTTACTTCAGGTTAGAAGAAAAAGTAAAACATGAGTTTAAAGCAAAACTGTTATCTTCACAGAGTAGTGTACAAAAACAAAACACTTTCTATTCCACAGGTTATGGCTTATATGCTAGGCAAGGACTCCAGGCTTCCTGTCATGCAGTAATTACAGTCCATTTCTGTATCTGAAAGCTCTTTAGCAAATTCCACTTGCATCGGTTCCAATTCGGAAGCCTCTGAAACTGAGTCAGTAGTTTCTGGCAAATTGTAGTCAGGCTTCTGATATAACTTTTGTATGACCTCCCAATGCTCAGGGTTAAGCGTAGGGCGTCGGTCCTGTGCTCTCCTATACCGAGAACACTCCTCCTTCTGCAAGGATTTTACATTGGCTTCATGCAAACCTTTCTCATTAAAATGTCTCTTATTTGATAAACGTTTCTTGTACGTTGTATCATAGGCAGTTTTATATGGACAGTATTCCTCTGCTCCCTGTCCTCCCCATATACCAGCAGTCTGAAACCTGCTTCGAGTAAAATAAGGGTTACCTTTTATCTTTGGCTTTTCTACTCCAGGTGAGGGTTGAGGCCTGCCTCGGCTGGGATTCTGACTTGCCTGAGCAATAGGCCTTAGGTTCTCCAGCCGTCCTTCAGTTGGCTTTATACTGCGGTCACAGCAATGCCTTCGCCTCTCTGGACGAAAAGCACTCACTCTTGATGGAGCTGTCTCTCCTTCTCCTTGGTTGCTCCTCTCTTCATGCCACAGCGGCTGCTGTTGCCTTCTGCCAAACTCCTGTCCAAGGGCTATGGCTTCAGCCCTTCCTTTCCCAGAACTGGCCTTCTTCTTGCACCTCTCTTCCTTAAAGAGCACACCTTCTCCTCTCTCCTTATCTCTGAGGAGAACCCTTTCTCCTGGATCAGTCCGTTCTGTCCGTCCTTCCGATTCTGCCTCTTCTGCTGGACCTGCCTCTTCTCCTGGTCCTGCTTCTTCTGCTGGTTCTGCCTCTCTCTTTCTCCAGTCTTCCAGACTCTCTTTAAGAGGTACTCCTCTCTTCCTTGATTGGAGGCTGGCTGGCATTACCTCACGACATATGGGGCGTGGTTCTTCAGTCTCTCGGAGGTCCCTCTTGCTCCCTCTATCTGGTTCCTCGAAATATTGCAGCTTGTGCCCGACTTTTTCTTGTGTTTAAAACATTTTCTTCTATTCCCAGAGGGTCTGCTGCGTGACAATACGATGCATGAACCAAGGGAAGTTGGAGGTGGTCAAGAATGACATGGGGCATGTACAACTTGATCTCTTAGTGTCAGCGAACTGAAATGGACTGGCATTGGGCACTTTGCATCAGATGATCACAAGGTCTACTATGCTGGAAATTAAAGACAAAGAAGAAAAGGTATTGCATTTATAATTAAGAAGAAGCTTGCAAGAACTGTAATGAAATACAATAAAGTCAATGAACATTTAATTTTGATTTGTCTATGAGGAATGCCTATCAACACAATTATAATTCAAGTATATGCCCCAAAAACAGCTGCAGAAGAGAATGAAATTGATGAGGTCTATGAACAAGTGCAGGCTGAAATTGACAGAACATGCAAACAGGATATTCTGATAGTCATGGGTGACTGGAACACAAAGGTTGGCAACAAAGAAGAAGGCAAAATGGTTGGAAAATATGGACTTGGCAACAGAAATGAAGCTGGAGAAAGTGATAGAATTCTGCAAGACCAACGATCTATTTATCTCAAACACCTTCTACCAGCAACACAAGCAGCAACTGTACACATAAACTTCACCCAATGGATTGTACAAAAATCAAATTGGCTACATCTGTGGACGTCAATGATGGAAAAGCTCTATAACATCAACAAAGACAAAACCTGGTGCTGACTGTGGTACGGATCACCAACTGCTAGTATGCAAACTCAAGCTAAAGTTGAAAAAGAGCAAGTCACTCATGAATGTAGCAAAATATGACCTTGGGAATATATCACTAGAATTTAAAGACTGCCTGCAAAATCGATTTGCTGCTTTAGATGCAAACGACAGAGCTCCAGAAGAGTTATTGGATGACATCAAGAAGGTGAAAAAGCAAAAACGGCCAAAATGGATGACCGAAGAAGCTCTAAAAATTGACCAGAAATGCAGAGAAATTAAAGCCTGAGGAGAAAGAGAGGCAATCACAGAACTCAACAGAGATTTCCAATGTGCAGCGAGACAAGACAAGAAGAAGTACTACAATGACACATGCAATGAAATAGAAGCAGAAACTATAACCGGAGATCTGTACCTGGTGCTCTCCCTCCGCCCTACTCTTTCCCCTTACTTGCATCTCCCACCAAAAATTTCACAGACACCACATTTGGAAAACACCAGGTCACAGCTTTATTGCCCAATAACACAACAATTTAACAAGCACAACAACTTAGCCAACTATTTCCCCCCCCCCCCCCCGCAGCGGAGCGATACCTCACCCGCCATACTATTAGCAAGGTGACCTCACTTCCGCCCCTGGCCCGGTCACCACCAGTCCAGTTACTCCCACCCCTGCCCAACTTCGCCATATCACTAGCAAAAGTCGGCTCGGGGTTCTCCGGGTCGCGGGCACCCTGCCCACGTCCCAAGTAGCCTCTGGCTCCGGACCCCGGAAATCTCCAGGATCCCGCCACCCTGTGACTTTGCCGCCCCCCCCTTCACCTGGGCTCGAGCTGTGACCTGTCCGCATTGCCCCTCACCACCCGCTCCAGCGCTTCCTGCCAATCGTTGAGGAGAAGGTCAACCCCCACCGGGGCCAAATGCACACCATCATTCCTGTACAAACCGGAACAAGCAACATCCACCCAATCGTGTTGCACTTGACATCCCCCATGCTCGACCACCCACCTCCCAATTTGCCTATTGATCTTCGTCAATCCACGGGACCAGCGACGCTGCCCCCAGCACACCGGCCTCGGGATGACATCCGACCAAATCAGCACCACCCCTTTAAACATTCCCAATATTTGGGCAAAGTCTCTTTTTGCCGCATTGATCAACTGCTTGCAGGTCCACGACGTCAAATCATTTCCTCCCAAATGCAACAGCAGGAACCCAGGCGATGTCCTCACACGTGCATGGTGACGAAGCAAGGGCATCAGCTGAGGCCAGTTCAGCCCCCTCTCTCCCAGCCATGAAATGTCCACCACTGCAGGGTCCAACCCCAGGTTCCGCCCGATAGGCCTGTTCTCTGCACGCCGGCCAGCCCAGAACACAAACGAATGCCCCAATATCCAACAGCCCTGCACACTTCTGCCCCGATCTGGAAAAGAAAACAATGGTTAATTATCCGTACCCCCCCCCCGCCCTTTCAGAACCAAACATAATTCTGAAAAGCTCTGGACCACCACCTGCCAATTGCTTGTATCTGGGTGGCAGACATTCCAGCACTTGCTGCGCTAGTCGCCGCCCCTATGAGAAAGGAATGCGCCGCAAATTGGCTAGCGTCCACCCCCAGCCGCTGCAGCCCCAAATGCAAAACCGCTGTCACTTGATATCTTGTGACCAACTGAGAGTTCACATGCACAAACAACCCTCCCGCAACCTGCGGGCGCCCTTCGAGGAACAACTGCATTGCCGTTACTGGGCACGTGTCCCCTTCAATCGCCCTCAGAACCACCCATTTGCCTCTGCCCCGTTGGTCCGTTTTCGATCTTTTCAACAGGACCCTCAATCGATCCCCTTCCACATGCACATGCTGCCTCAGCAAGCTGTTCCCCACACCCCTCTTTATGGACTCTGCTACCAATTCCCCCACCCGGAACGCCCCAAAAAAGGCCACGCAGAATATTGCCTTAAATAGCTTGGCTTCATATCCTGAAGCTGCCACCTCAGGCAAGGCCGCACACAGACCTCTTAACAAGTCATGTGTTACCGGGCGATGCTTATCCGGCCTAACCGGTCTCGCCCGCCCCATCCCTGCATCAACTTCCTAACTAAAAATCCCTCGTCCAATGGGGCCCAACCCACTGCTTTTGCGAAAAAAAGAAATCCTGCCAAATGCCCCCGTACAGAAGCCTGAGACGCGCCCCGCCTCTTTGCACTGATTATATAGCTCCCCAATAATTGATCCAGAACCATTCCCCCACACCACCCTTGCTCTTGCAAGAATTCCACCACCCTCTCACATCCTCTGCAATATGCCTCCCAGGTTTTTTCTGCCACCGAGCTGCGCAGCATCTCTCTCATCTCCTCAGGCCATTGCTCCATAAGCTCCACGGGACCTCCAATCCCACCGCAGCCGCCTCTGGTGCCAGCTTCCGGAAACGATCCCACTGCAAACGTGAAAGAGCATCAGCAATGCCGTTATTATGACCCGGTATGTGCCGCGCTCTCAATGTCACATTCCTACACAAACAGTATAACACAACTTTTAGCATCAATGCTGCCACTTGGCCACAACGAGGCGTATAATTATTCACCACACTCACCACTGCTTCATTGTCGCACCACCACACTACTTTTTTGTTACGCAACTTACCTGGCCACAACTCCAAAGCAACCAAAATCAGGAACAGCTCTAAGAACGTGATATTCTTTAAGAGTCCCTCATCCCTCCATGATGCTGGCCAACTCCCTGCACACCATTCCCCTCCAAAATAAATACCTAAGCCCGTGCCTCCCGCTGCATCCGTGTACAACTGCAAATCCTCACTTGAACGCTCTTCCTCCATCAGGACAGCTGACCCATTGAAATCAGTCAAGAAGACATCCCACACTAACAAGTCCTCGTGCAAGCTCTTGGTAATTCTAATACGGTGATGAGGTTTAGACACACCCACCTTGGCCAACGCCAAATGCCGTATAAATACTCGACCCATTGGTATGACCTGACATGCAAAATTCAATGACCCAATCAGAGCTTGCATTTCTTTCAAAGTGTACTTTGCAGACACAAGCGCATTCGCTATCAAAACCCTTAACTTCACCACCTTCTCCGGGGGTAGGCGCGCCACCATGTCCACTGAATCCAACTCAATGCCCAAAAAGGTGATCCTAGTCGCTGGCCCTTCCGTCTTCCCTTCCGCTAACGGCACCCCCAAATCCCCGGCCACCTCCACAAAACCCTCTAACAAGGCCTTACATTGTGTAGTCGTAGCTGCCCCAACAAACAAAAAAATCGTCCAGGTAATGAACAACACTGGCACAGCCCACACGCCGCACCACAACCCACTGCAAAAAAGTGCTGAATTTCTCAAAACATGCACACGACACTGCACAGCCCATGGGCATGCATTTGTCGAAATAATACTCTCCTGCGATCTGGAAACCCAGGAGATGAAAGGAAGACGGGTGCACTGGCATCAAGCGAAAAGCGGTCTCGATGTCCACCTTGGCCATCAACGCTCCCCGCCCAGTCTTCCTCACTAGGCCAACAGCTTTGTCAAATGAAGCATAACGGACCGTGCAGCATTCCCGTGGAATGTGATCATTCACCGATGCCCCTTCCGGATAAGACAAATTATGAATTAACCGGAACTTACCCGGCTGCTTCTTTGGAATAATTCCCATTGGGGACACCACAAAATTCCTAAATGGGGGCTCCAAAAAAGGTCCCGCTATCCTGCCCAACATCAACTCTCCGTTTAATTTTGCCTTCACCACATCTGCAAAACGACGTACAGACGGCCCATTCCTCCCAACCGTGGTCCCGACCCCACCCTGTATTGGAATTACAAACCCGTCACGAAACACCTTAAGCAATACCTCACCATCCTGTTTTTTAGGATAAAGACGCAGCCACTCTGTCAATACTCCCACCCGTATTGGCGAGGGGGCTACACCGAACACTGGACTCTCACGTGGCCGACGGCAACATGCTCCCCAAGAGTCCCTTTTTAATACATTTTGTCGCAGAGTGCCCTCCCCCGCAGTTTGTACATGCGTGCCTGAACTTGCAATCAGGGAAAGGGCAGGAGGACTTGTTGAACCTCCAACACACATCCCCCCCTCCAACCCCTTGCTTGTTCGACACCCCAACTCCACCTGCCCGAAAGGAACGGTTTCCCACAGCATTGGCTCCCCCCACAGATTTCACCGCCACTCCCCCCCACCTACTGTACCAGACCTTACTGACATTTGCGTGAGCCACAAGTTGATATCCTGGCTGCCCCAAGACAACAACTTGTTCTCCTCCATTTTATCCCGAAACATCTCATCGTAATTGAGCCAGGACCACCCTTCATGCGTCTGCGACGCCTCAAGAATAGAGTCCGCATACGACAAAAGCATCCCATACTGTTCCAGGTACCACTTACCCCACACACTCGCCAACCGCAAAAAGGCCCTAACCCAATTTACCACTGTCCACGCCACTTTATGGACCCTTCCAGCCTTTTCGTCCTCTTTCCGCTTTTTTTTACTTTCCCCAGAACGCTTACGTCCTTCCAACAGCCGGAAAATGTCAATATACCGCCTCTTCCGTATCCGACGCCTCAACTTTTTTGGCACCCCTTCCCACAATTCCGACAACGCTGTAACCACTGCCGCCCCCCCACCGGAAGCACCCTTCTCCCCGCTCTTCCCCCCCTGTGGACGAACTCGAGGACGTCGACGTGGACGATTCCGATCTGCGCCTCCGACGGCAAGTATGTCTCCACTTCCTGGTAGCCTTCCCTGCCTTCTCTACTCGCTCCCCCCTCTCACCCCCACCCTCATGTTCCCTTGTCAACTCACCCATCACTGCCACCTCCGTAGACTCAAGCACCCGCTGTGGATGCACCTCTCTGGAACCGACATCGACCGTTCGCGGCTCACCCTCTCCAAGTGCTGCCGATCCATCACAAGGGCCGCCACGTGCAGGCATCGCCTGCGCTTCTCCACTCGCTGTCCTGCATTGCTGCACTCCACCGTACCTTGCTCCCGTGGAAGCCATTACCGGAACCTGCGGAGACAAAAAAGGCAGAACCGCAGGGGGAACAACCGCAGGCCATGCTGACTGCCAGGCCCCTGCCCAATCAGCCCTGGAAGGTCCTTGCCCACTCCCCATACAATGCTCCCATCCCTGCTGTCCCATAGCCCCTGCCCCCCCGGACTCCCCCAGAACATACCACCCCCCCAACCCTCGCCAGAACCCCATACCCCACCCAATCAGCCACATTCCACACACCTCTTCCACCTAGTCCTGTCTCAGCCCCTTCCGCCAACATGCTGGACACGTCTCTCACATCCTGCCCCACACCAGCATCTCCGTCTGCGCTCTGCCGCTCTACAGAGCCCCCAATACCCCAACCCTCCTCACCCCTGCAGTTCCCCTGGCTTGCCTCCCACGCCCCACGCCATCATGCTGCCCCGCTCCTGAAGGCCTACCACACCCGCTCACTACAGGCCCCGTTGATCCAGCAGCGCCTGGTGACCTTCCACGCCCCCTTCTTGCAGTCCCAGCTGATCCAGCCCTTACACACCCTTCCCGGCCTCCTAGAAACATAGAAACATGATGACAGAAAAAGACCACAAGGCCCATCTAGTCTGTCCTTCCATAACAACAACTATAACAGTCCACTTTTTACCTTTAGAGATCCTCTGTGTTGGTCCCATGCTTTTTTGAATTCAGTTACTGTCCTCATCTCTACCACCTCCACTGGGAGACTATTCCACGGATCCACTACTCTTTCTGTAAAGAAATATTTCTGCATATCACTCCTGAATCTATCTCCCTTCACCCTCATCCCATGTCCCCTCGTCGCAGAACTTGCTTTCAATTGAAAGAGGCTCTCTCCCTGAACATTTATGCCACGGAGGTATTTAAACATCTCAATCATATCACCTCTATCCCGCCTTTCCTCTAAGGTGTACATATTAAGATCCTTAAGTCTGTCCTCATATGCTTTATAATGAAGACCACTAATCATCTTAGTAGCAACCCTCTGCACCGACTCCATCCTGTTCACATCCTTTTGAAGGTGCGGTCTCCAGAATTGCACACTATACTCCAAATGAGGTCGCACCAAAGACTTATACAGAGGCATTATCACCTCCTTTTTTCTGCTAGCCATTCCTCTCCGTATGCTCCCAAGCATCCTTCTAGCTTTTGCCGTCGCCTTTTCTACCTGTTTAGCTACTTTAAGATCATCGGACACAACTACGCCTAGGTCCCGCTCTTCTTTAGTGGACAAAAGTACTTCACCTCCTATACTGTATTGCTCCCTTGGATTGCTGCAGCCCAAATGCATGACCTTACATTTTTTAACATTAAATCCCAGTTGCCAAATTCTAGACCATTCTTCAAGCTTAGCTAGATCCCTCCTCATGTTATCTACACCTTCCTGGGTGTCTACTCTATTGCAGATTTTGGTATCATCCGCAAAGGGGCAAACCTTACCCGACAGCCCTTCCGCTATATCACTAACAAAGATGTTAAAAAGAATCGGACCAAGGACAGATCCCTGGGGCACACCACTGGTAACATCCTTCTCCTCAGAGTGAGCTCCATTTACTTGTACTCTTTGTCGCCTCCCACCCAACCAATTTCTAACCCAAGCAGTAACTTTAGGGTCTATCCCTAGGGTGCTCAGTTTGTTTATAAGTCGCCTGTGAGGAACAGTGTCAAAGGCTTTACTGAAATCTAAATACACCACATCTAGAGCTCTCCCGCGATCCAACTCCCTGGTCACCCAGTCAAAGAAATCAATCAGATTTGTCTGACAAGACCTGCCTCTGGTGAATCCATGCTGCCTCGGATCCTGTAATTCGCTGGACTCCAGAAACATCACTATTTTCTCTTTCAACAGCGTTTCCATTAATTTACTCACCACTGAAGTTAAACTAACCGGCCTGTAGTTTTCAACCACATCCTTACTACCGCTTTTGTGTAAAGGCACCACATGAGCCTCTCTCCAGTCCTTTGGCACCACTCCCGACTCCGAGGCATTGAAAAGGTCCTGATCCCTGTTGCTGCCCCTTGCCTCCCCCTTTTCCTGCCCTGCCTCGAGTCTTCTGCCCTGCAACCCCCTTGTTTCTTTCCAAACTCCCTCCGATAATCCGTTTCCCGCCCGGCATCCTCCTTCCTAGATCACACCTCTTTATGCACTTTTAAATGTCTTGAAAGTACCTTTCTTTCTTTGAACGTTTCTTGTCCCTTTTATTTTTTTTTAATATATATATTCCCCTCCTCCCAGGCTTGACTCCACAATCTCCTTAAATTATGGGATCCTCGCTCTTCTGTGATCACCCCGTCTGGCTCCCCGTACCCCTCGATACCTATTTTTTGCTCCCCACACCTCCAGCCCAAAAAACCACCACAACGCTCGCTACTGTACCGACCCACAGGCCTTCGTCCCGCTCTCCGGTGCAGAGTTGCCGCTCGCCGCCGCTATCACCACTGCTGCTTCTGCCCTGAAGATTCCGCCACCGATCGCCGCACAACCCCGTTCGCTGCCCGCTCTTCAGCCATGTGCTGATGGAGCATCCCAGATGCCTCAGCACATGGCCCTCTCCCTTCCCTGATTGGCTCTTGCAGCGTGCAACCCCGCGGCAGAGCCAATCATTTTAAATAATGCGGCATGCGTCTCTGAGCCTGCCGACTCCCCCCCCCCCACTGCTTCCCCTTCTAAGGGTAGGGACCCGCGCCGCGCCACTGGTTACCGGCGGCCTCCGGGACCCTGCCCGCGGCCTTTAAATTAGAAGAAAAACAAGATCAGCTTTCCTAAAGCTATGAGAGTTAAAGAAAAAAATTCCAGCCTCGAATTGGAATGTTACCAGATGCTGAAGGATCTATGTTGAATGATGCTGAGAGGATCAAGAAAAGGTGAAAAGAATATACAGAGTTTTTATATGATAAAGATCAAGTGGACCAACAGCTGTTTCAACCTGTACCTTATGATCCAGAGCCATTACTGATGAAACAAGTCAAAGCAGCATTGAAAACGTAATCAAAGAACAAGGCACCAGGCATTGATGGCATTTCCATAGAAGCATTACAGCAATCGTATGCAGCTGTTACCATACCTACAAGGCTCTGCCAGGAAATTTGGAAGACAACATCATGGCCAACTGACAGGAAAAGGTCTGTGTTTATAGCAATACTAAAGAAAGGTGATCCAACTGACTGTGGAAATTATCGCACAATCGTTCTGATCCCACATACCAGCAAGATTCTACTGAAGATTATTCAACAGAGACTATAACCATACCTGGAAAGAGAACTACCTGATGTGCAAGCAGGGTTCAGGAAAGGGCGAGGAACAACGGACATCATTGTGGATGTGAGATGGATTCTTGAAAAGACTAAAGAATACCAAAAGGATATCTATTTGTGCTTTATTAACTACAGCAAGGCTCTTGACTGTAAACCATGAGAAACTCTGGGCCACATTAAGAAGCATGGGTATACCAGAACACTTGATCGTTCTCTTGCACAATCTTTACATTGATCAAGAAGCAACAGTTTGAATGGAACAAGGAGAAACAGAATGGTTTAAAATCAGTAAAGATGTACGATAAGGCTGCATCAGAGAAACAGGATTGTATGAAGGCAACAGAGGTGTGAAGATTGGTGGGAGACTCATTAACAACCTTCACTATGCTGATAATACCACATTACTGGCTGAAAGTGAAGACGATCTGAAACATTTGCTTCTTGAGATCAAGGAACATAGACTTAAAATGGGCTGCACCTTAATGTAAAGAAGACAAAGATCCTGACAACTGGTAAAATCAAGAAGTTCATCGTTGATAGAGAAGATATTGAAATAGTGGACAACTTAAACCTACTTGGAATAACTATCAACAAAGAACCAACAAGCAGTCAAGAAATCCAACGATGCATTGCTTTTGGCAGAGTGGCTATGAAGGACCTAGACAAGATTCTCAAGAGCAGAGATGTCTCTCTCCGTACAATGATTTGACTTGTTTAAGCAATGGTATTTTCAATAATGTCATATGGATGCAAAAGATGGACAGTGAAAGACAGGAAGAAAATTGATGCCTTTGAATTATGGTGCTGGCGACGAATACTGTGTATGGACTGCCCGAAGAACAAATCAGTCAGTACTAGAGGAGATCAAAACTAAACTTTCTGTAGAAGCTCAGATAACCAGACTTTGACTTTCATACTTTGGACACATCATGCGAAGAGAGAGATCATTACAGAAAGACATCATACTTGGCAAGATAGAAAGTCAACGCAAAAGAGGAAGGCCAGCACTGAGATGGATTGATACAATAACAGCAACTACAGGTACCAGTCTGTCAACAATGAGTTGCCTGACTGAAGACTGAACACAATTTGGGACAACCATCCAGAGAGTCACCATGAGTCAACACCGATTCGACGGCACATAACAACAAGAACACAATAGAATAGGGTCTCAAGTATGTTTATGGTAGTTAGTCTGAAAACCTGACTGGATAACTGTATCTCAAGGACTGGGTTGAGAAGCACTGTCTTTGCAGGAGGAGCGGATTGGAAAATATAACAGAAGGGCTTCTATAGATCCCTAAACACAACAACATAATAGCAGTATACATTACCTCAGTCCAGTGCTGTACCTAGCCCTGTGTGAGCAGTGCAACCGCATAGGTATAGTGCAAAGAAATAGGGATGCATTTGAGATTGTTGGCCTCAGCTTCCCCCCCGCTGCCTGCCCTTGCCCCGCTGCCATTTTTTATACTTCCGTGGTGGGGCGATGGCAGTGTTGCAAAGACCTGCGTTTGAATGGCTGGTTTGGTCTCGCCCTTCTCTGACACGGGCATATGTCAGAGAAGGGAGGGATCAGACATGCAGGCAAGCGCAGAGTTGGAAGGGCCAGCAGTTTGTTTTTTCAGTTTGATGTTGGCTCCGCTGCTGCCATCGCCCCCCGCCACCGCCAAGTAAACATGAAAATGGCAGAGGAGCAAGGGAAGGCAGCGCAGGGAGCCAGCTGGACTTGGAGGTGTAGGGTGAGGCACAATGGGGAGATGTTGGGCAAATGGCAAATTTGTGATGATTGGGGGGAAGGGGGAGTTGAGCACGCCAGATGTGCAAGTCACACAGCGAGCATTTATGGCTTGGTATGGCCCTGCCTCAGTTACACATGCAATGAAGTAAAGGACCCTCAGCAAATACAGAATAAATGACCATGGACTAGAAATAGTAATATGCAGACAAAATTTCAACTGGAAATTCCAAGAAGCCAGGCTCTGAATGCAGTGCAACACTGCAGAAATATAAATGCATTCCTCCCTGTATTGTGCAGAAGACAAAGGCATCAGAGACATTCATTTCCCAAAGCTAACAGAGAAAATAAAGGGCTTCCCACCAAAGAATGAACAGGAAAAACATCATACAATCCTAGGGGAAATAACTAGAAGAAAGAGCAGCTATTACAGCAAAACATACCATATCCTGCCATCAGGACGAGAAGAAATCTTCAAAGGTTTTACGAATCCAGATCTGTGCACATGCACGAGAGAGTTGGGGTAGATACGGGAATCTGTCTCAGTGGATTTTCAATCTGCTGAAAGAATGTGCATACATTTACAAAGCAAATACGTTTATGCCCATTAGAAAGAAACGTTACGGAGTGAGTTTTTGGGGTGTGGTTGGAAATTATGAATATACATTTGAGTTTCAAACATCTATGTGCATAGCAAGCATATTGCTAACAAATGGGTTCAATTTTCAAAGGAAGTTATATTTGTGAAGATAGCACATGGAGAGGGGAATTCAGACGTCCAGATCGGGACATAGAGGTTTCTGAAAGTATTTTGCAAAAGGATCTGTCAAACATAGTGCTCTTACAAAAAAGGTGCAAGACTGAAAATTCTGTCCAGTGGGGAAAGAATGTGTAACACTCCCCACATGTGTATGGGGGAAATTTTTTAAATCACTACTCCTACACTCCACATTTACTCCAATACTGCAGCACCAATCCACCCCTCCCATCATCCCCCTTGCTATCAATTTCCCTGATTACCCTTACCAACCTTCTAATACTTCCATTCACCTCCAAGGCATCCGATTCCCTACCAACCACCCCCCCCCCCCAAACTAGTCCCCCACTTGACCCCTGCCAGCCAACAACAACCCCATCCCCACATGAGTACATAATTTGCACGGTCACTTGTACCTGCTACCTTGCAGGCACTGTCAAAGTCTATGCGAAGATGTGAAAAATCAATATATTCCCCCTACCTCTGCCGTGTGAATTCCTCTTGTATATACAACTAGACATTTGCACAAGGTGGAACAACACACAGGCTTCTGATTTCACTGGGAGAGCAATTTCAGATAGCTATTGAATGCAGCAATGTCAATCACCTTGAAAATGGAGCTTGGCTATGCAGCCCTGGTGAATCAATGTGTGCTTCTGACCTTTACTGTTTTTCTCGCTCTAGTCGCTCTGAGGAAGAAGACGAAAAAGAAATACAGAAGATTTGGCTTGCACAAACTGCTGAAAATTAAATGCTTGGACTGCACTATTTCAAAATTATGCAAGGAAAGTGACTTTGCAGGCCTTTGGCTCTTTATTGTCCTACATTTTTCTGAGATTTAAATATGGTCTTTACTCTGTGATCCTTTCTTTAGAAAATCCAAATCATAAAAAAAGTTGACATCTCAGTGGTAGAAATCATGGTTCCCTAAGTAACAATTTGGAAAGATCCCCCAGAATGAGGGGCGTTCTCAGAAGATCTGAGAACGGCTTCAAATGTACTCCCTCCTCCCCTCCATACTACAGGAGTCACTTGGGGCAGAATTTACACCACTGTAGCCTTTACTAAAGCCTGCTAAGCAGTTAACGTGCGATTTAGCAGGCAGAAATGACCCAATGTCACAGGTAACTCAAGGGCAGGACAGTTACTAGCCACTAAAATGTGTACTGATTGCCCATCATGCAAGGGGGCAGGGTATGGGCAGAGTGTGAGCATGGGGGTACATATCACACGCTGTCAATGTGGTAACTAGCGCAGATGCACATAACGATACTACTATGAGTGGTGTTAGGTGCATCCGCATTAATTGTGCTATATGTCCATATCCATGCTGATGATACTCCCAACAGTTACCGTGGAGGCTTTGCACGTAACCCATGTTAGTTTTCATGCTAAACACACATTAAGTGCGGCACCCTCACAGGCTTCAGTAAAAGGGCTCCTTCTGTGTATGTGGTGTGTGTCACTGAGTCAGTGCTGACTTCTGGCAACCCAGCTGCACAAAAAGTATTTTTAATGCCGCCTCAAAGAATGTCAGAAACAAAAAGAGAACGAGAGAGTGAGAAGGATCGTGATAAAGAAAGATGGGAGATGAACTCTGAAAGACAGCAACGGCAAAAGAAGAAAGGAGGGGTGAGACGGAGAGAGCAAGGGAGAGCTAGAGAGAGAGCGTGCAAGCAACGAGATGCTGGGGTAAGAGAAGTAGAGAGTCGTTATGCAATTAAAGACTCGCTGTCTTGAGTATATAGGCATTGTTTATCAGTCAGGTTTGCTTGGCAAGCAGTTAACTGGGAACTGATGACGCATCAGACCACATTTAGAAGTATACTAAGTATCCTCTGGAGAACCGGTGGGACAGTAGTGAGATGTGCTGACAGAGGGACGGTGCTGAAAGGGATAATATGATGCAGCTCATTATTATTTTTATGTATTTATTTAACTGTTTTTTTATACCGTTTTTCTACTAGGCAAAACGGTTTACATGGAACAAAAAAGAGAACGGTTTACAAGGAACAATTGAAAACATTTGCAGGCAACTTTAAATATATAAAACTAAAATAGAAAAACTAGAAGTTGTAAACAGCATTTAACGTGGGGGGGCAGTGTACCTGTTGGTATAACTTGGCTCTTTAATGGTGTAGCTGTGGTGAGGGGCGGGGGAGGGGGGTGGAGGGGTGGGTGAAAGGTTAGCTGGGGTTGGGGGGGAGAGGCAGAGGAAGTAGTGTGTTTGAGGTGGGAGGTGTGGGTGGAGGGGGTTGAACAGCCTCAGATCGTTAAGGGGAGGGGTAATGGGAATGGTGTGAGGGGGGATGCTCTTACTGGGGGTTTGTTATAGTGCATGCACCATAGTGTTCTTTGAAGTGGAGCATCTTGAGATGCTTTTTGAATAGGGCATGGGATTAGAAGCATCGCATTGTGGAGGGTAGTTGGTTCCAGATGGTGGGAGCGTAGAATTCAAAGACTTTTGTGCATGTACGTGATCTCTTGTGAAGCTGTGCTAACTCTTAACTCAGGAACTCTGAAATCCAGGACATGAGTTCCAGGGCTGCGTATCTCTAGTGGCGCTCTAGAAATGATGGTGCTCACTTTTTGTAATGGCAGCGGGTGGCTTAATTGAAATGGCAATGCAGGCCTTTAAATGAACAGCCCTTAAATCAGATAGCTGTGTGTGATACAGGAAGGAAAGAAAAAGTTCAGTGTAACTATTTGGCTTCCATTGTTTGAATTTTCTGGTACAAGCCAGCTCCCACAGGAAGGGCTAATTGGATCAGCTTACTGGCTGCCATAGTTCCAGTCTGCACAGTTTCTAAAGCCTGCAAAACGCTAAGTTACAGCTTCTATCTTCTTTTTGCTAATATAGATTTTAACTGTTATACCTTACTTTGGGAATATTCTGACTGTGTAGCCCTAAAGCCTGCAAAAACTATAATTTTCTTTCTTATCTCTGCTGTTTTCTAGCTTCCAGTATTGAGTTTACCTGTCTGTTTTGGGGAAATTGCTAATATAAAGTTTAACTGTGGTTATACATTAAGCTTGGGGATAATCTAACTGACTGCTTTTCTGGGTAGCCTTGGAGCAGATATCTGTGGGTGCCCCCAGTTCAGGAACAGCCTTCTGGCCAGAGACACTTAGGTTCCCACCCACCCTACCCTCACCGCCCCCTCCAGGGGCTGCATTGCCTATATAGTAATTCCATACGTTGCCATCTATCCTTTTAACTTGGGTTAAAGCCCACATCTTCTTCTTCCTTTCTTCTTCTTCTTCCTCTTCTCCTTCTAGGACTGCTTATTCAGCATGTCATGTATTCAGTGCAATAACTGCAGTACATTCATTCCAAGACGAATCATTTGGAACCTAAGAGCTTGTCCTCTATGCCTCAGGTCAGCTTCCATGCATAAAGAACTGACTCTACTAAGGTAAGACCTAGCTGCCATGCATAAAGAGGTGACCCTACTGAGGGAGGAACTGGCTGCAATGAAGTGCACCTCTTCTAGGATACAAACTGAACAAAGTCCACCACCACTCCCACAAAGAATCAAACACCCCAGGAACAAATGGATCACAGTGGGTTCTGGTAGATTGTGACCTGTAACACACAGATATCCTATGCATCAAGAGATATCCCTGCATAATGCTTCTCTGCCTTGGCCAATGAGGACGAGGAACTGAGGGAGGAACTGGCTGCAATGAAGCGTACCTCTTCTATGATACAAACTGAACAAAGTCCACCACCGCTCCCACAAAGAATCAAATACCCCAGGAACAAATGGATCACAGTGGGTTCTGGTAGATTGCGACCTGTGACACAGAGGCAGGGGCGGCCCAAGGGGGGTGCGGGGCCATGTGCGGAGACTCGGTGCGGGGCCTCATTTGCATAAGGTGTCTCATTTGCATAAATATTTGCATAATGTTACCATACACTAACTTTTGGTAAACATGCCTCTTAATGAGTATATGGATAAAGAAAGACTAAAAGATTTTTACATTACTATAATCCAGTACCAACCGCCAGGCACATTAGGAACTACTACAAACACTGCCCATATAGAACCCGTAGCAAACCCGCCGTATCCTAACAGCACTACCAGGACTCACAAAGCACCATACCCTAACTATCAAAAGGCAACACTGCAAATATTAAACCAATACATTTCAGAGAACAACAATACATGACCTACTGGGGAAAGAACAAGTGGCAATGTCAAATAGGAATTTTATAAACAGAATACCTCAGCTCAGTTACACATGCACAACATAGACCATCACCAAACAAGGAATCACAATTTAGAAACAGGAAGACAATAATTAAACTGGGAACCCCAAAAGCCAAACTTGGAATATACAACAACACTGTAGAAATAAAACTATAAATTAATTTCCTCTTGTACTAAACAAAGCGCAAAAATTAATGATGCACATTTCCCAGAGCTGACATATTTCAGTTAATAAATTCAAAATAAAGAGATATTTTTCTACCTTTTGTGCATTTTTTTCAGTTGCAATTGTTCCAGCCACTTTCTTCTGGTTTCTTCGTGTCTTCTGCTAACTCTCCATCTGCTGTCCATTTGTCCTTTCTTCTGTCTTCTTGGGTTTTTTTTCCATTCTCCCTCTACATCTGCTTTAACATACTAAACTTTCTCCTTTTGCTCTTTCCTCATTCCTATTTCATCTACTCAAAATTTACCCCTCCATCCTCAATCCCCACTTACTCTCCCAATACCCGGCCAATTGTAGATTTTTTATCCCTCCCACACAAAATATTTTTCCCCTCTCCATTTTACTCTCCCAGCCCCATCCCATTCTAATCCTCCCCCAACACCAGCTCCCTTCTAGTTCCAGCCTCACCCAGCATCCATTCCCTTCTAGTCCCTGCATCAGCCCATTTCCAGTCCTAGCCCCCCATCAGCCCATTTCCAGTCCTAGCAACCCCCCAACCCAATACCAGTCCTAGCCTCCCCCATCAACCCACTTCCAGTCCTAACCCCCCATCACCCCATTTTCAGTTTAAGCCCCCCCTATAACCCATTACCAGTCCTAACCCCCCATCAGCCCACTTCCAGTCCTAACCCCCCATCAGCCCACTTCCAGTCCTACCCCCCATCAACCCATTTCCAGTCAGCCCCCCATAGCCCATTGCCAGTCCTAACCCCCCTCATCAGCCCACAGTCCATTACCAGTCCTAACCCCATCAGCCCACCTCAAGTCCTAACCCCGCCCCATCAGCCCATTTCCTGTCCCAGCCCCCCCATAGCCCATTATCAGTCCTAACCCCCCCATAGCCCATTACCAGACAGCCCCCATCAGCCAACAGCCCATTACCAGTCTTAACCCCCCCCATAGCCCATTGCCAGTCCTAACCCCCCCATCAGCCCACAGCCCATTACCAGTCCTAACCCCATCTGCCCACCTCTCGTCCTAACCCCGCCCCTACAGCCCTTTTCCTGCCCCAGCCCCCCCATAGCCCATTATCAGTCCTAACCCCCCATAGCCCATTACCAGTCCTAACCCCAACAGACCACCTCCAGTGTTAACCCCCCAGCCCATTTCCTAACCCCACCCAACAGCCCAACCTCAAGTCCTAACCCCTCCCCATCAGCCCATTTCCTGTCCTAGCCCCCCATAGCCCATTACCAGTCCTAACCCCATCAGCCCACCTCCAGTCTTAATCCCCCAGCCCATTTCCAGTCCTAGCAACCCCCCAACCCATTACCAGTCCTAGCCCCCCATAGCCCACTCCCAGTCCTAATCCCACCAGCCCCATTCCAGTCCTAATCCCCCAATCACCCAATTTTAGTTTAAGCCCCCCATAGCCCACTTCCAGTCCTAAGCCCCCATCAACCCACTTCCAGTCCTAATCCCCTCAGCCCATATAGACTTAGCTCCCCCATAGCCCATAGCCCCCCATAGCTCGCCCATAGCCCCCCCATAGCCCATCACCACGCCTAACCCCCCCTTCAGCCCATTTCCTGTCCTAGCCCCCCATAGCACATTACCAGTCCTAACCCCCCCAACAGCCCACAGCCATTACCACTCCTAACCCCCCCAGCCCATCACCAGTCCTAACCCCCCAACAGCCCCCAGCCATTACCACTCCTACCCCCCCCAGCCCATCACCACTCCTAACCCCCCCCCCCCCGCAAAATTTTTTTTACAAAAAAAGCTGTCGCTGCCTCTGCCTCTGCCTCTGCCGGGGCCACCGCGGCAGAATCGAGTGTGCCGCGGGGCCCCCCCTGCCCAGCAGAGCCTGCCCTCCCCGGTATCACCTCTCTCAGCTGCCTCCAGTCACACGCGCCGGCTTTCAGAGCGCGAGGGAATAGTTTCTCCCTCGCTGCTCTGTTAAGCCCGCGGGGGCTGATGGGACTTCCCATCAGCCCCCGCGGGCTTAACAGAGCAGCGAGGGAGAAACTCCCCTCGCGCTCTGAAAGCCGGCACGTGTGACTGGAGGCAGCTGAGTGAGAGAGGTGATACCGGGGAGGGCAGGCTCTGCTGGGCAGGGGGGGCCCCGCGGCACACTCGATTCTGCCGCGGCGGCCCCGGCCCCGGCAGTGGTAGCGACAGCTTTTTTTTTTTTTAAAATTTTAATGTTGGATCAGAATGTTTTTTGCGCGGGGCCCCCTGAAACGCGGGGCCCTGTGCAAAAATCATTCTCGCTCAATGGACGGGCCGGCCCTGCACAGAGGCATCCTATGCATCAGGCGATATCCCTGCATAATGCCTTCTCTGCCTTGGCGAATGAGGATGCCCAATCCAAAGAAACTGAAGGGCCCTTAAATGAGACAGACAATGCCCAATCTCCTGCTAAAGGACCAAATATGAAAAAAACCTCACCAAACAGCAAACTACTACTACTTGGTGATTCCATCATCAGTGGCACCAACTTGGGAACACAGTTCAAAGGAGAGAAGATAGTCAAGTGCCTCCCAGGCTCTTCAGCCAGCAGGAATACAAACCATATTTTTGAAGTACTTAGCGCAGAATGTGAACACTCCAAACTTGATGTTGTTATCCACTTGTGCACAAATGACCTGGCTAGAAACAGTGCCTCTACAGTCCAAAAGGACTTCCAATCTCTGGGAGAGAAACTCAAGCCCATTGTTAACATTGTTGCATTCTCAGAGGTTCTACCTGTTCTTGATAAGGGGGCAAAAAGGCTGCATCACATTAACAGCTTTAATACATGGCTCCAGACCTGGTGCAAACAAGAAGAATTCAGATTTATTGGCGACTGGGGTAACAGATGGAACAACAAGAGACTATACTGTGCTGATGGACTACATCTCTCTATTGCAGGGAAAAGAATCCTAAGTGAAAAATTCAAGCAATATGTGGATATGCATTTAAACTAGAAAAAGGGGGTGACAGATGTGTAAAGTCAAGCTCTGGACGTCACCACCTGCAAAAGCAGATTAAAATCAGAAACAGCCACACTTTTAAACCACACATCAAAAACAAGTGGGAAGATATAGGCAGAACAAAATCAATGCAAAATACACACAAGCCAGTTAAATGCTGGAAAGCAATGAGCACAAATGCTCAAAGCTTAGCCAACAAAGTTCCGGACCTGGAAGCCCTAATGGTGGAAATGGATTTGGACATTGTGGCCATTACAGAAATATGGCTTAATGAATCGCATGATTGGGATATAGCCATAGCTGGCTATAATCTATTCAGAAGAGAGAGAGAAAATGGAAGAGGACGAGGAGTAGCCTTGTATGTCAAAAGCAATATTAATACTAGTGAGGAATGCTGTATAATATTTTCAAATCCCCTGAGGAAACGTATGATCGTGAAACGCTATGGCGCTGAGCTTTAATTCTCAACCCAATTACTGGCTTATGATTGAAAATAGCAACACAATGGGTCGTTGATGTACGGTAAGGCACTGAATCCACATTGTTAAGGTGGCTCAGTAAAAAGCCTGGTTCTAAGTCTGAGACTCAGTTGCTATTGAGAAGCCAGCCGATAGGGACATGAGTCTGATGTAAAAGGAGGGAGGAGTAGCCTAGTGGTTTGGGCAAGGTACTTCAGGCCGGAAGGTCAGGGGTTCAAATCCCACTAGAGGACAGAAACCTTGGGCTGGAAGGACTGGGGTTTCTAGTCCCACAGGTGCTCCTTGTGGTCTTGGGCAAGCCACTTAACCCTCCATTGCCCATGTTCCCTGTAAGTATTAGTGTGTGTGTCTCATATCCCCATGTGTTAAATGTATCCCCCACTTGTGTTGTGACCGCTTTGATTGAAGGATAAGGCGGTATACAAAACTGTCTAAATAAATAAATAAAATCTGGCATTGGGAGAAGTTTCAATTCTTTTCAAGATAAGCATTACCTTTCAATTAAAAATTTCTACGTTTGCAGAGAAATATTGTTCCTTAAGTTCAGCATAGGTGAAGCTGACTGAGATAAGCTTTAATTCTCAACCCAATTACTGGCTTATGATTGAAAATAGCAACACAATGGGTCGTTGATGTACGGTAAGGCACTGAATCCACATTGTTAAGGTGGCTCAGTAAAAAGCCTGGTTCTAAGTCTGAGACTCAGTTGCTATTGAGAAGCCAGCCGATAGGGACATGAGTCTGATGTAAAAGTTCTAATTGCTAAGGGGAGACATGGAGCTGTCTTAATATTCTAACTGAAAAGCAATATTAAAGCTACTGAAATGCAGGGGGGAAAGAAGAAGCGCTCTGGATTGTGGTGGAAAGAGGAGATGGCACTGTCATCCATACTTCTGTAGTCTACAGACCTCCGACACAAATTGAAGAGATAGATAGCGAACTGATTATAGATATTGTCAAGATAGCCACAAAGGGGGAAGTGATAATATTGGGTGACTTTAATCTACTGGATGTGGATTGGATTACTCCTTCTGCAAATCTGGAAAGAAGCAAAAAAATTGTGGATGCTCTCCAAGATGCGTTACTTAGACAAATGGTGATGGAACCAACCAGGGAAAGCTCAACACTGGATTTAGTGCTCACCAACGGTGATAGCATGTCGAATGTCTCCATGAGTGCCCCTGTGAGCAGCAGCGATCATCACACAGTGTGGTTTGAGATAAAAGCCATGGTGCAGGCCAATCATAGCAAGCTCAAAGTCCTAAACTTCAAAAACACTGACTTCAATAAAAATGGCCGAGTACCTAAAGGAGGAGCTGACAGGGTGGAAGGAGATAAGGGAAGTGGAATTACAATGGGCTAAACTAAAGGTGGCAATAAAAGGGGCAACAGATAAATATGTAAGAAAAGTAAACAAAAACAAGAGGAGAAGAAAACCTGTTTGGTTTTCCAAAGAAGTGGCTGCTCAGATAAAGGCAAAAAACACAGCTTTCGCAAAATTCAAAAGCTCACAAACAGAGGAACACAGAAATGAATACAGGATCAAACTCAAAGAGACAAAAAGAGAAATAAGGATAGCAAAATCAAAGGCAGAGGAAAAGATGGCTAAAGATGTTAAGTGTGGCGACAAAACTTTCTTCAGGTATATTCGGGAAAGGAAGAAGATCAGAGGTGGAATTACAGGACTCAGAAGTGCTGCGAACGGACTCATGGAAAGTGACATTGAAAAAATGAAATTGCTAAATGAATACTTCTGTTCTGTTTTTACTAAAAAAATAGTCCTGGAGAAGGACCTCTTCTGACTCCCAAATATGGGAATGAAGTAGATACCACACCATTCACAGAAGATGAAGTGTTAGAGCAACTTGCAAAACTGAAAGTGGACAAGGCCATGGGACCGGATGGGATACATCCCAGGATACTGAAAGAGCTCAGAGAGGTTCTTGCAGGGCTATTAAAGGATGTTTTCAACAGATCCTTGGAAACAGGAGAGGTTCCTCAGGACTGGTGAATGGCTGATGTCGTACCTCTACACAAAAGTGGTGACAGGGAAGAAGTGTCAAACTACAGGCCTGGGAGCCTTACCTCGGTGCCGGGAAAAGTAATGGAGGCACTCCTGAAAGAGTGGATAGTGAACTTTCTCAAAACCAACAGGTTGCAAGACCCAAGGCAACATGGTTTTACCAAAGGACGATCTTGCCAAACAAATCTGATCGAGTTCTTTGACTGGGTGACCAGGAAACTAGATCAGGGGCATGCGATGGATGTCATCTACCTGGATTTCAGCAAAGCCTTTGATAGTGTTCCTCATAGGAGGCTTATCAATAAACTCAGTAGCTTGGGAACGAATCCCAAGATGGTAAATTGGATCAGAAATTGGTTGACTGACAGACGACAGAAGGTGATGGTAAATGGAGCTCACTCAGATGAAGGGAAGGTGATTAGCGGGGTGCCCCAGGGGTCAGTCCTGGGCTCAGCACTGTTCAATGTATTTGTGAGTGCTATTGCTGAAGGACTGAATGGAAAAGTCTGTCTTTTTGCAGATGACACAAAAATTTACAACAGAGTGGACTCCCCCGAGGAAGTGGTTAACATGAGGAAAGATCTACAAAAGCTGGAAAATGGTTTAATGCTTGGCAATTAAGATTTAATGCAAAGAAGTGCAGAGTCTGCACTTGGGTAGCAGAAATTCAAGGGAAATGTACGCGATAGGGGGCGAGAGGTTGGTGTGCACGGATCAGGAGAAAGACCTTGGTGTGATTATTTCTGAAGATCTCAAGTGGCAAAACAGTGCGACAAGGTGGTGGCAAAAGCCAGGAGGATGTTGGGCTGCATACAAAGAGGAATTACCAGCAGAAAGGAAGAAGTACTTATGCCACTGTACAAGTCACTGTTGAGGCCTCACTTGGAATACTGTGTTCAGTTTTGGAGACCATACCTTGCAAAGGATGTAAAAAGACTGGAAACTGTTCAGAGAAAGGTGACCAAAATGATTTGGAGCCTGCGTCAGAAGCCTTATGAGAAGAGACTTGAAGACCTAAACATGTACACTTTGGAGGAGAGGAGGGACAGGGGAGATATGATTCAGACCTTTAAATACTTAAAAGGGAAATAATGAACAAACAAACCTCATCCAAAGATGGGGAAGCTGTAAAACTAGAGGGCATAACAGGAAGCCGCAAGGTGGTAAATTGAAAGGCAATGTCAGGAAATACTTTTTCACAGAAAGGGTGGTGGATGCTTGGAACGCCCTCCCGATGGAAGTGGTGAGGGAAAATATATTGACGGAATTCAAAGTGGCATGGGACAGACACAGTGGATCCCTTTACAGCAACAGGATAAAATCAAAATAAACTGAACCATCTAATTTCTCAACAAATAGGAGTGTCCTCCATTGAGTGGTGGGTTCACCCCTGAGCAGAGACATGGGGAGAGGTGGCCTGCACTGAGTGGCCGGAGCACCTACTCTTGCCATCATACTGGACAGACTAGATGGACCATACTGATCTTTATCTGCCGTCATTTACTATGTTACTATGTATGTTACTACACGCATCGGCACTGACCTCCATTGCTATCCGTTTACTATAGGTCAGCAATTTTAGCAGGCATAAACTAAATGCATATAAATTATTGGTATAGCAGCCAAATATCACTGCTCTAGGGATAATTCTGGGGTGTCGCCTTTACTCTGCTCTCCTTCAGCCTCTTCACTTTGCAGATAATGATGGGCTGGTTAGAGGGATTTCCAGCCTTTGGATATCTATGCAGAGCACAGCTATAGGCTCACCGACCTCCAGTGACTATAGAAATCCATTGGAAAGTTGATCCTAGTAGGTAGTATAGTTATAATTATAAAGCATTTTAGGGGCCGTTACAGAAAACTGGAGGACACTTTGCGCAGAGGTTAGCACAGTGTTTGTGCAGGATTTTGTGTGCAATCGGCACAAAATGCAGAAAGGTGTTGAGCACATGCGGAATCGGTGCAGAAGCAATGGTGCAAAGAACAGCATTCTGCTTATTATACTCACATGGTAATGAGCTCATTAGCCATTCACCCATATGTAAAAGTAAGGATGATTTCAGGACCTTCACTGGCCCGGTATGCTCCTGTGTTCAGGACCATACCATCCTACTGTAACATCTCTTTGTGGGTCTTGCCTGCCCATCGAAGCCCCTGGGATCCTGGACTGTGCTGTGGTGTTTTTTTGGCTGGTTGCTTTAGTGGTCCAGCCTTGAAATCTACATTTATTTTGTATCCAGCACAAAGATTCCTTTGATATTGTAGTCATCTGCTGTGAAGTGCATGTAGAAGCCGGAGGTTTGGACCACCCCTCTGTCTTGGCGTTCAAGAGTAAACAAGGAGAAAGCTCATGCCATGAGATTAGAATGGAAGAGAGAAGCCCAGATTGGCGCTTAACTGTAAGTATTTGATGGGACAACCATCATTGCCAAAGGAGTCTATGTAGAACTTGATTCCACAGAGGAGGGAAGACACTGTTATAATCTGTTGAATGAAGGAAAAGGTGCCCTATACCGGGAACATCCTTGACCATTGCAGGACTGGGATCACAGATGCAAATACCAGAGGTGATACAGCAAGTATTATCATATACCGTGTAGTCTTTGGAGAGAATGATTGGTAAATGGACACTATTTGAGTTGCAGTTTTAAATAGTAAAGTCAATTGGAGCATCTAACTCAGTATTTGAGAATTTGTTTTGGACTAGCTTGCATGGGCCTCGAAGGAAGAATCCCTTTCCCCCATGGAGAGTCTTTCTCTCTTTGATAAGAGTATGTGCTGACTGAGTGAACAAGAGACAGGCAGGACTGGGGACAAATAAACTGTCTGTGGACCCTTGGAGTATGGACTGTCCCGAGATGAGAAACTCCTTACACGAGGAAGTGTGCAGAAGACCAGAAAGCCAAGTGTACAGCCTAGTAGAGATGAAGCTTTACCTTATGGTACAAGAAGGTGTAAAAGTGCTGCGTACTGACTGCAGTGTGCATTATTGTTCCAAAAACATTTCTGTGATGATGTGAGCTACCCACAACTTCTTTTGTTGTTTGCACATCTATAAAAGAGGCTTGGAGCAGGAGAAGATGAAATAGAAGGTAGAGAAAAGAGAGAACAAAGAGATCCGGGCAATGAGACAGAAGGGAGGAGAGAGGAACATTGGGCAGCTCTGGATCAAGCCATCATCATGAGATTTCACAGACAGCACATATTTTGAACAAGGAAAACACTGAGACTTGAGGTGTATACTTACCGTTTGTGCACAAGGATGATTTTGCCTTTGTATGAAGAAATTAAGAGTGATTTAGACACAGTCACAGCTTGTAGGCACCTTGGGCCCGATATTCAGTTGGACAGTGCTATATGTCGCATCGGCGCATAGCCCACCCGCCATCTGTCTAACCCAGATTTTGAATGCTGGAGGGCATATGCAGCTCTGGCATTGAAAATCTAGTTATCGCCGCACAACTCGGAATCCATAGGAGCTGGCCAGGTAGCACCGATTTTCAATGCTACACGATTAGCTCCATTGCCTTGAAGATAGGCGAGGGTTTTCCATGCCTATCTTTAAGGCGCTGAGGGCTAACTGGGTAGCAATGAAAATTGGTGCTATCCGGTTAGCCACTTCCTCTGCCCCGGAATGCCCCAATGCTAAGCACATAGCTTCGGGGCGTGTAAGAGACAAACCAGGTATTTTCCAAAGACACTACCCATGTAGGTGTCTTTGGAAAATCCTGGTTAAGGCATTTACACAGGTAACATGGGCTGTTACCCATGTGAATGCCTTCAAAGATCGGGCCCCTTATGTTTCCTGGGCAATGGATAATTATGGTTTATGGTTTATTTAGATTTGATATACCACCCTTAGCTAGGCAGACAGAGTGGTTTACAATAAAAACAAATACATCACACGTAGGAAAAAGGAAAGGAACTACTACTACTACTAATCATTTATATAGCACTACAAGGCGTATGCAGCGCTGTACAGATACATAATAAAGACGGTATGTATAGTAACAGGATAGAGGAGAAAATGAAAGAAAATGATCATAAAGACAAGCTAGAAGACAGAGGAAAAGGCTTCTTTTGAAGCTGCAGATCACTGGGAGGGGGCTATACCATAGAATGCTGTTGGAGTAGCCTGTGGAATGGACCAATCATTTTTTTCCAAACATTTTAACTAGATACTACAAGCCTTGAAAAAACATGCTTGGGATATTTAAATACCTCCGTGGCATAAATGTACAGGAGGAGAGCCTCTTTCAATGGAAAGTAAGCTTTGCTACAAGGGGACATAGGATGAGGGTGAAAGGGGATAGACTCAAGAGTAATATGCGGAAATATTTCTTTATGGAAAGAGTGGAAGATGCATGGAATAGTCTTCCATTGGAGGTCGTAGACACGAGGACAGTATCTGAATTCAAAGAAGCATGGGACAAACACAAAGGATCTCTAAAGGAAAAAATGGGACTGTTGTAGTGGTTGATATGGAAGGGCAGCCTAGATAGGCCATGTGGTCTTTTTCTGCCGTCATGTTTCTATATACATTTCCCTGAGCAACAGGCAGAGTGGCAGGAGATAAAGTCAGAATATTTTAATATTGTTAGTTGGCCAGACCTAATGGATGCAATAGGTTGCATCTACATTGCTGTTACACCTTCATCTAACAGAGAAATAGCATTGCACAGTAGGAAGCACTTCTACTCATTGAATATTCAGGTTGTGTGTGATGCACGCATGAAGATCCTGAATGTGGTCTCCAAGTTTCCAGGGAGCAGCTTTGATTCCTATATTTCCGTTGTTCCCAAACTGTGGGTCATAACCCCAGTTAGGGGTCACAAAATTCTCATATGGGGTCATCGCCACATGCAGAGTTTGGGGGAAGATAAAGCCGACTATCACCAATTTGCCTCCAGTGCTTTCAACCAACCTCCCTCCCCCTACGAATCCAGCATTATCCTTCCCCTCCCTTCTGCAGTTGACCATATCACATACCTCCCTCCCATCCCTGAAACTTGGGCATGATGGGAGATGGAACAGGTTGGATAGCAGGGAAATGTTTGACATGAGGGTGGTACAGGGACCGGAAGACAGAGGAAATACTGAATATGGGGGAAGGGGAACTAGGGAGAGAAAGGACATGCTGGACATTGGAGGCAGGGAGACGACAAGAACTGCTTGATATGGGGGGTCTTGAGCAGGGAAACAGGAGATGCTGGACATGGGTAAAGGATGGCTGGTGAGACAGACAGAGGAAATGTTGGAAATGAGGGAGAAACTAGGGAGATAGGAGATGCTGGAGAATGGGAGTTAGACAGGAAATACTTGACATTGGAGGAGGATACTTGGGAGGGAAAAGAGAGAAGATGCAACAACTGATGAAGATGATGGAAAAGGTGGAACATTAGGAGTGAACTAAGGAGACAGACAGGAGAGATGCTGGGCATGGGGAGAATTGGGAGACAGAAGAGATACTGGCTATGGAGGGGACCACAGAGATAGAAGAGATGCTGAAGCTGGGTGGGGGACTAGCGAGGCAGACAGGAGATACTGAACCTGGGAGAGATAGAGAGACCCTGGGTGGGGAGGGTAAGGGAGATAAGAGGGGAGATGCTAGACACAGGAGGAGGGGAGAGTTGATGAAAGACAGGGCAATAAGAGGCTTGGGAAGAAGAGATGGGAATGGGAGGACTGGATGAGAGAAAGTGATGGGAAAGCTATGGGTAAATGCAGTAAATAGTGGGAGATTGACAACTAAATGGTAAACGGAAGGAAACTGAAAAGAAGATATCAGTGTTACAGACTGATGTAGGTGATGAAATGAACACAGGAGGAGAGAGAAGAAATGACAATATATAAGTGACCGGGACCCTGGAAATAAGAGGTAAGAGAAGACCGAGGAAAGCAGAAACTAGAGCCTGTGACCAGCATGACTAGAAAAATAAAATGGTCAGAAAACAAGGCAGAAAAAAGAATTTTATTTTCTATTTAGCTATTGGAATATGTGAGCTTTTGGAATGTACATCTGCCAGGACCAGTGTTAGATATGGCTGGGGCCTAGATCAGGGCAAATATTTGGGAGGGGACTTGAAAGCCCACTAGCAGACTGTGCTTCATAAGTTTCAGGCATACACACACTGCTCCCAGACACTCAATCCCCGTGCGCGCGCACACATACACTGTCCCTAGATTTTCATACCCTGCACATACACACACACACTGCACCCAGATGCTTAGTCCCCCTCCCCCCCCCCACACACTGCCCTCAGATGCTCAGCTCCCACACTGTAAAGGCTCAAGAAGCTGTGTCATAACGTCCAAACCTGTATGTTTCAGGCATGTTGACTTTATCAGATAAATACTTTAAAAAGCATGTTGTTTGAGTGATAATTATATTTGATTGCTGTCCAGGTTCATGTGAATTTTCAGCTGCTAAAATAGGGTCACGCTGGAAAGGTTTGGGAAGTATTTTGTCCAACTTAGCAGTTAGGTGCAGTTTCACAGAGGGAAAGCATGGCGAAGGGTGGCTCCTTGTTAAGTGTCAATTCCCAGGGAAGAATTTATCTCTGTAAAAATTTGTCTCACAAATGCACACATAAGAGAGAATTTTGTGGTGGAACGGGAAGGGTGAATAATAGAAGCACAATGGTTGGTTCACCCATGGAAGGTGGTGCTATTGGTATACACGGGTTACAAGGAGATCATGAATTTGATGGGTTGCTGCAAAGTGTATCGTAAGCCAGTGTCCTGGCTTGGTGTGTTTCAATGCTATGGAATACTTATGGCACTGCATGAGATTTCTGCTGAGCACCACTATAAGACTGCAACGTTGAATCCCCATCACCCCCACATCCGAGGTGTCAACCACAGGGAAAAGAGGGGGACAATGCTCAGTGGGAACATGAGTGGTGAGGTGCCTTGGCTCCATCTCAACTCTAGGGCAAATGGGGGGTTAGGGGAGGAGTTTTTCACATCACTCGACATACATACACGGCCAAAAACAGATAATAGGCACAAAGCACAGACAGCCATAAAGCCAAAACACTGGCACAAGGGTTTCAAACACAGACAAAGAAACTCAAACATATGATAAATGATTTGTAATGATAGTGCTTTATTGATAAGCGATGCTGGATATAGGTTCAGGCTATGGCTGCTGAACACCTGGCTCATACCACGAGCACCTGCTGGGAGGCAGTGAGATGAAGCACATACCATGGCCAGGTCAGTGTTAGAGCAGACCTTCAGGGTACTAGAGAGTTGTTTCCACTGCTTGAATCATTCTGGAGAAGCATTACTGTGTGCATGTGCGAAATTAGTAAACATTTTTATGGTGGGTTTTATGCTTCACAACATCACACTGATGGTATGCCAAACGATGTTGATTCAAGCATCCTGACTAAACCTGTCATGCACCCCCCTATTATAGTACTAGTTGCTCTGAGGGGGAACGAGTTATAGAGGATTACCTTTATACTGGCAATCTTATTTATTTATTTAAAAGGATTTATATACCAATTTATCCTGAAATCAAAGCGGATTACACAGCAAACAACTCAATTACACAGCAAACAAATCCAGTGGCTGGGTGCGTGGGCGTGAGCATGCAGTGAAGATCTTGGAACGGTTTGGTCCCATATTCAAAAACACTTGGCTCCACGTATATACAGTGCCACACATACACTGGCACTGACCATGGGGTTTCAATATAGGTGTGAGTATGTCCTGTATCCTGGAATTGTGGTATGCAGTGGCAGTAGAATCATTGGGGTCCAAAGAGGGTGAATCTTGTTGCCTCAGTTACATCAGTCGCTCAACTATAAGGTTCCAATTCCTAAACCAACAGGTGAAAATGTAGCTTGTAAGTGTGGTGGAGACTCCTTCAAAAGGAGCAAGGAAACAACTTACCCTCTTGCTGTGGAGGCTCCTTTTACTTATTTTCTTAGAAATCTTATGAACTTATCTTGTCTTAACTTATCTTATCAAAGTGCCAAAAAAGCAAGGAATCCTCCAAATGACGTGACATGTTTTGGACCCACAAATTTAGGTCCTGCTAAACAACTAAATCAAACCTGTAGACATTTAAAATGTATGGCGTCTGACATCAGGCGTACATAAGGGGCCAGAATGACCAATACCCGTTAAGGAACAATCAATCGAAAGGAAAATCCCTTATGATGTTATGGTCAGGATTCCAAGCACTCAAGCCAACAGAGGAGGGTTACCAATATTATGGATTCAGATCATAACAGACTAGACCACCCTAGCTCTGCATTAAGACCTAGAGGTGTCACAGTCTGCAATTTAAAAATCCATTGTTGTTCACTTTCTGAAGCTTATATACTCGGTCCCCTCCTCGAGGGTCTATCTGCAAAATTTCAACAGGGGGATGCCAGGATGGAGAACATGGAGAGAAAAGTTTCCGGCCTGGATTCTCACTTTCTTACATTAAGTTCAGCAGGCTCTTCCTTTATTAAGGACAGCCAGCTGATACACCAGAAGATGGAATCTCTGGAGAATACTTTTCGTAGTAAGAATTTGCATTTTATTAATTTTCCTCAGACGCATTTGTTATCACCAGAGATCCTGTTAAGAAAATATTTTACAGAAATTTTGTTATTACCTGTTGCTAATGAGATTGTGATTTCACGTTTGTTTTATATTCCCGATAAAAGAGTGCAGTCTTCCTCAGAACAGGAAGGAGGAGGGAATCCTGGAGATTAGCCCGGAGTTCTCTCTCTCAGCTTTTCTTGAGGATTTACACGATATTATAACTACTAGAGCTACCTTAGTTTTTTCCCTTTTGAATGATGGTGATAAAGCTTTAATAATGAGGAGTTATTTTCGACATAAAAATGCTATTTTTTGTGGTGGGAAACTTCAGATTTTCCTGGATGTCTCCAGCAATGTTCCCTCTAATTTTCTGTAGGCTGTGTGCGCATAAAATATCAGCTGTACAGCTTTTGAAGGAAGGTTAAATTTTTGTGCGCCACATAACGACACTCGGAGTTATATACTTTAAAATTTGACTACACGCCAGAATACAGTATGTACACCCACACTGATTTTAATCAAATTAAATGAAAATAGACGATTACTAAATGAAGCGGAACATTTCTAGTAATTACAATCACAACTTTTACATTTTAAGACGTCTGTGTTGTTTTCTATCAGAATCAGAACCGTAATTTTTGTGCGCTCTGTTGTAAAGTATGTGCCCCGCACACGCGCACAGCTTAGAGGGAACAGTGGTCTCCAGAGCTACCCAAGTCAGAAGGAAGACTTTTTCGCTTCTTAGATCTCGGGTACTGGGTTTTTCTGGTATCTTTTATTTAAGATTTCCCTGTAAGTGTCTTGTTACACTGCTTGGGGTGAAATATTTATTTCTTGACCCTTCTCACTTGGAGAAACTTCTGGTTAGTAAGGAAATGATTGCCCCTGTGGCTGAGGAAGGTTGAGGGGTTTTAGAGACCTTGTTTTTACACGGTCTCTTTTGGAGATTTAGTTTGCAGCTTTTGTGAGACTATTGTCTCTTGTTTTCCTTTACATTTCTATTTTTCTTTTATTTAGTCATTGCTCCCTTGATGTGGGCTAACTTCCATTTTTTCTTTATTTTATTACTTTTAGGCATGCTTTAATGTGTACTTTATGGAGATTTTCCTTTTTCTTTCTGTGTTTTGTTGTTGTATAATTTCAAAACATCAATAAATATATAATTACAAAAAAAATAAAATAAATAAAGGCAACTGTGACCTCCATATGCCACTCGCTTGTTGTGTTTCTATGACCCCCTTAGGGGACATGACATTTGTGAAGTCAAGGGGGTCAAGCTGATCCAACAAATGAAGCAAGATTTCTTTTTGATTCATTGATATTTTCCATATGTCACACTCATTTGGTTACAAATTATTCCAAAGAAGGTATGGTGAAATGCTATTAAGTCTAGAGTGGTCAATAGACTGCACAAACATAGGAAATGACAACATATCAAGATTTGTGGTGCTCTTCAGGGGACTGATTAAGATTGTCCAAGCTTCTACCATCCAGATGGCATTCATTTGTTAAATATGGCCAAGTCATTTTTATAAGTACTACATAAGATTTATTGCAAGGGAGTGGTAAGAATTTCTTGGCCACAGCTCATGGTTGGGGAGGTAGGGACATGTAGGTAGCAGTCCCTGCCAGTGGCTGTGTTTGGTGAGGAATTGGCCACCCTCACTTCTTGTTAGCCCATGGCTGTATAAAGAAGAGAATAGGAGCAGAGCTGCATCACTGCCATGTGGGGAGCAGGTTATAAAGACTCCTCAGAGCTGCAAATTGTCCTCAGCTGGGCATCACTGTAGGCTGAGGGTGATATAATGCGAATCATGAACTCAGGCGAAGAGACTAGTACATTACCATCTAGTCTTGTAGAAGCCTTGTTGAGTAGTCAGTGTTCATTCCATGTTACAAAGTTCTATGGTATTAAATAAAGCTGCTGCCAAGATGTCACCACTACCCTGGTCTGTTGAGTGGTTACTTAGATAGAAAGGAGCTGTTGAATGGCGATTGAGTATGAATGCCAACGTTAATAAGGCCCATCTCCCTTCAGAGAGCCTCTTAATGTGGCTGAAGCATTATTTGAGCACTCAAGATAGAAGCGGGGATGGGAGTAAGGATGAGAGGGAAGGTGAGGGGTGGGGAGATGCAAAGGGTGGGGAAGTGGAGGTTTACCTTATTTCTGGCTGAGTGGGATCATGGGGAAGAGCTGAAGCAGGCTATCAGACCTACCCTCCCTTCCCTACAGTGAGGGTCAAAAAGGTCGCCTAAGTCAAAAAGGGCGGTGAGGTAATGGGGATGGGGGGTGAGTTGTCACAGTTTGTGTAATGTTTAGTGGGGAATTGGGGACTCTCACTTCCGATTAACCTATGGCAGCATAAGGGGGGAGAATGGGAACAGAGGACCTTTAAATTCCAATGACATGGGTGTCACTGCTATGTGGGAAGGAGGCTACAAAAAATCCCTCAGGGCTTGATGTTGGGCTCAGCCAGGCATCACCACAGGCTGGGGCTGCTATAAAGGGAATTGTGAACTCAAGTGAATAAATTAATATGTTACCATCTAGTCTTATGGAACCCCTGTAGACTGGTCAGTGTTCAATTACTGATGTTTATTGCTAGTTGTAAAGTTGAAAGAAGTTCAATAAAGCTGCAGTCAAGATGTTGCCACTACCCTGGTCCATTGAATGGTTACTTAGAGAAGAAGGGGCGGATGAATGGAAATTGAATGTGAATACTGACGTTAAAGGTTTCTGCATCAGCCTCTTCATCGGGTGTATAGGTCCCACACTCTTTGTTGGCAAGGAAACCTTAAAAGAATGGGTTACATTGCAGCACATAATCTGAGGGCCACATCAGTCCTTATACAGAGACAAAGTTATGCAAAAGCAATTTGAGGTCAGGCTTGAACCAAGAAATTTCAGCTCAAGTTCAAATAAATCTTCAGCAATTTTTCCCAGATTCACTGGGGAAATTTTCATGAATTTTCCTACTGAGTCTGAGCCAAATCTTGTCAGACTCGGTGCAGACTCAGCACAGATTTGTGAAAATTCACATTGAGTCTACTTGCTGTAGACAGATTAAGCAATAACAGGGGCTCACATCAAAATTTTAAGAAAAAGGTTTTCTGAGCTATTTATTTCTCAAATTTGATATCACTGTCTTGCAAATATCATGCAACAGTTGCAATATTAACCCATAAAACCAATCTAGAATACTTACAAGCAATGATAACCACACCTTCCACCATACCATCCTACCCCATAATGGTCAAAAATACCAGTCATCATGATTTTCTCCAACATCAACCAATAACCCACCAAAACCAACCAACTCAATCTCAGCAAGTTTATATAAAATAAAAATCTCTCACACTCTATTTCTAGCATTATCCTATACCCAGTCAAAAACAAAATTGTCCTCTATCATTAAGAGAAGGCCAGGGTGAGATACCAAGTTTTAACAGCCTTGCGAAAAGCCCAGTAATGAGATGCTAAATGCATATTTAAAAGTAGCAAGTTCTTTATGACACAGAGGCCGGGCAATTGAAGGTTTCTTTTCAAGTAAATTATTTGCCACTGACAGTACAGTCGACAAAACCTGCTGCAATGGACACAGAGTCTTTCTGAGTTAAACTGCTCTATAAGACCAGTCAGGCATCTTGGGCCCAGTCCTCAGAGGTACTTGAATATCATCATCAAAACTTTAATTTGACAGACTGACAGAACTTCATGTGGGTTTGACAAGTTTTCTTCCGGGTTCGATTCCCACTAGTACTCCTTGTGGACTTGGGCGAGTCATTTAAGCCTCCATTGCTTTGGAAGAAATGCCTGGCAATCTACTTCTGGTCAGAGTCAAAATTGACTTGAAGGAAGACATTGCATTTGCTTTAAAGACAGCACGGGAGTTCGTAATTGCAAGCAGACAAAACTGTACATTCAGCCAAGTAAGCGCTCAATGTAGATGAACAAAATATATTCACTATCAAACAGGCTGGTCCACTATTACCATCTTGAAGTTTGTATGGGCAATACATGAAATGATTTGCGATGTGGGTCATGGGAGCCAGGGCTATTACTCTGAGGGACATAGATGGTAATTTTAAAATGTGTGTAAGCATTCACACACAGCTGAAGAACATAATGGGATATAGAAATGGACTTTGAAAATTGAAGCATTATATGAAGGGAGGGATGTGTAATGTGACTTCCTAACAATTTTGAAGTGTCCTGGATAAGAGTAGCAGGAGAGACTGTAATACTAAGGGGCTTGTTTACAAAGCCGCGGTAGTGGTTCGCGATCGCGATCGCAACCGCGGCCCCATTGAAATCAATGGGGCCGCGGCTCCGATTACGATCGCAAACCGCTACCGCGGCTTTGTAAACAAGCCCCTAAGTGACCTTTTGTATATCCATGAAGGCTTTTCTATAGCTTTAATTTCCATACTATCGGGTTCGTATTTAACAAATCTGTTAGGCTTTATCTCCCTTCCTTAGATAGGGCTACGATTGGAACTACTTACAGTAGCAGCAGTGTATCTTCAAATGGGTTTGTCTTACAGATAAACCTTTCTCTCAAACCAGGGCATTCAGAATGCATTCTTAGTCTCTCGGTCCTCTTTTTTAGACTTCTGATAAGGAGGTAAGAAAAGCCATGCTGAATCAGATCAAGGACCATGAAGCCCAGTATCCTGTCTCTGATGGTGACCAATCCCAGAGATGCCAAGGAAGAGTAATTTTTAACCGGGAGATTTCGACCTCACCACCCAACCCAGCTTGTGCCCTACCCCATTCCACCCAAGCCATACCCTCCCTCCACCCTGATGCATCACTTCCGTGCCAGTACTGTGTCCAGGAACAGCTTCAAATCTCACCACTTACAAAGCCCGTCTGTTAGTCTTGCAGCAGGGAGTGTTGGTGGTGAGATCTGAAGTTGCTCATGGTCATCTGTAGGCAGAGAAGAAACTGGTATTTGGCTCCCAAGTCTCCCATTTTTTGCTGGAGTTTGCTGATTTTTTGCAGCACATGGCCCTCCAAAGTGGGAGTCTACCACTCAGTACAGGAGACTTGGCAGGTTTGCAGTCCAGGTCACAAGTACCTGGCAGATTCCATAAAGTAGGTCTCTTTCTCAAAGCTCTTCTAGTGATGGTTTTCACAAGTCTTGCTGAGTAACAGTTTTTATGGGCTTTTCCTCCAAGAACTTGTCCAAACCTCTTTTGAACTCTAGTATGTTCGTTGTCTCGACTATGTTCTCCAGCAACAGATTCTGCAGCTTAATTATGCACTGTGTGGAAAACAAAGCTTTGTATGATTTGTTGTCATTCTGATGGTCATTAGTTTTGTGGAGTGGCCTCTTGTTTCAGTTTTGTTTGAAAGGTTAAATAACTATTCTCTATTTATCTGTTCCACCCCTCATTGTTTTATAAACGGTTAGCATATCCCCTCGAAGTCTTCTAAGCTGAATAGCCCTAATCGGGTTAGCATCCACAGACTATTTCAGAATGCTCTTATTTTCCTGTTTTAACAGTATCCGTTAATATAAAAGTGCTAGAATGAAAGTTGTATTAAAATGATGTTATATATTATTGGTAGCAGCAAATTTTCAGAGGGGCAGCCATGCTAGTTTGGAGTAGCAAAAATGATAGAGGTAGGTGGCACTTCATAGACTAACTATGCCTCAATAAATTGGTCAGTGTATAAGCTGCCACTTGCCTCTGTCATTTGTGGTAATAGAGTTGCTTTACATCGCTTGACTAATTTAAAGGTCTCCAGGTATTAAAGTCCACTTGGAGCTGCAAACCTACTGTAGAAAGGGAGTTAAAAGGGATACTTACGAGATTAAGAAGTACTTATTGTGCCTTAGATCTAATTCTGTTTAGGATGCTTAGGGGCATGTTTACTAAAGATTAATGCGCCGTAAGTGCTGCAATGACCCACAGAAATGCAGTGGAAGCACTTAATGTACTTTAACTTTACTTAACACACATTAACCTTTAGCAAACATACCCCTTAGTGACAATATTGTTTTCTGGAGGCTGTGGGGATCATTTTGAACCACTAATAAGGCAGTTGAATGAACATGATAGACGTGCTTCCTGCGAGCACGTCTACAACTGTATTCCGAGCACAAGTATATCTGCACGGCGTCTACACAGGGATCCCCGGATATGGGTGGGGAGAGGTGGAACGAGGGAGTGGCTAGTGATAGAAACGCCCAACATGTATTCAGATGATCCTCTTGTACATCTGCTGCGTTATGTTATACCTGCTAAAACATGGAATAAGGCCAGGACTTTGAAATATTCTGCTTGGATCCCCAGTGCATCCCATTGAGATGAATGGCTATGACATGGCGGTACTGTTCTGGTGTGTCTGCTGTCTGGCAGTGCACAGGATGCAGTTGTACAGGCCGGAATGCCCAGATAAGGGACGTGTGCAAGGTGAAGGAACATAACAAGCAGCTTTATAGGAATATGGGCAGCAGAGACATATCTCCACAGCAACTGAGATGGAACGAAACACAGAGCCTGGCATGTGCATGTTTAACAGGTGTATTTGTGAGCATTTGACAACACGGTCACACATCCAAATCCTACATCTTTTCCCAATGCAACCCACCCCACACACTCAAATGCCCCCCAGCAGCCCACCACAGACCATCCTCATCCACACCACACGATCCCAAACCCTGGTAACTGACATCCAAGCTCACTCGCGACACATGGATCAGCCCAGCAGTCCACTTCTACCTTTGCCCCCATCCCTCCCCTGCCAAGAAGATACACTGCTGGCCCCCATTGGTTGGCCATGTGCAGGTGGGGGTGATGGCATGCCCTCTGAGTCCAAGCTGCTGTTGCTGCCCTCCCCACTGGTCCCCCCATGTGCCTCATGGAATGGGGAGTTCACAAGCAGGGGCCCAAGATGCAGGACTGCCCCATGATAGTGGATCCCACAGCTGATGCCACCCATACGGTGGCATGTGTCGACACCCTGCTGGTGAATGGCAAGGCAGATGGCAGAGGCCCACTGGCAGCAGCAGGAAGCACAGTAACGGCAGCTGGAGGTGGAGGCATGGGCATGATTTGGGCAGCCACAGAGGGCAGCACATTGTAGCAGTGAGGACAGGTGTATCTTGTGACCTTTCCAACTGGGTGACTAGCAGGTCAATGCGTGACCCAAGGTAGCATCGAGATGCGTGGTCGCTGCCAGCTGCTGTTCCTGGAGGGTCAACTGCTGCTCCTGCAGTTCCACAGTGTGAACATAAGAACATAAGATAAGAACATAAGATATGCCATACTGGGTCAGACCAAGGTCCATCAAGCCCAGTATTCTGTTTCCAACAGTGGCCAATCTAGGTCATATGTACCTAGCAGTTTCCCCAAGAGACACAAGAGCTGCAGCTTCTGACATGCATGCACTGCATGCACCTCTTGCTGGGCAAGCAGGCACTCAGCACAACACACCAGCTGTACAGATGTGCAGAGCCGGTGCTGCCCGTGATGACCATTGCCACCAAGTTGGACAGGGGGCTCTGGCAAAGGTGCAAGCTGGTCCTCCGGGTCACCCAAGCCAGCGCCTTCAGTCTTCACACTGCTAGCAGGCTCCGGTCTCCCATCAACAGGGGCTGCAGGTTGGGAGACACCCCCCTCCGATGGCACCATAGAGAGCACAGCCCTGTCTAGTGACTGCAGCAGCGGAGGAGTGTCTGGTGGTGAGGCAGGCATGGGGTCAGTGCAAGGTTTTCAATCACGGTAATGTTCTGCCCTTCATTTCACAGCGTTAGTGTATCTGGAGCCTCTCACCGCCCACTCTCCGCCCATTGACCCCTTATCTCCGCCCTCTGGAGAGACTTACTCCACCCTCTGTGTGCCTTAATGCTGCCGGAGAAGTTATTGCGCGATAACGTTACTTTATCGCGCGATAACGTTACTTTATCGCGCGATAACGTTACTTTATCGCGCGATAACGTTACTTTATCGCGCGATAACGTTACTTTATCGCGCGATAACGTTACTTTATCGCGCGATAACGTTACTTTATCGCGCGATAACGTTACTTTATCGCGCGATAACGTTACTTTATCGCGCGATAACGTTACGTATCGCGCGATAACGTTACGTATCGCGCGATAACGTTACGTATCGCGCGATAACGTTACGTATCGCGCGATAACGTTACGTATCGCGCGATAACGTTACGTATCGCGCGATAACATTGCCGCTGCGACGTTATCGCTATTTAGTAAACATACCCCTTTGAGTGAAAAAATATTTTCTCTTATTAGTCTTAAATAGGTTACCCTGTAGCTTCATTGCATGTCCCCTAGTTTTTCTATATTCTGATGATGTAAACAATCAATCTACGTTTACCCGTTCCACTCCATTCATTAATTTATAGACCTCTATCATATCTCCCCTCAGTCTTCTCTTTTCCAGGTTGAAGAGCCCTAACATTTTTAACCTCTCTTCATAGGGTTATCCTTCCATCCCACTAACCATTTTGGTGGCTCTGCTCTATACCTTTTCTAATAACGCTATATCCTTTTTAAGATACGGCGACCAGAATTGCACACAATATTCAAGGTGCGGTCGCACCATGGAACGATACAGAGTCATTATAATATCCTTTGTTTTATTTTCCATTCTTTTCCTTATGATACCTAGCATTCTATTTGCTCTCTTGGCTGCCGCTGCACACAAGACGGAGGGTTTGAACATGTTATTCACAATGACACCTAAATCTTTTTCCTGGGTCGTGGTTCCTAATGTGGAACCTTGCATCATGTAACCATAGTATGGGTTGTTCTTTCCTAGGTGCATAACTTTGCGCTTGTCCACATTAAATTTCATATGCCATTTGGATGACCAGTCTTCCAATATATCAAGGTCCCCTTGCAATTTTTCACAATCCTCATGGGTTTTAACAATTTTGAATAATTTTGTGTCACCTGCAAATTTGATTACCTCACTCATTATTCCCATTTCCAGGTCATTTATGAATATGTTGAAAAGCAGCGGACCCAGCACAGATCCCTGGGGTACTCCACTATTCACCTTTCTCCATTGGAAAAACTGGCTATTTAGCCCTACTCTCTGCTTTCCATCTTTTACCCAGTTCTTGATCCACAATAGTACACTGTCTCCTTTACCATGACTTTTTAGTTTTGCCAAAAGTCTCTAATGAGGGACTTTGTCAAAAGCTTTCTGAAAGTCCAGAAATACTATATCAACCGACACACCATTGTTTACCTGTTTATTCACACCTTCAAAAAAACATAACAGATTAGTAAGACAAGATCTTGCTCGTCTAAAGCCATGTTGGCTATCTCCCATTAAGCCATGACTATCTACATGTTCAGTAATTTTGTTCTTTATGATGGTTTCCACCATTTTTCCCGGTATTGACATCAAGCTCACTTGTCTGTAGTTTCCCGGATCACCCCTGGAACCCTTTTTAAAAATTGGCATTACATTTGCCATCCTCCAATCTTCAGGTATTACAGATGATTTTAATGATAGTTCACAGATTACTAATAGCAGGTCTGCAATCTCATATTTCAGTTCTTTCAACACCCTTGTATGTATACCATCTGGTCCATGTGACTTGCTGCTCTTCAGTTTATCAAATAGTTGTAATATATCTTCCTGGTGTATCGATATTTCTTTCAATTCTTCCACAGTATCACCTTTAAATACCATTTCAGTCATGGGTAACATCCCTACACCTTCCTCAGTAAAGACTGAAACAAAGAATTCATTCAGTCTCTCCACTATGGCCTTGTCCCCTCTTTGTGCCCCTTTTACCCCTCTATCATCTAATGCAGTGCTCCCCAACCTTTTTATCGCCGCGGACCGGTAAACGTTTGATAATTTTTCCGTGGCCCGCTTGTTTTAATTTAATAATTTTAATTTAATTGTATTTAAACATGCCTTCAAAATAAAATACAGCTACACCAAAAAATGAATATAAAGTGATTTATTTTATTTAACTCACTAGAATTCCAAATCAATGAGAACCCTGAGCTTGTTTCTTTGCAACGAGACGGTTCCATCTGGGGGTAATAGGAGACAATGACACCCGAAGTGTGTTGCTTATGTCCAGTTTATTCTGTTGTTTTGTTTTGGTTGCTGTCACTGCAGAAAACCCCGCTTCACACAGATAGGTTGTCGGAAATGGTAATAGGGATTTAAGTGCTGTGGTGGCAATTTCAGGATATTCCGCCATGACTTTAATCCAGAACACCGGTAGAGTTGTTGTCTCGAATGTAGTTTTAAGGCCACCGTCATTTGCAATCTCCAGCAGTTGTTCTTCTTCTTGCATAGACATGCTAGATTCGCCTGATTTGTTGGCAAATGGGTCGCGGATCCATTCCTTACCAGTTCGTGGGTCTTTTGTGGTTGGGAAGTAGCGCTCAAACTCTTTTAAAAGCAAAGACAGGTGATCGTGCACCAACTGGCAGAATGAATGTTCAAGCTCAGTCTCGCCTAAAATCCCCGCTAATGTCTGAAACATGTCCAAAATGCCTCTGTTCACGCGCCGTCCCCACAACTCCAGTTTGGCTTTAAATGCAGCTACTTTGTCTGACAACTTGAAAACAGTTGTCATTTTCCCCTGAAGGCCCAGATTGAGTTCATTGAGCAGGCTGAATATGTCACACAGGTAAGCCAGTTTTGCGACCCATACCTTGTCACTGAAATGTGCTGCCAGCGGTGACTTCTTTTCTGAGAGAAATCTTTGCAATGGCTCTCGTAATTCAAATACTCTGGTTAGCGATTTTCCTCTGGATAACCATCTTATTTCTGTGTATAAGAGAAGGCATCTGTACTCTGCGTCCATCTCCTCACAAAGCTGCTCAAACAGGCGCGAGTTAAGTGCGTGTGCTTTAATGTGGTTAATAACTTTAACGACATCACTCAATACGCTGTTAAATTCCGGTGACATTTTTCCGCTTGCCAGCATTTCCCTGTGAATGATACAATGCGTAGATTCACTCTCAGGTGCAACCTCCTTAATCCGAACAGTTAAACCAGACAGTCGTCCGGTCATGGTAGCAGCTCCGTCTGTGCATATGCTGACACAAAAGGACCATTTCAGTTTTCCTGATATATAACCATCCAGTGACTTGAACAGTTCTGCTCCTGTGGTGTTGGTTGGCAAAGATAGTGCACATAACAAATCCTCATGCACATCCTCCTGATATAGATATCGCACATAAACAAGTAGTAGTGCCTTGTTGTCGATATCTGTAGATTCATCAACCTGGAGTGCATACCACGGTGATGTATTAATCCTCTCCAACAATTGTGCCTCAATGTCTCCGGCTATTTCCTCAATGCGCCTAGTCACAGTGCTAGCTGACAAAGGCACATGTGCTACCTTTTCCACAGCAGCCTCTTCTAGAAGTTCACGGCAAATGTCTTTAGTGGAGGGCAAGATCAATTCTTCACCGATAGTAAATGGCTTTTTAGCCTTAGCAATGCGGTTAGCCACCAAATATGATGCTCTCAGTGCATTCTCCTTTATTGATGTGGTGGCCCTCATAAATTTCTTCTGTGCTTCGTGCTCCCGTTTTTTTCTTTCAAAATACTCCAGGGGCTTGTCTTTTATGCCAGGGTGCTTGGCGGTCAAGTGGCGAAGCAGTTTTGAAGGTTTCATTGCCTCATTAGAGAGCTTCTCGCCGCAAACTATGCAGATCGGTTTTGGTGCGTGGGAATCACCTGTCCCGATAAATCCATATTTCAAATAGGACTCATGGTATTGTCTGTTAAAGGTTGCATATTTCTTTGATGTTGAAGGCTCTTCTTCTGTCTGTTCACTGGGCCTTTTTTTCTTCCCAAGAAAACTTTCTAACGATGTCTGTTTCATACTCATTTTTACTAATTTGTGGGTTAAAGCAGACACAATAACACGTCAGTACACACATGAGTACCGGTGAACAGATAGAAGAGCTAGAAGAGTGATACCTTCTCTTTCTCTTCACTCCACTGCTGCTTGCAACCGCTCAGCTCCAGACGTCACCTAAATCCGAATGTAAATCCAAAACTATCAGCGCAAAAATGTGATCAGTGTTATAAATATATGACCAGTGTATCAAAAAAGCATATAAATATTAATATAAAGTGAAAAATCAGATAAAGTGCACAAATCCGGCAGCATACACTTAACTGTGCTCACACCTCACAATCGGAAACAATAAAAACATAAAATAGTGTTGCGCTAGATAAAATAACTGTGAAATATATATAAATCACAAAAGATGACTGTGCCCCCTTTCAATGCCGAGATGCCAGCGTTCCCCCTTTCAATACAGAGATCATCGTGCCTCTTTCAATACAGAGATGCCAGCGTGGACTCTAGAGCCACCTTTACCATTAAAGTAACTCCTTACTTCATGTGGGCATTACACTTTGTGGACTCCCTCTTCACCTGTGCCCCACACACTCACCCACAAAATGGCCGCATCCCACTTCTTCAGCTGTTGGCTTCAATCACTGTGATTCCCTTCACCCACCACTGTCACCCACTTCCTCTGTGCACTTACCTCACGGGAGCTTCTCTTCAGTCCCCGCGTCTCCGACCTCAAGTCCTCAGTCCTCCCGCGGCGCCTCCTCCTCGACCAATGGCATGGGGTTTGCCTTTCGGCCAATCAGGAGGCGGGAGGACCCACAGTGAAATTATTTAAAGTTCCTCGGGCGGCCCGGTACCGTTTGATCCACGGACCGGTACCGGTCCGCGGCCCGGGGGTTGGGGAACACTGATCTAATGGTCCAACTGACTCTCTCACATGTTTTTTGCTATGAATGTACTTGAAAAAGTCTTTATTATGCGTTTTTGCTTCCACAGCAAGCTTCTTCTCAATTGCTTGCCTTATCAATGCCTTGCATTTTACTTGCCAGTGTTTGTGCTGTTTCCAGTTTTCATCTTTTGGCTCTTTTTTCTATTTCCTGATAGATGCTTTTTTTGGCAACAACAGCCTCTCTGACCTCACCTTTAAACCATGCTGGCAGATTTTTGGACTTCATTCTCGTTTTCTTAAAGCGTGGAACACAGCTGGTCTGGGCTTCCAAGACAGTATTTTTAAACAACACCCAAGCTTGATGTAAGTCTTTAACCTTTGCAATTGTTCCTTTTAGTTTTTTCTTAGCTATTTTCCTCATTCTATCATAGTCTCCCTTTCAAAAATTAAAAGGTACTGCTGTGGATTTCCTTACCATCCCTCCTTTATTAATTAACTCAAACGCGATCATGCTATGATCACTATTGTCAAGTGGTCCCAAAACCCTTATCTCTTGCACCATAGGGAGCATTGGCAGATACTGTGGGTGGCATACTCCCAGGGTCCCAGACTGACCACCGACCTGTCTCAACCTCCCAAGGTTCTTGGGGCCACTGTCAGATGTCTGGGGATGGTACACGAGGGGACTACTACTGTATTTGCTTCTGCCCTGCTGGTGATTGCTGACCATGAGCGCCGGAGGGCAGCACATCACTACCCATATGCCAGAGTCCCCAGGATCCATGCCCAGTACCTGGACATCAGCAATAAGCTGTGCAGAACCTGGTACAGATTTGACTGCACAGCCATCCATGACCTGTGTCAGGAGCTGGAGCCACACATCACACTGCATGCATACAGACAGGACACAGTGCCTGTCCACATGAAGGTGCTCACAGCCCTAAACTTTCTGAGGACAGGCACGTTCTAGTCTGTTGTGGCAATGACAGCTGGGCTTATTCAGGCAGTGGTGTCATGCAGTATCAGCCAGGTCCTACATGCCTTTGTGGGATGTGCTGCAAAGTACATAACCTTCCTGTGCATCTCACAGCATCTGCAGCAGACTGTGCTGTCATTCAGTGAGATTGCAGGTTTCCAATCTGTCCTGGGGGCCATTGACTGCACACATGTTGCCCTTCACCCACCGCATCTACACAAGGCAGCATACAGGAACAGGAAGGCCTAGCACTCACTGAACATGCAGATCATCTGCAATGCCCAGATGAAGATCCTGGATGTCTTGGCACGCTCCTCTGGCTCGTGCCACGATGCCTACATCCTGGCCCAGGCTGGAATTCACGCAGACTTTGAGGATGGTGCTGTCAAAGGTGTCTGGCTTCTTGGTGGGTGGACACAGGGCAGCATCCCACACATATGCATGCATACCCCCAGAGGCACAGAGGCATGGTCTATCATGTGCATACAGGCAGGCTGTGCCCACCAAGGGGCCACACCATGGCTGTGGATTACCCAACCATGCAGGGGGCGCCAATGGTGCCCCTGCCACCACATGGTCACAGGAGGGGGCGCTTGCCATAGTCAGCACATAGATGTGTTGGAGGCTGGGGCATCGCCACAGCTGGGGTCACACAAGGGCACATTTACATCAGGGGTGGTCCAGCACCAGGCATGGGGGGATGCTGCATGGCACTGTTGCAGCGCACATGCATGTTGGACATGTTGGGATGGCATGTGGTGCATGGGTAGGCCATCTCCTGTGATGCTGACTACGGTGCAACACATTGTCATTCATGCCACCCCCATTCCCTGCAGGTGACAGGGGATACCCACTGAGGGACTGGCTCATGATCCCAGTTGTCAACCTGTACACTCCTGAGGAGCTGAGATTCAACCGGTCACACCAGCTGATCCGCTCCATCATTGAGCGGACATTTGGCCTGCTGAAGAGCTGCTTCCATTGCCTGGACTGGTCAGGTGGTGAGCTGCTCTATGCGCCATCCAAGGTATGCAGGATATTCCTGGTGTGCTGCATGCTGCACAACTACACACTGTGCCGGAGGCGGTCCACACCTGATGCAGCAGACGGTGAGTCCGAGAATGAGATGGATGATATGATGCCCCCTCAGCCAGCACATGGTCCAGCCTACCAACAGGCTGTGGCGACAAGGCAGACCATCCTGCAAGTGCACTTTGTGTGAAGTAAGCTGGCCATACTGGTGGGATTGGGGATGGGAGGGGGGCCGGCTCTGTGCACACATGCCATTGTCAGCTGTGCCATTCCGGCTCCTGCAAGCATTTACCTTTCCCCCACATTTGCCATTGCATGCTTTACAGCCCCAAATGTACATCCCCCCCCCACCTACACTCAGCCATCCATGTGCCCCCAAGCAGGGCACTCCCCTTCCCCCCATGCAGGCACCCCGACACAGCCAGGCACATGTTCTTCCCCCCACCTACACAGGCAGTATGTCCCCCTTGCCCCCACACACCCCCAGTCTGCACACCCTGTCCAGCCCTGGATATCAGTGGCCATACTGTGCTGCAGCCCTGGCTCATACAGTGCATGGGTACATCCGTTCCACCACCACTACATCCCCTGTACCCCTGCCCCTGCCAGGGAGGCAACCAAGGCATCCCACCTCCCCCACTGTGGCCAGCAGCAGACAGACAGGCCCGGTGTACAGGGATGACACTGACCCTGGCATGCCCTGTCACCTTTACCCACCCACTGTTCGGAGGCATCGCCCTGTCTGCTGCACTGATCTGGCTTTGTGGTGCCTGTTGGTGCTCCACATGGCTGGTGCCTGCATGGGGTTGTGTCATGTCCAGTCATGTGACTGTGTATGCCCTGTCCACTCACACAATTGCACTCTGTGCGTCGCCGTGCCCCCTGTGGCCCCCAGTGTGGTCAGACATGCAGACATGGTGTTCCATGGTATGCATACTTTATTTTTGGCACATCGACATAGCATTTTACATACGTGCATTTGCAGCACCTGTGCCCACCCAATGGTGTTTACCTGGGTCTGCCACTTCCATCCTGTAGCCTGGGTGGAGACATGAGTGCCTCAGTGAGTCTATGCAACACCTGGGTGAAGGCCTGGAGGTCTCCCTGGATGCCCTGCAGATGCTGTGCAATGTGGTCAAGGGGACCCACTGCTGCTGCAAGAGCCTGCTCCACAGTACCTGTGGTGTCCACGCCATACTGTGGTGCCACCTTGTGCCTCCTCAGATTGTGCTGCATTGCACAGCACCATGTCAGGGTCCACATCACATGGGCCACACGTGTCCCCATCCCTCAGTCCATGCTCCCTTCATCCCCTCCCTCTTCCCCTTGCATGGTCCTGTCCCCCTCTATCCCCTGCATGCTTCTGTCACCTCTCTCTGCCCCCTGCATGCTCCCATCCCCTCCTTCAGCCCCTGCATACTTATTCCCCCCCTCTATCCCCTGCATGCTCCTGTCCCCTTCCTCTGTCTCCTGCATGAACCCATCCCTGCCACCCTCTCCCATCACCACTCTGCATGCCCCCATCCTCCATTCACAGGGTGTCTCTGGGTGGCATGTTCCTGAAATCCCTCTCCTCCAGGGACTCATCTTCTGCCTCCCCCCTCAGCCCCTGCTGTGTCCCCCACTGTGCCTTGGGCCTCCCACTGTGGGGTCTCCTGCCCAGCCCCCATGGTACCATCCTGTTTCTCCCCCTCAGGGGAGCAGGGAACCTCATTCAGGTTGAAGGTGTACACTTCCTCATCACCACTCTCCCCTGAAGGGGAGGTGCTGGATAGCTCTAAGGGGCTGGCTGTTGCGGTGGTGGTCATTTCCTCAGTGGCCAGGCTGTGGGGGCTGCATGTTCCAAGGGCTCACCCCCAGCCATATCTCCGTTGCTGTGGCTGTTGCTCTGCCCCTCCTCCTCTTCCTCTGCCTCCTCTTCTACCTCATCCCCCTCATTGTCATCTTCTTCCTCCTCCTCCTCTGACACAGGGGGGGGGGAGTTCTGACTGGGATGGCTGTGTAAGGGATGCAGAGAGGTGGCTGTTAATTTTCAGTGGATGGGGGTGTCCAGTTGTCATGTTCCCATTGCCATGCACTTCCCCATGCTCTGTCTGCTGTCACCCCTGTGGTGCCCAGCCACACTGGACCTGTGCCATGTCACATGTCATGGCTCCTTTCCTGTGTCATACCTGTACACTCACCTTGCTCCCACTGCAGCTGCTGCCAGAGTCGGCTCAAAATCCACAGCCACGTGTTGCATATGGCCCAGGAACGCACCCGGTAGGCCTCTGTATCACACAGGATATGGAATAATTTGTGGAGGCAGGATGGAGATGTCTTACATATGCACATTTATTCTTCCCTCCCAGGTCTGTCCTGCAGCTGCCCACTTGCCATCCCACCATCTGCGTACACTGGACCAGGTCCCATCATGCTGCCACATCTCCAGAGCTACCTCACCCCAGCCTGGAGCTTGCCCTGATTCCCCGGGTCTCTTCTGTCCTTTGTGCCTGCATTGCTGACTGGCTGGGCCATGGGCTGAGGGTGCCACAGGGACAATGCTTCCTGCAAAATTATTCAGGGAACCTACTGCATTTCCTGCCTGCCCTGTGGTGCACATTGTGGGCTTTGCATGCTGGTTTGGGACCTGACTGGGTCATGTTCATGGTCTGGGGCACAGTTGTTTCCAGGTTACAGGGCGCATTTCAGCTGTGCATAATTACGATTATGCTCCTAGCTGTTTGTACTTGCCTGTGCTATGTCCTTCACAGGTGCCACTTTGCATGTTCACTTCAGGCCTGGTGATGGAGTTGTGGGTGTGTGGTGGTGGTTTGGCCACTGAGTTGGAGAGCCAGGGGCCTGGGGTTCAATTCCTCCTGGGTCCCCTTTTTCAGTTGGCTGTGCATTACCATGTGTCTGTGATGCATGGTACTGTAGCATGGATTTCTGTCTTTATTTATTTATTTATTTATTTATTTAAAGTCTCTTTTATACCGCGCTATTCAGCATCAGTGCGGTTTACAATAAACAACGAACATACACATTTCCAATAGTACTTTGTGTTTACATATGAACAGGAAATTCAACTTGGCTAACAGGGTAACTATATACAATAACAATATATACAATTTACAGGCTGGTCATTGGGGAGGGCATTAAAGCTGTACATTTGGATTGCTGGTTTGCATACCAGCTACGCTGGGTTTTCTATGGACAGGTTGGCTGCTTCCTTTTGCAACATTATGCTTGACCTGTACATGTCCGGTTTTGGGATTTGTTCTTTCACCCTGTCTCATTCATGCATGTTTTTCCCTCTGTTTGGGGTGGTTGTGGATATTTATTTATTTAATTTATTTATTTAACTGGTTTTATATACTGTTTTTCTGCAAGGCAAAATGGTTTACACTGAACAAGTAGTAACATTTACATGGAACAGTTAGAACTATGTATAATTAACTGGTAGAAAGTTTACATTGAAACAAGTAGTAACTTTTGTATGAAACGGAACTATGTACAGATAACTGGTATAAAAATTATATTGTTACAATTGAACAAGAGAACAAAGTGATTATTTACAAATGGCATAGCTGCTATACGGTGAGGCATTGTGTTTGCCTGCTTATGGGATTGAGTGGTGAGGGGGGGCGGGGTATGATGTTGTGTGTGGTTTGTGGCAGTGGCTGTGTTGAAGTGTTCTTCAGTATCAATATTGTGTTATGTTTGTGTGGCCTTCATGAAATACAAGAGGGAGGCCTTCATGAAATACAAGAGATCACAGAGAGAGGAAGACAGGCATCTATATTTGGAAAACCTTAGAGAAGCTAGCAATGTAGTCAGGAATGCATAGATTCAAAAAGAAGAGGAAATAGCCAATGCAATACAATGGAGGGATAAGACATTTTTCAGATATGTTGGTTAGAAGAGGAAGGGCAAAGGTGGTATTGTCAGACTCAAGTGCGCAGGGGAGGTATATGTAGAAGCTGATCAGGACAAAGTGTAATTGCTTAACAAATGTTTCTGTTCTGTGTTCACAGATAAAGAAACAGGAGCGGGCCCTCAGAAAACACCCACAGACAGGAACGGAAGCAAGGGGCATCTTGAACAATTTTCAGAAGACTGTGATCATGGGACCAAATGGGATACACCCTCAAATACTGAGGGAACTTGGAGACGTTCTAACAGCTCCACTTACTGACCTTTTCAATGCCCTCATTGGAGTCGGGAGTGGTGCCAGAGGACTGGAGAGAGGCACATGTAGCTCCTTTACACACAGGCAGAAATAAGGATGTGGTTGAAAACTAGTTTAACCTCGGTGGTGAGTAAATTATTGAAAGTGCTGCTGAAAAAGAAAATAGTGAGGTTTCTGGAGTCCAACAGCTTACTGGATCCAAGAAGTGATTGATTTCTTTGATGGGGTGACCAGGGAGTTGGATCAAGGGAGTGCCTTAGATGTGATTTAGATTTCAGTACAGCCTTTGACACCGTTCCGCACAGGCGACTTATAAACAACCTGAGCACCCTAGATATGCATCCTAACGTCACTAATTGAGTTAGAAATTTGTTGAGTGGAAGGCGACAAAGGGTACAGATAAATGGAACTCACTCTGAGGAGAAGGAGGTTACCATTGGTGTGCCCCAGGGATCTGTCCCTGGTCCAACTCTTTTTGACATCTTTGTTAGTGATATTACAGAAGGGCTGTCAGATAAGGTTTGCCTCTTTGTGGATGATACAACTTCTGCAATAGAGTAGACACCAAGGAAGGTGTAGATAACATGAGGAGGGATATAGCTTGTGATAAGGAAGCTTATCATAGCTCAGGAAGGAGCTATAGAAAAGGTGAAGTGATTCTGAACAAGCAACCTGTCAGTTCTGATAGAAATAAGAAAACAGAATTTTTCCATAAAAGACTACCAGTCCCAGAATGCACCAGGTTTCCAACAGCCATTAGAGGAGCTGAAGTGGGGAAACGTGTGTTCAATCAAGAGGGCTATGAGGTAATCCCCAAGCACTCATCTCAAAGGGCAGGGCCTGATTCAGCACAGCTGCGCTGTGCTAAGGTGGAGCACTCATCTAAGCAGAATAAAGGTAGAGTTTATTCTACAGAGAATTATCCTCAGAATCCTCATCCTCAGGATCAGCTTGGAGATCCTCATCTTGGACATCTTCATCATCGGGAGGATCATCAGAAGCAGAAGCCAAACCGGACGGACAAAGAGGGCAAGAAACCCTTTGGAAGAAAGAAGAGGAAAGCATTTGGGAGGCCTAAAGGAGTCCAGAGCAGTGCGTATACTGGAAGGCATTCCAGGGGCCAGCATACACCATTGGACTGGGGAAAGCCAGAGGAATGGTGCTGCAGGGCTAGGAATCTCCAGACGGTACCTGTGAGGGAGACGGCTGCACGTGGAAGGGACCCTAGGACCCGTGCCAGAAGGTATGTGAAGAGAGATCCAGTGTCCAGGGATCTGGATTGGAAGGCTGGACATAAGAACTGGACTACATACTGGCCAGGCTATTTAGAGAGGAACTCTAACAGCAATGGAAGCTCAGGTATGAACACTGATCTATGCCCTAGCTATAACCTTGAAAGACAGCAGGGAAACAAGTATTCTCCTGAGAGTGCTACATTGAGAAATTCCTCTGTGCCAATCCATGATATTGAACCCATGATTGTTGAAGAAGGGGGAGCGGTCTTAGATACAGGCTGTGAATATATGGATTGCTCTCTGTCTAAACTCCTTTGGTAATTTACTGTTACAAAGTACAGCAACCATCACAAAGAAATACAAACTTGTTCTTTAATCTACTCAGAAAAGCTCCTGAGTAGGATTTTGGGCCACGCAGTAGAAAGCAAGCCAGCTAAGGGGTTTCAGCTGGATAACTACTAGCAATTGAGCCTTACCTAATTGCTTGTGAGCTCTGAGGGAATCACTTCTGAGTCTATGTGTGAAGATATAAGAAGTTAACCTGAAAAGAACAGTTTTTCCCTTCTTTGTGGGTTTTGCTTGTTGTTTGAAACACTGCTAAGAAAATATTAGCTAAAGCCTACAGAAAAGACCAGTTTGTTACCAACCAGGTCTTTATTCTTTTGCTTTGATTGCCTGACAAGTTCAGCTGTTGTTTTCCTGATTTTGTTTTTCTAAGTTTAACACTGAAAGCAAGTATCCTGTTTTATGTGCTACCAAGCATATCTGTGTTGGGAGAAATAACCCCATAAATAAATATCTTATTGGCTTTACACTCAAGCACAACTAATTATTGTGAGCAGCTGTGTCTGGTGTGAATGGACTGCATTTCCCACAATCCCTTGCAAATCATATTGATATATGCACTTGCCAAGACTGTGAACATTCTCACCCAGGCAGCCGTCTGACAAGCTAAACTCAAAGAATGATCTAGAATTTAACATTTAATGTTAAAAAATGCAAGGTCATGCATTTGGGCTGCAGCAATCCAAGGGAGCGATATAGTATAGGGAGTGAGGGACTTCTGTCCACAAAAGAAGAGCGGGACCTGGGCATGATTGTATCTGATGATCTTAAAGTAGCTAAACAGGTAGAACAGGCAATGGTGAAAGCTTGAGGGATGCTTGGATGAATGGGGAGAGGAATGGCCAGCAGAGGACAGGAGGTGATAGTGCCTCTGTATAAGTCTTTGGTGAGACCACGTTTGGAGTATTGTGTGCAGTTCTGGAGACCACACCTTCAAAAGGATATATACAGGTTGGCGTCAGTAAAGAGGGTGGCTATTAACATGGTCTTTGTTATAGAGCATATGAGGACCGACTTAAAGATCTTAATATGTATACTTTAGCGGAAAGGCGGGATACAGGTGATATGACTGAGATGTTTAAATACCTCCGTGGCATAATGCATAGGAAGAGAGCCTCTTTCGATTGAAAGCAAGCTCTGCCACTAGGGGACATAGAATGAGGGTGAAAGGGGATAGACTCAGGAGTACTATGCGGAAATATTTCTTTACAGAAAGAGTGGTAGATGCATGGAATAGTCTCCCAGTGGAAGTGATAGAGATGAGGACAGTATCTGAATTCGAAGAAGCATGGGACAAACACAGGAGATCTCTAAAGGAAAAAAGGGAGACTATTGTAGTGGTTGATAGGGATGGGCAAACTAGATAGCCATGTGGTCTTTTTCTGCCACCATGTTTCTATGTTTCTACTATGCAGTGATTTGACTAACATTATCTGGCCATTTTGCTGCACTCTTACACATGGTTGGTATGTTTCATTGTGTTGTTTATGGGTCCTTTCTGTATATGCTTTCCCCTAGTCCTTTGTGCCTGCATTGTCACCATGCTTTTCTCTTGGCCATTGTGTTTGTGTTTGCATGTTTCCTGTAGGGGGCCCAGTTGTGTGTATACAGACATTTGGTGGTGTGGTGGGTTCAGCTGACCCTTGCTCCTTTTGGCCTTTTACTTTGGAGTGACTTCCTGGCTCTTTGCACTGCTGTTGTCCCACCACATGCATTCATCCTGCCTCCCCCTTTTCCTGCTTTGACCTACTTACTATGCTAGGGTGGTCCTGATGCGCTCCCAGCCCCTGTGTGCTGCAACTAGGGTTGGCCGTCTGTGCCCCATGGGGAGCAGGGCCCACTCATTCTCAATGACTAGCCTGCATGGAATACCATCTCTGGTAGGGACCTGCAATCGTTATGCATTTATATCCACCCCACACATCCTTCTCTGAATCGGCCTCTATGTGATCTGATGACTTTATCATTGCGTACTGGTTGTGTGCTAAGATGTTTGAAGGAATCTGTGATCTTTCTTCTTTTAAAGCAAGTTAACTCTGGATCCCTTAGGATGCTAATGTGCCCTTCCTGGCAGAAATTATTAAGAAGATGGTGGCATGTCACAGATACAGGAATATTTGGAGGATCTAGATAAAGCAGCTTTGGGTACTGAATCAGTCCCGGTAGCAGTGAATGATGGCATCTGCCCAAATTTAGTGAATAATGTGCCTGTATTGTGAGCATGGGCACTGAGAGCCAACACAGGCTCTAGGGCAGGTAATTTTTCCGGGCCTCCAGGATTGTTTGTAAATTGGGTTTAAATGTACTGGTGTAATAAATGTCAAAACAAAGTAAATGATTGTGTTAATCATGTTATTGTGAATACCATGATAGCTATTCCAGAAAGTAAATAATTGGAAAATCTGCAACATGCTAACATTGTTCATAATAAAAAATAACAAGATAAGAACAAAGGATTTAAAGGAGCTAACTGTGTTGGGACCACTTGATACTAGTGATCATAATATGATCACATTTCACTTAATAACTAGAACAAGTGTGCAAAGAAATCTACTGTGTCAGTATTTCATTTTCAAAAGGGAGACCATGACAAAATGAGGAAAATGCTTAGAAAAAAACTAAAAGGAGCAACTGCAAAGCTCAGGAGTTTACCTTAGGTATGGCTGATGTTTAAAAATACAATCTTGGAAGCCCAGACCAGATGTATCCCATGCATTAACAAAAGTGGAAGGAAGACCAAACGACAGCCAGCTTGGTTAAAAGGTAAATTGAAAAAGGGTATTAAAGCCAAAAATATCCTTTTAAAAAATGGAAAAAGGAACCAAATGAAGAAAACAGGAAACAGCATAAATACTGATAAGCTAAATACAAGGCACTGATAAGGAAGGCACAAAGAATTTGAAAAGAAGCTTGCCATAGAGACAAAAACTCAGAATAAAACCTTTTTCAGGTATATAGGAAGCAAAAAGCCAGGGAAGGAGTCAGTTGAACAATTAGATGATGAAATGATAAAAGAGGCACTCAGGGAGGACAAGGTTGTAGCTGAGAGACTAAATGAATTCTTTACATTGGCCTTTACTGAAGAAGATGTGATGAAGCTCCCCATGGCAGAAAGGGTTTTTAATGGTGATAAGTCAGAAGAGCTGAATGAAATCTCAGTGAACCTGTAAGATGTAGTAGAACAAATTGATAAACTAAAGAGCAGCAAATCACCTGGACCGGATGGTATACACCCAAGTGTGCTGGGAGAACTCAAAGATGAAATTGCATAACTACCACTGGTAATTTTTAACCTATCATTAAAAGCATCTATGGTACCTGAAGATTGGAGGGTGGCCAATGTAACATCTTTATTTAAAAAAGGGCCCCAGGGATGATCTGGGAAACTAGATCAATGAGTCTAATGTCAATGCCAGGCAAAATGGCGGAAACCATTATTAATTTTATTCTTAATAATGGTTTCTGCCATTTTGCCTGGCATTGACATTAGACTCACTGGTCTAATTACTGGCACTTTGATAAACATGATTTAATGGGGCAAGGTCATCATGTATTTACTCAAGAGAAGTCTTGCTTTACCAATCTACTCCATTTCTTTAAAGACGTGAATAAACATGGATAAAAGTGAGCCATTTGATATAGTGTATTTATACTTTCAGAAAGCATTTAATAAGGTTCCACATCAGAGATTTCTGAGGAAGATTAAAAAAAATCATGGCATAAGTGGCATTGTCCTATTGTGGTTTGGAAACTGGTTCAGAGTTAGAAAACGGAGTAGGGATAAATGGTCAGTTTTCTCAATGGAGTCATTTTGTTTGTATTGTTCACCACTTTTATGTTCCGGCCTAGGCAGTATATCAAGTAACTGAATAAAGATAAAGGTAAATAGTGCAGTACCCCAGGGATCTGTACTGGGAACAATGCTTTTTAACATATTTATATGATCTGGAATGGGAAACAAGTGAGATGATTAAATTTGCAGATGACACCCAATTATTCTGAGTTGTTAAATCCCATGTAAATTGTGAAAACTGCAGGAGGACCATGTGAGACTGGAAGACTAGGCATTCAAATTGCAGATGAAATTTAATGTGGACAAGTGCAAAGTGATGCACATAGGGGAGAACAATCCACATTATAAATACACAATGCTAGATGTCATGACAGAAGTCACCAACCAAGAAAAAGATCTGAGTGTAATCGTAGACAATACATTGAAATCTTCTGTTCAGTGTGTGGCAGCAGACAAAAAAGCCAACAGAATGTTAGGAGTCATTAGGAAAGGAATAGAAAATAAAACAAAAGATATCATAATGCTTCTGTATCACTCCATGGTGTGATCACACCTTAAGTAATGTGAGAATTCTGGTCTTTGCTTCTCAAAAGATATAGAAAAGGTACAAAGAAGAATGACCTAAATGATAAATGGGATGGAACCACTCTCATGAGGAAAGGCTAAGGAGGTTAGGGCTCTTCAGCCTGTAGAAGAAATGCCTTGTATTGTCCATGATGATACCTGGACCCTTTTCCTGGAACCTTGCTTCATCTAGCTATACAGTAATTTGCTTTATTCTTCCCTAGGTGTATCACTTTGAATTCGTCCACATTAAATTTCCTCTTATCTGCCATTTGGATGCTCAGTACTCCAGTCGCAGAAGGTCCTCATGCAATTTCTCACAATTCACATGTGATTTAACCACTTTTTTTAAGCCTTCATTTCTATTTACGTTTTAAGCAACGGTACAAAAAAGGTTTCGTAAAAAATAAAACAAACCAACAAACTAACAGCCCCCGCATGCCCCTGGCTCTCAACATACATATAACAGTATGTGGCAAACAGTCGAAATACATATACGGGTGTTCATAATAACTTAGATCCATAGTCATCAAAGGTACACCATTTCCAGCGATTCACAGCAGACAGTGGGTTAAATCTAGAGTAAGTCACTTCATACTGACAAAATAAGCATACCATCTTCCACCATTGGTAAAAGGACAGTAGTGAGGAGTCTTTCCAATGAGTAACAATCACCTTTAGTGCTATTCTAATCATCAGATCAAACTGCCTTATTTAACTAAGCTATACCTGCAAGAGACTTGTATACAATGATGCATAAAGTCAGCTGCTCTTGAAAGTGTAAGATATGTGATATCCTTACGCACACTTATCTGTACATTAGGACAGTCAAGCAGCATATGAGGAAGGGTACCTATGTGCAAGGAGCAAGACCAAATTCGGTTGCCTTGTTGTGGGTTCCATTTTGTAAGAGTCACTGGTGTGACATACACTCTCTGGGCCACGAAGAACATCATCTGCGTCAGTGAGGTGGAGTATGAGATGCGAGTGAGAGGGCCCCAGAACTGAATCCAGTGACAGCGACTTAGGAGTTTGCCAGCATTAGATTCACAGACCTTTTCTGTACCAGTGCAAAAATGGCTAACCCCACCTTGGAGATAGGCATAGAGCTTGGAGGCTACTTTACCCATCCCAGCAATGTCACACAGTTTAACTATGGGATTCCATTCTTCAGATATTTGGGAACGGGTAACCCTGCCTTAAGGAGACAGTGCTTAAGTTTCAGGAATTGGAAGGAAGATTGGGAAGGGAGGGAAAACTCCTTTTGCAGATCATCAAATGTTTTAAAGTCTGTTGGGGTCATCAGTTGCTCATTTGTCCAGATGTTCCACCCCGCCACGCTTTCCAGAGAAAGTGTTTTTTATGAATTTTAAGATGAAGTTGAAGCCGAACAGGAGAGCATTTAGAGAATGCTTAAGTTGACTAGAAAACAAATGAAAGGCAGATTGGGTAGCAAGTATCACCGGGGAAGTGTTTTTGAATCCGGCATGAGTAATACCCAGTAGAAGATACAATGGAATAGGGGAAACTATCGAAGCTTCTAGGTGAGTGAAGAAAACCCCGTGATCTGGCCACAATACCACGGCTCTTTCGGTCTCTGGTCCTCAAGCAGTGAGAAACAGGCAGAGAGTAATACAGAACACAATCACACACACAAGTGCTACTTTCTTTGAGCTCAGAGGGAAGACAATAGACGGTCTATGGACATGCATAGTTCCACGCCTATTGAATTCAAATTCTTCCTCCTGAAAAGCTCCTTTTATTAAAGAAAAAGGGGAAGTAACAGTCATTTATTATAACCGTGAAATAACACAAGGTGTCGCCAAAGTTCTTTATACAGAGTAAGATCTGATTACAGTGTATTAGATGAAATTTACTTGATTATGACAAAATTATTTATAATTGCAAAGTTGCAAAAATTATGTTGTGTCAGCATTGCCTGTACAATGAACTATAGTTGCGCAGTTCATAGCCTATGTTTACTCTTTATGCTTCCATTAACAATGTTCCAAACTATTTTAAAGACGGTTACACAGAACTCATGATCATGACATCCTATTCTATTTAAGAGGAAGTAGGTGAAAAGTCAAACTTCTAAACACATTCTGTATCAAGAAATTCATCCATCTTCAATTACATATTGGGGATTCTGGTATCCCCTTTATCTGTCCATTTCTACAGTGAGAACATGCCGGGCCCTGCCGTCCCATGTCAACATACACAACAGGGACCCCTCTTTGATTAGAAGAGAGAGATGACAAAGTTCGAAATCTGGGAATTGCATTCCACCTTGCATTTTAGGGAGTTTTAGTTTCCATGCAGCAATACGTGGAGCTTTGCATTTCTATAGGAAGTTCAGTAAAATATTTTCAAGTTTTTGATAGGAGTCAGGGTATGAAATTGGAATCATTCCAAGAACATAATTTATCTTGGGTACCAGCATCATTTTAATGGATTCCAGGCGGCCCCACCAAAAGAGAAACTGGGGGGACCATCGAGTGGTAAGGGACTGAAGAAGGTCAGTAGACACCCTAGCATTGCAATCCATGGTAGCTGGAATGGAGGAGCAATAGTGGATTCCTAAATATTTGAAGGTGCTAGTTGCCCATTTAAATGGGAAATCTTAGGGATTACACACGATACCACTGGCTACCTGCAAATACAAGGAAATGTGGCCTTCTCCCCAGGCTTGGATTCCAGGTCTTTTTGTATCTGGACCTCCCTGGGAGTTACACGCACAGGACAGGTGGTCAAGGTGCAGGGACGGTTGCTCCCCCATCAGGAACTTAGGAATCGGTATCAGTTCCCAGAGGGTAACCATTTTGCGTACATATAGGTGCAGCACAATATAGCCTCTTTATCCCAGGGGGGGTTGAAGAAGGGAGTAGCAGATAAACTTGAGGCCTGGTTCGAATTTGAGGACAGGACACAGGTATCCGTAGCCCAGTATTGCCGGGCACTGGAGGATCTTTCCTGCAATCACTCCTATGACCATTGGATCAGAGGGTAGGAGTTGGAGTTAAGTATTACTCTTAAGGGCTATGCCTGGGAGCCAGCAATGGCTTGCCTCGCCGGACTGACTCAGGGGGTTTAGTTTCGGGAAATGCAATTCAAGGTAATAATGAGGCTGTACTTCACCCTGCAGCGGGCATGGAGAACAGGATTGGCTGAGTTAGCGCAATGTCCGTGGTGTGCAGTGGGGCCGGCACATGTTTTGGAGCTGCGATAAAGTGAAAGTATTTTGGAATTGTATACAGGGTTATATGGGGAGCCTGTTCAATCAACGGCTGGTGATGACATCGGGCCTGGCCATACTGGATGCATTGGACTCCCTGGAATTGCGGGGGATAGGAAAATGACTTTTGGTACATAAGGCATGCCTCATCGCTAAGCATTCTATCCTATGACATTGGAGGGACCCAGATGAACCGGGGCTACTGGGAATGGCGGAATGCCTTCCATCAATTGGCTGTATGGGAAGAGATAACCTCCAAAGGGGGAAGGAAGCACCGGGACATGTTTCTGATGGTTTGGGGGCCCTATTTGTCCAACCTATCCCCCAGGGCCTGGAATGATCTCCTTACATTTTGAACCCCGTGAATCCCCTGGTAACCGATTGAGGGGACAACATCATGGAGGGGTGGGTTCGCTATAAGCAGGCAGCCCAGGAGTATATGCAACTGAGTCTCCCAGGAGGGGGAAAGGGAGGGAAGCAGAAGGAAGGGGGGAAGGAGAGGGGAAGGAAGGGAGGGGAAGGGGGGAAGGTAGAAAAGGAGATGTTAATCGTGACTGATCCAGACCTCCCCCTCCCCCCCACTTGGGGTAAGAACCACCTGCCAGGGAGGGGTGGATAAGAGCTGTGGGTGAATGGTGGTGAGGGGGAATATAGATAAACCAATTGGGAGAGCTATATGGGGGGTGGGGGGAGAGGGGGGTGCTTAGTTCACTACCTAAAAATGTAAAATGACAAGATGTATATAGTTCTTGGGATAGCTACCAGGGTGTGCCTCTCACTTTGGACTAGTCCGGGGGAGGGAGGCTGGGTGTTCTTCACATGCTTGGATCAGGGAGGCATGGGGGATCTGAAGCTGGGATCTTATGTGAGGAAGTCCCAGATAGCTGCACATATCAATAACAACAACCCCCATATTGGCATCCCCATCCAGTTTCCATCCCCCTCCTAATAGAATCCTCCCTTCTGAAAAGAACCGCCTCCCCCCTCATAATCTAGCCCCTCCAATTTGGCCTTCTTCCCCCAAAGAACAAATCACTTGATTAGACCTCCCGCAGCCCCCCCCCCCCCCCCAAAGAGAAGCTATTCCAATTAGGCCTCCTGTCCGCTAGCCATTCTCTCACCCTCCCCTAAGCCACCAGATCCACACCTAGCACTTACCTGGGGGAATCCCTGGTGTCTAGTGGTGCCAGAGCAGCCCTCCTCTGCTCCTGACCTTGCTGCTCAGGGTTCCAAAATGATGGCAGCAACCGTTAGCATTAGGCTGGGAAGAAAGGACCTGAGATGGAACTGTGAGAAAGGATAACACTTGAGAAGGACCATGGAGGCAAGGGGGAATAAAACCTGCAAAAAGATCATGGGAGTGGGGGCATCAGCAATAACATCTGAGAAAGGGCCTTGGGAAGGTATAGGGGGATGGGGATCTTCGAAAGGGCTATGGATGGGATGAGGCAAAGAGGAGTAGAAAAAAGACCATAGAAAGGGATTATAAGAGAGAGAGGCCTGGGATCCAGGAAGAAAGAAAGAAAGAAAGCTCTTTGGTTGGGCAGGCAGAGGCAAGGGGGACATTGCTGGGGTAGAGAAGTGTGTGAGATTATATGGGTGTGTACCTGTGTGTAGGACAGAAGACCGTTTCAGCAAGTGGGGAGGAGAAGAGAACAAGTGTGCCCTCCAATCCATCCAGTAAAGGCGAAAGGCTGGAAGAGTCCAACTCAGTTCCACATTAGAGAGAGGAGAGTGCAAGAGTTAGAGAGAAAGGGGATAACAGGTGCATACTGGAATTTGCTTTTTTGCAAGGGTTAATAGGCATGTGGACAAGGGTGAGTCATTGGGTAGGGTATATCTGAATTTTCAGAAAACATTTGTCAACGTTTCTTATGAGTGGGTTGTTTTTTTTTACAGAAACCTTTATGATTGTACACACTTTTACTTGATCTTTTTCAGAAATGGGCAATAAACTTGTATAAATAAATAATAAATTAATTGAAAGGTCAGGAGGCAATGTCCTCTTGTGGATCAGTAACTGGCTAAAAGATAGGAAACAGACAGTAGGACTAAATGATTGTTTCTCTCAAAGGAGAAAGATACTGTAAATACTAGAGTACCTCAAGGATTTTTACTGGGACCAGTGCTTTTTAATATATTTATCAATAATATGGAAAAGAGGCCAGGCCCTATCTTCCACGCTTTGCATTGGCTCCCTGTTGAGAGTAGAACTAAGTTAAAGACTCTGCCTGATTTTTAGGGCAGTACATTTGAAAAAAAACTCGTTACCTTGCATCAATCTTGACTACAATTTTTTATTGTCTTATGTTTATTTCATGTATTTTGAGCTTAATTTGTCCCACTCCTTGAGTATTATCATAAGGTATGTAACAAGTAAATAAATTAATCAAATTTGGTGATGATACAAAATTATTTGAAGTAGTTAAATCATGAGCTCATTGTAAGGCATTAAAGAAGTACCTGGTGAGGCTGGGGGACTGAGCTTCTTCTAAGGGGTCCTTTTATTAAAGTACATTAGATTTTTCAGGGCAAAGCCTCCATGGTAACTATGAGGGGCGTGGCCTGCATGTCAGCAGTAGTTAATACTGGGACACATTTCCTAACACACAGCAGAATTACCACAGATGCACCTAACACCAGCCATTAAGGTGGCATTAGGTACACCCACGCTAATTTCAGCATTGATGGTGTATGCTATTTCCCCCATGCTAACTGCAATGTGTTCCCCATGGCTGCCCTCCACCTCATTATGAACATTTCCCACCCCAACATGCGATTTGCAATTAGTGTGGGAACTAGAACACAGTAACTGTCATGTCCCCAAGCCACACACCCAAGGCACATTACTGAGTGCCAAAATGTACACACAGGGTGTCATTCCAATCCCGAATAGCAGGAGCTGGACATCCGGCATAGATGTCCAGCCCCCACCATTCCCATAGACCCGATTCAGAGAGCAGAGTTCCCTGCATGTAATGCCGAGAGTTCTGCACGAGGGCAGGAGAGGATGGGCCAGAGGTAGATCAAGAGCGGGCCAGAGGTGTGACCCACAATCCGGATGTACAGGGAGGTGGAATAAGTCCCCCCCACCAACGGAGGGGGATAGCCATGCCAGGACCAGCAGAGGAGATGAGAGGGGCAGGGGATTCCCTGCAGCCCGATCCCAGCCCCAGAAGGCCCAATTGGGGGTTGAACAGCGGGAAATACGGGTTTGATGGTGGTGTGGGCAATCGTGGCTCCTACATGGAGCCACTGTGCCATGGAAACGGGATGCCATTGCACCATGGCTCCATGCAGGAGCCCAGGCTAAGTTATCCAGGGAATCGACGAGATGTCCAGCCTGACAGAATCGGGGTATGGTCTGCCCGTCCAGGCCAGTTGCACCCGATTCTGATCCCACGGGGACGTAAGCCCCCGTGGGATCAGAATCGGGTGCATATCCGGACCATCCAGATTCTGGATGTCTGGACGGGCCAGATGGGCCCGGATGAGAATGGGCCTCTAACTGTTTAGCACACGGGGCTCCTAAATGGCAGATGAAATGTAATGTGGACACACGCAGAGCGATGCATATAGGAGAAACACAATCCGAACTATAGATCCACAATACAGGGTTGCATATTAGCTGTCATCACCCACAAAAAGGATCTTGAAGTCATTGTGCACAATATGCTGAAATCCTGAGCTCAGCATGTAGCAACAATCAAAAGAGCAAATAGAATACGATAGTTGGTGTTATTAGAAAAAGAATGGAAAACAAAACAGATGATAGAATATGTTTGCATAGATCTATTTTGTGACCACACATTGGAGATAATTTTATGAGGACTGTTTCACACATGAAAAAGCTTTATAAAATTCCCCCCATCATGGGTAATCCCTAATCCTTGCAGCTAATAACCTAGGAAGACTGACAGACAAGGAGCCCAACACAAAGAAATACCGTATGAGTTTGGTTAGGTGTGACTGAGAATAACGAGAAGATGATCATGGGGGGGGGGGGGTTAAATAAAGGATCATCAGATATGATGGTGGGACAGTAAATATTGGAAGAAGAAGCTTTTACTGAACAACCTATTTTAGTTAGGGTAGATAGGCATGGCATAACCAACCCCAGTGCTGTCTAAATAAGTAGAGGAATGCACGCTCCTAGTTTAGGGCCTCAATTGACAAAATTATATGTATGATCCAAAAGAGTCAAGGTTTAAGAGGCATGTTATCAAAGGTCCTTGATGGTAGGTAACATTTTCCCATATTAGTTAATTTTTCTATCTATTGGTATTTATGCATATGTATCTGCCATTCCATCAGGATTTCTCATGGTCAGTTAATAAGGTCCCATTGGATCAGGCCAAGATGTTGTGGGAATTTCCATAGAAAAGGCATCTATATATGTCTTGTTAACATTTCCATTAGTGTGTGTATATATACAGATTTATATACTCATATTCTGTATATCTGCATTTATTTTTGCCTTGAGAATAAAGTGTCGTATCATCTTGGAATCCCAAGAGACCTGAAGTTTCCTCACGGCTAGTTTCTTGATTTGTTGCCATGGAAACAGCTGTGATGACATCATCACCATCCGTAAAGGAATGGTATCATGTCCTAAGGTCCCTGGGAAAATCTGGGACACAAAGAGATAAAGCAGATCATGCTCAAAATGAAAAGAGATGAATTGTGATTATAAAATTAGAAGTCTTCAAAATTGGATTACTTTTTCATGGTCTTTCATTTCCAATGCTCTACAGAAAGCAGTAGGATGTGGCCTAGAGGTTAGAGCAAGGAACTACTGTAAGAACCACAAAAGCAGGGTTGAAATCCTCTATGGCACAAGGGGTGTCAGTTGGACCTAGAGAAACTCATGCTGTAGCCTCAGATACCTCGTTAGATTCCAAGCTCTTTGGGGAAGGAACTTATCATTATACATCACTGTATATATGCATGGTCCTATAAAATCCACGGGTCCAATATTCAGAAGTGCTTAGCCCGAAAATAGCGCCTGCTATGGGCTGATTTTAGGGGCACTCTCCGGGACCACCCATACTCCATCCTGGCACTATCCAGATAGCGCCATTGAAAGTCATACCGATGACCCTAACCCTCTCCATATAATGCCAGGGTAGAGTATGGGTGTTCCCGCAATTATCCATATAGCAGTGATATTCCAAGTATGCTATTTGGATAACCATCACTTCTTTCTGGATAACTACCAGCGCTGACCACACTATTCGTACATTCAGCACCCGCTGCTGCCCAGGTAGCGGCACTTACTATATGTATTTATTTAACTTTCGCATCCAGCATTTTAAGAAAAGACAACCGCAGCAGCTGAATATTGACCCCAATAAGATTAGTTATGATTTTTGCTGGCTCTGTTTCCCTTTCTCTTCATCTCTTTGTCTATTTCTCCAATTCTACCTTGACCTTTCTGTCTTCCCCAGTTTTCCTCATCTTTTTCCACCTCGCTGTTTCCCATCATCTGTCTTCTCATCTCATTCTTTGCTTTTCTGTGTTCTCCTTGCGTTTTTCCCTTTTACCCGTCATTTATTTAAATTGGTTAAAACTTAACGGGTACAAAAGTACCCATATCTTGTGAATGGGCTACACCCTGGAAAATATACACAAAGGTAATTTTTTATAAAGGATGTTTTACATGCAGAAGATAGCTCTTATAAAATTGCATGGTGAAATACATATATATAATTATGTGTGCTCTCAAAACCCACCTTTTCCTCCAATAGTTCCCAGCCAGCAATTGAACCTAGAGATCCCTCTCAAGAAATGACCCACTCTAGAAAGGCCCTTACATGCATTATCTGATTTTTACCTATCCTTGCAGTGTAAATAGCTTATGTATATAGTTAACCCTGTTATCCAAGTTTGTACTCCTGTTCGATGTAAAACCTGACAGCTTGTCGTTATGGTCGTTATGTTATGATGTAAACCGCGCTGGTACTAAATAGCGCGGTATATAAGAAACTGTAATAAATAAATAAAATAAATAAATAAAATGTGCACTGACAAGATGAAACATACTTACTTACACAGGTACCATATGTACATGTTGCATAGTTGCAGTGTACACAGGGATTTTATAAAATACTGTACATCAGAACACACATAGCATATATGCACAATTTACTTCTTCAGAGCAGGTGGAAATTTTGTGGGAGAGCATTTCTACACCACTGTGGGTCATCAGACAAACCTATCTTATAGAGTCATATCCTGGAGTTGACCAATGAGATGCAGCAAGGTGACAGAGTAGGCGGAGCTGCCTGTTCCCCCAGCTAATCACAAGAATGGACTTCCTGTGAGCTTAGCCACAGCAGTTTAGACAAACAACTTCCCATTTTTTTGCGGTTTTCTCACCCAACTTGTTATGTGGATTAGCCCAAAAAACGCAACCTGTATCTTGCAAACGTTTCCTACGACTGAGACAAAAAAGTGGTGCAGTTGGGTGAGAAAAGCAGGGAAATGCTCCCCTGCAGCTTCCAGCTTCTAGTCAAATTTCTGGTGCCTCTGGAAGGAGGATTAACAAATAGCAATACATTAACTCACATTTTTCATCTCGTCTGACTGATAGTTGTTAATTAGTGGGTAATTTGAATCTTTCTATTGCTAAATTATCAGATTCTGCAGAGTGTCAGCAAGGGAGAGGAAGATGTGATATCTTTCTTAGATTGTACAGTCTTTCTGAGGAAGTTAAGCCAGAGATGCCTGCTCTCTGTGTTATACAAGACCCAGGCACTGATGTTCCAAGGACGGAATGCCTATATGTTATTTCATGCAGAGAATGAGATGAATGATGCTACATTAGTGAGACAGGCCAGATGTTAAAGACAAGAATCGATTCACATTAACAAAAGGTCAGACATCACAGAACAGACCAAGGCGAAACCACTATGAGGCAGCACTTTTCAGGACCAGACCACTGTACCAATGACTTTCTGCTTATCATTTTTTTATTTATTCGTAACATTTGCTAGTCTGTCCTTTGAAACTCAGAAGGCCATCTGGGTGGTGTAGAATAAAACAAATAAAAGAAGATGAAAAACAGTTACATCATCAAGGTCAGCAGAGAAGAGAAAGGAGAGATCAAACAGGACAAATGTGTCACCCCTGATTCCCAAGGGCCCAAGCAAAGGAAAGATGGAACAACCAGGTCTTCAGTGCTTTTTTAAATTTAGGGAAAGGGGATTCCTGCAACTGTAAAAAGGCATCGGATTCCAAAGGGAAGGGCCCAGGGAGACACGGCCAGCTCAGGCATTAAGCAGAATAGGTGGTCTTCTAGATCACCTTTCAGGGGGGGGGGAGGGGTTACATCAAGTCTCTTCTTTCTCCCTTTTCAAATCCATGTTAAAGGCTTACATCTATGAGGCCGCTTTTGGATCCTGATCTTTGTTCCCTTGTGTTTCCTTTCCCTATTGACCCCACTCTTCTTTGTACTGTCCTGTCTGCTTGTCTTTTAGATTGTAAGCTCTAGGAGCAGGGACAGTCTTCTTATGTGTTTGAACAACGTGGGTATGCTTTGTAGTAATTAATAAATGATTAATAATAATAGTGACAGGGACACAAACTCAGAGAGCATTCAGGCCTTTTATTTAGTTTAGGGTCGATGCATAAACGTGTGTTAAGCTTTGCTCTCAGGTTTGCTCAGTTTTGTGTGCAACCAATGCAAGAACAACTGCGCAAAGTCTTGAGCAGACAGCTGCGCACAATGCATTCAAATCCATTCACATGGATGTTAATGAAGCAATTAGCTATGCAACACAGAGGCAGAGAAATACACAGAAGACTAGAAGGCTGAGCACAGTACCAATGTTTCAATGCAATGTCTGAGGAGGAAGGATAGCTCATTATTCTGCGATCAGTGCCAGTGAGAGGTTTATACCTATTTCTTCTGGGAGACATTCCGAGCCATGAATAGTGGGAATGTGTGCCCTGCCTGGACATACATCCCCTCTATTCGTCTCCCTTGCTATCCCCATGCAAGGCTCCCTGTACGAACAGCGGAGTTGTATGGGGAGCCTTAGACGAGGGCAGGAGGGGGTGGGCAGGAGGTGGAGCGAGGGAGGTGTGTGGGCGAGTCATCAACCTGGACATACAAGGCCAATTCTGAGGTCGACCCTGTATGTCTGGGGTAGGCTGGTTAGACGGGGGACTTATTCTACCTTAGAGGTGGCATAGGTCCCCCTGGATGCAGGATAGCAGCAGCGGCTAGTTGTCACAAAGCCGGGGGACATGCAGGAGGTTCCCTGCAGCTGGACCCTGGCCATAGATCGGGGATCTGGCTGCAGGAAAAGGAAAATCTCTGTGGCGGCTGATGGGATGCCATGGGTCTGCGGCTCTATTCAAGAGCCTGACTGAGTTAACTGGGGATCTTTTGGGCATGCGGTCCTTCAGAATCAGGGCCAGGCCTGTACGTACAAGACGGTACACCCTGATTCTGATCCCGCAAGGGTGTCTACCGCTGTACTCCCCAATTCTGAGGGGACGTACAGGGGCTGGATGTCCAGTAGAGAACAGGCCTCTCTGTGCGCATATGCTGGGATGTTATTCTGCACATAGAAATTTTGGAATATTATTATTTATGTGCAAAACAGCATTCTATCAGATGCGTGGATTTTATGCGCAGGTTCCTCGGACATGCTGAACTGCATATGGTGCTTCAGTGTTGTACACGCATAAAATTCGCACATAGCATGGAAAGCTATTCTGTGTATGAAGAACAATATTGCAAAATTGCTATATGCAGAATAACATCTCATGAAACTCTACCTCTGTGGCTGATACCAATGCAGATGCATCTGGCATGCACGCATGGGTCTGCACATGCTCTCCCATGTTAGTGCAGAGTTTTGTGCACAATCAATTTGCGTGCTTTTTGTTTACAGCATTAGGGAGCTAATTTTCTGTACCAGCTTTAGCACGTGGCTTGAATGCAAGGTAACTGCATCAGCCTTTTTGTTTTCGGATCTTTCTTGTTCACAAATAGACCTTGGGAGGTGTTCTTGAGCTTAGGAATGACCTATGAGATCAATATTTGGATATTCAACATCAATATTTGGATTGTGGCCAATGTGCTGAGTGCCGGCGCTATACTGATAGAGGTGATAGTAATTCACTGTTTTGCCCATGTACTGCCCGGGATAGTAACAGAGTAAATGACAACAGATAAGACCAGTATACTCAGTAAGTATCTGGATAGTACCAAGGGGGTCTATGAAATTCTATCAAAAAGAGGGCTTTTTGTAATTACTTTCACTGCCATATGTTGTATATGTTGCATCCAAACCAATGTCATCTGTGGGAGACCAAGAGAGATCGCATTGCAATAATCTAAATTACCGATGACTAATGATAGTGTTGAAGTGCTGAGGATCCAGATAAGAGCATAATTGGTGGACTATACGTAGTTTCCACCAAGATTTCTTGGCAACTGCTGATACCTGTGGCTCGAGCGTCAGTGCCCAATCCAAAGTAACACCCAAGGTTCTTACTTGAGTCAAGACTTCTATAACAGAATCCATAATCCTAAACACTGAAAGGTTTTCAGGAAGATGAGTGTTACTCATTCACAAGACTTCTGTCTTATCCTCATTCGATTGTAGTCTAATTCCCAGCCATGTCTTAAATTCAGAAATGAAACACTATCCCCTTTTAATGGTATAAAACATTGTATGTCATCCACATACAAATATAGGGAGTATCTTGACTCCCTAATGACCACCACTGGCTGAAAATAGATATTAAATAAATTGGGGGAAGTGGTGACCCCTGCTGGACACTCTGGCAGAATTGTATTGTCTGGGAACTAACCCCTTTCACTACCACAGTAAAAGATCTGTCATTCAGAAAGTCCTAAAACCAAGTTAGAACTCTGCCTCCAATAACCAAATGGACCAAATAGGATGCTAAAAACTTAGGGCCCGATATTGAATTAAGCTGGCTATGTGCTACTACGGCGCATAGCCATCCCTGCTGACCTCTAACCCCGAATATTCAATACCGGGGTCATATGAGGCCCCAACATTGAATGTCCAACATCGCCGCACATGCCCTGGAACCACAGAAGCTATCCAGGTAGCGGCAATATTGCACCATTGTCCGGTTAGCTCCCACAGGTAAAACTAGGCCAGCTTTTGCTTCGCCTAGTTTTTCCTGCAGGTTGCTAACTGGGTAAAGATGCAATATCGCTGCTACTGGGTTAGCGATTGCCGCCTCTGCTCCGCCCCAGAACACCCACGACATGCCCCGATGCTAAGTGGATATCATCTGGGCATGTAGGGGAGATAATTGGGGATTTGCAGCAGCACTAACCATGTTAGTGCCATTGAATATCCCCTTTAGCGGCATTTACATGGTTTACAGGTTACAAACCATGTAAATGCATTTCAAACATCAGGCCAAAGTACTGAAGGATGCAGAGAGGTCTTATAAAATACAAAATCTACTACTCCCCAATCTAAAATTCTGCACGTATCATCCAATAGCACCACTAGTATTGTCTCCATGCTAAAACCAGATTACGCATCAACTAGCCCCCATGTAAAAGGAAAGTAGTCATGATGTTGTCTCATCAGCCGTGTTTCAATAGCTTTAGCTAATATTGTAGACACAAGTCTGAAACGTTCAGCTCCTGCACATCTAAACCCATGCTACTTAAGCAGAGGTGTAACGTGCTTGTTTCAGCTCTTTTGGATAAAGACCCTGCTTTAGGATCTCCCCCCACAATTTTAAGTACCAACTGCACCCCAATTGCATTCCACTGTCTGAGAACTGTGAGTATAGCCAAGCAGGAGAGGGATCAAAACTACAATATCCCTTCATATTCCTTCCTTCCCAACGATTCGATTTCAGAACGGCACAAGCACGTCTCGCCCTTCTTGTTGAGGTGTCCATGTCTACCCCTACTCCTGACCACAAATAAAGTGCGGCAAAGTGCTTGTTTCATGCCTGCAATGTTTCCAGGGGGAAGAGCATAATGCACTTTCATCACCATAGTTAATATTTCCAAGCCAAAGAAACCTTCATGTAAATACATACTCCCGTCACTGCACTTCTGATTAAGTGAAATGTCTGACCAAGACATACTAGTCTCATAACATATTTGCCCTCCTTCTGAAATACCTTGGCTGGGACGTCCCAGTACCTGGTTCTGTGGACATGCAATTCAGTGATGTCCATATTTGTGAAATGGCCTACACTCATGCACTTACCTGATCTTGAACCATCTACACTACTGTGATGTTCATCTTTCAGGACAGAGACAAAGCAATTTCAGAAGACACTCACAGTATACACACCTCCCCTCATTGCTGTCATTCCCCCATATTTTTGGAGGGTGTGCTCCGGATATCCCAGATTCTTCCTAGACATCCTTTCTAAAATGTCACTTCACATATACACATCTTCTTTTCGACTGTCTTTTCATTTATAGTTCAGGTATATTAATACATTATAAAATTCAATATCTCCAAGGAGCCAAAAAATCCAAAAAAACAAAAAACTCCCAACTAGGCACAAACAAACAAAACAGACAAAAAATAATCTAAAAAATGTGAGAGTAACTCCAAAGAAATTATATCGTATCTAACTAAGAGCCAGTCAAGAGAGGAAATAGAGGAAAAAAGACCTCAGCCAACCCCTCTGCTAACAGTAGCAGAAAGGATGAGCCAGTCATATGGCAGGACCGGACAGAAACCCTGCCACAGCATTGCTCAAATAATGAACTGCGCTCAGAAAGACATCAGCAGTCAGAAAAAAACCTCTAAAAAGGGGAGCTGAGCCAAAATCAAAAACGACCCAGGCAACCCCAACAAAAAATAGTCACAATAAACCAGCTCCTAGTGGTAACAGCAGTACAAGCAACAGCCAGAAAAGAAAAAAACAACTGAAGGGGACAGCACAGTGTTGCAGGGCAGTTCAGTGTGGCGGAGTACTGGATCCACAGCAATCAAGATAACAGCCTGGAGCCCCGCCACCAGGTGTTTCGTCGATACGGCTTCATCATGGAGATCTTCAAAATTACGTTGCTTTTCCTGAAACCACAAAGAAAAATGGAAAGTGCTCTCACATTAGAACATATGTTAGAAAAGAAAAAGAAACCAAGAAGAACTCACAGTCAGGAACACCTAAAAGGAAAAAAACGCCATCAAGCTCGCTGCACTCGCCACTAGAACAAACGGCAGAGAAAGCAAAAAGACGCCAGATATACGTGGTAAAAAAAGGGACGCCCGAATGACGTCAGGGCTTCCCCTGACATGCGGCAGGCACACGAGCCAAGAGATCAGGCAGACAAAAAGCAAAAAATAAAAGCAAAAACAAAAAAGCAGAAGCAAAAAACATTTTTGTCTGTTTTGTTTGTTTGTGCCTAGTTGGGAGTTTTTCTTTTTCTTTTTTTGGATTTTTTCAGGTATACTGATGACATATATTTTTTGCCTGGACAAGCACAAAGGCTTTTTGAATTAATTTCTTGTATGGATTAATGAACTGAATGTACACTTGTGATTCACTCTCCTACTGTATCCTCATCTTGTTGAATATATCTTTTTTGAATATTATGATCTCTGAGAGAAGATAGATTTCAGACTTCCACCGTTAAGGACAACACAGATAGAGGCAGTCTTTTAAATTTTCCCAGTGGCTATCCTCAGCACCTTAAGGAAAATATCCCCTGTAGTCAGTTTCTGCAATTATGCTTCATGCAAAAAATATTATCCAGCGAGGGTTATTAATAGAATTTATAAGCGAGCTTGGTATGTAAATAGAGATTTAATTTTTCAGCCTCAATCACATCAGAAATCTACCCAGCATGTATGCGTTGGACCATACTCGCTGCGAACCTTCCTGATTAAAAACCTCATTTACTGCAATTGGCATATATTATCCACACATGAGGTTTTTAATTCCTTGCCACTATTTGCTTTTCAAAGAAAGAAATGTACATGAATTTCTAGTTCATGCCTCTCTTCCTAGAATTACAGACTTAACTACAGTGCAAAACAAGCGACATCATAAATATGGACAGCACAGGGCTGGCCCCAGGACTGGTGCAAGGTATTAGGCACCTAGACAAACATTCAGCCCTATTACCCCCCCGCCCCCTTAGATTTTGGTAATAAACTCAACAATCATGATCATCTGAACATCACGCTTTCAGCAACAGTCCTGTAAAAATGCATTGCTGTCTATGTCTGTGCTTCCTGCAGGTAAAAGAATGTGTTGGTGGCTCTTCAAGTTTGTCTGGCTGTCAAGGTCTATTATTTTACTTTAAGTGCTACTGCACTTTGCTGCTCCAAGAAGCTGCTCCTCTAGGCGACTGCTTGGTCTCGCCTAATGGTTGGGCCAGCCCTGTGTGGATGATGTGTTGTCTGCCAGTATGCAACAGAAATCATTGTTTTTTTAAACATTTGCAAATGGGTTTTCTATTTAACTTAAAAGCAAATACAGATTGTAATGCCATGGAAGTAATTTATGCAATTGTTTGTCCTTGCCAATTTGTAAAGTTAAAATATGGATCATTGAACCTTGTTCTGCTATACAGAGAAAGAAGCAGGTAGCTCCACTGGTACCAAATAAAACAAAACTGCAACGAGATCATTCAGACCTTCGGAACTGAAGTGTTCCCGTAAATTTATTTTTCATTACAAGGCCAAAGACTTATCAACTCCCCTCCCCTCCCTCCCTCCCCCTCCCCCCGTAGCTCATTGGTCTTCTATTCCGCATGCATTGACTTATCTATGTTTTCTTGTTATTGAAACTTTACCATCTTATCCATGGCATGAGGTCTCATGCAGATTAATTTAACAAGAACAAGAGTATGGAGGGCGGGGCTGGAGCGAGGAGAAGAGGCACCTCTCATTGCTACCGCTGTCGCCCCTCACCAGGATCTACAGTGGCAGCAATGACCAGAAACAGCCCCCCGGTGCTTACCTTCCAACTTCGGGGCCACGGGGCTGTTTGCTTCTACCCCCACTGATGCCGACTTCTGCCCCCATGCAAACAGGAAGTCAGCATCGGTGGGGGCAGAAGCAAACAGCCCTGCAGCCCCGAAGTTGGAAGGTAAGCACCGTGGGGCTGTTTCTGGTCATTGCTGTTGAGGGGCAACAGTGACATTAATAGGCACCCCCAGAAGGCCAGCTCTCTAGGCGACTGCCTAGTTTGTCTAATGGTAGTGCCGGCCCTGATGGTGGGCATATTCACAAACATTTATGTTGTTCACAGACCTGCAAACCGCATGATGGCTGCTGAGAGGGACATTCAGTGGCACTGACATGGTTAGGTGCATAAACTGACTGCAGGGGGTATTGCCCTTGAGGTGCCAAGGATGGAAACTGGTAAAATTTAAAAAACTGTCTCTGTGTTTTTCTTAAAGATGGAAGTCAACAGTGCAGATGAATATGACCTTTTAACTGGGTTAAACGCCCTGGCGCTATCTGGATTTTCGGCCGCTAACTAGCTAGTCAAGCTGCATAAAGCTAGGACAGTTGAAAGGCTGCGGTTCTGCAGTCCACTTAGCGGCTGAATATTGCCCCTGACTGGATTCGCAAAGCTACAATCTGGGCAAAGTGGACATTCAGCATCGGTTGCTGAATATGCACCCGAGTGAATATCTGCTTTTAGTTTCAGGCGGCAGCAGCCACAGCTGAATAAGCCCCCCTATATTTTTAAGTTGAACACTTTAGCCCCGAAGGGACTCAGTTCAAAAAATGAGTGATGGTATTTTGTTTAAATTACATTTTTTAAATAAAATCTAAATCACATGTGCAGTCTGTTTAATTGCAGCAGTTGTGATTGGTGAAGTGACAGTTAAATCAATGCGCAAGCACTGATGTTTTAACATGACTGTTGCTGAGAGATGAAGTGACAACACAGCGTGTATTATTGCAGGTCTCTTCAAACTTTAGTCTTTGGGACAAATTTATCAAAGAACATGCCGATGGCATACATTGGGCGCCGGATGTTAGTGCAGGCAACCGTGCTACATATTGGGGGCATGGGCATCTCTCCATTTGTTGTGAGCACAAAGTGCGACACCATGCTAACCGGCATGAGAGTGCACTTAACTGCCACCCATTGAGGTGATGTCATTTGCACCCATGCAAACAGCTATCTTTGTGGTTACCAGCACTAATTGAAAAGTGCCTTCCATGCCCACGTTCCACCTACAATCCCCCTAGTCCCTCCTGATCTCTCGCTAGCTGGTTAGCATGGGATTTTTAGCACAGTTGTCCGCACTAAGTGCGGTGCTCTTACCGTGTGCTTAACCCTGCATTAACAGTTAGTGCACATTAGTAGACATGCCCCTTTTTGATAGCAATACTCGAATGCATGTGTATTCGTAAAAATGTTTTCTCTATACATTAACCGTGATTAAGCCCTGAAAGGGCTGAAACCACCAGCCAGGCTGGCTATAAGAAGTCTTTCTGCAAAATATATGGATTATGTCACATATTTTAAGATAAGGCTTTGTATATACTGTATACTTTTGGAATTTTAAGATACGCATACATGGAAGATTTGTGATAAAAAAATTTCAGCCAAAAAGGCCATTTATATATGGATACCGAATGATTTTTTCATAAAAAAAAATCATCAAAATCTTTGGAGCATTGATGAAAGCTTAGTCAGTGTGACACTGTTCTACATAATGAAGAAATTTGAGTTCCTAAATGTTAATTAGTGAAAAATACTCTTAGAATGTAATTAAACGTATTGATATACATTATCAAGGTTTTTGTTCTTGTAAAAAACATTTTTTGACAATTTTACATTGTCTTTATTCATTAGTATGTTTTTTCATAAGTGGTTTTGTTTATTATTCATGGAATTACGGCATCTGTTTCTGTTTCTTGGTCCACTCTTTCTGGAGTTCATTCTCCTCAGCTGTGCCAGGTGATCAGTTGATTCTGACCCTCTCTTAGTAGCACAATGTAAGGGTTCATTGGATCTTTACTGTAAAAAGGTTCTTACCATTTCCTAAAGTCTCTGGCCTGGCTCTAGCATGAGGCCCCTAGTGGGACTTAGGTTTTTTCTTTTACTAACGGGCGCTAGCTGAATAGCACATGTTCAGGCATGCCATGAAGGTGCACTGGTCAAATTAAATTACTAATATCTAAAAGTATGGTAAGAAAATTCACCACAATCAAAGACATCCATACAAAAAGTTTATATCATATTGCAAAAAAGGACCTCAAATAACATGAGTGTATCTAGGCTTAAATAAGCCTTCTAGTATGAAAGCCTGGAAAGGCTAGAATTAGTTTGACTCCGTATCATCATAGGCCCAAAAATGTATAAACTTAGTATAACATTTACTTTAAACAAACCAAGGCTCTACAACAATGATTAATGATTGCTGTAAAGTAAATGTTATACTAAGGGGTATGTTTACAAAGCAGCGGTTGCGGCCTCCATGCGATATTGGAGCCGTGGCCCCTTTGATTTTCAATGAAATCAATGGGGCCGTGGCTCCGATATCGCACTGAGGCCTCTACTGCTGCTTTGTAAACATACCCCTAAGTTTAAAACTTTTTGGGCCTACACTGATACTGAGCCAAACTAATACTAGCCATTTTAGGCTTTCATACTAGAAGGCTTATTTAAGCCTAGATACACTCATGTTATTTGAGGTCCTTTTTCGCAATATGATATAAACTTTTTGTATGGATGTTTTTGATTGTGATAAAATTGCATTGGGACACATGCCGCCAGTTAACACAGGGCTGCAACAGTTAGCATGGGACAATTACCGCACTAACTGTGCAACCCTCATTAGAGTTGCAAGGTGGTGGGTTAGGGACAGAGAGTGGGCATGGATATCTCAGTACATTTAGCATCGGGTTCACACCACGTGCTAACTGCATTCTGCTCAATTAGCGCAGATTCATTGAATGCCACCTGAATAGATGGAGTTAAGTGTACCCACACTAATGTGGCACACGTTAGGGGAACGTCCTCCACGTTGACTGCCGGAAAAATGCTTTCCACGCCCCTGACAGTTAATGCGGTGGTGTTGCACCTAAAGCGACTTTGTTTCTTCACTTTTGGCACATTGGATATAACACCCTAGCATCCTTTAGTAAAAGGGCCGCATAGTCCTTGACTTTCCCTCTCTCTCTCTGTCGTAGTGTGGCTTCTCCACTCTGTTAAAGTTGAGCCCGCTGGCGCCGGTGGGCTCAACTAACAGAGCCGCTGAAAGGGAAAACTCTCCCTTCGCGGCTCTGAAAAGCAGCTGGCGCTGAAAGGGAAGACAAGACCGTGCTAGCCCTCCCCCCATCAACCCATTACAGTGCTAGCCCCTCCCCCAGCGCAGCCCAGCCCAGCCCGACCTTGAAAGGGAATTAAAAAAAACCCAAAAAACGATCAGAGGAGCCAGAGCCGCTGCCACTGGTAATCGTTCCTGAGCAAGAGGCCAATAACATAGTGTCTGCTGGTGACTGACAGACAGTGATGGGAGGTACTTGGGGTTTCCAGACCTAGCCCCAGCATTGCTGCTGGTCTGCCACTGTCCCAGTCATAGGTATGGCTCTGGCCCACCAACCCTGGAGGGCTGTCTCATACAAACAGGATGGAGGTTGCTTCCCTGAGGTGGGGGCAGTGTTCTTTACCTACAAAACGGTGATGTGGGCCCTTTGGGGTATGTAGTGTATACCACTGTGACCTATACAGCCACTGCTACACACACCTCATGCAATTCTAGGAACCCCTCTGCCCTGATAACAGCTGCCCATGTCAGCCAGACCCTCACATGGGGTACACACTAATCTGGCTGGTGTCTGGTCCCACAGGGCCACATGTGACTGCAGCATACAGATGGACACCAAATTACCTTCGGCTGCACTGCACGGAACACCTGTCACACACTGGTAGTGATGGGGATGTACAGCAGGACCTATTTATTTTTATTTTATTTATTTATTTAACATTTGCTTCTATACCGCGCTATTAAAATCAGCGCGGTGTACATCAAACAAGTATACTACAATGTATACAAACAACATTGAGTTTTACAAAGAACAGGAAATTGAACATGGGAAGGAAACCAGGGGAACTAAATACATATTAACTCAAACTATGTACCTATGTACCTATGTACTCAAACTATGTACCTATCTCTAGCACCACATGTACTGCGGACCTAGTACTGGGCACCAGTCCTATCCCTCAGGGTGATCACAGAACCTGCACAATGGCATGGTCTGTAGCTACTCTGCGCCAGAATCACACACTGTCAGTTCGTCTTTCCCAGCTGAGGTACCGGAGAGGTGCAGACCCCATTTGGTGATCAGCTGTAGACTGCTATTCAGCATGCGCATTGCATCATGGGTATGGTGGGGTTACCCTATCCTGGCACTCAGAGCAGACAATTTGTGCGGTGACCTGCAGGCCTTCTGTACCCAGACATTGCTGTGACATACACCATGGAGGTATAGCCTACTGGTTAATATATTGCCATTCTTGGCAGTGTTCATGGGTTCAGTTCCTCATTGTTCCCTCCTCTCATGTCTGTCCTACTCAAATAGTGTGCATGCCTGTAATAGTCATATTTTTGCAGATCTGCGCTTCCAGCCCATAATACCCTTGCCACAATTGCCAACATTCCCTCGGTCCGTCTATCTGCGTCTGTCAGCTGTGTAGAGTCCTATCTGCCTGTGCAGGCTGCCAGCCCACGTCCTGCACTGCTACCCTTTCCTGCATTGCGCCTCATCATGCTTGCCTCACCTGTGCCTGATCTGCATGGCACCACGACTCCTCTGTCCACCCATCATTGTAACTATCCTGCCACCTCTGCCTCCACTAGGGGACACGTATTCCCATCGTCTGCCACCAACTGTTTTTCCGGTACTTTACATTGCCAACACCCTGTGCTGTGGTAGAGCTGCCCCATCATGTTTATCATCAGTACTGGCAGGCACATGGGATGCCCGCAGATATGGCAGGTCCAGAGGCTCCCACCTCGCCCTCCTTCACTCACCTGTTCATTGCCTTTCCTGAGTGCTCTATCTAGTGTTTGGGCTACATCTGCCTCTGCTCCTCACAGGTCATGCATGTCATCCTGAGGCACCTTGCAGTCCCTAGGGCACACTAACCTAGGACACCATAACCTTGTTAGGCCACCTTAACCTATGGTTCCATAGCCCAGGGTGCCTTCTGCGGTGACTTGTCCAAGGGTGCCTAATATGGCGCTTAGCATAGGAGGCCCTATAGGGCGCCTTCTGAGGCACCTTACAGGGCACCTTACATGGCACCTTACATGGCACCTTATACGGCACCTTACAGGGCACCTTACATGGCACCTTACTGGGCACCTTCCTAGGCACCTTATACGACACCTTACAGGGCACCTTACTAGGCACCTTACATGGCACCTTATAAGGCACCTTACATGGCACCTTACAAGGCACCTTATATGGCACCTTATATGGCACCTTATAAGGCACCTTATATGGCGCCTTATAAGGTGCCTTGCAAGGTGCTTTACAAGGTGCCTTGTAACGCTCGTTATTCTAAGGCGCCTTGTAACGCGCGTTAGCTGTCAGCTTGCTGTAACGATGCACCACCCATGCCTTTATATGGGCATCTCTACCTTTACCGCGGAACCTACCGCGAATGACATTACCGCAGTTTAGTAAACATACCCCTAAGAGTATCATTCTGCCTTTGTACAGGTCCCTGGTGCAGTTTTGGTCACTGCATCTCAGAACTGATATAGCAGGACTAGAAAAGGTTCAGAGAAGGGTGACAACAATGGTAAAGGGATGAAACATCTCTCATGAAGAAAAGCTAAACAAGTTAGGGCTCTTCGGCTTTTAAACTAAGACAACTAAGAGGTGATATGATGAAAGTTTATAAAATTGGTGTGAAGATTTAAAGGGGGACTTTTGCCTGTTGCAGTGCAGTGAAGAAGAGCAGTATTAGCAGGCAGCCAGTGAATTTGTGTTCTACTCATCGAGCCACGGGTGAGCAAGGAGCATTAGTTATATAACTGCTGCTGGTATAGGAGAGAGGGAAGGCTGGATATAGAGGCAAAGTGGGATCCTGGTCCTGGTCCCTTTCCCATGTTCATGCTGCTGGCACTGGCGAGAGCAGAAGAGCAGGTGACAGAGGGGACTCTGGATGCTGTTGGGACATGGGGGGCAGGGGAAAGAGGGGAGGGGGAGATGTACTAGGGGTTGGGGGGGGGGGAGAAAGGAGAGGATGGAATGTTCCTGGAGGCTTGGGAGTGAAAGGAGGGAAGAGTAATGTTCTTGGAATCTGGGGGAATGAAAGGGAAGGAATGTTAGTGGGAGGGGAAGGGGGCTGGAAGAAGAGGGGAAAGGAGATAAGAATGCTGTTGCCGATGGTGGGGGAGCTTTTTAGTGGGCCAGGGGAAAGAGAGGGATGCTAGGGGAGAGAGGTCGTGGGAATGTTTTACCCTCAGTTGACATTATTAGTTTATAGGGATTGGAATATATCCACTTTGGGAATGTTCACTTCTTATATCTTTGCGTTTTGCTTAGTATAGGCAGAAATGCACTTCTGTTGCTCTTTCTGCTGTGTTACACTGCTCATATTCTGGCATCTCAGGGTTTCTGTTTTCAGATTTTGTCTTCACGTTTGCTTCTAATTTGTGGGCCCTTATTTTGCATTAGGTGAACATAAGAACATAAGAACATAAGATATGCCATACTGGGTCAGACCAAGGTCCATCAAACCCAGTATTCTGTTTCCAACAGTGGCCAATCTAGGTCATATGTACCTAGCAGTTTCCCCAAGGGACACAGGTTCCACAATGCTTGTATTGGTTCAAGCATTGATATCCTGGGTCCCTTCTTAATAATGGCTTATGGACCTTTCCTCCAGGAACTTGTCCAAACCTTTTTTAAACCCAGCTACACTAACAGCCTTTACTACATCCTCCGGTAACAAATTCCAGAGTTTGATTACACGTTGAGTGAAAAAATATTTTCTTTTATTAGTCTTAAATAGTTTACCCTGTAGCTTCATTGCATGTCCCCTAGTCTTTCTATATTCTGATAAGGTAAACAATCGATCTACGTTTACCCGTTCCACTCCGCTCATTAATTTATAGACTTCTATCATATCTCCCCTCAGCCGTCTCTTTTCCAGGTTAAAGAGCCCTAACCTTTTTAGCCTTTCTTCATAGGAGTATCCTTCCATCCCCTTTACCATTTTGGTGGCTCTTCTCTGAATCTTTTCTAATAACTCTATATCCTTTTTAAGATACGGCGACCAGAATTACACACAATATTCAAGGTGCGGTCTCACCATGGAACGATATAGAGGCATTATAATATCCTTTGTTTTATTTTCCATTCCTTTCCTTATCATACCTAGCATTTTATTTGCTGTCTTGGCCGCCGCTGCACACTGGGCCGAGGGTTTTAACATGGTATCCACAATGACGCCTAAATCTTTTTCCTGGGTGGTGGTTCCTAATGTGGAACCTTGCATCGTATAACCATAGATTGGGTTGTTCTTCCCTAGGTGCATAACCTTGCACTTGTCCACATTAAATTTCATCTGCCATTTTGATGCCCAGTCTTCCAATTTATCAAGATCCTCTTGCAATTTTCCACAGTCCTCTTGGGTTTTAACAACTTTAAATAGTTTGTGTCATCTGAAAATTTGATAACCTCACTCGTTATTCCACTTTCCAGGTCATTTATGAATATGTCAAAAAGCAGCGGACCCAGCACAGATCCCTGGGGTACACCACTATTCACCTTTCTCCATTGGGAAAATTGGCCATTTAGCCCTACCCTCTGCTTTCTATCTTTTAACCAGTTCCTGATTCACAATAGTACACTGCCTCCTATCCCATGACTCTTTAGTTTTGCCAAAGGTCTCTCATGAGGGACCTTGTCAAAGGCTTTCTGAAAGTCCAGATACACAATATCAACCGACTCACCTTTGTCCACCTGATTATTCACTCCTTCAAAAAACATAACAGATTAGTAAGACAAGATCTTCCTTGTCTAAAGCCATGTTGGCTGTCTCTCATTAGTTCATGACTATCTACATGCTGAGTAATTTTATTCTTTATGATGGTTTCTATCATTTTTCCCGGTATTGACATCAGGCTCACCGGTCTGTAGTTTCTCGGATCACCCCTGGAACCCTTTTTAAAAATTGGTGTTACATTGGCGATCCTCCAATCTTCAGGTATTAGAGATGATTTTAATGATAGTTCACAGATTACTAATAGCAGGTCTGCAATCTCATATTTCAGTTCTTTCAATACCCTTGGATGTATACCATCCGGCCCAGGTGATTTGCTACTCTTCAGCTTATCTAATAGTTGTAATACATCTTCTCGATGTATCGATATTTCCTTCAATTCTTCTGCACCTTTAAATACCACTTCAGTCATGGGTAACATCCCTATATCTTCCTCAGTAAAGACTGAAGCAAAGAATTCGTTCAGTCTCTCCGCTATCGCCTTGTCTCCTCTTAGTGCTCCTTTAACCCCTTTATCATCTAATGGACCAACTGACTCTCTCACAGGTTTTTTTGCTACGAATGTACTTGAAAAGGTCTTTACTTCGCGTTTTTGCTTCTGCAGCAAGCTTCTTCTCAAATTCTCCCTTTGCCTGCCTTATCAATGCCTTGCATTTGACTTGCCAGTGCTTGTGCTGTTTCCAGGTTTCGTCGTTTGGCTCTTTTTTCCATTTCCTGAAAGATGCTTTTTTGGCAACAACAGCCTCTCTGACCTCAACTTTAAACCATGCTGGCAGTTTTTTGGACTTCTTTCCACTTTTCTTAAAGCGTGGAATACAGCTGGTCTGGGCTTCCAAGATAGTATTTTTCAACAACAGCCAAGCCTGATGTACGTCTTTAACCTTTGCAACTGCTCCTTTTAGTTTTTTCTTGACTGTTTTCCTCATTTTATCATAGTCTCCCTTTCGAAAGTTAAAAGGTAGTACTGTGGATTTCCTTACTATCCCTCCTCCACTAATTAAATCAAAGGCGATCATGCTATGATCACTATTGCCAAGTGGCCCCAACAACCTTATCTCTTGCACTAGATCTGGTGTTCCACTAAGGATTAGGTCTAATATGGCTTCCCCTCTGGTCGGTTCATGAACCAGCTGCATCCAAGAAGCAGTCATTTATTTCATCTAGGAACTTTATCTCCCTAGCATGTCCTGACGTGACACTGTCCCAGTCGATACCGGGGTAGTTGAAATCACCCATTATTATTACTGTGCTGTAACTTTTGTTAGCTTCCTTGATTTCTTTGAGCATTTCATCATCCATTTGGTCATTCTGGCCAGGCACTCGATAGTACACCCCCACTGCCATTGCCTTCCCCCTTTTACATGGAATTTCAATCCATATAGATTCTACAGCAGATTTTGTTTCCTGCAAAACTTTAATCCTTTCTGACTCAATGCCCTCTCTAACATAGAGAGCAACCCCTCCACCAATTTGATCAGCTCTATCATTACGATATAGTTTGTACCCAGGTATCACAGTGTCCCACTGGTTGTCGTCCTTCCACCATGTCTCTGATATTCCAATCATATCTAACCTTTCATTTAGTGCTATATATTCTAACTCTCCCATCTTATTTTTTAGACTTCTAGCATTTGCATACAAACATTTTAGAGAATGTATTTTATCCATATTAATTTGTCTGTTAGACATGAGTAATTTGGGATCTTTAAGCTCTGTCTGCTCCATAGTTGAGGGCATTTGGGCTACTTTACTCTTTTGTGGAACCTCTCTGCTTTTGGTAGTATCCTTCAAAGATACATTCTTCCGAACCATCTGCTCTTGGGCGACTGTCGGCTTTCCCCTAATATCTAGTTTAAAAGCTGCTCTATCTCCTTTTTAAAGGTTAATGCCAGCAGCCTGGTTCCATCCCGGTTAAGGTGAAGCCCATCCCTTCGGAAGAGCCCCTCCTTTCCCCAGAATGTTTCCCAGTTCCTAACAAATCCAAACCCCTCATCTCTGCACCATTGTCTCATCCACGCATTGAGACTCCGGAGCTCTGTCTGCCTTTTGGGTCCTGCGCGTGGAACAGGAAGCATTTCGGAGAATGCTACCCTGGAAGTTCTGGATTTCAACTTCCTACCTAAAAGCCTAAATTTAGCCTCCAGAACCTCCCTACCACATTTTCCTGAACGTCTGATTATGCTTTGCGTTTGTGGCTGAGGTGAGAAATTTTGTAGCACTCCTCTTGTTCAAGGATCTAGTACTGTATACTATTTACAGAGTTGTCTTTTCATATGTAGGGTTTTTACAGTTTGAGTCCTGGGAGTTAGGGCTGTTCTGGTAAATTAATTTTGCTATACAGGTTCTGTGTATCTCTTTGAAGAGTTTGATGTTATTTCACAAAGTGCCTGGCAGTGGAAGCTGAGTGTGTTGCTGTACCTGAAGTGACACCACAATTAAGATTTTTTTTTTTTTGTATAGTGAGTTATAGGAGGAAAAAATCTTAGTTCCATTGCTGGGGAATGTGGAGTGTACAGACCTAGAAATGTTGTTTTTTAATTGGTATCCTGTCCTCCACAGAATCCAGACTTCCCTTCCATAAAGAATAATTTGTTGAACGATGGTATGACTTATAATGGTTGTTTTACTGGATGGATGAAACTGGCTGGGGCTGGAATATAATTAGAAGTCCTCAATCACAAGGGAGAACTTTGTGGCCAATTGAAGCTGTGTTTGCGTTTCCACGTCAGGAGCTAATACCCTGCTGTGTCTTACATTGGACTCTCTGGAGCAGTAACAGGAGCTTGAGAGGGAGAGTGTGGATCTTCATACACAGGAATGCAAAATATGGCTGTAACAGCAGAATCTCAGAAAGTGCTTGTTTATGAAGAAAGAAGAGTTCTGGGATCTAAATGCATGGCGTATTCCAAGTCCAAAAAGTGGGTAAGCAGTGGCATTTAAGTTAGAATAATAGCTTCATTCCACTGTGAGGCCAGCCTGGCAATATGAGCCCTGAGATCTGCTCGGCCCATACAGTGGGATGGAAGTATAAAAGTAAAAGCTGGCTCATTGTTTTACAATCTCTCAAGACGGCCCTGATAAACAATTTATATGTATATAAGGGTGAGATAAACAAGGAATAGTTAAAATAAAGGGAGAACGTGAGCATAATGTGCAGATGACCCACAGTACACGTTCTTTTGCTAGGAGAGTGTAAGTTTATAAATGAGTTCAATGTGTAGAACAGTATTTTCCATGCTTGAGTAGCTGTTTATGAAACTGCCCCAGCATATACTTGCATGGAGGTACATGCTAGCAAAACATAGTGCCTACATTTATGCAATATATGCATACGACTACTACTAATAATAATACTGATCATTTGTATAGCTCTACAAGGCATACTCAGAGCTGTCCAGACACATATAAAAGATGGTCGCTGCTCATCAGTGCTTACAGTCTAGTCAAGACAGACAACGCAGCAGTTGGGGACTAGAATATGTCTAGGGGAATGTAAGGAAACACATAGTTGGAGAGCAGGAGAGTACGTGGATCAGGATCCGAAAGTGGCCTAGAAGAAGTGAGTTTTCAGTCTGGATTTGAAAAGAGTCAGAGTTGAAGCCTGACATACAGACTCAGGTAGTTTGTTCCAGGCATAAGGAGCAGCAAGGTGGAAAGATTTAAGTCTGGAGTTGGCAGAACAAGAGAAGGGCACAGACAGAAGCAACTGCCAGAAGAGAAGAGTTTCCAAGGAGAGGTGTAGAGAGAGAGAGATAAGAGAGGAAAGGTAGTGAGGATCAGCAGAATGAATGCACTTACAGGTCAGTAGGAGAAGTTTGAACTGGATACGTAAACGGATAGGGAGCCAATGAAACAACTTGAGAATAGGGGTTATATGATCATATCAAGGCTGGTGAAAGATTAGCTGAGGTTTGAATGGGTTGAAGGGAAGAGGTGATTCAGATGGAGACCAGCAAGGAGGAGTTGCAATTGTCTAGACGGGAGTTGACTAAAGAGTGGATAAGTAGAACGAGGGGGGGGGAGGGAGGTGGGCGGGGGTTGGGTGGATGGGAGGATAGTAGGGTAAATATGTTAAATCCCACCTCCTGTGTGTTGTGCTCCAGTGGGGGGGATCAGAGTACAACCCCCCCCTGGAGATGTATTATTCTGTTATTGCCATTATTGTTGATTGGTGGATTATAAATAAAGTTATATAAAAAAAAAAAAGTGGCGATGTTGCACCACTGCCTGCTTAGTGAACCATGGGTAAAGAAAGGCGCAGCGAAATCTGGTTTATTTCTGCCCATGGGATCTAATCGGGCAGTGGTTCAATATCGCCGCTGCCTGGTTACCTTCTGCAGCATCAGAGGCTGAGTGGCAACCTTAGATGTTCAATGCTGTGATCGCATATGACCCTGGCATTAAATATCTGGGGTGACGGCTATATGCCGTAGAGGCGCATAGCTGTCACAAATAAATATCAAGCCCTAAATGTTTTAAGAAGGCCCTGAAAATATTTCTCTTTGAAGCTGCCTTCAGTCTCTCATCTGTGAAACTCTGAGGTGGTGTCCTTTGTGTTGGGCCTAACAGCAGGGCTAACCCCTTCCTCTCTTTCTCTCTCCCATCTCCATCCCTCCCCCTACATTCCTTTGTTTTGTTTTTGGTTTCCCTATCCTAGTATCACTTATCATTTGAAAATGGCGTTCTTTTCCTTAACTTTTATGTTGTTTGATGTATTGTAAACTGCATAGCTTGCTTGCAGTTTTTGCAGTATATCAAATACAAACAACCATAACCAAAACCTCATACACTTATTCGGTCAAATGTGCCTTTGTGCAATGCTTGAAGCCTGCATTTTTCAACTTGCCAAAAAGTTTCTAAATGTTCATATGAAAAAGACACTTTTATAAGGCCAGTGAAGACGGCGTTTCAGTGGTAAGCAGAAGGTGTTTAGAAGAATAAATGGAAAACAGGAAAAAAAAAAAAAAAAAAAGAGTGGATAAGTATCTTAGTACTGTGTTCAGAAAGGAAGGGGTGAATTTTGCTGATGTTATGGAGAAAGAAATGACAGGTTTTAGCTATCAGTTGGATGTGTGTAGAGAAGGAGAGGGAGGAGTCAAAGATGACCCACAAGGTTGCTAGTCGATGAAACAGGGAGGAGTAGTGCGTTATCCACAGAGATAGAGAAAGGAGGAAGGGGAAAGATAAGAAGCTCGGTTTTTGCCATGTTCAATTTCAAATGGCAGTGAGACATCCAGGCAGCAATGTCAGATAGGCAGGCAGAGATCTGGGCATGGTTTGCCAAAGAGATTTCAGGTGTAGAGAGGTACATCCGAGAGTCATCAGCATAAAGATGGTACTGAAACCAAGGGGTGGAGATCAGTGTACCAAGGGACTGGGCATATAGAGAGAAAAAGAGTGAACCCAAGACAGACACTTGAGGTACACCAACTGAGAGTGGGATAGCAGTAGAGGAGGATCCACCAGAGCAAACACTAAAAAAGTCGTGGGAGAGATAAGAAGTGAGTCAAGATAGCACAGAGCCCTTAAAACCAAGCAAGGACAAGGTATCAAGGAGAAGGTGGTAGTCAACAGCAGCAAGGTCAAGAAGGTGCTGTCAAAAGCAGCACAAAGGTCAAGAAGGATGAGGATCAAGTAAAGGCCCTTGGATTTGGCCAGGAATAGGTTGTTGGAGACTTTGGCAAGAACTGTTTCACTAGAATGTAAAGGACAAAAGTTATATTGCCATGGATCCAGAATAGCTTGAGAGGAGAGAAAGTCAAGGCAACTGTGCTGAACTGCACATTCAAGTAGTTTAGACATGAAGGGGAGGAGGGAGATGGGTCGATAATTAGAAGGACGGGTAGGGTCTAGTGAAGGTTTCTTGACAAGAGGTGTAACCACAAAATGTTTGAAAGCTGCAGAAACAGTTGCAGTAGAAAGCAATAGTTTGAGAATATGACAGATGGAAGGGATGACAGTGGAGGAGATGGCGCTTAGGAGATGGATGGGAACAAGATCAGAGAAGCAAGTAGTGAGTTTGGAAGAGGAAAGAAGGCGACATTCCTGGGGTCAGAGAATGGAGGGAGAAGTTGTGGGATCGGCAGTTATGCATGTATGTTACAAAATACACACATAAGCATAAATTCTTACCAGTACATGCATGTACAGGGAGTGGAGGAGTGGCCTAGTGGTTGGGGTAAGGTACTTCAGGCCGGAAGGTCGGGGGTTCAAATCCCACTAGAGGACAGCAACCTTGGGCCGGAAGGACTGGGGTTTCTAGTCCCACAGGTGCTCCTTGTGGTCTTGGGCAAGCCACTTAACCCTCCATAGCCCATGTTCCCTGTAAAATAGTTATTTCCAAGTTATAATGCCCTGTTCAATGTAATTTCAGTTTGTTCAATGTAAACCGCACTGATGCAGAATAGCGCGGTATATAAGAGAATGTAAATAAAAAAAATAAAAAAAATAAAATAAAATGTACAAAGTCATTTCTGCCTTCGAGCAGGTGGAATTGTGCAACAGCCTTTAGGGGGGCAAGTTCGTTTTATCTATTTATTCTTTATTTATTAGTATTTAGCTCAGGCCTTTCCAGTTGCAGTTCAAAGTGAGCTACATTCAAGTACAGTAAAGTGAGAATTACCGTGTCCCTGGAACAGGGGTGGCCAAGAGTGATGTGGGGCCATGTGCAGAGACTCATTATGGGGACTCATTTGATGATCTATGAGAGGAGGACTCAATGATCTATCCCTTTTCAGGAAGGCACTCAAATCCCACCTCTTCCCCCAATATTACTTGACCAACTAACCAATCTTAATCACTACCCAAACTAAGAACAAATCCTGTAATGTATACTTGTAAATACTCTTGTAAATACTCTTGTAAATAGTTGCAGTAATGACGTTCCATGTTTTATTCCAAGTTCTCTGACCTTGTTCTCTGTAAAACCTAACAGTTTGTTGTTATGGTATGTTGTTACATTGTGAACCGCGCTGATTCTGAATAGAGCGGTATATAAGAGCCTGTAATAAATAAATAAAATAAAAATAAAATTTGAATAAATATTTACATATCCACTGGACCTTATATGCTTCCCATCTAAAATCCTAAATGGCTTCCAAACATTCATACACAATTTATTCAAGCAAAGATTACAGTAAATTAAACATATCATGCATCAAAATTAACTTTAAAACATTTTCACATACTCACAAAAAAGTATAAATATCTGTGTACTGGATATAATTGAGTAGTGCTAAGACCAGTTTATTGATGGAGGAGGGAAGATATAAAATGAGAAAAACTAATCCAGGTAGCTGTGAATTCAATCAAGATCATGGTACCCAGGCTGGACTGAACCATGCCAGGACTGGAAAAATCCAGAAATCAGCAGCAATGAAGCTATCAGACTACTAAACAAAGTTAAACTTAAATATTCCCTTAAGATTTGAGATTTCCTTCAATCTGAACTGATGATGTATTTTAAATTTCAGACTGGTAGCATGAAGAATACAAAGCTGCAAATCTCAAAGACAATCCATATTTTACTAGCAACCCAAACTCTCTATAATTGACTCCAAATAAGGAACAAAAAGAAAAAAGCAAGAACCCATAGTACAGAATCCATAAAGCAAATCTACCATTCCACAACAGTACTAACTTCCAAAACTCATACAAGGAGCCTATCTAGAAAATACTGCACGATAAATACTGCAGTTTCCTAAAATATCCATACATGTGGCACCTGATCCAGGAAGAGGCATGTCTGGGCCATCCATAGGTCCCAGAACAGGATGGGCTCCATTGTACCCAATTCTGCACTGCAGGAGCTACACATTCCCGCAGTTGCAGGATCAGGCACGGAGATGGCCCAGCATACCCCTGAATCCCCAGGGGAGATGTCCTATCCATAGCAAACCAACTCGCCCTTTGCTCCTGTTGGTGTGCAGATGCCGTGGCGTTCTGTCACCATGGCACTGGGACACCCAGCAGGAGTGTCAAAGGGCCACTGCAGTGCCAGATGTTCTGTTAGTATGGAGTTTCTAGGAAGGAATCTGACTTCTTCAGTTTTCCCAGAAGGGGCCCGATTCTGAGAGGCGAATAGTGGGGCTGTACATCCTGGGAGGACGTGCAGCCCCATTATTCATCCTGAGCGTATGCTGCCACACACTCTCCCCGCATGCACAGAGCCACAATGTGGGAAGAGCTGGACGGGGGTGGGAGGGAGCAGAGATTGGGCGGGCCATAGCACCTTGACATACAGGGCCGATTTAGGTCACGGCCCTGTATGTCCGCCAGCTGCAATCTGGACATGGGATTTATACCACTTCGGAGGTGGTATAAGCCCTGGCTGCAGTAGTGGGCGGCCCACACAACCCCACCACATGACCAACAGAGGGGCAGATGAGTTCCCGCAACCCAATCACAGCCCTCGTCGCCCTCTTCTTTTGTTTTCTGCACTTCCTTCCATCTTGGATATTGATGTTTTTCCTTGCAGTTTTCTTCCATTTATTTATCTTTCTCTGTCCACCCAAATTACACTATTCCTTACTATCCAGTTCTCAATCTCCCTCTTTTTTACGCCATCTACCTACCGCTTTTCTTTTTTTTTTCTTTTAATTTTTATTGGCATATATTATAAACATCCAAGTAAACACATGAATGAAAAGAATAGGCAACATCATATATTATCACACAATTAATTCAATTAGGCAAACTAACACCAGCCATATTAGACCACAAAAAAAGAAAAAAGGGGGGCAACAGGAAATTAAAATTGCAATTCTACCTAGCACACAGTAGATATCAGCATAGAAATCGTACAATAGTCAGGATAAGACTTAAACATCAGCCGTAGGGATGTTCACATCCACCTTAACCTCGTCCCTAGCATTAATGAAATCAAGAAGCTGTTTAGGCTCGAAGAAAAGAAAATTCTGTTCATGCAAGGAAATAAAGCATCGAGAAGGGTATTTTAACAAAATATTTGCTCCCAGGGAGATGGCCCTAGCCCTAAGGTTAAGAAACTCCTTTCTCCTCAACTGGGTCGCCCGAGAGAGATCAGGAAATATCCGTACTTGCGAGCCATAAAACTTCTCATCTATATTTTTGAAAAACTATTTAAGAATCATAACCTTATCTGGCTCAAGTGCAAAGGATACAAGCAGGGTAGACCTTTCAATAACTACTTCCAAAGAACTTTCAAGAAAACCAGTTAAATCACTTATACCACCTACAGACGTTTTGGAATCATTCCACCCCCTCCTTTGTTACCAACATTGAGATACTATGCCCTAACCACAAGTGGTAGGTGCTCTGTTGGAATTTTAAGCACCTCCACAAAATACTTTCGAACCATCTCCAGGGGGGAGAACAGCGGGGATCTTGGAAAGTTCAACAGTCTCAAGTTTTTCCGTTGTGCCAAGTTTTCCAAATACTCAGTCTTTCGAGCCAGCACTGCCCTTTCTTTCATCAACATTACATGTTCCTCATGAAGACTCCTCAGATCTTCCCTCACATGTAATACAGCAGCTTCCTGCTCCACCTGTACATTTGAAGCCTGAGAAACAGCCAATTTAACATTGGTGAACTCCACGGTAACAGTTCCCATAACTGTAGAAAGGGTCGACGACATAGCGGATATTGCATCCCATAGCTCATCCAAAGTCATTACCGCGGGCCTTATTATTTCCCGATGAACCAGTAACATTCCTCTACCAGGCTCCAACAGCCGTGCATCCACCAAGACCGAGGGCGAGTCCTTCCCTTCACCCCCAGTCAGCTGATTCCTTCCTCCGGAATCTGAGGGAGACCGTCGTTGCGCCCCTCCCGCCTCCAAGGGCTCCAGGATACTCACCCGCAAGCCCGGTGAGGAAGCGAGAAAGAGGGCATTGGGAGTTGACCCACTCCCCGGCTGTTTCGGGGGAACCCGCTGCTCAGGTGACAAACTCACACCTGAAGCGCCCAGCTCAGCTAACAGCTCTTCCTGCTACGATGGCGAAGATGCTGCTCCGGGGCCGGCAGCCACAAACCCGCACGAGTCCAAAGTTCTCTGGCCAGCAGCAGAAGGCAGCGAGGGAGCAACAGGTAGGCCCGCTTGCTTTCTTTTCCTCCGCCCCATAATACTGAGGCCAGATTCACTGCGTAGCACTAACAACTCAGGAACTCACTGCTGGGCGTCTGCCGGCTAACCACTTCCTGACCCCATCTTGCCCCCCTACCTACCGCTTTTCAAACTTCACCCTAGTCCTTCCTTGGTCCTCGTATGCCACGTGACAGGTCAGTCAGAGAGTCCAGGTGAGGCCTCAGGTGCTCATACAGCTTGCTTGTAGGCCCCAAACTAGGTCAATGGAGGATCTGCATTTGGTCCTGGGGATGGCCAGGGAGAGTGGCTGTATCTTATATGACAGTCCAATACCAGAAGCACAGGAGACCTCTCAAAGTCCAAGAATAACAGAAGAGAGAAAGTAATCTTAACCAAAAACCTTTTATTGAAGACATAATATGGTCAGGAAACCACAGGAATATCAATACACTTAACCCAGCATGGCCGTGTTTCGGCAGGGCCTTCCTAAGGAGTTAAGACTAAGAACAAGCAAACACATAAAAACATTAGAATAAATATATATAAATCCTAAATAATTGTAAGAGAAGGTGTAAAAGGACAATATAGACAATAATGTACAAATAATACAAAAAATATATATATAAATAATCATAAATAATAAAATGCAATAAAACATAAAAATTCATGTGATGAGGAATGACTATAAGAACATCAACAATATACACTTTAAAGTAATCTTCTTTTTTCATAAAGATGCTATACAGCATTAAACGTAGAATGTAAAAGTACACAAGTCCTGTATTTCATTAAATTCTATGTGCTCATCAGTAAAATCAAAGACCTATAAATCACCCATGGAGTGAGACAGAGAGGACTGGGGAGGAAACTCCAAAAATGAACATTACTTTGGACAAGAATAAAAATGATAATAATGATAAATACAATAATAATACCTAATGGAAAGGGGAAATAGGGAGAAAAGAGCTATATACTCACATAATGGTATTGTGGAACTCACCAGCAATATTCAATTGTATGCCAAATGGTTCGGAGTCACTAATTCAAAAATGGCACTTCTCTACAGCTGCAAAGTACATGTGAGATTAAATAAATACCAGGGTATGGTAGATAAAATAAACCGCATTGGTCGAAAAATCTATGCCCATACAGGGAATGTATATATGTTAGAAGATAGTCATATAGCTATTGAAAGCATAAATAATAAGACAATACTGCTCTTATCTACATATCTCATATGGACTTATGTGATTTAAATCCAAAGTTTATCTCTGGGAGGATAACACCAGGAGTATTTAGCGGACTGGACTAGTTAATCTTGTAACCACCCAAAAATGTGTATTCTACTGTTTAATGGATCCTATATGTGCTTGGTACTACCTATAAGTGAGAAGTGAAAGTCCTTTAAGAGACATTAAAAAGGATATCCACCGCACTACCTTGTAGATACCTCGCTAGAAGCAACAGTGACTGAGAAAACCAGGAAAGTGAAGGACGCCAGGTCGGCGTTTTTAAAACTAGTTTGGTGTCAATGTGGATCGCTATGGTGACTGGGATGCTTTTCACACAGCCAACCAAGCACCACTAGCGTAACAAAAATAACATTGAACCAATCATACTTTATACCAAAGTCCCACTTCCCCAAAATTTCAGCAAATGATGATCAGAATGAAAAAATAAGACATTACTGAGGCAGACTTAAAAAAGGAAAGTGCCTGTCGTGATCAGACGAAAAGAACATAAAAACAGACTAAAAACTTTAATTCTGAGTTACAAGGTATTGGTTGTCAACACAAATTATGTCATCTGGCTTGAGATGTCATCCTATATTAAAACTGTGCTATAAAGTAAATGCAAAAAAGGTTTAGCGATGTGTTCGAGTTATGTGCCTAAAGGTCTAAGAACGGCCTTTAAAAATAGCACCATCTGAAAATAGAACTTGTCAATCAAAACATGAATTTGTATTGAATAAAAATCATTGTGGATATTAGCAACCAAACATGAAATAAACCCTGTAAAAGATGCTACATTTTGGATAAGGCAGATGCTAGCCCATTTCACAAAACATTTGCCATATAAAAGTTATAAAAAAAAACCGCTTAATGAAGAGAAAAATGACATGTGTAGGATGGGAGAAATTGGGCATAAAAAGCAAAGTAAAAGACAACCTTAAGAGCCTAAATAAAATTGCCCATAAAAATAAAAATGAAAGTCAAAAATGTAGCATCTTTTACAGGATTTATTTTGTTTTTGGTTGGCTGCTATGTTAAGTGGGTATATCTACGGGCGAAATATGCACAACGAGACCTTCTATAACACTATAAGCAATCTGAATCTGAGGATATACCAGTTTGTGTGCTATCATATACTGCTGAGGTTCACAGGGCTGTAAAATCGATAAGCATTGGTCGGTACTCAGCTTGCACTCCAGTCTTGCTCTCCCCCTGCAAATTTCTTTCCATCATGGCAAAATTTTGGGAGAGATACTTACTAATTTTGATGCTGATGTATCTACTTATGATCAAAGACCTATGGGCCACTACCAGTGTGGTACCTGCGGATGGTGCTCATCAACTTTGAGCAGCCCTTCTTGGACTAATGTGGATGGCAAGATCTATGTATCTAAGGGTCAAACATCTTGTTTTTCAAAGGGAGTGATTTACATGATAGGGTACTCCTATTCTTTTGTATATGTGGGCTGGACTTCTTGGAAGATACGTTTGCGGCTTGGTGAACACAAAAGTCGTATTACTACCAAGAACGTTACGGTTCTACTGGGCCCACTGGATACAATGTCAACATTCCTGCTCTGATATTCGGTGGTGGATCCTTGAGCATGTGCCATGTACATGGCGTGGTGGTAATTATTTGAGACAATTAGGACTCTGTGAGCATACCTAAATGTTCTGGTTGTGCTCAATTGAACCTATTGGTTTGAATCTGGCAGTTGATTGGTCCTCTCAGTTCTGATTGGCTGTCTTGATCATGTGACCACCACTACGTCTTACTACTTCTGTTGAAATATTTTAGTGTTCGGGTGAGCATTCAGCCGGCTGGAATTTAGCTCCATTATATTGTGGATCTTTTTGATATGTTGGCACACTCCCCTGATGCAGATTAGTAGGAAATTATATCTTATTGAAACACTATATTGTGCTGGGATTTTGTTGAATGTTTTTGATTTTTTTGCCATACACATATGTGGATTCTTGTGTGCGTACCTCACTATTAGGGTTAAAATGCTTTTTTATAAAACGGACCGATGATGATCTTTGAGCATACTAGTGCTGGCCCTTGAGGCTGCCATACTAGAGGGTCCATTGGGATCACGATTTGCTCTATGAACTGTTTGAGGTCATTATAAATTATAAATTTTACTTTATAATTTGTGATTTGAAATTATTACTGATTTTTGAAGTGATCCATGATTATATAATTTATTTATTGGGAAATCTGTTTTTTTTTGTTGTCTTTAATTTTGGATTTCTCCAAGTACGACTTTTTGAATTTTTGAATTAGTGACACCGAACCATTTGGCATACAATTGAATACTGCTGGTGAGTTTCATAATACCATTATGTGAGCATATAGTTCTTTTCTCCGTGTTTCCCCTTTCCATTAGGCATTATTGTCATATTTATCATTATTGTCATTTTTATTCTTGTCCAAAGTAATGTTCACTTTTGGAGTTTCCTCCCCAGTCCTCTAACTCCATAGGTGATTTATAGGTCTTTGATTTTACTGATGAGTACATAGAAGTTAATGAATTACAGGACCTGTGTACTTTTACATTCTATGTTTAATGCTGTATAGCTCTTTATAAAAAAGAAGGTTAATTTATAGTGTATATTGTTGATGTTCTTATAGTCATTCCTCATCGCATGACTTTTATGTTTTATTGTATTTTATTATTTATGATTATTTTTATTTTTTTTATATTATTTAAACGTTATTGTCTATATTGTCCTTTTATGCCTTTTCTTACAATTATTTATGGTTTATGTATATTTATTCTAATGCTTTTATGTGTTTGCTTGTTCTTAGTCTTAACCCCTCAGGAAGGCCCTGCTGAAACACAGCCATGTTGGGTTAAGTGCTTTGGTATTCCTGTGATTTCCTGACCATGTGTGTCTTCAATAAAAGAGTTTTGGTTGAGATTACTTTCTCTCTTCTGTTGGTTTTCATATGATACACTGCCTTCTACCCTGGACTTGCTTTCTGCAAGGATGCAAGGACAACCACTCTGCAGATAGCCGACCCGGTACATGGTGAACCACCACCTGTGGGAGGGACCGCTGCGCCTGTCACCCTGCTGCCCCTATAGAGACAGTTCACTTTTTCACTCCCATGCAATGGACTTGTACCACTGGCATTGCTATGTGCATTGCCATAGGGATCGTTTGACTGTGCACTGAGAGATGCATTGGCAGCTAGCATGGGCTGCTGACAGAGCAGGACATTTCCACACACCTTGTATATCTAATGTTTAGGTTGCGAGTGGGCAGGGTGGGGCACAGTGTAGGCATGGTGGGATCTGCACAGTTGGCACATAGTGTGGTGTCGAAAGCCCTCTGGAAGACATGGAACTGGATGAAAATCCTGAATTCCCCTTGGAAGTGAATGGCAGTGCACATGTGCAGGGGAATTACAAGCCAAGTCAGAGGAAAAGTCAGCTCCCTGCAAAAGTCAGGCCACGCCCTAGCTCAGGGGTGGAGACAGGCTTCCCTGCTGATTGGTCACACAGGTGCAGAGAACAGGGAAGGCCTAGCAGGCAGCAGTGTTTAAAATCACGAGCAAAGCAAAGCAAGAGAAGTAAGCAGTGTGATCGAGGTGGTGAAGGAAACAGAGGGTCAGGCTGGAGCCCTGACACAATCTCAGACACGGGAGAGAAAGACCCAGTGGAGAGAGATACAGAGACAGCAACAGAAGGCAGAGGCACAAGTGAACGGAGGAGAGGTGGACGTGGAGCAAGGAACAGGAAGAGTTGTTGGAGCTGGAAAGGTGAGAGGGGAGAGAAAGAAGCTGAAGCTGTGCTTAGCTGGAGGAGAAAGCCAGAGGGAATTTCCCCAGAAAGCAGGTACCTCAGAGGGACTGGAGTAGGACGGAAGGAGCCTGCATTTCAGAGCCTGGAAGAACCCAGGAGGAAAGAAAGCAGTGTTTGTCTGAAGGAAAAGCCCCAAGGTAAAGCCAGCAGTTTCATTACTGATAATCTAGCAAAGAGACAATTTGCCAGTTTTAAAGGGCAGGAAATTGAGTCCTCACCTTCCACTGTTAAGGAGTGGGTAGAGAGCTTATCAGAAGCTAAAAGCCATAGTCCTGTTAAAAGTACAGCCTTTGAAACTTCAAAGTTAGAGGCATTAAGGAAGCTGTTCTCTGAAGAGAAGGTTCACTCCCCTAATTTAAAAGTGCCAACACAGGCTGAGTTGCTGTGGAGCCAATTTCAAGAGTTCTTGAAAGAGAGAAAATTTGAGAAAACTCCTAATCTTAAGAGAAACACTATTTGCTCTGATGATATTGAAGGAATGCAAATAGATTCTGTTTTGCCTAATTGTGAATGTATGCCCATTCCAATGGACTGTTCTTTAGCCCTAAGGAAGGATTCTGCAGTGAAGAATATGAGCTGAGAATCTGTAAAACCCTATAAGAAAATAAGGGCAGTCTCTGCTTAAGATGAAGAAAGCTAAGTTGTGTTTACTGAGTTTTACCACTGGCTGAAGTTAAGCAGTGCTGTAAAGAACTGTGTGCTTTCAAAAGAGAAACCACGGCTGTTAGAAAGTTTGTGTTACTGCTAATTGACCACATGGGGCAGTCCCCGGTGTGAATGTGTATGAGAAGCAGAACAGCTGTGAAGTGGAAAGCTTTTGTTACATTATCCTGATTTAGTCCTGATTTCATCTTTTATGTTGGAGATGTATCCTTCTGCTTATGTTGTGTATTGAACCTTTGCATTTTATTTATTTATTTATTTAGCTGTATTTATATCCCGCTTTTCACCGGGTCAAAGCGGTCAATTGGGGGATACATTTAACATGAGGGGATAAGAGACACATACGCTAATACTTACAGGGAACATGGGCAATGGAGGGTTAAGTGGCTTGCCCAAGACCACAAGGAGTGCCTATAGGACTAGAAATCCCAGACCCTCCAGCCTGAGATTGCTGTCCCCAGGTGGGACTTGAACCCCTAGCCCTCCGGCCTGAAGTACCTTGTCCTAACCACTAGACCACTCCTCCCATGCCCTGGAAAATCCCCACAATAAATTTCTTGCCGCCTTACAACCACCGACTCAACTACAATTTTGTCCCTCGAGGGTAAAGAGCACTACAAGTCCCAGAATCCTCTGGTCACTTTAAAGGGAACTTTATTCAAGGAGGACATACAAGGCCGTCTTCCAGTCTGTAAGCCCTTGGGCCCAGATTTGGTGTGGCAATAGTTACATAGAAACATGATTGCAGAAAAAGACCACATGGCCTATCTAGTCTGCCCTTCCATATAAAATACTATAGTCCCTTTTTTTCCTTTACAGATATTCTGTGTTTGTCCCATGCTTTTTTAAATTCAGATACTGTCCTCACCTCTACTGCCTCCACTGGGAGACTATTCCACGCATCTACCACTCTTTCCATAAAGAAATATTTCCTCATATTACTCCTCAGTCTATCCCCTTTCACTTTCATCCTATGTCCCCTCATAGCAGAGCTTGCCTTCAGTCGAAAGAGGCTCTCCTCTTGTGCATTTATGCCATGGAGGTATTTAAATGGCTCTATAATATCTCCCCCGCCTTTCCTGTAGTGTATACATATTAAGATCTTTTAGGCTGCCCTCATATGCTTTATAATGAAGACCACTAACCATTTTAGTAGCCACCCTCTGCACCAACTCCATCCTGTTTATGTCCTTTTGAAGGTGCGGTCTCCAGAATTGCACACAATATGCTAGATGAGGTTGCACCAGAGACTTATACAGAAGCACTATCACCTCATTTTTTCTGCTGGCCATTCCTCTCCCTATGCACCCAAGTATCCTTCTGGCTTTTGCCATCACTTTTTCTACCTGTCTCCCCACCTTAAAATCATCAGAAATAATCACACCCAGGTCCCGCTTTTCTTTCGTGGACAGAAGTACTTCAGTCCCTACACTGTACTGCTCCCTTGTATTTTTGCAGCCCAAATGCATGATCCTGCAATTTTAGTATTAAATCTCAGCTGCCAAATTCTAGACCATTCTTCAAGCTTAGCTAGATCCCTCCCCATGTTATCTACTCCTTTCTGGGTGTCTGCTCTATTGCACAGTTTGGTATCATCTGCAAAGAGGCAAACCTTACCCATAGCCCTTCCGCAATATCACTAACAAAGATATTAAAAAGAATCGGACCAAGGACAGATCCCTGGGGCACACCACTGATAACCTCCTTCTCCTCAGAGTGAGCTCCATTTACCTGTACCCTTTGTCACCCCCACTCAACCAATTTCCAACCTAGTCACTTTAGGCTCCATCCCTAGAGTGCTCAGTTTGTTTATGTCACCCTCTCTATTTAAGAAAGACCCGAGGCCTAGATGATGATATTTTAACCGCTCTCTAGCTATTCAATATGTTAGGTTTTGCATGCAACTTATTGCGTATTACCCTGCAACCCTGCATTTGCCACCCCTCTCCCTTTTTAGTTTCAGTTTTCTCCCGACAAGATAGTTTCACTCGGGGATCACATTGACAATGTTCATTGAGTTTTTATTATAATAAAATACCATAACTTTGCACATAAGGAGAACAGTTGTATTCTGCTTAATGCCTGCCTCCTCGAGTCTGTAACATGTCCAACGATACTGTAGGTTTTCAATGTCACTCCAAATCAGTGGCATAAATATTTTGCCAAAGATGACAATTTTTCAGTTGTTTCAGGCTTCAAGCAATTCGGTACGTTCAGTTTTGAAACCAACCTTTTGTGTGGCCAGTTACCCTTGCAGATCGATATTTGCCGTGCCCTTTTAGTTTTAGTTTTTCACCCAGCAACAAAGTTTCATCCAAGGACCACAATGACAATGTTCATTGAGTTTTTCATTATAACCTAACAGCACTACCATATACGTAAGGAAGACAATTACAGTCTGCTTAATGATCACACACCGCTCCATGGTGCTGTGTGTGCTCTTTATACTCATAAATTTTACAAAAACGTTTTGTACTGTATTACTAGTAATTGGGATATGTATTATTCATGCCATTGGACCTTTAATTCACTTTCATATAATGGTTTAAGGTGTCGTGCATGCCCCCTCTCTTAGTTAGCATCTGAACTATGACCCCTTGCTTTGGCACAAACCTTTTAGCATTTTAAAAAGGATTTGCAGTCCAGTCCCAGCCGTTCTGCTATACAAAACTTTAGGATATGCTGATCTGCAAGTAAGGCAAGTTCTCCTGCTACTGAACGATTATGTTTCACAGTATTAAGAAGGTTTATACCAGAATAAAATGTGCTTAGTTTCTCTGTTTCATTCCTATAGGGACTATAGACCTTTGTTAGTGTCTTTTCAAGTGCAGTTCACACAAGTGAGGTTTTTTTCTACAAACTGTCCTCCTCACCCCTTTCTTGGTGTTTCTGCGCTTATATAATCGTATAACTTCCATTTTACGTGGTTTTATGATGAATCTTTTTCATGCACATTTGTTCTATATGAGTTTCCGTTCACTCTCTATGGGTGCGTTGAGTCTCTAGTATCTTTTATCCATGTCCATTTTATATGTGTTCATCTTATCTCGGCCTTTTCATATTTGAGGTTTTACTTTCACTTTTAAGACTATGTAATTAACATTCATCATGATGTACATTTTAACAAGATATGCTTTTTCTTTCTTTTTTTATTATTATTTTAATATTTTTTTATTATTTTAATAATTACACATGGTGGTAATCTGTTTGTTTTTGAGGTTTGCACCCCCTGAGGAAGGCTTCACAGCCGAAACCTGTCGGGAATATTTAATAATGTTGCTTGACTGCCACTTTTCTGCGCCTGCTCTTGTTTGTGGTCCCACTCCCTGTGGGTGTTGTTTGCTCTCCGTTGGACCCACCAATTGAGCAAAAGGGCAATAAGAAGGGAGCACATGGAACCAAAGACCAGTTATCTTAAATAAGGCCATGGCCAGCAGTAATAAAAGCAGAAATCTCAGTATAGCATGAATTGATTATAAGAGAGCTTTTGACAGCGTCCCACAATCTTGGATAATAAATTGCCTTGAAATGCATAAGATAAATCCTGGTTTGAAAGAGTACATTAAGTTTACCATGACAATGTAGCAAACATGTAGATAGTTATGGTTTAATCGGAGAAAGCCAACATGGATTTAGCAAAGGAAAATCTTGCTTTATTAATTTGTTATATTTTTTTGAAGGTATAAATAAACAGGTAGACAAAGGTGAGTCAGTCAATATAATGTATCTGGATTTTCAGAAAGCCTTTGACAAGGTCCCTCATTAGAGATTCCTGGCAAAATTAAAAAGTCATGGGATAGGAGGCAGTGTACTATTGTGGATCAGGAACTGGTTAAGAGATAGACACCAGAGAGTAGGGCTAAATGGCCAATTTTCTCAATGGAGAAAGGTGAATAGTGGAGTACCCCAGGGATCTGTGCTGGGCCCGCTGCTTTTTAACATACTAATACTCATAAATAACCTGGAAATGGGAATAATGAGTGGGGTGATCAAATCTGCAGATGACACAAAATTATGCAAAGTTATTAAAATACAAGAGGATTGTGAGAAATTGCAATAGGAACTTGATAAATTCAAGACTGGACGTCCAAATGCAGATGAAATTTAATGTGGACAAGTGCAAAGTTATCCACTTAGGAAAAAACAACCCAAACTATAGTTATGGGATGCAAGGTTCCACATTAGGAACTACCACCCAGGAAAAGGATTTTGGTGTCATCGTGAATAATATGTTGAAATCCTCCGCCCAGTGTGCAGTGGCAGCCAAGAAAGCAAATATAATGCTAGGACTCATAAGGAAATGAATGGAGAACAAAAGGTTAGGGCTTTTCAATTTGGAAAAGAGACGGCTGAGGGGATTTATGATAGAGGTCTATAAATGACTTAATGGAGCAGAATGGGTAAACATAGATAGGTTGTTTACGCCTTCAAAAACTAGAAAGACTAGGGGACACTCAATGAAGCTACAATGTAGCCCATTTAGGACTAAGAAGAGAAAATATCTTTACACTCCACGAGGAATCAAACTCTGGAATTTGTTACCAGAGGATGTAGTAAAAGCTGTTAGTGTAGCTGGTTTTAAAAAATGCTTGGAGAAGTTCCTGGAGGAAAAGTCTATAAACTATTATTAAAGAGGACCAGGGAAATTTACTGCTTACTCCGAGATAAGCATTGTGGAATCTGTGTACCTTTTTGGGAAACTGACAGATACTTGTGATCTTGATTGGCCACTATTGGAAACAGGATACTGCACTTGAAAGACTTTGTCTGACCCAGTATGGCATTTCTTATGTCCTTATTTTCTTAACCACACACTTTTGGAACTATTTAGATGGTCAGTGCATCATTCCTAACATCAAGATCCAGTGAGGAATATTTAAGGGATTGTATCTGTCACCACTTTTGTTTTGTATGGCTCTTAATCCGATGAGCACTCTAATTAATTCTTGGGATACAGATTTAGCTTGAATCCTAAAGGAGGTAACAACCCTGAGGTAAGATACCATTTTCTATTTGTAGACAAAGTGAAGCTCTACAGTTCCAGTGAACAACAATTAGCAGAGCAACTCCATGTAGTGAAAAGTTTTTCTGATGACATCAGGATGATTTTATACCTTGACAATTGTACTAAAGCAACTTTTTTTTAGAGTACTATGGAGCAAAATGGAAAACATATCCCTGGCTGAGGGCTGTGACAAAGAACTTGAACCGAAAGGAGTATATAAATATCATGGAGTAGAGGAAGGAATGACACTCAAACAGAAATTACGGAGAGAAAAGATCAGTAAAGAATACTATACAGTAGATAGTATACTCCAAATGAGGTCTGTCACACCCATAGCCCCTTACATATGTATGGAGGGGCGTGCTTGTTATATAGGATTCACCACTTTGGCAATGTTCCAGACTGACTATCTTGCAAAGGATTATGGTAATGGTAGTCCAGTCATGCGGTGCTTGCCTTTGAGGTAAATGAAGACTATGGTAGTTGGCTCGAGTGTTAAGGCAATGACAGAATTTATTTATGAGATAAATCAAAATGCACACAGATTCACTTGGTAACACCTTAGGATGTCTTCTCCAGGATTTATATTCAAAATAACAATACAACTGAAAACTTATGCAAGTAACTTGTAAAGTCCATTAAACAACGGAAAGTCTTTCTCTCAGCCACTGCTGACAAACCTACTCAGCAATGCTGATGTATAGCAAATCAAAAATAAAAGCTTTTTCACAAAACAGCTTTTCTTTTCCACATTCAAAGAACTTTTTATATCCAACGTGTGCACAGCCTAAGCTGTGCTCTGCCTTGATATCAGCTGGGTAACAAGCTTCAATCAACAGCTTTTCGCCTTCTCTGCACAAGTATTTCACTTCTCCCAAAACCTTCTCTCTTTCCACACAAATTTTCTGGTGTGCCAGTTACTAGAACATTTCCTTTTATGTTTGATCCACTTTCAGGATTTCTTTGTGCTAGCAACTTTGCATAAAGAACAGTCCATGAAAGAATTGTCTTCCTCTGGAATTATATCTTGTTCTTCTATCTGCATGGGTTCTATATCAGGGTCTGGCTCAAAGGGTTTTACTGACTGACCTCCATTAGGACAGGAACTGTTTCTAAGCACTTTGCATTGCTCTAGGTTAGACAAACGTCCAAAGTTCATACCTGAGTTAAAGCTGGCATTAGGCTGTCCTCTTAGATACTCGGCCAGTATGCATTTGAGCTTTTATGACCTGTCCTCCAGTCTGTATTTCAGGACCTTAGGGCATTTTCTCCATACCTCTTCCAAAAGGTATTCGTGTTCCTTCTCCCTTCAGCTGCTTCTGTCCTCTTACCGGCTGCTTTAGGGTTCCTAGCTGAAGTTCTCCAAACCCCTGGATTTCTCCAATCCCTTGTAGCTGGCTTCTTGCAGGAATCTCTCCAAGAACACGAATCTCTCTGAGCTCCTCTCTCCTTCTCCCCCTTCTCCTCTCTTTCTGAATATTCTGTTCTAGTTTTAAAGTTCCCAGTTTCCAACCCCTCCCTTTCACTCCTCAGGTGTTGGTGGTCACACTCCCTCCTGGCAGCTGAGTAATTAGGAGTGACGTAAGGGTTTCTCAATCTGGGTTTATACTCCTTCTCCTCATCTCCACTAGGGGCTTTCTGCAGGCCATTGCAGCCTGGAATAACCTGTCTTTTAGGAAAACATGCAGTTTTATTCCTCTGACCTGACAAAACAGGTCCCTTGATTAGGGTAAATTCCTTTCCTTTGTCACTATTCTCTGGGCTCTGATAAGCTTCCTTATCACAGGTCTCACCAAAGACTTATTCAGAGGCACTATCCTCTCCTTTTTCTTGCTGGCCATTCCTCTCCCTATGCACCCAAACATCCTTCTGGCTTTCACTGTCACCTTTTCTACCACTTTAAGATCATCAGAAACAATCACGCCCAGGTCCTGCTCTTCCTTTGTGAACAAAAGTACTTCACCCCTACACTGTACTGCTCCATTGGATTTTTGCAGCTCAAATGCATGACCCTGCATTTTTTAGTGTTAAATCTCAGCTGCCAAATTCTTGACCATTCTTTAAGCTTAGCTAGAACCCTCCTCATGTAATCTACTCCTTCCTAGGTATCTACTCTACTGCAGATTTTGATATCATCCACAAACAGGCAAATCATACCCAACAGCCCTTTTCATAATATCACTAACAAATGTTAAAAAGAATCGGACCAAGGACAGATCCCTGTGGCACACCACTGATAACAGGCAAACACAGGAGGCGAGGGTCAGGTGAGGTCACTGGTGCTAATTTTATTCAAATAGAACCCCAAATTAGCACCAGTGACCTCACCTGACCCTCGCCTCCTGTGTTTGCCTGTACTTCTGTGCGAGAGCCCAGCTCCCTCTGTGTTTCCTCACACCACTGATAACATCCTTCTCCTTGGTGTGAGCTCCATTTATCTATACCCTTTGTCGCCTCTTACTCAACCGATTTCTAACCCAGTCAGTTACTTTAGGTCCATCCCTAGGGTGTTCAATTTATTTACAAGTCGCCTGTGCAGAACGGTGTCAAAGGCTTTACTGAAATCTAAGTACACCACATCTAGGGCTCTCCCTTGCAGGGGAGGCTCTATAATGAGGCCAAGTGAGGCGGTAGCCTCAGGCGGCAGCTTTTTGGGGGGTGGCAAAAATTGCCCCCAAAAGACCGCCTCACTTGGCCTTCAAAAAAAAAATGGTTGCAGAAGCTGTATGAAGTTCCCGGTGGCCACCGCCTCCCTGAAGAGCCCTGACAGCTACCAGTCTTCCCCACCCCCCATGCCGGCTCAGCTTTGCAGAGCCACGTGAAGGGAGAATGTTTCCCTTTCCCATGGCTCTGTTAAAGCTGAGCCCGCTGGCACTGATGGGCAACATGGGCCACTGGAAACACTCTCCCTTCGCGTGGCTCTGCAAAGCTGAGCCAGCATGGGGGGGGGGGAGACTGGTAGCTGTCAGGGCTCTTCAGGGAGGTGGCAGCCGCGGGGCACTTCATTCTGCCGCAGCAGCAGCAGTAGCTTCTGCAACCATTTTTTTTATTCTTTAATTTCCCTTCAGAAGGTCAGACTGGGCTAGGCTTGGGAAGGGGGGGGGGGGGTAGCACAGGTCAGGAAATAGTAATGAGATGATGGGGGGAGAGCTAGGACTGGAAATGGGCTGATGGGGGGTTAAGAATAGAAATAGGCTGATCGGGAGGGCGGCTAGGACTGGTAATGGGCTATCGGGGAGGTTAGAACTGGAAATGGGCTGATGGGAGTTAAGAATGGAAATAGGTTGATCGTGGGGGGGGGGCTAGGATGGAAATGGGCTGATGGGGGGATGGGAGAATAGGACTGGAAGGGAGCAGATACTGAGAGGTTCTGCCAGGGGAAGGAGGGGGCAGGAAGGGAGGTGACACAAGGAAAGGAGGAGGCTGGAATGGAGCTGACACCTGGGATGTACTGAAGAGGGACTGGAAGGGAGTTGTCACTTGGGGATGGGAGTGATGGGTGGCTGGGTAATGGGTAGGAGGCTGGAAGGGAGCTGACATGCGAATGGCACTGGAAGGGGGATGGAACAAGAGGGTAGGGTGACTGGAAGGGAGCTGACTGGGTGGGGGGTGGCACTGAGAGTGGAAGTGAGCTGATACCTGGGATGGTATTTCGACTAGAAGGGGCTGGACAATGGGGAAGGAGGGGGACTGGAAGGGAATGGACACCAGTGGCAGTTGTGGGAATGCAAGGTGGTTGACATTGGAAGGTACTGGGAGGGGAGGACTGGAAAGGGGGCTGATACTGCGGAGGTTTACTGGAACTGGAAATGGGCTGATGGAAGGAAGTGAAGAAAACAAAAGAAGAGATAAGAAATGGCAGATGGACCATAGACCACAGAAAGAGAGCTAATAGAAGACAGGAAAGCAAAAGCCTCAGATCGGGACCAGCATGATCAGAGAATAAAATGGTCAAACAAGAAAAGTAGAAAAAATAATTTTATTTAATTTTAGTGATTGGACTTTGTGCTATCTTTATATTTTACACAGTATTGAGGAACTGCATCTCTTATTTATCTGATGTTGCACTGCATGTGAACTCTGGCTTCTTGGGGTTTCAGTTTAAATTTTGTCTACATATTTTTATTTTTACTTTAGATTGTGGTTACTTATTCTGTACTTGGTGAGGGTCGATGTTTTGAGTGTGTGACTGAGGTCAGGTGTTCTGTTAACATGGAGTTTGTACATAAAGATCTATACTGTACTGTAGTAATTTGACTTGTTCAGCTTTTCAAATAGGTGTATGGATATTCCAGGGCCAATTGTAGTATTTACAGGGACGCTTTTTTTGGATGTGCTCCTTATGTGAGTTTTGGAAGTTTGTGCTGATATGGTATGGTATGGTAGGTTTGCTCATTGTTATAGGGTTTTGTATTAGTTCACAATATGCCTGTTACTGGAGAATAGTGGTTGTTGTTGTTGTTAGTGAGATGATCAGAATCAGATTTTTTTTTTAAAATATTGAGTTCTGTGGGTGAATATCCCTGTTCTGCTCTGCACCCACTGTGGATGCAAAATATATGTTGAAAAAGAAAAAGCAAGAACCATAACGCAGTTTATAACAACAGAATACAAATGAGTTATAATTTAGTTTTATAAACTGTGCTGTTGGTTCTTGCTCTCTTTTAGTTCCTTGATGTGCAAACGGAATCTTACTTAGCCCTGTGCAAGCGGTGCAGCCGCACAGGGCGCAAAGGCTTGGGGGGTGCATTTCGGCTGTCTGCTGTTGCCCTGCCACTGCTGGCAGGACAGTAGCAGGCAGCCAAAATGCAACCCCACCCCCCCAAGCCTTTTCACAGCACTTTAAGCAGGTCTGGTCCCTCCCTCCTCCGATGTGATGTCAGAGCAGGGAGGGACAGATCTGCTTAAAGTGCCGGCGCCTTTCAGATTGGCGCATGCCCCCTTCCTCTTCCCCATACCTCCGTCCAGTGCTGCCTGCTCTTTCCCTGTTGCCAGTGCCGCCGTGAAAAAAACAGAGGGTGGCAGCAGCAGGGAAAGAGCAGGCAGCACTGGACAAAAGTATGGGGAGGAGGAGGGGGGCGCGCGCCCAAGCTGCAAGTCGCACAGGGCGCGATTGCAGCTTGGTACGGACCTGTGTGCAAACATCTTGCATTCCCTCCATATACTCTAATTGGCTTTTTGGTTTGGTTCAGTGCCTGATTGGAGTTCTGAAAAAGCCCTGCCCCCTCTAACGGGGGGGGGGGGCACCATCTCATTCTTCGCCTCTGGCAGCAGATTGCCTTGAGCCACCCCTGCTCCCTTGGTCCAATTCTCTGGTCACCCAGTTAAAAAAATCAATCAGATTTGTCTGACAAGATCTGCCTCTAATAAACCCATGCTGCCTCAGATCTTGCAAACTATTGCACTCCAGAAACCTTACTATCCTCTTTTTTTTTTAGCAACATTTCCTTTAATTTACTCACCACAGAGGTAAGACTAACCGGCCTGTAGTTCTCAACCTCATCCTTATTTCCTCTTTTGTATAAAGGGACCACATGTGCCTTTCTCCAGTCCTCTAGGACCACTTCCAACTCTAAAGAAGCATTGAAAAGGTCATACAGTGGAGCTGCTAGAACTTCTACAAGTTCCTTCAGTACTCTTGGATGTATCCCATCCGGCCCCATTGCTTTGTCTACTTTTAGTTTAGCTAGTTCTTCATGAACACAGTCTTCTGAAAATCGTTAGAGATGCCCCTCGCTTTTGTTCCTGTTTGAGGGTGGCCAGTGGAGCTTTTTTGAAAAAGCCCAGGAATGGGATTACAGCTTTAGAAACTGCTCACCCAACAACACTTACACAGAAAAAAACTCACATGTTTTCTCTGGCACCAGGAATTTATTATAAACCAAATTATAAGACAATGACTACAGATTATGAATTACTCAATGGATAAAGTGGCATGCAGAGACAATGTGTATGTGTATGTGCCTTCGAGTCGATGCTGACATAATAGAAATATATATATTATGGATTGTTGGTAAGAATAGTTACTCCAATACCTCTGATGATTAATTGACCCCCAAAACTTGTACAGTCAGGGATTTGTCTAACCCAAGAGTATTCCAACAATCTGGAGTATATCAGGCAGCCTTTTCCAGGGATTCTTTGCCTCCTTGTAGTCAATGTTTTCTTCTGTTCTTTCTTGTGTTGTTGCAGGTTCTTCTGCCCTCTCAGATGTTATACCCTTCTTTTGAGTTGTCCTTCCTTCTGCTTATCCCCTATATTTCTTCTGCTGGCGTTGCTTCCATGACCCCAGTCTATATTCCATGAGGGCAGGCCTAGTCTCTCTTCCTCAAATGATGTATTCATATGAGAGGGCTACTCCATTATGCTTATGCCAGGTCAGAAGATAGTCAGGGTTTTAGGATGGGTATGGCCTTTGAAGGGTCATATTATTCTACACATCACAGCAGGGCCGGATTTACCTTGAGTGAGGCCCTACGCCAACAAAAATTGTGGGCCCCCAGCAGGGGCGGCCCAAGGGGGGTGCGGACCTCATTTGCATAAGGGGCCTCATTTGCATAAATATTTGCATAATGTTACCATATACTAACTTTTAGTAAACGTGCCTCTTAATGAGTGTATGGATAAAGAAAGACTAAAAGATTTCTACATTACTATAATCCAGTGCCAACTGCCAGACACATTAGGAACTACTACAAACACTGCCCATAGTAAACCCGCCGTATCCTAACAGCACTACCAGGACTCACAAAGCACCATACTCTACCAATCAAAAGGCAACACTGCAGGGGGGGCGGAGCCTGATGTCCAGCGGGTAAGACGCTTTGCGTTGAAGCTCCCGAGAGGCCTACTTAGAATCCTGACTTAATACCTATACAAACTTACTATTTTCTCCGAGCTGACCGGGGTACATCGGGGGGGATGGCGGCCCATAAACCAGCGCGCTTGGACTTCGGGTCTCCTTCCTCTTCTCACGGAAAACGCTCCAAAACAGAGGTGTCCTCCCCACAGAAGATGGCTCCATTTCGTGAAAACCCCGAAATGCACCTGGAAATTTTGGAGGAAATACGCGGTGTGAAGGAATTAGTGCAGTCCAATGGAGAAGCGCTTCGAGCTATGCGAGAAGACTTTGGAGTGCTCCAGGACCGACTTGAAAGTCTCTCATTACGGCAGGACAACATGGCGGGGATCCTCGACTCGCACGTGGTGCGCTTGGGCAACCTGGACAAGGCTGAGCGCCAGATACAGAATCTTCAAAAGGAGTTAGAAGATAGCAATAATCGAGCCCGTCGCAACAATGTGAGGCTCATTGGCATACCGGAGGGGGTGGAAGTCGGAGATATAAGAGAATTCCTGCTCAAAACTCTTCCCTCCTTGCTAAAGATCACTTTTCATAGAGAACTGGAAATCGATCGTGCATACCGTGTTCCTACCCACATGGCGCTCAACCGAACGACCCCCCGGCCTATTATCTTTCGCTTGCTACGATATCAACAAGTGGAACAAATTTTAAATGCTGCCCGGGGCGAATCATCATTTGGAATTTGAAGGTCACAAAGTCTCCTTCTTCCCTGATTTTGCAAAGCCTACCGTTGACCGTCGGAAGAAACTCCTTGCTTTTCGCCCTCGACTTCAACAGCTACAGGCTCGCTTTGGCCTGTTGTATCCAGCGAAGCTCCGAGTGACTCTCCACAACCAAACCAGGACATTCGAAGATCCTGATCTACTGTCAGCATTTTTGGACTCCAAAGAAGCAGAGCAGATGCGCTAATCCAAAAACTTGGACTTTTATCTGCCGGCTCTGTCCGCCATCTTGAAGGGCCCGATGCGGCGGTCATAGCCAAGCACAGAGACTACCTGGACTTCCTTTCTTTCTTTATATGACCTTTTGATTTTGGTCTCCTATCCCTCCATGATGTGTGCCTCGGTCGGATTCGGAGCACGCACAGTCCTACAGGTTATGTGTTTTTTCCATTTCGGCCTTCTCTGGGGTTTCTCCCCGCAGACACATGGTCGCCAGTAATTTTGGGGTTTTGCTTCTTCTCTACCGCACTGCGGATTTCTTCTTAAGGTGGGGCGCTCCATTGTATTATCTTAGCCTGTTTTCTTTCATGTCATATGTACAGCCAGATACAGTCAATATGAGGGACATTGGGAAATTATGTGTGCTATCATGCTCAGAACTTTTAACTTTGTTGAATGGCTTTATGTAAAATTTTATCACTCAACGTAAAAGGCATTAATAGTTCAATCAAAAGGAAGCAAATCCTTAGCTATCTTAGCCATGAGCATGCTGATTTAGTGTTTCTTCTGGAAACGCATCTAAACTCTGCTGAAACACTGCAACTCAATGCTAAGTCTAACATGGTGGCTGCCTATTTTCCCGCCGTTTCCAAACGGTGTGGGGTAGCCATTCCGGTTAAGAAGTCTTTGCAAGCTACTGTAATTGATACTGGCGCTGACAAGGAGGGTAGATGGGCCCGTGTACACCTTCAGGTTGGAGATAGCGAACTCACGTGTATTTGCATTTATGCCCCGAATGTGGACAACCCTGCTTACTATGCAAGTATTGCGCAGTTGGCATAGGCCTCTGCCAATGCTCCATCAATACCTGGTGGTGATTTTAATCAAGTGTTCCATCACTCTTTTCTTCTCAAACACGGCGCTCGTTGGCTGGAAGATCCAGTACCGAGTAGATCTGTGTGACTAGACATAGAGGAGGATCTTCGCAAACCGATTCCTCTTACTTTTCTCCCTGGTATGACTCTCCCATCAGACTCCCACTATCCACCAATGCTTTTAGACACTTTAGGTGCCTTTAATACTCTAATGCAATCCTTAGACTCCTGACTCTGTCCGTTCGATAGGCTCCCGCTTTGGTACACTACTTGATTTCGAATACAAAATAAGTCCATAGTGTGGAGCCCCTGGTACACCAGGGGCATTTGAACTCCTAGCCAGTTGTTCCATGATGGTCGCTGGAAAACTTTTAGTGAATTGCAAATTGAATTTGGTCCCCCAGCGACACACTACTTTCAGTCGATGCACCTTCAGCATTGCCTTTGGAGTGCTAAGGTACTTCCGCCATTGGCATCCCCTATACAAGGTTGATCGGAGACTATCCGATCTATCGGTGGTTCACCGGGTGTAGCATCCAATTTTTACAAACCCTTATGTAATGCTATAACTTGCGATACCCCTATAGCGCAGAAAGCATGGGAGAGAGAATTGCATGTGACTTGGCCTTGGAGCAATGGAGCCTTGACTGGTGTAGAGCGCCACGGGTTTCCCGATCCGCCTCACTCACTCAGACACTCTTCTTTCTAGCCCACCGGTGTTTTATTTACACTCCTGACAGATTAGCCAAATGGAACACTACTCAGGGCAATAGTTGTTGGACATGCCATGCGGCCATTGGTTCACTACCTCATGTTATGTATGAATGTCCCGCACTACAGTATTACTGGCGTCGGGTCTGGGGTCGTATCCAGTCTATTTTGCACTTTCAGGAGCCCCCTTTCTTGGAGGATGGTGGGACTTCGCCCAGCTGCGGGGATCTCCTCTTTTCCAAAAAACGGCTTACTTCCTTTGGGGCTTTATGCTTGGCATTGCTATTTCCCTAATTAAGAAATACTGGAAAAATAGCTCCCATCTGAGCCCCAATGTATGGTGGAATCATGTTTGTCTCTACAGTAACTATGAACAAATACCTCGTATGTTTGCTTCCCCCGTTCAGACTTCTCATCATAGGTCTGAATGGAAGATGCTCAATGACTATGTACATTCTGTTAAATGCTCTCATCTGACTGTCTAAACTTGTATATACTTTGGTCCCATGATCATTCTGTATCGTTGATACCCTTTTGACCGTTTTTGATGTATAATTACTGTTAATTGGAAGCGCTCACATGCTGACATAATCGGCTAGAGAAGAGGCATGGGGGTGGGGGGTAATTGGGTTTACTTTTCCTTATTGTATACTTGTTTTGTCTCCTTTGGTGTGTTGTTTCTTTTGTTTGTTACAAAATGAAAATAAAAGTTTCAAAAAAAAAAAAAAGGCAACACTGCAAATATTAAACCAATACATTTCAGAGAACAACAATACATGACCTACTGGGGAAAGAGAACAAGTGGCAATGTCAAATAGGAATTATATAAACAGAACACCTCAGCTCAGTTACACATGCAGAACATAGACCATCACCAAACAAGTAATCACAATTTAGAAATAGGAAGACAATAATTAAACTGGGAATCCCAAAAGCCAAACTTGGAATGTACAACACTGTAGAAATAAAACTATACATTAATTTGCTCTTGTACTAAACAAAGCACAGATGTTAATGATGCACATTTACCAGAGCTGACATATTCCAATTAATAAATTCAAAATAAAGAGATATTTTTCTACCTTTTGTGCATTTTTTTCAGCTGCAATTGCTCCAGCCACTTTCTTCTGGTTTCTTCGTGTCTTCTGCTAACTCTCCATCGTCTGCTGTCCATTTGTCCTTTCTTCTCTCTTCTAGATTTTTTTCCATTCTCTCTCTACATCTGCTTTAACATACTAATCTTTCTCCTTTTGCTCTTTCCTCATTCCTATTTCATCCACTCAAATTTTACCCCTCCATCCTCAATCCCCACTTACTCTCCCAATACCCGGCCAATTGTAGATTTTTTATCCCTCCCACACAAAATATTTTTCCCTTCTCCATTTTACTCTTCCAGCCCCATCCCATTCTAATCCTCCCCCAACATCAGCTCCCTTCTAGTTCCAGCCTCACCCAGCATCCATTCCCTTCTAGTCCCTGCATCAGCCCATTTCCAGTCCTAGCCATCCATCAGCCCATTTCCAGTCCTAGCAACCCCCCAACCCAATACCAGTCCTAGCCCCCCCATCACCCCACTTACAGTCCTTAACCCCCCATCACCCCATTTTCAGTCCTTAACCCCCCATCAACCCATTTTCAGTTTAAGCCCCCCTCTAACCCATTACCAGTCCTAACCCCCCATCAGCCCACTTCCAGTCCTAACCCCATCACCCCATTTCCAGTCAGCCCCCCATAGCCCATTGCCAGTCCTACCCCCCCATCAGCCCACAGCCCATTACCAGTCCTAAGCCCATCATTGCTCATTCAGTTTTAACGCACCAGCCCATTTCCAGTCCTAGCCCCCATAGCCCATTACCAGACAACCCCCATCAGCCCACAGCCCATTACCAGTCTTAACCCCCCAAAGCCCATTACCAGTTCTAACCCCCCCCAACAGCCCATTACCAGTCCTAACCCCATCAGCCCACCTCCAGTCTTAACCCCCAGCCCCTTTCCATTTCTAGGCCCCCCATAGCCCATTACCAGACAGCCCCCATCAGCCCACAGCCCATTACCAGTCTTAACCCCCCCCAAAGCCCATTGCCAGTTCTAAGCCCCCCCAACAGCCCACAGTCCATTACCAGTCCTAACCCCATCAGCCCACCTCTAGCCTTAACCCCCCCAGCCCCGCCCAGCCCAGCCCATTTCCAGCCCCAGCCCCCCAATCGCCCATTACCAGCCCTACCCCCCCAATTCCATTTCCAGCCCCCGCCCCCCCAATAGCCCATTACCAGTCCTACCCCCCCCATAGCCCATTACCAGTCCTACCCCCCCCCCCCGGCCTAAAGTAAAATTTAATTTTAAAAAAAAACCTGGTGGCTGCCGCCGCGGGGCCCCCTCTGCTGCCGCGGGGGCCCCGTCTACAAGCTGAAGCGGTCCGGTCCGGTCCGGTCCGGTCCGGTCGGGTCGGGTCGGGTCTCTCTCCCTCCCTCGCTGCAGGCTGCAGGCTGCGAGAGACGCGAAGGGAGAGCGTCTCCTCGCGTCTGTGTTAAGCCCGCAGGGGCTGATGGGAAATCCCATCAGCCCCTGCGGGCTTAACACAGACGCGAGGAGACGCTCTATCTTCGCGTCTCTCGCAGCCTGCAGCGAGGGAGGGAGGGAGAGAGACCCGACCGGACCCGACCCGACCCGACCCGACCAGCTTGTAGACGGGGCCCCCGCTGCAGCAGAGGGGGCCCCGCGGCGGCAGCCACCAGGTTTTTTTTTTAAATTGAGTTTAAAAAAAAAAACTGGTTATTTTTTTGTGGGCCCCTGCCGGCTGTGGGCCCTACGCCATGGCGTACATGGCGTATACGTAAATCCGGCCCTGCATCACAGTCTCCAGCCCCCCAACCCTGCACAGGAACTGGCTGATAGATATCGGCAGCCAGTGTCAGACAGTTTGAGATATTTTTAAAAAATTGCCAGAAAGTGGGAAGCCCATAAGTAGACCTGAAGATAGGTGCTGCTCAATTTTTTGTACCATGTCAGTCAAGCACTATGTGGGAGCAGGGTTTTGGTGGGAGGGTGTACTAGGCTCTGTCTTATAGATAGAGAACAAGATTCTTGCACCAGCAAAATAGTCTTTGTTATTCTATTCTTATCTAGAGTCACATTACCTTTTGGGCTTAAATGTCTCTGAAGTGAAACAGGCAAATAGTCTCTACTCATCTCAAAAAGCAGTATGTTGAAAACAAAATGGATTCTGACTCACAGTGATCTACTGTTGTCCACAGGCCTAGGGTAGACTCCACAGTTTGGAACTTTCAATCCCCTTCTATTTGTTCCCTAAAGCCCCAAAGGTGAGCACTGTGACCCTTATCTGAAGATCTTCAAAACAGATCTCTAGGAACTCTTCCTTCTTCCCAGTTAGTTGAGGACTGCTGACCCAGCCTTGGAGGCAAAATACAAGATACTGAGATCTGTGAGACTTGATGTTGAAGTGAATTCCATGCCGATGTGAAGTAAATGAATTGCCTTAGTAGTTAGATATCCTGACCTTGTTGTGCACCTGTTTATTTAATTATTTGACAGGTTTTATACGAGTATACCTCCTTTTCCTTTTAGTCAAGGTTTGTGAATACAATGACTTGAACCAGTTTTATCTATACTGGAACTGAAATCCCTGACCTATTGTGCGTCTTTTAAACTGGACTTGTTATTAGGAGACTGGTTCCATGCCCCATGGAAACTTGCATTTAAATTTGGAATTCCTGAATCGAAGGCAGCACCATACAACTATAGTTGTGCCCTGTGTGACTCGCAAACCTTGCGCTCCTCCCCTCCATTTTGACATATCAGTTGCGTATTTAATACTTTAGTCACATAAGCCTAATACAATATGTAAATCCATTATTAGAAAGCCTACACTCAGGGCTGAATTTACCTATGGACAGCTAGATCTCTATTAGGCAGGGGCCTGGGGCAGCTGCCCCTTTTGCCCATAGGTAAAAGTGACCCTGCAGGTTGATCCAGAGGCAGATTGCAGGTCAGTATTGGCCTATTTTTTTTCATACTAGTCCATGAGGTATCAAATGACACTGAGATTCCACAACTCCCCCCCTTCCCCACCATCTGCATCAATAAATCTTTCCTCATCTCATGATTGGATGAGACATGGTGATGTCAGTAAGACTGAATACAGAAAGGCGCAATAAGGTAGCAAACACCCTATAAACACTATGGGCCCGATATTGAACAAGGTGGTGATACAGACCCTACCTGGCTAAAGATACCCACTCAGTAAAAGAGCCCGAATTGTCAGTCAGGTGGTGCCTACACGGACAAGCTTCAAAAATGAGAGCTGAAGCAAGCATAGCGGCAGGCACATAACGCGTCATAAGCGGGCAAGCACAAGGAGGTGATTTTGGAATACTCGCATAATAACAAAACAGCTCAAATACCTGGGCAAATGAGCACACTGGCAAACCCATGTATCGAGCTGCCGGAGTACCCATGCATGCACAGTCGACTTCCAGGCGTCACAGCTGAGTAATATACCCAAGCAACACGCTGCCGCTGTGGCACTGTGGTAAGTGGGCATATATGGCTCCTAGCCCTCGCCACCTGTGACTTACCTGGATAGTGCGGTCCCTGCACATTGAAATCTCCATCGGCATGTTGTATGGCTAGGACAGTGTATGGCAGCGTACCCAGAAGCAGATTTTTGAAAGTGCAGAGGTTAAAATGCTGCACAGGTAGTGGATATGGTTTTGAAAGGGACGTAGTCTGCCTGGGCATCATAACCACGCATGTAGAAAAGGGATACGCAGGTAAGTGTTTGAGCAGCACAATAGCTAAACAAGTGCCTAATGGCCCAAAGCACACCAGGAAGGCTAAGTTCACACTCTCAGAGACCTTCATGGCTTTGGGGCTCATAATTAAGAGACAGGCTACTCTCTTTGCAGCAGAGGATGCCAGTACGCAGCAGCTGGCCTGGAGGGACATAACCAGGAGGGTGACTGCCATCCACCACCACAACAGGAATGTGGAGGATATCGTGGGTGGTACGGCAGGCTGCAAAGGAGAAGAGGGAATATAACAGCAACCTGTCACCAGAGCACCAGCGCAGACTCAGCCCCCTTGAGGAACAGGTCCTCCAGTTCGAGGATGAGGTCTCCGTCACTGGGGTTGGCGGCTTTGGTAGCTCTGCTCCCGTCTCACAGGAGGGTGAGTGATGCTTGCCCCATGCCCTATGCTTCACTGTGACAGTATTGTGTGTGGCCCATCCTTGTCTATGCTGTGTCACAGGTGTGCTAGTGCCACTGTGCTCCTCACGATAGCATGGCACAGGCAAGCTGGGTCACAGGTCGCATGTCACCCCCACTCGCATTCCCACCCATGTCCGGCCTCAGTGCATCATATCTAAACTTAGATTACAAGCACTTCAAGAACAGGAACATATCTATCTGTTCCTCACTTTCCTCCTCTGCCTATAACTAAATTCAGTAAATGTTTTTGCTTTAACCGTATCAGGAAGAGGAGTTGATTGGCATTTGGGTATCATGCCAAGACACAATGGCTCATTCTCTGTTTGCCAAAGCCTGAGGCTCTGCACACTTCCTATCTGAATGGAAAGCTTCTATAATTAAATTAAAAAAAAAACAAATGGTTGAATTTATTTTGGGTCTAGTAGCGTATGTAGCTTATCTCGGTATATATAAAATGCACCACTTAAGGATACCAGGAATAATAATCACAAGTCATACAGCTATGAAAACATTACAGAATACCCTTTCCTAGCGCAGCAATCCATTTATTCTTTCACTGAACCATTGCTTGCTTGCCCTTTAAGGTTCTGCATTGTCTCCTCAGCTGACAAAGACGACCTTTCCCTGATTCAGATGACTCAGTGCTCAACCTCTGCAATGCTTTCCTGGTCAGATAATACGGGCTTAGACAGTGGTCAATGGAGCCTCATCGCCACACAGAAGGGAGCCAGCTGTCAGACGGGGCCAATTACCAGGCAAAGTAGGCGGCCACCTAGAGTGGTAACTTTTGGGGGGCAAAGAGTAAGGCATTCAAAGCTAAGCAATAGATTTTGGCAGCCGGGGGATGGCAAAAGGCTTAAGGTTTTTCTAGAGTGCCAGCACCTTGAGCCAACGGCAGTTCTCTTATTATTTGCTGGTGCATGGTTCCTATTCTAGAATTTATGCCATTTGGCTTACAAAAGAAGCAGTGGGGAGAATTAAAGAAGCTGAAATGGACCCCCCTAACGTGGTCTGACCATGCCTTAGTTGAGTTCAAACTAACTTGCACGGGGGGAAGGAGGGGGAACCAATATTGGCGAATAAATGAATCATTGTTGGAAGATGAAAAAGTACGGGAAGATGTTGAAAGAGAAATAGGGGAATATTTCCATTGGAATGATAATGAGGACGTTGCTTGGGGAGGGGTGTGGGATGGCTGTAAGGCAGTAATTCGGGGAGTAATGATTAAATGGGGCACGCATAAAAAGAAAGCGAGAGAAGCAAGAAATAGGGATTTAAGAATGCGACTAATGCGATTGGAGGAGCTGGATGCAGGGGATGGGAGGGGGACCTTTAGAGGGCAAGTGTTAGCTGTGCGAGAGCAGCTTAATGAACTGTTAGCTGAGGAGATTAGATATACAATGCACATGTCGAGGCAAGAATTTTTTGAAGGCGGAAATAAGGCCTGAAGATTTATGGCACAGAAGCTGAAGCAGCGTAAGCTGCGCTCTCACATTTTGAGGGTGCATAATTTGGGAGGGCAGTTCATGCAGGAGGATGGCGCAATTCGAGACGCTTTTCGAGATTTTTATCGTTCCTTAAATGCAGCGAGGGGATCCTCACAGGAGGAGAGGGTACAGAGCTACCTGGATTCGGTGCAGCTACCAAAGCTGGAGGAGGCAATGCAAAAAGAATTAAATCAGAGGATAACTGAAGCAGAGGTCTGGTTATTTTATTTTATTTATTTAATTCTCTTATATACCACGCTATTCTGCATCTGCGCGGTTTACATTGAACAAACTGAAATTACATTGAACAGGGCATTATAACTTGGGGATAACTATTTTACAAGGAACATGGGCTATGTAGGGTTAAGTGGCTTGCCCAAGACCACAAGGAGCACCTGTGGGACTAGAAATCCCAGTCCTTCCAGCCCAAGGTTGCTGTCCTCTAGTGGGATTTAAACCCCCGACCTTCCGGCCTGAAGTACCTTGCCCCAACCACTAGGCCACTCCTCCACTCCAGCTGATTAGCTATTAAGCAGTTAAAAGTGCACAAAGCACCAGGATTAGATGGCTTAACTGCAAAGTTCTATAGAACATTTGGGGAGATGTTACTTCAGCCCTTAGTGAGGCTATTCATCTTGCCTAGGGAGGGCGGAAAATTGGCAGATACAATGGGTTGGGCCGGAATATCTTTGATACCTAAGGAGGGGGAAAATCCACAGGACTGTGCTTCGTATAGACCCATCTCCTTATTAAACCTGGATGCTAAATTGGCCAAAATCTTGGCTACACGCCTAAATAAAGTAATAGGATCAATTATACATCAAGATCAAGCTGGGTTCATCCCGGGGAGACAAGTGGCAGATAACATACGGAAGATTCTGAATATCATATGGTCCGTGGACCAGCGTGAAGAGGAGGCTTTGCTGTTGTCCCTTGATGCGGAAAAGGCATTTGACCAAGTGTTGTGGCCATACTTATTCCAAGTCATGGACAAAATGGGGTTGGGAGAAGGCTTTATATGCTGGGTGAGAGCACTTTATCATAACCCAAAGGCTTGTGACAGGGTCAACAGCTCCTACTCTTCTTTTTTTGAACAGGGAAGGGGGACTAGGCAAGGGTGTCCGCTGTCCCCATTTCTCTTTGCACTTTCGGTGGAACCATTTGCTGCAAAGATCAGAGCTCATGCGGACTTAAAGGGCATAGAGGTAGGACAACGGGAATACAGGCTATCCTTATTTATTTATTTATTTTATTTATTTAACATCTTTTATATACCGCGCTATTGTCATCAGCTCGGTTTACATGGAACAAAAATATGCATACATAGAACTGAAAATGCATTTTACAAGTAACAGGGATTTGTAAACTTGGGAATAACAAGGTAAAACTATGTAAAAACTAGCTAACTATTTACAGAAGATTCAAGTACGTTAGTCAAATCTGGATGTATCAATTGGGATAAATGGTATGGTCGGGAAGTATCTGTAAAATGCTTTCTTGTGCAAAAAATTAGATTGGGAAATAGCTTAGGAAGAGATGATGTTGAGGCTTTTTCTGAATTGCGTTAGGCTGTTGATAATTCTCAGTTCTAGGGAGGGCATTCCAGGCAATTGGGGCATGGATACTGAAGGCTCTTTTAGTTGTTTCCTTAGTATATCTGACTGTTTGTTTAGGGATTATTACTGTATTTATTGCATTTGACCTTCTAGATCTATTAGGGGCCTGTGGGTGTAAAAGGTTGGTAATGGTTTCTGGTGCTTGGTTGTTTATGGTTTTGAATGTAGTGATTAATATCTTGTAGTGGATTCGTGCTTTGGTTGGTAGCCAGTGGAGTCTCTTTAGGATTGGGGTTATGTGGTCCGTCTTTGATACTCCTTTGCAGATGATATTCTGTTAAGCGTGGGAAGACCACATGTTTCACTGCCAATATTAATGTGGATGTTAGGAGAATTTGGAAAGCTGTTGGGGTTCACCATAAATTGGTCTAAATCTGAGATTTTGAATTTATCTTTAGCACGAGAGAAACAGGAGGCCTTACAAAAAAGATATCCATTCCGTTGGACCAAACAGTCTATAAGGTATTTGGGGATACGTATTGGTCCTACATTACACCAATTGTTTGAGCTAAACTATCCTAAACCTTTTTGACAGGTGGAAGGGTTGCTACACACGTGGGCTCATGGGTTTATATCCTGGTTAGGGCGCATAGCAATAATCAAAATGATGTTGGTGTCTCGGTTTCTGTTCCTCTTTCAGACATTGCCAATAGACTTGCCCCTGAAGAAATTAGGATGGCTACAAAGGACAGTTAATAGGTTTATATGGCATAATCAGAAGCCTAGGGTGGCTATGAATATGCTGCAGTGGGGGAAGGAGGAGGGGAGACTGGGAGCACCAAATTTCAAGAAATAGTATGCTGCAACGCTGTTGGAAGCGGATCATGAATGGCATAGAGGGAAGCACAAGCAGTGGGTTCAAATGGAGGAGAATATCAAAAGAGGGGGTGTTAGAAAGATTGGTTTGGAGGGGGGTAGGGTTTGGGGGGGCAACCCAATTATTAACCACACCTTGAAGATTTGGGGGCGGAGCCTAGTACAGGACAAAGAATATTCACAGGGGATGTCATTGGAAGCGTGCTTTGCTGAGGGGCAGGGATCGGAAGCTGCGATCCTCACAAGATGGGCGAAAAGTGGTTTAACACATATTTCGCAGGTGGTGACTAGGGAGGGAGTGAGGGGGTTCGAGAGAGTGAAGGATCTATATGGACTCTTGGCGACGGATCATCATAGTTATTTTCAGTTGGGATACTTTCTACAGCGTAAAAAAAGTTGGGCAGGATCTATGGAGCAATAGGGGATGGTTTGAGGTAATATGTGCAGGGGAGGTGGGTCGTAAAGGTACCCTGTCAAAAATTTATAAGGGGATCATGGGCGGAGGGGAGGGGAAAGTGGGGTATATGAAGAATTGGGAGGAGGGGCTTGGCCTTATTTGGGATGATCAGACTTGGGGAAAAGTTGTAAGTACAGTGGCGAGGATTTCAATAGCTATCCATATAAAAGAGAATGCTTACAAGGTGTTGTTTAGATGGTACTGGACCCCTATTCGAGCATGGCGGGCGGGTAAGAGCCCTATGGATAAATGTTGGTGGGTGTGTCAAGAAAGGGGTACAATGATTCACATGTGGTGGGAATGTGGAGAAATTTGACAATATTGGGGGAGAGGGAGGGATATAATCCATAAAATGATGGGATATAGGTTGGAGAATACACCTGAGGTGTTTTTGTTGCATAGATTGGAGGGAGAGATATCAGAAAGGGACATGACAGTGTTGCATCATTGTATCGTCGCCACCCGTAGCATTATAGCGAGAGGGTGGCTAGAGGCGAATGAAATAACCAGTGGAAATTTGTGCGAAGGGTTTCAGAGATGTGTTTGATGCATAGATTAACGGGGCTTCGGAAAGGAAAAGGAGATCAATATCAGGTGACATGGGGGAAGGTCTTTAAATGGTTGGAGAGGAGTAAAATACCACATTGAGATGCTATGTTAAATTACTGTTAGTATGGATAGCGTGAGGAAGTGACTTTGTTGTTATATGGTTATAAGCAATGTTTTGTTGTATAACATGTAATAAGAGGGGTAGGGTGAGGAGGGGTACGGGGGGAATAAGTAGGTCTAATGATTGTATTAGAAGTAGGGGGATGTGTACGATTGTAAAGGGAAACCTCTCTATGAAATGGCTTGTGCATTGGTAAACCTTTCTTGTTAGCGTGAAATTCAATAAAAACTAAATGGAAAAAAAATTTATAATCCCCTATATCTACCATCATACAGGAGATTCGGACTTCTTATCTGTGAATTATTACAATGACCTGTATTGTTTTATTGTTTATTATTTTTTATTAGAATTAATGGCCTTTTTGTATTTTGCTAAAATTTTATGGAAAAACTTGCCTTAGGCTGTTTGAGTGTCTACTTAAACTAAATAAATAAATACATACTATCTCTTTGAAAACTGAGGAAAAAGGAAAAATGCAGAGATTTCCACCTGCTTTATCTATGTGTACATTTTCCATCTAGAAGAACATGTGTAGTTTTGAAAATGGAAAATTTTGTTTTTTGTTTCTTCCCCCAGTCTAACCCACCCCAGTTATTGTTCCACGAAATATGATAAATGTACATATACATATACTGTACATTTTCCTGCACAAGGTGGGAGAAGAGGAAACTTTCAGAAGTCTGTTTCACCTGGGTAAATATTGAAAACAATAGACAGTCCTTCCACCTCCTGCTTTTTCAAGTTTTGGGCAGATATAATTTATGTTATCAGACATATATCCAAGCATGGCATCTACAAAGGAGGAGGAAATCTCTGGGGCCTCAGGCATGAGTACTGCCAGTGACTCTTTCTGACCTTTTTATAAAAGATACTGTTTATTGTGAGACAAGGACACAGTTGGGATCATTCTGAGGCGAGAATAGTGGGGGCAGAGTTAGGGCAGGCAGTGGGCAGTCTCCAGCCCCGGATGTACAGGGCCGATTCCAATGTCGGCCCTGTACCCCAGGGCCGACGGCTGAAAGGGAAACTTATTCCATCTCTGAGATGGGATAGGTTCCCCTAGCTGGCGGGGGACGGCAGGCACAGGGCGCAGCAAAGGCGGGCGGGGGTAGAGGAGATTCCCTGCAGTCCATCCCTGGCCTCGGGAGGCCAGATCAGGGGTAGAGCTGTGGGGAATGAAGATTCTGTTCTAGCAGCCAGGGATTGTGGCTCCTGAATGGAGCCGCGGTGCCATGGCAACCGGACGCCTTGGCGCCACAACTTCATTCAGGAGCCTTAATTGAGTTAGTTGGGCTAGGCCTGTAAGTGCAGGCTGACCAGAATCGGGCCTGGACACGATTCTGATCCTGCAGGGCTAGACGTGCCCTGAGGGATCAGAATCCCATCTACCTCTGTGCACCCGGTTCCGACCGGGTGCAAAGAGGGCCAGGACATCCAGGACAAAAATCGGGCCCAGTGTGTCTTTCACCTTTGTCAACTGAGCACATGCATAGTACCTTTGAAGTGCTCCAGTATTTTGTCCTGACACTGGTATTTTATAGTATAAAACTCAAGGCATCAAAGGCATCAAGCTGATTTCCAAAAGGCCCAAGCTGAAAATGGGGGGCGGGGGGTGGGGGGGAGGAGGTTGTTTGCATCTCCCTTGAGGTTCAATATCCTGCAGGTGTGCATAGAATTGGCCCAGTTGAGAAGGACTGGCCCTGTGGCAACCCCAGGATTCCGGTATACGGTGGGTTTGACACAGCTTTGTAGTCGGTTTAACACAGATGTCTAGTGCTGGGGGAAGGGTGTTGTGGGCTGAAGCCAAGTTTCAGCCAATGCACCGCCAGTTCTTCAGACAATGATTTTCCCTGTGGTGTACCTCACCTTGGAGGTTCTACAAGGCCGAGAAGTCCTGGGTTCTACACCTTATCTATTTATTGGTTCTGTCCAGTTCAAGCTGACTTTTGGCAACTCCTGGACCTCCTTGTTGCAAGGTATGACCAGGAGTAATTTGTAGACTTTCCTTCTGAGACAACATAGGGTAGAGACTTGGCCAAGTCACGAGGAGTACCAGTGGGAGCTGAACCCTGGACTCTTGGGTACTGTGTTGGTGCCCTAGCTGCTAGGCTACTCCTCCATTCTGTGATCACAGGGAGTGAGAGTTAGATATGCCCTTTTTAGCTCCTGAACCCTGCCTTTGTGGAGGAAATTGATGCCAGGTGCCATCAGCACTGTAGAGTGTCATATGGGAAGTCGCAGGAGATGGCACATACTCTGTGCTGCAGTAACCTTCTTGCTGCAGTAGCCTTCTTTTATGCCTCAGCATGACCCTCTGCATTATGTCGCTCATCGTTCCTTGGCCTCCATTCAGCACCGGGATAGTGGACGAGAAGTGCTGGGGTGAAGCCCCTTGCCTGCATCTAGGCAAGGGCCCCCTGTCCTCCCTAAAGCAGGAGGCATATGTATGTTTCGTTCCTATGCTGAATTGGTCCAGAGCCATGACTGACGCCTAGGTGCAGGTCCTGCTGTCTCCCTTTGTGCTACCAGTCACTGAGCACTAGGGACGGGCCAGTTTCACTGCTGCTCATTCTTGAAACACGAGACTGTAAGCTTTTGGGGACAGGGTAAAATCTCTTTCAGGGACCACAGGAGCATCTTGCACATAAGCCCTCGGTAGCAGAGGAGATGTGTGGCTTGGCCCTTTTCCCGTGAAAATTATTTTTTATCTGCTTCAGGGAAAACAGGACACAGTTAGGGCCGGTCTCCAAAAGACATCTTGCAGCTAAGCCCTCACTAACAGAGGAGTTGTGTGGCTTGGCCCTTTTCCCATGAAGCTATTTTGGGGCAGGTCTTCAAGAGGCATCTGCAGATAAGCCTTGGTGTGGCTTGGCCCTTCTTCTGTGAAATGATTTTTTTTTTTTTAGAACAGCTACGCATCCGGCTGCTTATCAAATATTCCGGCTTTGGGTGCAGGGTGTCCCACCTTGGGGAGTCTGCATGTCAGCACCGATGGTCTGTGTCGGGGCAACATCACCACGCCAGGATGCTGAGGTGGACTGAGCCTCCTCGGTGCATCTTTCTCCCCTGTGCTTGATAGGGCGGAGCCTCGAAACATCTAAGGCCATGCAGATCAATGTTCGGCACAATCCTGCTAACGCTGGGGTTCACCGCCTGGACTCAGCAGGACTCTCAATGCGCCGACGTAACCTCGTTGATGGAGATGGGGCAGAACGGCACATCTGGGCCACACCATGCTGCCGGGATGAAGGCTTTCAGCTTTGGGGATTCCAGCACCGAGGATGGATAGAGCAGGGAGGCCTCTGATGTTCTTCTGTGCCGGCGAGGAGTCCTTACGTTGGCACAGTGTTGCTATGGGCGTCCCCTGTTGCCATGGCACCAGCCAATGATGGCACAGAGGAGGTGGAGATGGACATGCTGACCTCATTTTTTCAATCATGGTGGCGGGCAGGAACTCTGGAGATAGTCAAGGCTGCGATCCAAGGGATGGTGTTTGGAGCGTTCCAGAAGGCAGAGTCCATGCCATTGGGAGCTGGGTCGACCACTGGAAGCCTGCAGCTGGAGATGGAGGCCTTAGAGGCACATCCCGAGTGGCAGTGGCTGCTGCGGCGGTGGTGTCCTTTGATCCCACGTGGCTGGCAGCATGTTCCCGCTGGGACCAGAAGTGAGTAGCGTCTATTTTAAACTCCACAGTCCAACGAAAAAGCACAAATCCACGTGCCAATCAACAAACCCAGTCAGAAACCATGGATAGCAAGGAAGGAATAGTTTATTAGAACACTCTTACTTCTTAGGGCCTGGCTTTAAGAAGTAAGAGTGTTCTAATAAACTATTCCTTCCTTGCTATCCACGGTTTCTGACTGGGTTTGTTTATTTTAAACTCCAGCCAGAGTTCAGATGATCTTTGATCAGCAGCATCCATTTGGGAGGATATCTATCGCAGGTTGCAAATACATGACTGGTAGGCCTAGGGGCTCTGAGCCTCAGCCCCTTTGGTCAGAAGAAGTTGCTGAACGCAACTGGAACTGATCTGAAAGCAATGGAAGCATTAGAGACATTTTAAATTTGCATATGTATAAGTAAGTAAAGGAAGAAGGAGTAATTCCTCTTCTTTTCTTCAAAATAAGTCTGTATGAGGTATATTTCCGTTGGAGAGTAGAGAGGCTTAGCTATGGAGAGTAGTTCCATGTATGGCGACATCGGATGACATCACCAAGTGTGGCTAACTCATCCTGCTTGTCCTTGGAGAAAATATGGATCGCAGCTATCGATGAGTTGAGTAAGGCCCTGTATAGACAGTTAAACGCTTTTGCTGACCAATTTTCCCAAATATCTACTCAACTGGCTGCTCATGCAGTTGAAATACAGTCTTGTAAGAGCTGTTTGGATTGCTTGCAACCTCAGGTTGAAAGTTTGGTATAGCAGGAGTGTTCTTTGATTCAGGAGAACTTGGTGTTTTCAAGGAAGACAGAGAGTTTGGAAAAGTTTATGAAGAGGTAGAATTTATGCTTTATTTATTTTCCTCATCACCTAAGGAGATGTTGAAGAAATACATAGTAGAAATTTTGAAACTTCCATCTGTGTCTCTGCCCCCTGTGGAGCGGGTTTTCTATGTTCCTTTCTCTAGGAAGGAGTCTACACTAGCCCTCCAACTGCAGAATGGACAGGCTACTCTAAACTTGACTTCATTTCTTCAGTCGTCTGCAGGAGCTAAGGATACCTCTACTTTGATTGCAACTTTTTTATTTGCCTCAGATAGAGATTTAATTTGGAGATTTTCAAGTATTGCTGTCAACTATTTTGTAATCAGAAATGATTTGTTTTTCCTGTTGTTGCTAGAAGTACTCAGAAGAGGAGGAAAGAGGTTTTGTTAATGAGATCTGGAGTTATTCAGATAGGGCCATTTATTTATTTATTTATTTATTTATTTATTTATTTATGCTTTTCTTTTATACCGCTTTTTCCCAAGATCAAAGGCGGTTTACAATTAACAAATAATAAACGTGGTTTTACATGGAACATCGTATTTTTCAAACTATGTACAATTAACTTTTCATGAACAATAACATGGAACATATAGTTATAGAAATGCTGTAACTATTTACATTAGTCAATTTTGTTTTTCTTAAAGTTCCCCAGTAGATGTTTGGTGAAGTATAAAGATGTGAAATATGTGTGTTTTGAACCTTTACAATTTGCATTTTTTTTAATGATAAAATATCTCTTCTGTCTGCTGTGGAGTCTACAGCAAGTATGCCTTATGTAGCAGCCTTGAAACATGGAATGTCTGGCTGAAGTCTGTCCAGATTTTGTTTGATTATAGGAAGATATTTATCTTTATATTTGTTCCTTTGGCTTTAATGTTTTAACTACTCTGCTCCCTATACAGGGTGGCCCAAGAAAAGTGAGAACATCTCGTAAATTAAAAGCTTAAATAGTTTACTTACGTACCTTTTTTTGCTATATAACGTCTTTATTTCGACAATTTCCGGTCGCCATCTTTTTTTTTTTTTTTTAACTTTGTCAATCGTTTACATCTGTCTTTTGAATTTTTAAATAACTTATATGCTACGAGATGTTCTCACTGTTTTTGGGCCACCCTGTATATTGAGGACTTTACATGGATAAAAAGGATTTTCTTTCTCCTTATATATATTTTTCTTTTTTCCTTATTTTGTACATTTTCATGTTTTATCTCTGATGTTCCAAGTATTCTACTTGTAATAAATACATACATTTCTATTTTAAAACATTCCATAACGTGTATGTGCAATAGTGTGGCTGCTAAACACTGCCAATGTGACCCATATTGTTATCGCGGGCTGCATTAACTGTAGTGCAGGTGGGGCATCACGGCTTTCTTCCTCTGTATAAACACCCTGCATACTGACGCTCCTTCTCAGGGCTGCAAGGCAGGAGGTGACCTCGATTGTGGTGAGAAGAAGGAGAGAAGAGAAAGTAATCTTTGGGCCCAATATTGAGCAGTAGCGCCTGGTACTTCTGAAGTGCATAACCATCACCGCTGAAGACTAACCCCGGATATTCAATGCTGGGGCCATATCCAGCCACCGGCTGCCAGTAGCAAGGGGTGCCCCAGAATTCCAGCAACACATCTCAATACTAATTGCATAGAATCGGGGCATGTAGTGGCAGCACCCGCAGACATTCAGCGCTATTGTGTTAGTGCTGCTGAATATCCCGCTAACTGGCATTTGCACAGTTTGCAGGTCTACAAACCATGTAAATGCCTTTGAATATCGGGCCCTTTGTGACTACTGCATGCTCTATATTTGCTGATTAACTCTTTTCCCTCACTGTTCTTCCCTGTACTTTAGTCAGTTGTCCTTCTGGGGGTAATTTTATAAAGCTTTTTCTGCATGTAAAGCCTGCTTTAATTGTGGCAAAGGACTCTTAGAACATTGCACAGCCAAATATGTGCATATAAGTACAATATAAGATCACTTGTGCTTACATGCACACTGTGCGGAGATGTCCCCAGGGGTGGAGAGTACGCAGAGTTGGGTTAAAGTTGCAATGTGCGCACATATTTTATAGAATACAGTGCTCATGTACAGGATGAATGCAAACTTTTCTATCTTCTTCAGAGCAGGTCTAAACCTGTGAATGATTGTTCTTGTTAAGTGCCGTCGAGTCGGTGTCGACTCATGGCAACCCTTTGGATAGTTGACCTAAACTGTGTTCGGTCTTCAGTTAGGTGGCACATTGTTAATAGAGTGGCACCCATAGCCGCTGTATTTGTATCGATCCATCTCACTGTCAGCCTTCCTCTTTTATATAGACCTTCTACCTTGCCAAGCATTATGTCTTTCTCCAACGAACTCTCTTTTTGCATGATGTGTCCAAAGTATGAAGGTCGAATTCTTGTCATCTGAGCTTCTAAGGTTTCATGTCCTCTAGTATTGACTGGTTTGTTCTTCGGGCAGTCCATGATATAGACAGCATTCATTGCCAGCACCATAATTCAAAGGCTTCAATTTTCTTCCTGTCTATCTTTTTCACTAGCCAACCTTTGCATCCATATGATGTTATTGAAAATACCATGGCCTGGACAGGTCAAATCTTTGTATGGAGAGAAATAGCTCTGCTCTTGAGAATCTTGTCTAGGTTCTTCATAGCCATTCTGCCAAGAGCAATGTATCATTGGATTTTTTGACTGCTTGTCCTTTCTTTATTGATTGTTGATCTAAGTAGGTTAAAGTTGTCAACTATTTTAATTTCTTCTCAATCAACAATGAACTTATTGATTTTGCCAGTTGTCAGGATCTTTGTCTTCTTAACATTAAGGTGCAAGCCCATTTTAAGACTATGTCCCTTGATCTTGAGAAACAAATGTTTCAGATTGTCTTCACTTTCAGCCAGTAATGTGGTATCATCAGCATAGTGAAGGTTGTTGATGAGTCTTCCACCAATCTCCACACCTCTGTTGTCTTCATACAGTCCTGCTTCTCTGATGATTTGTTCTGCATATAAATTAAACAGGTAGGGAGAAAGTATGCAGCTTTGTAGTACACATTTGCTGATTTTAAACCATTCTGTTTCTCATACTTCTGTTTGAACTGTTAAGTCCTGATCAATGTAAAGGTTGTGCAAGAGAATTATCAGGTGTTCTGGTATACCCATGCTTCTTAATGTGGCCCAGAGTTTATCATGGTTTACACAGTCAAAAACCTTGCTTAGTCAATAAAACACATATGGATATCCTTTTCATATTCTTTTTTCTTTTCAAGGATCCATCTCGCATCTGCAATGTGTCTCATTCCTTGACCTTTCCTGAATTCTGCTTGAACTTCAAACAGTTCTCATTCCAGGCATGGCTGTAGTCTCTGCTAAATGATCTTGAGTAGAATCTTGCTGGCATATGAGATCACAGCAATAATTTTCAGTCAGTCGGGTCACCTTTCTTCAGTATTGCTATAAACACAGATCTTTTCCAATCAGTTGGCCATGAATTTGTCTTCCAAATTTCCTTGCAGAGTCTTGTAAGTATGGTAACAGCTTCATCCGATTGCTGTTATACTTCAATGGGATTGCCATCAATGCTTGATGCTGTTCTTTGATAAGGCTTTCAATGCTGCTTTGACATCTTTTTTCATCACCAATGGTTCCTGATCATAAGGTACAGGTTGAAACAGCTGTTGGTCCACTTGATCTTTATGGTATAATGACTCTATGGGGCTTGTTTACAAAGCCGCGGTAGCGGTTCGCGGTCGTTATCGGAGCCGCGGCCCCATTGAAATCAATGGGGTCGCAGCTCCAATAACGATCGCGAACCGCTACCGCAGCTTTGTAAACAAGCCCCTATATGTTCTTCCCACCTTTTCTTGATCTTCTCAGCATCATTCAACATGGATCCTTGAGCATTCCAATTCGAGGCTGGATTTTTTTCTTTAACTCTCATAGTTTTATGAAAGCTGATCTTGTTTCTCCTCTAAGTTTCTGATTCCATTTCCTTGCATGCATCATTGTAGTACTTCTCCTTGTCTTGTCTTGCTGCATGTTGGAAATCTTTGAGTTCTGTGATTGCCTCTCTTTCTCCTCTGGCTTTAGCTTCTCTGCATTTCTGCGCAATTTTCAGAGTTTCTTCATTCATCCAGCTTGGCTGCTTTTACTTTTTCACCTTTTGTAGAGGCTTCTTGCTTTCTTCTAACACAACCTTCTTGATGTCATCCCATAACTCTTCTGGAACTCTGTCATTTGTATCTAAAGCAGAAATTTGATTTTGCAGGCAATCTTTAAATTCCAGTGGTATACTATCAAGGTCATATTTTGCTACATTCATGAGTGGTTTGCCCTTTTTCAACTTGAGCTTGAGTTTGCATACTAGTAGTTGGTGATCTGTATCAAAGTCAGCTCCAGGATTTGCCTTTGTTGATGTTATTGAGCTTTTCCATCAATGTCTTCCACAGATGTAGTCAATTTGATTCCTTTACAATCCATTGGGTAAAGTCCACATGTACAGTCGGCACTTGTGTTGCTGAAAGATGGTGTTTGAGATGAATAGATCATTGATCTTACAGAATTGGTCTCAGTCTTTCTTCAACTTCATTTCTGTTGCCAAGTCCATATTTTCCAACCACTTTGCCTTCCTCTTTGTTGCCAATGTTTGCGTTCCAGTCACCCACGACTATCATGTTATCCTGTTTGCATGTTCTGTCAATTTCAGCTTGTACTCATTTGTAGAATTCATCAACTTCATCCTCTTCTGCAGCTGTTGTTGGGGCATATACCTGAATTATAGTTGATGGGCACTTCTCATAGGCGAATAGAAATTAAGTGTTCACTGACTACACTGTATTTCATTACAGTTCTTGCAAGTTTCTTCTTAATTACACAGCTACACTACCAAAAAACTGCCTCCAGTTTTGCAACTGATTCCTATAGATTTTGGGGTGCTGAATCCAGGAAAAATAGCCAAAATGTTCCATCACGTCACGTTTTCTTGCAAAATTAGATTTCTTACCCATATAAGGAATGTTCACATAATTTCTTTTTAGCCGACTGCAGTTTATTTTCTTTGGCCCAAAATAGAGGTTGTAATGGTTAACTAACTAGAAACACTCCCTCATGATATTTAGAGTGCTTTGTATTCATTTTATACATTAACAGGACAATTGGGAGCGGGGGGCTAAATCCAGTACTCGCACTGGCGCATGTTCTTTCCTGTTCGCCTCGCCTCGTTCGCCTCGCATCGCTCAAACACGGTGGTTGCGACATGAACGTTCCTGTCAAATTTCAGTTTCTTGCAAGTTCATTATTACCTTTTGTTTGCTCAGTCGTAATCCAGCTTTATTCCGAAGTGGTTTCACTACAGTTGTAGTTTGCAGTGCTGTGTATTTGTGATGGCTCACAGAGCCAGAGGTTGCGTCAACTCTCCGGACAGTTTTTGTTTTATTTGTGGGGAATATACCGTGAAAAAGCGGCAGAGGAACATTTTCTGCATTTATTAAAAAAGTATATTTCACCTATTTCGGTTTGAAGTTAGGCGATCAAGACAAACCGTGGGCTCCTCACAAAGTGTGCAAGACATGTGAGGAAGATCTACGCTTATGGATGAAAGGTAAAAAACAAGCATTCGTTTCGGAATACCTATGATGTGGCGTGAACAAAGAGACCACAGCAGTGACTGCTATTTTTGCTCTTGCATTGTGAAGGGATACAACTTAAAAAATAAGAACGTAATAAGTTACCCCAACCTTCCCTCAGCAATTAGGCCTATGCCTCATAGCAACGAAGTACCTGTGCCTGAACCACCAAAATCTTTGGATCATATTTTGTGTGGACGGTTCTGATCATGAGAGACTCATCAGATGGCTTTTCCCGATGAGTCCAGTACTTCCGAGTTTGAAACTGAACCAGATCCGAAACCTGAACTTTTCTCTCAAGCTGAATTGAATGATTTAGTCCGGGATTTAGGACTCCCAAAAGATGCTGCCCAACTGCTAGGTTCTCGGCTTAAACAGAAAAATCTATTGTCACCAGGAACAACTTTTTATTGGTACCGCAACCGCGAGACACAATTTTTGAAGTATTTCAGCAAAGAGGAAGATTTGGTATTTTGCAACGATATATACGGAGTGATGGAAAAGTTTAAACTCAAGTATAATCCTGCTGAATGGCGGCTGTTCATTGATTCATCAAAAGACAGCATAAAAGGTGTTCTTCTTCATAATGGCAACACATTCGCTTCAGTTCCTATTGCTCAATCTGTTATTCTCCAAGAAAAATACGAGAATTTGGCCCTGATTCTTAAGAAGATTCATTATGATGAGCATAGTGGATGATTTGTGAGACTTTAAAAATTCTATCCATGCTATAGGGCAGCAATCCGGTTTCACCAAATATCCCTGCTTCCTTTGCTTGTGGGATAGCTGGGCCCGCGACCTACACTGGGGGGAAAAAGACTGGCCAATTCGGGAGTATTTGAGACCCGGTGAGAAAAATGTTCTTCATGAGAGCTTGGTACCTCGTGATAAAATTCTATTACCACCTCTCCACATTAAGTTGGGTCTCATTAAGCAATTCATGAAGTCCCTTCCAAAAGATGGTGAGTGCTTTCGGTACCTTTGCTCAAAGTTCCCCCGACTTTCTGAAGCAAAGCTAAAGGAAGGAGTGTTTGTTGGCCCTGATATAAGGAAACTCATTTCAGATGGAGCATTCGCTGAAACGATGTCTGAGAAGGAAAAAGAAGCCTGGGATTCCTTCAAGGATGTTGTTCTCAAATTCTTGGGGAACAGGCGGGATGAGAACTATAAGGATATTGTTGCCAGGATTCTCAATGCCTTCAAAGAACAAGGCTGTAACATGAGCCTGAAAGTCCATTTCTTGCACTCCCATGTGAACTACTTTCCCGAAAACTTGGGGGCGTACAGTGAAGAACAAGGTGAAAGGTTTCACCAGGACATCAAGGACGCAGAGAGAAGGTACCAAGGAAGATGGAACACCACTATGATGGCTGATTTCTGCTGGTTGCTGCTGCGGGAAACCCCAGATGAAAAATACGCCAAGCAGCGCACCAAGAGAAGCATTCGGGGGAAGAAGAACGGGCCCACCAGGAGATTGATTGACCCAAGAATGACTTTAAATCTAAACTGTGTTGACAAATATCGTGTTTTTACTAAACTTTGAAATAAAAATTTGCTAGTTATTACCACAGTGTCAGATCTCATTTATTAGAATTTTATTTTCAAACCATCGGGTGTTTGTCTTCATGTATTGCAATGGTGCGGTTTGCGTTTTCTATTCTTACATACATACCTGTACAAAATTTTTTGCACATTTCTTTGCTTTGCTTTGTGTCTAACCTCGCTCTTATATGCTCAATGTTTGTGCACATGTATGTGGCTGTTTTAAGTGCAGACAATTTTGCTACCATCACAGTGTGTTTTGTTGACGTTACTCTATTCTTATGTGCTGCCTTGTTACAATTTTCTTTATTCTTATTTGAATAACTACTAAACAATTAGTATAAAGAATTCATCCAAGAAACTTTTATCTCGATCGCACTCAATCTGAAACGTTCACCTCAAACTGCTAACCGAATGTAGCAAAAAATCTGTACGTGATGGAGCAAATTGGTTACCAGATTTGGATTCAGCACACCAAAAAACGTAAAAATCAATCGAAACATTAGAGGCAGTTTAAAAAAAATTTTTTTTAGTGTACCTGTGTTATTAATGTGACACCATTTCTTCTTTGTCTTTCATTTCCAGCATAGTAGACCATGTGATCAACAGATGCAAAGTGACCGATGCCAGTCCATTTCAGTTCGCTGACACCCAACAGATTGAGTTGCACATGTTCCATTTCATTCTTGACCACCTACAGCTTCCCTTGCTTCATGCTTCATACATTCCATGTCCCAATATGTAAGACATCTTTGCAACTTCTGACTCTTATTTCATGTGCAGTTACATCAGCAGATCCAATCACATCATAAATGCTGGTTTTACTCTGAGAAGTCTTCAACTCATCCCCAGTAGCCAGTTGAGTACCTTCCAACCTGGAGGTCTCATCTTCTAGTACTGTAGTGCAATTTGTTTTGTGACTATCCATTGGGCTTTCATGGCAAAATACAGGTTGATTTGCCACGTCTTTCTTCCGTGCAGGTAATTCTAGTGTTGTTGCCTGCTAGTGGGGCAGGATCTGGATGCTTGCTTTAGAAAGGCACAAAAGGCACCTATGTTGCCTCTATAAAACAGGATTAAAATAAGGTGGTAGGAGAATATTGAAAAGCATTTAGGCAGTTTGCAGACATACAAACCACCTAAATGCTACTCAGTGGAATATTCAGTGGCACTAACATGGTTAGTACTGCTGAATATTCCTGATTTTGGTCTCTAAGTGCACTGACACTAGCCATCTTCGTCGGGGCATTCTGGGGGGGCAGAGTCAAAGAAGCACCCAGGGATAACCGGCTAGTGGCAATATTCAGCTATTAGCTGGTTATCCTAAAGCGGCTAAAGTTAGGCCCTTTAATGACTGGCCTAACTTTAATCACTTTATCTAACCAGCAAGTGGCTGAATATCGTCACTGACCAGTTAACCAGTTCACTATCTGGCCAACTCAGATAATCAATGCTGGGAGTCAGATATGGCCCCGGCATTGAATATCCAGATTCAAAGTTCAGCGGAGACGGTTAACCACTTTATCAGTGTTAGCTACTGCCTCTGAATATCCCCCCAAGGGCTTTTTTTTGCTATTTTTATCTTTATTTGCGCAATTTGATATACCGCCCATACTGGAGTGTCAAGGTGGTGTACAATAAAAATATATATAGGCCATCAGAAATAAAGTAAGGAAAAGAACGCCATTAACTTATAGGAAAGCAAGTAGAAGAGGCAGAGAGAAGGATAGCAAAGGACAGACATAGACAAGTGGCACCACTGACAATGTACAAATCGATTGTATTACATACAATGGATGAAGGGTGGGAGGGGGGAGGGTGCTGTGGCAAGCGCAAGCTATTACAACATGGAATCTTAACAAACAGGGGGTCCTATTGGGGAAGGGCGGCATGATCAGACGGTGTGGGGAGATCATAGGCCTGACAATAAAGATGGGTCTTGAGGAGTGATTTGAACCGGAGGAAGGATGACTCAGTACGGAGGGAGTGTGGGAGTGAATTCCACAAGGCGGGACTTAGAAAGAAAAATGTGGCATTACGGGTGAGTTTGAGATGGGCTTGAGAAGGAGGGGTAAGGAAAAGACGATTGCCAAGAGCAGAGCGTAGGAAACGAGGGGTGGGCTGGAGGTGGATGATATCAGCCAGATAATGGGGAGTGCCGGTGTGAAGAACCTTATGTGTTATAGTAAGAAGCTTGTAATTAAATGTTACTTTGATGGGGAGCCAATGGAGGGTAAGAAGACAAGGAGTAACGTGATCACGAGGGGAGGAATGGGTAAGAAGACGAGCGGCCGTATTTTGAACTAACTGGAGGCGTCAAAGCTGAGATTGGGGAAGACCTGCAAGAATAGAGTTACAGTATTCAAGATGGGAGATCACCAGTGAGAGGACGAGAGCGGTGAGGGTGGGAGCAGGAAGAAGTGACCGAATAGCCCAGTTCCTGCAAAGATGAAAGAAGGAACTGCGCACAAGTGCAGAGATGTGCCGGTGAAAGGAAAGCTGGGGGTCCATGGTAATACCAAGGTAGCGGAGGGTGGGAACAAGGGGAATGAAAAGGGCAGGCATAGTGGGTGTCAGGTTGGGGGAGAGATCGCCGAAAGAGAACCAGATGGCAGAGGATTTGGAAGGGTTAACGTGGAGAAAGTCACTAGAGAACCAGCTGGAGACAGAGGGCAGTGAGATCTGGGGCCAGGGGACTAGTGTGATCAATTAAGAGAATGTCATCCACATAAAACTAAGTGGACATTCCGGCCTGTTGTATGAGCAGTGCGAGGGGCACAAGGAAAACATTAAAGAGGAGGGGGCGAGGATAGAGCATGCATGCAGGTACATACAAAACCTTTTTGTGAGCTGCTGCACTGTTGCACGTCTCCACTTACAAAATGGCAGGCAGTGACAGAAACATAGAAACATGACGACAGAAAAAGACCACATGGCCTATCTAGTCTGCCCTTCCATATCACCCACTACCACATTCCCCTTTTTTCCTTTAGAAATCCTCTGTGTTTGTCCCAAACTTCTTTGAATTCAGATACTGTCCACATCTCTACCACCTCCACTGGGAGACTATTAAATGGATCCACCACTCTTTCCATAAAGAAATATTTCTGCATATCACTCCTGAATCTATCCCCTTTCACCCTTATCCCATGTCCCCTCATAGGAGAGCTTGCTTTCAATCGAAAGAGGCTCTCCTCCTGTGCATTTGTGCCACAGATGTATTTAAACGTCTCAATCATATCACCTCTATCCTGCCTTTCCTCTAAGGTGTACATATTAAGATCCTTAAGTCTGTTTGAGAAGGGTTTGGACAAGTTCCTGGAGGAAAGGTCCATAGACCATTATTGGGAGGTGACCGAAGATATCAATGCTTGACCCAGTACAAGCATTGTGGAACTTGTGTCTCTTGGGGAAACTGCTAGGTACATATGACCTAGATTGGCCACTGTTGGAAACAGAATACTGGGCTTGATGGACCTTGGTCTGACCCAGTATGGCATATCTTATGTTCTTATATGTTCTTATGTTCTCATATGCTTTATAATGAAGACCACTAACCATTTTAGTAGCCACCCTCTGTACCGACTCTGACCTGTTTATATCCCTTTGAAGGTACGGTCTTCAGAATTGCACACAATATTCCAAATGAGGTCGCACCAAAGACTTATACAGAGGCACTATCACCTCCTTTCTTCTGCTGGCCAGTGGCCATTCCTCTCCCTATGCACCCAAAAATCCTTCTAGCTTCCAGCTTTTGCTGTTGCCTTTTCTACCTGTTTAATGATGTCCATGTGGCAGCAGATACATGTTCACATTCTGGAATACTGCTGCGGGCGCATTTATATTGTCAGTTTCGTAAACATGCGAGTCGCACATGCACATTTCTGAAATCACCCATTGACCTGTATGTGTCTGCTGTGTTGTTCTGAACATCCCCATCTTCTTCAGTTTGGAGTGGATTGATTTCAGAAAGCATTTATACATAGTGTCACGAGGTCAGCCCTCTGCCTAGGGCTATGAGGGCTGGTCGGCCATGATGTCCTTTAATCAGAAAGTGAAACCACACCTTTTTGCTCTAGCAATGCCTCTTGGGAGTTGTAGTCCCTTTTAGACCTCTGATAAAGGAATAGTTATGAATCGAGTGTTTAAGGCAAAATGACAAGAAATTTATTCCCCTCACATTAGGACTTAGTGTAGAACAAAAATAGGAGAGTGTCCAGGTGTTTGCTTGAGGATTATTTACAACAAAATAAGGTAGCTGCTTTTCACACTCTGGCTCCAAAACGTGCTGTGCCTTTTCTAAGTAACAAAGATGGGAAAACCAAACAGCTTCTTCTGGCAAAGTAAAATAACTTTTCCTTTGCTGTTTCACAGCTCTTTAACTCAAAGACTTAACACAGTGACTCGATATCATCGCCTAAGCAAAGCGTGCAATCCATTGGAACTTCAGCTATGTCATTAACATTACAGTCCGTATGCATATCTTCCAGCTCAGGATTTACTGAGCTTGGCTGCCAGCTGTTACTACTGTGTTTAAGGTAACCTCCCTCTGCAAACTTGGGTGTTTCCCCTGTATACAATTCTAGACAGCAAGGGTTTGAAATACCTGTGGCTTTGGAGCTTCTTCTCTGGCTCTCATCTAGTTCCTTCCAGTTATAAGGAAATGCTCTGTGACTCTCCGTTTGTAATTCCTGACTAGAGCCATCTCCTGGCTCTCTGTTCCAGGTAGAGCTTCTTAACCTCCCTGCTTTGGTGCTGGGTCTCCACTTGTGCAAACTCTGAAGCCTTTCCTCAGGCAGTAAGGACTGAAGGGCTCCCTGTTCTCTCTGCCCAGGCTGTTTCCTGGCAACAGGCTGTGCCTTCCCACCTTCTAGTCTGCCGGCTTCTCTCCCAGAACTGCAGGTAGGTTCTTTGCCAAGTCTCCAATTCTCTAGGGTTCCTGAGCCTCTCCAACCATGTCTCTCAGGAGCTCTTTCCTCTTGCGCCCTCTCTGGCTTCCTTCCTTGCTTCTCTTGCTGTCCTCGCTGCTCCTCCTTTGCTCCCAACCAGCATTTATATTTCTGTTCCCTGAAGCTTGGCCCTGCCTTTCTGAACAGGTGTGAGTGATCAAGCTCCAGGCTTGCTGCTACGTCAGAGCTTGGGCGTGTCAGCTCAGCTCCTATCTCCCACTTGTCTTTCTCTTGTAAACAGTGAGCTATGTGAGCTAGCTGACTGTCAGTTTTAAAGGTAACTTTTTCCTTTCTTTCTATTTCCATGGGTTCTATAGGGGCTTCTACATCACAATAGTCATCTTCTCTGCTGTGCCCCCCATGGAATATCAGATATCTTGTCTTGGATGCCCCAAATGGCTCTTAAACGGCCTTTCTAAAATGTTGCTTCTCATGAATTCTTTGCTTTGGTCTTTACTGAGGAAGATGTAAATCACCTGGACTGGATGGTATACATCTCAGAGTGCTTAAAGAACTCAAAAATGAAATTGCAGATATACTATTAATAATCTGTAACCTATCCTTAAAATCGTCTATGGTAAGTGATTGGAGAGTTGCTAAAGTTGACACCATTTTTTTAAAAAAGGGTTACAGAGGTGATCTGGAGAACTACAGATCAATGAGCTTGACAGCAGTGTTGGACAAAATGGTAAAAACTACTATAAAGAACCAAATTATTGAACACATAGACAGACATGGTTTAATGGGACAAAGCCAACATGCATTTAGCCAAGGGAAGTCTCACCTCACCAATCTGCTACATTTTTTTGAAGGTGTGAATAAACACAAGGATAAAGGTGAGCCAGTTGATATAGGGGACCATTCTGACCTGCGAATAGTGAGGATGTACATTTGAGTTGGATGTGCAACCCTCGCTATTCGCAGGGACTATATTCAGCAGCTATTGTTCCCCGCACACACAGCACCTTTGTGCAGGGAGCTCTGGATGGGGGCAGGAGGGGGCAGCGACTGGGCACAGCGAGGGCGGGCCCAGGCACCCAGATGAAGGTGAAGGCCCTGTACATCCAGCAGTGGAAAGATGGACGTGGGACTTATTCTACCTCAGAGGTAGAATAAGTCCCATCAAATGCGGCGATCGGGCCAGGCAACCCCCTTCAACGCAGGAGCAGTGGCAGGTGAGGCCCCTCCATCCAATCCAGGTTCTGGCCAACTCTCCAAGGGTCGAGGGGCAGGGAAAAGATGAGTTAATCAGAGTTGGTCATTCTGCGCTCCTGCTGGGTGTCCTGGTGCCATAGCGATGGGACGCCATGGCACCGACACACTAGCAAGAGCAAAGGGTGGGCTGTTGGGGCAGACGGGTGGACGTCTCATGCTGCAGAATCAGGGCCATGCCGGGCCGTCTAAGTGCCTGTCTAAGTGCCCTAAGTGCCGGTTGCAGAATCGGGTACATATTGGGCCCATCCATTTTTTGGACGTCTGGATGGCCTGGACATGCCACAATTGGAATTGGCCTCATAGTGTATCTAGCTTTTTAGAAATCATTTGACAAGGTAATTCACAAAAGATTCTTGTGATAGGGCAATATACTATTGTGGATAGGGAACTGGTTAAAAGAGAGAAAACAGAAAATAGGGTTAAATAGCCAATTTTCTCAATGGAAGAAGGTGAAAAGTGAAGTACTCCAGGGATCTGTACTGAGATCTATGCTTTTTAACATATTTACAAGTGATCTGGAAATTAGGGTTGTGCATTCTTTAGTGCACATTCAGTCCGATCAGGTACCTTAAAAAATGTATTGTGCACTAAGGGGTCTATTGTGAACCTCTTTTAGCGGGGATATACATCGGGTCAGATGTATATGCCCTGCTAAACGTCTGGGTCTGATTCCCACCAAAGAACTCCTCACACGTATAGCAGAGATGGGCAGGGAGCTCTGTACAAGGGCGGGAGGGGCAGTCTGGAGGAGGAGCATGGGCAGGCCGGAGGCATGACCCTGACCCCAGACGTACAGAGCCGATTCCAATTGCAGCCCTCTACATCCGAGGTTGCCGACTTTGAAGGGGGATTTATTCCACCACAGAGGTGGAATAGGTCCCCCAGATGTGGGAAGACAGTGCGGCGGGGCCAGCACCGAGCAGGTGAGAGGTGCAAGGGGGATCCTCGTAGTCTGATCCCGGTCCTGACAGGCCCAATCAAGAGTTGGGTGGCGGGGAAAGAGGTATTTGCGGTGTCGGCAGAGGATCGGGGCTCCTTCATGGCATCCCAGTGCCATGGCGACAGGACACCATGGCACCAAGGCTCAATGCAGGAGCCCCGGATAGGTTGTACGGGGAGCAGCCTGGATGTACAGAGATCCAGAATCGAGGCATGTCCTGCCTGTCCAGGTGGGTTGCACCCGATTCTGATCCTGCAGGGATGTATAGCCCCTGCAGAATCAGAACCGGATGCAGATCAGGCACTTCCAGATTCCAAACGTCTGGATGGGCCCTGATTGGAATTGGCCTCTAAATGGATTTAATGCACATGAGTCGATGTAGCATGCCTTAATTCATAAATTTAACATGCGCTACAAAATCCCTATTAAAACATACGTATGAAACAAGCAAAAAAAAACCACCTGAAAATTGGGAAAAATTTCTGAAAAAAGATGAAAACTAACCACATGTTGTTTGCATGTGCACATTCCTTTTGGCAATGGGAACAAGTGAGGTCATTTAATTTGTAGATGACATTGAATTATTCAAAGTAGTTAAATCACATGCAGATTGTGAGAAATTGCAGGAGGACCTTGAGAGAGTGGGAGACTGCGTTTTGAAATAGCAGACAAAATTTAATGTGGATGATTGCAAAGTGATGCATGTAGAGAGGAATAGGGAAAGAAAATAGGATTTAGCTCACACTTTCTGATAGCTCAAGGCAAATTACATTCAGGTACAGTAGGTTTTTTTTCCTGTCCCATAAGGACTTACAATGCAAGTTTGTACGTGAGGCAATGGAGGATTAAGTGATTTGCCCAACATCACAAGGAGCAGTGGTGGGATTCAAACCATGGTTCACTGGTTCTTAGCCAACCACTCTAACCAGTGGGCTAATCTTCCACTCTATAACCTAAATTATAGCTATATGATACAAGGATCCACATTATGGCCGTAATATTGTAAGCAATAACTAGATTTTTACGTGCATTTATGTGTGCTAATGATGCCTATTCTATAAAGTCAAATCCATGCAGATTTGACATTATAGACTATTAGTGTGAGTGATCGCAAATGTGCATCTGAAACCAAAGTAACTTACAGTACAGCAGCTCTAGAGCAGATGTAAATGACCACGCAGACTTTACACTCCATCAGGCTATATTCCATAAAGCACACATGTAAATCTGTTTACTATTTGAAAAAGTACAAAGACTAGGAGACATGCAATGAAGTTACAAAGTAGTATATTTAAAAGAAGTAGAAGAAAATAATTTGTTCACTCAATACATAGTTAAGCTTTGGAGCTTGTTCCTGGAGGATGTAATGAAAGTAGTTAGTATTGCTCATTTTAAAAAAGGTTTTGACAAGTTTCTGGAGAAACATCAATCTGTTATTAAGACAGACAAGGGGAAAGCCACCCGCCAGGTACTTGTGATCTGGATTGGCTACTATTGGAAATAGGATCCAGGACTTGACAGATCTTTGGTTTGACGTAGTATACCAACTCTTATGTTCTTAAGTTCTAACAGAAGATGTTGGTCTCTCTCTACCTTCCAGCCTGGCTGCCCTCCATCTGCTAACCACACCTCATCTTGTGCCCACCAGCCTTCAGTATGCAGCATCAGGCTATAGGGAATAATTGAACTGTTTGTGTGTTCTTATATAGTCTGAAGGTCTGAGAAATTGTGGCTAATCAGATCAACCTTTCTGAATACCGTTCCATGTTTATTTATTTATTTATTATTTTTACTTGCATCTATTGAAATGCTCCCATGCAAGTAAAAATAATAAATCATAACACACATTTAGGCTGGCCTTACCAGCAGAATGGCATAGCCCAAATTGAAATGACAAATAGTGCCTGGTATTTAGTAGTGTCTTCTGGTCTAGGGGTAAGCCTGAAAAGCAGATTACACTCAGAAAAAAATAAAGAATTTGGCCTCAAATACTGGCATATGTTTTCTCCCCAAGACTGAGTTCAAGCCATCTCCATGCACCTGAGTTTAAGGTGGGCATTTGATCCTGAGCCCCCATTACTGCACTTGTTGCAGTATGCACTTCTGTTCCTCTATCACATTTACAGGGTGGTGGGTTTAGAACTCCAGGAAAATGTCCTGGAGAACACTGAAATCCATGTGTGCTGTGAGCCAATGAAAAAGTGATTGTAGTGCATCGTCTTGTGAGATCATAAAGACCTTTTGTTCAGATGTAAAAGAAAGGATCCACATGATCCTTGCTCTTGCACACTGCCACATTTTCTGGGTGGCCTAATATAAGGTATCATAATCTACAAAGATTTTAGGATATAGCATCAAATGTTGAACTTCTACTTTAGAAATGTTACCAAATTTTGGAAACTTTGCGGCAAATTTCTCAAACTTTAATATTAATTTCTGCAATAGAAAGCTAAAATTAAATGTAAAAACTGGATCAGATTCAAGCAATTCCTTATTGTACTGCTACTTTTCCTTAGCTGGGTTAAAGTTCAATAAACAAGGTCGGCTGTTACGTAGAGCATCCATACCCGGAACTGAGCCAGGTCACAACCAACGCTCCCATCCCTAAGTTATACTGAATGGTCAGAGCTTGTACGATTGGAGCACACAGGATACCATGTTGCTTCAGAAACACAGCTGCACCTGTCTCTGGGGTGAGAAGCCACACATACTGCCATGTTTCTAAAAGATATTTTGTGTTACCAATTTTGGAACATACACAGGTGATGGGAATGATACACATCCTAAACACCAAACGCCATTGCCTGGAAGAACTGATTTTCAAGGAAGAAAAGAAGAAGAGGTATGTTCTCACCAGAGTTGCAGAATTGTCCCTCCAAATGCACGGCAGTTGGTTACTCTTACGGCATGACAATTACTGAAAAGGATACTGTAGAAAGAACAGTGCTGTTATCATGGTCTATAGATAGCTGGGCTAAGTAAGGTTTAAAGACAACGGGGCCTATGTACCAAAGTGCACTAAATTTGGCTGGTTATTGTGGGTGACTTAGCCTCTGCAACTTACCAGTATCATACAATATTCTACTTAGCCCTTGTAAAGTCCGTTTGGGTAGGAAAGCAAAGCATGCTAATTGAACTGGCGCATAGCAGCAATTTAACCAGGACTAAACCATCCCATGAAAGCAGCTTGTAGTTAGATTCATCAATCTAATGACACATTACAAAAAGCTGATAAAGGCACTGAGTTGCTGAGTTCATCCCCACGGATTTTTTTTCAGATTTTAAGCCAATTGATTGGTCTGATATGCCGGCACTGTTAGATAATATCTGGGCGATCTCTTAAGAGTAAAGAGGCTTCAGGGCATGACTTATAGTCATTTCTGAGCAGCATTTAGACCTGTTATACTTATGTGAAACCTGGATACAAGGGGATGAGGAGGCTTATTTGAGTCAAGCCTGCCCTCCAAATTTCTCTTTTATCCATAAAGGGCAAGATGGAAAAACAGGAGGAGGTCTAGGTGTTTTATTCAATCTTGGTCTGTGTAGGAGGTTTCTATGCTCGAGCTGAAGTTATCATTGCTTCGGGCAGATTTAGAGCCTGTCTTGACAATATTATTTGTTTATCAGCCCCCATCTGTGACTGTGGCTTCTGTGGAAAACTTGTGTTTGGGAAAAGTGGCTCTTTTGATGCATTTTGAAGAAGTTATAGTTATGGTTGATTTTAACTTACATGTTGATCATCCCATAAGAGCATAGGATAAGGAGCTGCTGAATCGAATGACAGATCTTGGTTTTCAAGAAGTGGCGTATGATTTGCCCACTAGGCAGGACATACTTAGGATTGGTGTTCACTCCACACTCAGCTTTGTTTAGTGTTAAGGCTAGGATCATATTGGTGTCTTGGCCATATCATTCTCTTATTTCTTTTAAACTAAAGACTTTGAAAGTTGATAATGGTTCAGCTTTACAATAAAGAACTGTTAGGAACCTGAAAAATATTAATTTGGACCAGTAAGTTTTATCGTGTCATGCTTCTTCTTCAGACTTTGATGAGCATTCACTGGAGTCCTTTAAACACACAGTCAGAGCTTAGAATCTCAGCAACCTCATTTGCATATTCTGCTCAGCCGTGCTCTTCTTGAAACACACAGTCAGAGTTTAGAATCTCAGCAACCTCATTTGCATATTCTGCTCAGCCGTGCTCTTCTTGAAACTTTCTGCAGGGAGTTTTTTTTCTGAACCAGGAGTTTTAACCCCTAAACTCCTGGATTTGGTTCCTTTGTCCCTCCCCTTAAGATATTCCGGGCTGGCAGACAACTGTCGGCCCAGCACGGAATCCTCAAAAAGGCGTCTTGGTCTGACTGACAGCTATTCTGATCGGGTTTCATTTCAGCCAATCGGGCTAACACTACCCGGTCATGCCATGGGCGCAATATATTTATATGGAAAGTCTGCTGCCTTCCTTTCCTCATCTCTACTACATAGGAGACTGGTCCCACCCGTTTGACAACCCTAAAAGGACCTTTCCATTTGGCCTCAAACTTTGGGCTGGACCCCTCTATCATTACGGCCACTTTTTCGCCGATTTCCAATCGACGGGGTTGGGCCCTCAGGTCATAACGTTCTTTCTGGCGATTCTGACTGGTGGTAATATACCCTTCTGCCAGCTGAGTGGTATGCTGTAAGCGTCCTCTCAGATCCTTTACCACCCATTGCTTCGCTGTAGGTAACCTATATGACCTCTTGTGAATACCTTCCCCCGGAGGGGTTACCACTTCATGGCTTACCTCTTCCACCTCTTCTATAGGCGGAAACGCTACCCTTTCACAGATTAACTGTGCTATCCCATCCCCTGTATTTACTTTAAAATCAGTATGGGATGAATTGAGCAATAAAACCTTTATCGCCCCTTGGAAATCAGGGTCTATTACGCCTGCCCCTACATCAGTCAGAGCTTAGAATCTCAGCAACCTCATTTGCATATTCTGCTCAGCCGTGCTCTTCTTGAAACAGCTGCTAGGTTTCTCAGCATATCTAGAAACCTTCAGTTATTTCTTATAAACTAGAGAGCAATCCATCTCTATGTCTGAGCTTGCTTCGTTTATCACAGGGGCTCCTAAATCCATGCTTTCCACATCTGACTCTGTTAGAGAAGCATTGGATTCAATCTCAGACCTATCGTACTTTAACCTCTCTAGGATTTTCAACACTCTGCTTAATGCAGAACTCTTCTCTCTTCTGAGGAGTGCCTTTACAATTAGGAGGTTTCTTAACTTTCAGAAAATTAGTAGAGGATTTTAAACGGCTCACCTTAGTTTGTGGAAGTAAGCTTCTGGCAGGCTTTTCTGCTGTAAGCTCTGTTTCCATATAAATTTCAGGAGAATGCTTTCTGCTACTCACATGGCTTGCAATTTCCCCTGGGTAAGCTTTCCCTCTAAACAGAGTTCTCCTGTCTCTCTTACAGGTCACTGGGCTAACTTCAATACCTTGCCTTCCTCCAAGAGGTCTCTGGTGAGGTTTTCCTGACTCTCCGTGTTCCTTCCTTGGTTACTGCTTTGGAGCTCCTAGGGCCTCCTCCCCTTCTGGGACCTTCTGCCCCATTCCAACCGGTTCCAGAATCAGAGCTAGGACTCCTCCTTGTCCTTCCTCTCTCAATGAAAGTTTCACCTTCTCTGGAAGTCCGTCTTCCACTGCACCTCCTCTCCAGGCTCTCTAGGCCCTCTAGCCTCTTTAGCCTTCCTGGGTTCTCTAACCCTCCTCGGTTCTCTGCAAGGCTCTCTAGCTTCCCAAGGCTCTTTAGCCTTTCAAAGCCTCCATCATCATCCTTCCTTTCTCCAAGTTCCTGCTGTTTATATCTGTGATTTCCCTTTCTGCCTCCTAGCCACTCCCCCAGCTGTCCCTCGTGAGCAGGGCTGGTAACTATGGAGCTAGGGCGTGTCTCTTCACTACAAACTTTCTGCAGGGAGTTTTTTTTCTGAACCAGGAGTTTTAACCCCTAAACTCCTGGATTTGGTTCCTTTCTCTGGGGAAAATGACTGATTTTTCCCTCTTTTTGTATGCTTTCTCTCAGCTGCGCCATCACAGTACTAAAGCACATGGTCTGCCACAAGCACCAAAGGGGTGGCACAAAGCCGCCGTGCTGCCCGCCATGGACTTGCACCCTAGGCGGCTGCCTAGTAGAAGGCCAGCCCTGATTAAACGTGCCTATTTTCTAAAGCCAAACCCGTGCAGGTTAGACTTAATAGAATAGAAGCGTAAATGGCTGCTAACACATGTAAACTTAAGCCACAGTCACTTATACCATCTCTAGAGCTGCCATAAATGATAGCACATATCTTACACGCCTTCACCCAAATTTTATAAATTACAAGCACGAGTGCATGCTCTACTCAAGCTCCATCTATGTGCATGCCCACAATGAAACAATGCGCGATGGCCTCCGCACATGTACTTACAGAATTGTGCTACGCACCTGCGCTGTTTTATGTGCCTCCATGACTAAAATGCTATGATTTACGCTTAGAAAACGCCATGGAAATTTATGTGGCTCCTTATCGAATTGCCCTCATCATGTAAATAGAGAATGTGACAAAACTTGTTTTCTTGCTGGTCGGCACTTACTGAAAAAAAAACCCATGCTAAACGTGCCAAGAGAAGGCAGAGGAGGAATAAGGCACCTGACTCTCTGCTAGGGGTTTATAAAGGGGGTATATGGCAGGCAAAAATAATTCTTATTTTGTGAAGAAATTGAACTTTTGGGAAAATAACCCTAGACAGATATTCTTTTTTATGTCTCAAAGGTCTAATTCTTCCTTTTCTAAAATTAACAATGATGCACTATCTGAGCATTGTGCTTCTTTTTTTTTTTAGGTCAAAGTTTCTGATCTTACTTCAGCTCACTAGGCAGTTGAAAAGGACTCGGTGTTCATGCCGAATACTTGGTCATCGTTTAATCTTCTGACATAAAAATGTTGAGAAATCAGTGTCTACCTTGAAATCATGACCCCTCAGCAGATCTCTTGCCATCATATTTAATGAAGACACCTTGTGTGGGATTTCTTAAGTTTTCTATGGCTTATACCAGTCTATACTTAGGCCAAGAGCCAGCTGTTTGATGGAAATCGCCTACGTCTTCTACTTAAAAAGTCTAATTTACATCCAAGTAATTCTGCTCATTATCGGCAGTGACGTTCAAAGTATTAGATTCAAATACTTAATTAAAAGTAAAAGTACATCTTCAGAACACTGAAGAATTTTACTCAAGTGACAGTGAAAAAGTAGTTGGCTGTTGTAACACTTCTTAAGTGAAAGTAACAAGATTAGTGGATGTAATTGTTAAAGATTTTATCCTAATGGCTTCATTAAATCTAATCTTCAATCCATTTGTTCACCTTTAGAAAAACTATGCTCTCAAAATTATTGTCTCTCATATGCGTGTGTTTGTGAATCAAGATTAAACCAGCACAAAAGCATTCAATGACTGCACAGGCAGGAAGTGGAGTCTTCAGTCTGATAAACAGATCCTTCAAATCAGGACATGCCCCAGTACTATTTACATCTTCTGACAGCGTCTGCAGATATTGATCTAGGGAATCTGTCCAAAACATTCTTCTTCTTCTTCATAGAAAAGAATGCCTTTTGGTCATTGTCATCATTATGATTGCCATCAGAAGTAACCATATTATATGAAGATTTATTAGGAACTGTACCAAGCGGGTGTCTGATATATTGAAGGCCCTTCTCCAGAGTCCTCTGATTGTTAGTCCACCCTGTATGAAATTTTGGATGCAGAATTGATGTTGCAATTGCTTCAAAGTTGTTAAATTGATCCCAGAAGTGTTGATTGATTGAATTTACGAGAGCAGTCACTAGACGCTTACAAGTTGTTGTTGTTGCTTTTCTCTCAATTAGAGTCTCATGAAGTCCTGTAATGCTTGGCAGCAAGTAGGCCATAAATATCTCATTTTTTGGCTGCAAGATGTTCAAAGACTGAACAACAGGTTTCATTACAGAAGAAAAATCAGCAAAGAAAGTCATCTCACCTGCAGTCATTTTTGGAATTTACAGTTTAGTGCAAATGGCATAGAAGTGATACTCTTCATGTTGCTGGGCCAATCAAATGAGCCTCTCTACTGCAAGAAATACAGTGTTCCATCGTGTTTTGTTTGGTGTCTTTAGACCGGGTCCGAATGAATCGATAACTTCATGAGCAGACAATGTAGAGTGCCTGTATTTGTTCCAAAGTCCTTGGCATTTGGCAAATGAACTTTGAGATATTTTCTTTTATGCCACATCAATTACCAAATTAAAGTAATTAAAAGCAGACATAAGTTTCGGCGGGACTTAAAAGTTTGGAACAGCCTGCTCCTCTCCTGGTTTGGGCGTATAGCCGTAGTTAAGATGGTGATTGTTCCCCGCTTCCTTTATTTCTTTCAGGTTCTCCCGCTCCCCATCACGCGAGCTACCTTGGCGACCTGGCAACAGTTGCTTTTGAAGTTTGTGTGGCATTATCGTCGCCCACGCCTAGCGCGGCAAGTTCTTTTTGCCCGCACGCGCTCTGGCGGTATGGGCATGCCCAATTTACAGTGGTATTATGCGGCGGCGCAGTGCCGGGCGGGGGTGGAATGGATGATTGCCGATAGCACTAAGCGGTGGGTGCAGTTGGAAATGAGCTCGGCGGGGGGAGCAGGGTTAGGGGATTGGTTATGGCTTGGACCGCAGCTTCGTTGTGGCACACCCACCCGTAATCCCTACATTTCTCATACCCTCCGGTGCTGGGATCGCCACTTCCGATCCCGTGACGTGGATCTCTCCCCATTAGCCCCTATAGTTGGCAACGCCTCTTTCCCACCGGGTTTGACTGATGTGGCCTTTCGACAATGGGGGCACCTTGGCCTCAGCCGGGTCGGCCAACTTTTTGTTGATGGTCGGCTACAATCCTTCCGTGCATTGCGGGATGAGTTTAACCTCCCGGCTGGGCATCTCTATCGTTACATGCAGGTGACGCACTGGGTCACTTCTAGGTCTGTTCGGCCCCAGGTCGCCCGGGACTTGACAGATTTGGAGCGCTACTGTGAGGGGTGTACTACTACCAAGGGTCTTGTGGCGACCTTATACGCCCACTTGCAGGGGATCCAGACGTGCCCAACACGTCATAGGGTGCTTTGGAACTCTGATTTGAGTCTCTCTTATACTGATCAGCAGTGGGAGACAGTGGAAGCTCGCCTGTGGAAGAGCTCAATAGCGACTAATGCCCGTGAAACGAACTATAAACTGCTGTACCGTTGGTATATGACTCCGGTGCGGATAACTCGTATGTTCCCCGGGGCTGTGGACCTATGTTGGCGTAACTGTGGGCAGAGGGGTACCCTGGGACATATTTGGTGGGCGTGTCCCCGCATTCGTGCCTTTTGGAGAGGGGTTCAATTCCGGATGCAGATGCTACTGGGACTAAGCATCCCTTGGGACCCGGGGATTTTTCTTTTTGGAGCCTCCGTGCCGGGAGCTCGGGCTTTACAATTCGCCTTACTCCGGCATGGCTTGAATGCGGCCCGACTATCCCTGGCGGCAGCCTGGAAGCATGCTTTGGCCCCCTCCTTCCAGGTCTGGCTGGAACGCATGTGGGATACATATTCCATGGAACGGGGGGTAGCGGTTAACAGGATGCGTCTGGCTCGCTTTGAATTGGTGTGGGAGCCCTTCGTTTCTCGCTATGGCGCGTGATTGTTCTGGCTATTTGGGAGTGGTATGCTGACCTCTTCGGAGGTTTGCCCCCTACGTGTGATTCCTAGCTCACCTTTGTTCCGAACCCTAGCTCTAGCAAGCCATAGTTGGGGGGGGTGGGGAGGGGGGGGGTGGGGGGCCCCGGGATTGGGGTACCTATGGGGGGGGGAAGGGAGGTTGGGGGGGGATCCTGGTCTCTTTATTATAAACGAATAAAAATGAAGACGTATTGTAGATCCTTATTGAGATCTGATGTTGTGTTGATACTGTTGCATCTTGTTTGAAGATCCTTGTGGTTTCTGTATCTTTGTAATTCTTTGGAAGTCTTTCAATTAAAAAAAAAAAAAAAAGCAGACATAAGTATCACTTCATTATAAGTAAACATATTCGGTGTTATCCAGTACTTTGTTACAAATGGAATTACTGGATTTTTACTTTAGCGTAGTAACTTACCATTTCCAGCCAAGTTCCTGGAAAACATAGAAACATAGAACTATGACAGCAGAAAAAGACCACATGGCCTATCTAGTCTGCCCTTCCATATCAACTACAATAGTCCCCTTTTTACCTTTAGAGATCCTCTGTGTTTGTCCCATGCTTTTTTGAATTCAGATACTGTCCTCGTGTCCACCACCTCCACTGGGAGACTATACCAGGCATCTACCACTCTTTCCATAAAGAAATATTTCCGCATATTACTCCTGAGTCTATCCCCTTTCACTCTCATCCTAAGACCCCTCGTAGCAGAGTTTGCCTTCAATTGAAAGATTCTCCTGCTACGGAGGTATTTAAATGTCTCTATCATATCGCCCCTATCCTGCCTTTCCTCTAAAGTATACATATTAAGATCTTTATGTCTGTCCTCATATGCTTCATAATGAAGATCATTAACCATTTTAGTAGCCTCCCTCTGCACTGACCCCAACCTGCTTATATCCTTTTGAAGGTGCGGTCTCCAGAATTGCACACAATACTGCAAATGAGGTCGCACCAGAGACTTATACTGAGGCATGATAATATCACCTCCTTTTTTCTGCTGGCCATTCCTCTCCCTATACACCCAAGCATCCTTCTGGCTTTCACCATTGTCTTTTCAACCTGTTTAGCTGCTTTAAGATCATCAGATACAATTATGCCCAGGTCTCGCTCCTCTTTTGTGGACAGAAGTACCTCACCCCCTATACTGTACTGTTCCTTTGGATTTTTGCAGCCCAAATACATGATCCTGCATGTTTTTAGCATTCATTTTCAGCTGTCAAATCCTAGACAATTCCTCAAGCTTAGCTAGATCCCTCCTCATGTTATCTACTCCTTCCTGGGTGTCTACTCTATTGCAGACTTTGGTATCCGCAAACAAGCAAACCTTACCCGATAGCCCTTCTGCAATATCACTATCAAAAATGTTAAAAATAAATCGGACTAAGGACAGATCCCTGTGGCACACCACTGGTAACCTCCTTCTCCTCAGAGTGAGCTCCATTTACCTGTACCCTTTGTCGCCTCCCACTCAACCAATTTCTATCCCAGTCAATAACATTAGGATCCATCCCTAGGGTACTCAGTTTGTTTATAAGTCGTCTGTGTGGAATGGTGTCAAAGGCTTTACTGAAATCTAAATACACCATATCTAGGGCTCTCCCTCGGTCCAACTCCCTAGTCACCCAGTCAAAGAAATCAATCAGATTTGTCTGACAAGACCTGTCTCTGGTGAATCCATGCTGCTTCAGATCCTGCAATCCATTGAACTCCAGAAAATTCACTATTCTCTCTTTTAGTAGCCTTTCCAATAATTTACTAACCACAGAGGTTAGACTAATTGGCCTATAGTTCTCAATGTCATCCTTACGTCTGCTTTTGCATAAAGGGACCACATGTGCCTTTCTCCAGTCTGATCCTTGTAGTATATCTTGGTTTAGATTGAAGTAGTTGGAATTACTGGAACCGATTGGAGAGGTATGATGAGAACCATTATAATGTGTTGTTTCAGAGGTCTATATCTTTGAGTCTGGCAAAAAGGGTTTGGTGCAAAACGGTATTGAAAGCAGCACTAATGTCATGGAATATCATGGCAAAGCCTTGGTGGGGCTTGTCAAGGCCCTTGATGAGAGTGTCAGAGAGTGCAGTGAGGAGAGTGTCTACACCATGCCGGGGGCAGAAGTCGTCGTCTTGCCGGGGGTCCAGTGGTACCTGTGTGTCAACATGATCTTGAAGTTGAAGTAGCACTGCTTTTTCTATTACTTTGGCAAGAAAGAGGATGCAGAGAGAACAATGTTTAGTAGTGTGGTGAATTCAGTTCGGAGTGATTTTATCCATGAGACTGGGCAAGTGCCCAGAGGCGAAGTGGTAGTATTGATATCTCTGCTGATATCTGTGAGCTCTTGTTTTGAAATCATTCTGAATGTTTCCCAGCTGTATGGGTGAGATGGTAAATCCAGTGGGGGTCATTGGACTTTGGTGGAGGGTGTTGAAGAGGATTGTCTGTTGTGTAAGTAATCTGCCATCATCTGTGAGTCAAGTGGAGAGGTTGAGCTTGTGGGGGACTTTGCTGTGGGATCTTTTGTGAGAGAAGGAACAATGGAGAATAGCTCTCTGGTTCGGTTAAGTGCTTTATTTAAGATACTAGTGTAGTATTCTTTTTTGCAGGAAAGTGTGAGATTGCAGTATTCAGCATGTTTAGAGATGAATTAGGCCTTGATGCTATCATCCTTGGTCTTTTCCCATTTCCTTTCAATGAATCTGAGTTGTCTTCTGATTTCTCTGAGTTTACGTGAATACCAGGATGGTTCTGTATGTTTAGTTGCAGGAGTGGTGCTTTGTGGTATACGAGTAAAGGTGGCAGCTGTGGCTATCACTGTATTCCACGAGTGAACTGTGCTGTCCAGGTCATGAGTATCTGAGGTCAGGTGTGGGGAGACATTGTCCAAGAATGCTTGTTTGTTGAATAATTTGAAGTTGCATTTGCAAGGCTGTGGCTGAGGAAAAGGATGGGTCTGAGATCCGGGTTGTAGGATGAAAGAGGCCATAGTGTGGTCCAACCATGGCACAGGTTCTATCTGCGGGTTGAGTTGGAAGGCTGAGAACTATATGGGTATGAACACAAGGTCAAGTGTTGCTCCTTTGGAGTAGGTAGACTCTTTGATGATTTGGTATAGCTGGAGTACTTTCAAGGCATTGGTGAAGGCAAGGGCTTGTTTGGTGGAGGTTGATGTGAGGTTTAAATCACTGAGGAAAAGGATGTGCTTGTTGGATGCAGTATGAATACATGCTTCTTCCAGTAGATCTGATATGTCCGAAGTCTTTGAGGAAGGAGTTCTGTATGTCAAGCAGATTGTGAGATCACTATTGGAGATTTTGAGGTCGAGTGTTTCTGAGGAGTGCAAGTTAAGTGTGCTGAATTTAAAATGTTCTTTTTCAATAATTAGGATACCTCCACTTCTCCTGCGTGTTCTGGGACAGTTGAAGAGCTGGTAACTGGGAAGTCACAACTGGTTAAGGCAAATGTTGTCTGTTTACATGATCCAGGATTCTGTGATGCGCAGAATGTCAGTGTTGCTATGAAATATATAATCCGTAATTATAGGGATCTTGTTGCAAATTGAGCGAGCATTGATTAGTGAGCATTTGATGGGGAGACCAGTCAGTTGAGGCTGAGTTTTCTGTTGAGGCGTAGTGTTGATTTGCAACAATCACCATTTGGATGTAGTGTGTGGTGCCAGTAGGCGTATGACTGGAGTGGGAGGTCTTGGTTGGTAGAGGATTGGAATATTGTTATTGTATGCTATTATCATGTGTGGGGATAGGAGGAAGAGGAAGACTAGTATCAGCAATATGCGTGGTAGGAGCTGATGCTGCATTGTATGCATAGAGGGGGGAGTGCTGCACCACTCGAGAAATACTGCGACGGGTCTGGGTTGAAGGGTGTGGTTTTCTCTCAGATGTTCCTGATGAATTGCCGTGGTCCTTTTGGAGTGCCTTGGGGCAGGTTTTTGTGGAGTGTGGGGGATATCTTGTGAGATCTTACCTGATTGTTTGTGTAGAGTCTTTGAAAGAAGCTGCTGTTTTCAGTATGCTGATGTTGTTTGAGGTATTCAGTTGTTGGCGTTTCTGCCTGCTGTATGTTAATGTGGTCTCCACAATGTTCCCCGCCTAGGGGCCATGCCAAAGGGCCAATTAGTGAGGCTCTTAGGCACGGGCCCACCAGGCCTGGCTGCGCCTGAAGGCACTCAAATTTAAAAGTCCTGACGGTCTGGTTCGATTGACCTTGGCGATGGAAAGCAGTGAGGAGCTTACAGAATCCCGGAGTGACAGTTTACTTGTGTGCAGATGACATTCAACTTGTGGCATATGCTGAGCCAGAGTTTCCTGATCTACAGTATCCACATTGAATAACTACAGTAGCTTAATGGTTTTGCAATTTAGGCTCAACTTGAACCCAGTAAAGTCTGAAGCTATATGGTTTTTACAAGAGGATATGTCTGAAGCCTTCTCTATGCACCAGGGGATGTGGTTATTCCAGTTAAGGGCTCACTGGTTGTTTGGGGAGTCAGTTTTAACTTGGCATTGTGATCTGATCACCACCTCTCTTCAGTGGTGCATCCTACTTTTTTGGCTTTATGGAAGATTCATTCAGTTAGGCATTTCTTGGAGAGCAAAGATGTGAAACCCCCTATGTATGCATTGGTTCTTTTCAGATTAGATTATTGCAATGCCCTCCCTGTATAATGGGCTAAGAATCTCTACTCAACAGATTACAGTTGATTCAAAACACTGCTGTGAAGTTGTTGGCATGTGCCAAGTGGTTTGATCATGTCACTTCATTATTAATTGGCCAACACGGGTTCCAGAAAGCCCATAAATGTATGCTTAAATATTGTTGCTGACTCATCGAGCATTTTGGACAGGCGTTCCTATGTATCTTGCAGACTTGCTGGTCCCTTATAGGCCAGTTGGGTCATAGCAGAATTTACTGACTCTTACTGACTCTTCTACCTCTATATAAATTGTACAAGAGATTTTTTTTTGTCTATGTGGTGCTGTTGCTTTGAAATTCTCTCCTACTTTATCATAGAAAGGAATCCTCCTTACCTGGGGTTTAAAGCTTTATTGAAAGCCTGTAGTTTTTCTCCAAGATTTTGAATTGAACAAGGTGTTATGATGGGGTTGCTCTTTGAGCTGGGGTCAATTGCAGGCTATTTCCTTTTTCTAATTGTTGTTTATGTGTAGATTTTAAGATTTGTTTTTAATCTGTTGATTTTATTTTTTGTCATTTGCTTAAGACTGTTTTATTTTGCTGTTCCTATAGTTTGATAATGTTATATGCCATATGGATGGATACTATACTCTGAGATAATTGCATATTTGTTTTTTATTATATGCCATCTGGATGTGATCTGTGAAGAGTGGTTAATCAAACCTAACAATCATAAACATACCATAAAAGTTATTTAGATCCCTGCCCATTCTCTTTAAATAAGATTTCTGGGGAAATGTTAGAGGGTCAGGTGACTTTTTATGCTCAATACATCTCTTATAGAAGCTTCTTTCCCTGTTATTTTTAAATAAGCTTTAATTAAACCTTCTTTGTAAAAAGCTTTTTTGAATGAAAATAAATACAAAAAATTATAGACTAGTTGCTAATCTTTTATTCTTCTTAAGAATGGCCAAGTGCATAATCTTGAGGTAGCTTGATGAGCTTTGAAAACTTATAACTGTTTATATCCTTATAAGCCTGGCATTTCAGCCACTTTTAGTATAGAAACTGCTTTGACGATCTGGAAATGGAATTATCCAGCAAACAGTAGAGAAGTGCATTAATTTGAAATGACATGGAAAATATCAACAAAAGTTTCTATTTTGTTTTGATCTGAAACATGGCACTGAAATATTTGAAATTAGGTTTTCTCCCCGTAGTGTCATCACAGGCCAGACTGGCTTCAAACTGGTAATCTTTGGATTGGAAATTAAACATCTGCATGAGGGCTGGCTCTAGCCAGCCTGCTGTATTGCTGGTGATCTTCCTTCCTGTTTCCTGATTGGCTCAAAGTTTGTCAAATCTGGAGCTCTATGTAAAATGCTAATTAGATTTTTTTTGCCTTGTGAAGCTATTGAAGGAGTGGAGGAGTAGCCTAGTGGTTAGAGCACTGGCTTGGTAACCAAGCAACCAGGATTCAATTCCCACTAGCACTCCTTGTGGCCTTGGGCAAGTCACTTAACACTCCATTGCCTTGGAAGAAAGGCCTGGCAATCTACTTCCGGTGACACTGCCAAGAAAACCCAGGAGCTTCTGGGTCACCAGGAGTCAGGACTGACTCAAAGGCACACATTGCATTTTTGAAGCTATTGAATCCTGCTGTAGAGCTTTACTCCAAAGATTTTTCTTTTGCCATGTTCTTTTGCCAGAAATTCTGTGAAACCATGGGGGTCATTCCAAGACACGAATAGTGGGGTTGAATGTCCGGGTCGGACATGCAACCCCTGCTATTCACAGGGGCCCTATTCTGTGGCAGAAGCTCCCTGCATGTACTATGCTGGTGTGCAGGGAGTGCTGGACAGGGACAGGAGGGGGAGGTCTGGAGGCAGAGGATGGGCGGAGAAAGGGCAGGCTTTCGTACCTGGACATACAGGGCAGAGTCCGGTCATGGCCCTGTACATTTACAGGAGGCAGGAAGGATGGGGAACATATTCCACCTTGGAGGTGAAATAAGTCCATGGGGCTGTGAAGATTGGTCCACACAGAACCCCCCCCCCCCCTGAAGTGGCACAGCAGCAGCAAGGTAGGGCCCGCCGCCTGATCCTGGCCCTGGCTGCCTTCATTGGGGGTTGGGCGGTGGGGAAAGACCAGGACTGGCGTCAGACTGTCTTAGCTACTGCATGGCATTCCGGTGCCATAGTGATGAGACGCCACAGCACCCGGGCTCCAGCAGGAGTATATGGAGGGCTAGCCAGGAAATTTTATGGACACCCAGCAATGCAGAATTGGGCCACATCCGGCCCATCTAAATGCCCGATTCTGAACCTGTGGGAATGTCTAGCTCCCGTGGGTACAGAATTGGGTACACATTTGGGCCGTCCGGTTTTTGGATGGGCCAATGGCCTATGTGCCCCACTTAGAATGGGGCTCCATGTCTAAGTATTTTATCCAAGACGTTTACCATGCCTAATCCAGATTCTGTTTGTCCTATTAGTAATCCATTATGTGGGGGTAGAGTGCGTGGATGTATCAGATGTGGTGGGAGGTGCAAGGGGGAGTTCAAGGTGTATATATGGGAACAATGGAAAGGGCAGGTAGTCCGGGAAGGGGGAACTTATAAGTGTCAGAAGGCACTTTTACCTTCTTTGGGGCAGGTGAAATTCCAGCATCTTTATTTTTGCCAGAGGTGTGGATTCCCTGTATAAAATGGGGAATCCATGTTTATACTATAGTCCCATCCAAACCACTCACTCTCCCCACCCTTACCATGCCTCCAAGCTTTTTAGACGTGGTAAGCATCCTTGCGTCTTAAAAAAAAACCTTCTCTGAAATGGAGTTTCCATATGTACGCCAGTCTTCAAGTGTAAATGCTGCTTTATAGACATGGAGATGCTTTTAAAATAACCCCTAGAATGCCCTAGGCAGGATCAGGGTGGATTGGGTCAGATATTCTTCGGAAGAATACGTTGTAAAAATCATGTCCTCCCATGTCAAACGGCACAACCACCTCTCTCCTCAGTAATAACAAATAGAACAGCCAGTTACCAAAGCCTGTTCCTAGGTGGCTCTGACTAGCAGACAGGCATTAGCAAATGAACGGGTAAATCTGCAAGTGCTACAGTGTTTTGATAAACAAAACAAAAAAGAGCATTTCATAGCTTACATTATTTCATTTAAATAAAGGTTAATCTTCTCAGAACTTCAACAAAATTATAGTGCTGTAAACTTTCTCTTGATCTAGGGCAGAACATGTCCTAAAAATATTTACTGTGATCTGACAATAAAATGGGTTTTAAAAAGTTTGAATATCAGCGCTATCTATATAGCTGAAGTTGCTGCCTTGGCACTTTCACCAAATATCTGGTTTCATTTTAGCCACGGTGGCAGATGTTTAAAACAAACGCTGACTGCCTTAGTCTGAGTTTAGTAACGGGTCTCCATTGCAAGCAAGGTACTTTTGTGACTCTTGAATACAAACTCTCTGCCTGAGAGCTCTTAAGGGGGGGGGGGGGGGGATTCGTTTTGAATTGCTAACTTTTTCTGCTGCATTGACTAGTTTATTGTAGCTCTATTGCAAAAGGGACGTTTTTGTGTTCTTAGGCAAAGCTTTTTTCTGCTGTTATAGGTTTTTTCTTTTTTTCCCTTCTCCTTTAGCCTTTAGGTTGAAAGGGGAAGACAAGCTCTTTGAAGTCACTGCCCTTCTCAGCTGCTACTGATACTGTAGATGATTTCAATATGCCGAATGTTGATTGGCACATCCCTGCTGAGGTGTCATCTATATCCTGGATTCTCTACAGGGAGAATTATTTCAGCAACTGGTAACATTCTGGACCTGTTCCTCATCAATGGGAGTGTTTCTGATATAGTGGGAGATCATCTCACATCCAGTGATCACCAGATGGTGTGGTTCAGTATTAGGACTAGGGCTGATAAAATCCATTCAAAAGCGAGGGTCCTAGACTTTAGGAAAACTAACTTTGCCAAGATGGGACAATACCTCAAGGAGTCATTAGTGGGATGGGAACAGCTGGGGGATGTAGAAAAGCAATAAACCTTTTTGTTTGGAAAGTTAAAGGTAAAGGAGGCTGCTATGGTTCTCGAAAGAAGTAGCTGAAAAGGTTAAGAAAAAGAGGATGGCTTTCATAAAATACAAGAGATCACTAAAAGAGGAAGACAAGAACCAATATTTGGAAAAACTTAAAGAAGGTAGAAGAGTAGTCAGGAAAGCAAAGGTACAAATGGAAGAAAAAATAGCCAGTGCAGTAAAATAGGGGGACAAGACATTTTTCAGATATGTTAGAGAGAGGAGTACAAAAGTGGTATTGTCAGATTCAAAGGTGAAGGGGAGGAATATGTAGAAGTTGATGAGGATAAAGTGGAATTGCTTAACAAATATTTTTGTTCTGTGTTCACAGTCCAATTTTTTTGTTACATTTTTGTTAGTGGTATTGTGGAAGGGCCGTTGGGTAAGGTTTATCTCTTTGCAGATGATACCAAAATCTGCAAGAGAGTAGACACCCAGGAAGGAGTAGATAACATGAGGAGGGATCTAACGAAGCTTGAAGAATGGTCAATAATTTGACTGCTGAGATGTAATACTTATATATGCAGGGCCATACATTTGGGTTGCAAAAATCCAAGACAGCAGTACAGTATGGGGGGGGGGGGGGGGAAAGTACTTCTGGCCATAAAAGAAGAGCGGGACCTGGGGATGATTGTTTCTGATGATCTTAAGGTGGCTAAACAGGTAGAAAAGGCGATGGCAAAAGCCAGAGGGATGCTTGGGTGCATAGGTAGAGGAATGGCTAACAGGAAGAAGGAGGTAATAGTTCTTCTATATAAGTCTTTGGTGAAACTTCCTCTGGAGTACTGATAGCTGATATATTTTCCCAGATGTTAGACAGTGTTCTTTCACCCATTTATGTGCATTGCCACAGTGTACATGCTGTAAATCTGGTTGCAGGTGGGTTATTCTGCTGTTGCTTGTTGCAGTAGCGATCCACATCTTAGTGATGTTTATCTGTTGCATCAATGCTATCAACATACCAGTCATGCTCTATAGTTTTCAATTTCAAGACTGAATTTTCCAGAACAATGTTTCCATAACTGTATTCAGAGTTAGTCGCGTTCACTTAAGATATGGTGACATGTGTACTCCAAGGACTATTTTATCCTAACGCAATGCATGCCATCAAGTCAGTGCTGACTCCTGGTGACCCAGCCGCTGGGTTTTCTTGCCAACGTGCGACCATAGGTAGATTGCTAGGTCTTCCCTTTGAAATAAGTATGGGCCCGATATTCAAAGGCATTTACATGGTTTACAGACCTGTAAACTGTGTAAATGCCCCTAAGTGGGATATTCAGCAGCGCTAACATGGAAAGTAGGAAAACAGTGAGATATAACAATGAACCATTAGGTGGTATCAATAAAAGTTAACACCTGTAATAGTACCCTCCCCCCAAGTCCTCTCTAATGACTTACAGGAGGAAGCCCCAACAGTAGCTGTCACCTCTCTGAAGTGAAGGCCTAACATTACAGTAAGCCCTGCTGTTTATAAGCAGGAAGGATGTGAGAGCCCACTTACTATTACTACTACTACTTACCATTTGTATAGCACAAGATATACACAGCCCTTTACTGAGACATGTAAGAGACAGTCCCTGCTTATAAGAGCTTACAGTCTAGTCAAGACAGACAACACAACAACTGGGGACTAGGATATATCGAGGGGAATGGTAAAGAAACATATAGGAGGACACTAAGGGGATCAGGATGCAAGAGCAGTCTCAAAGAGGTGAGTTTTTAGCCTGGATTTGAATAGGGCCACAGATGGAGCCTGATATATTCACCAGGTAGTTTGTTCCAGGCATAAAGAACAGCAAGGTAGAAAGACTGAAGCCTGGAGCTGGCAGTGGAAGAGAAGGACACAGATAGAAGGGATCTGCCAGAAGAGTGGAGGTCCCGAAGAGGGGTGTAGGGATAGACAAGAGAGGAAAGGTAGTGAGGAGCAGTCGAATGAAGGTACTTATAGGTCAGTAGTAAAAATTTGAACTGGATGTGGGAATGGATAGGGAGCCAATGAAGTGACTTGAGAAGCCCACTGCTGACCACAGAATGATGCAAAGACACTCAATATTGCCCTCTAAATTTTTAACAAGTTGCTCATTAAAATATTTTTAGCATGATTCTTCTTGTAGGCTCTGAAGTCAGAAGCAGGCCAGTGCAAGTTGCTTTCAGTGGAAATCAGCCAACAGTGGAAGCCAGTGACAAGCTCGTTTCAGTGGAATCATATCTGCAGATCAAGCACAAAGACATGCAGAATGTAAGTCTGCGCTTGTGAACGTTTTTATTTTTTTGTTTATCTTTAGTCAACATGTCAGCAGAACACTTAAGGGACTAGATTATTTCCTGTTTCTTAAGCTCCTGATGTCCTCCTGTTTCCCACAAGCTTCCTCAGGATGGGTGTGCAATGAAAACTGGACTGAGAATTTCACAACACAGTTCCGTAAACAAACACTTGATTAGGGTCATGATGTGCTGTTGTCTTTTTTTTCTTTGCATCCCTTTCCCTGTTGGAAAGATATTAACCATCGAGGTTCTGATTTTTACAAAATCCTGATAAATTGTCTTCCCTTGATGAAGAAATTGCGGTTTACAGTTATAACCAAAAAAAACCCAAAAAATCACCATCCCTGTGGGGATCTGATGCTGTCATCCGGCAGTTGCCATTGTGGTCAGATGATGTCATCGAGCTGGGCTGCAGCCACTGAAATGTCTCTGCAGCAGTGAAAGCATCTATATACACTCTATACTGCTGCTTCCAGGTGCCACAGTATGGTTGGAAACACAAGAAGAGGCGCTGTTCTCATGGTTCGAATCTTCCAGGGGTACGTGGGGAAGCAGCAGTACAGAATTGCCAGAGCACGGCATAAGCTTCTCCAACTTTGCTCAAAGGTAGGAGGAGGGGGCTGGAGTTGGGAGAAGGGGATGCTGAGGCTGAGGCTAGGGCAGCTGGTGCTGTTGCATGGAGAAAGGGGGCTGGAGCTGGGGCTTGGGGAAAGGGAGGCTTGTTCTGATGCCGGGGCTTGGAAAAAAGGGAGCTGGTCCTGGTTCCAAGGCTTGGAGAATGGTGGAACTGGTGCTGTTGCTTGTCAGGTGTGCTTGGGATCAAGCCTATAAACTCAGGGAACTGAGACCACGATCAACTGGATGGAGCCACAGAGGCTACAAAGACTGAATGCAAGCTCTAGTAATAAGACCACATGCTGCAGAAGGCCCACACCTACAGAGGAGCCCACTGAACCAGCAAGAGGTGTGTCTTATGAGCCACCATATATAAGAAAACCTAGTCATAACACTCATACTGCTTCAACAGTTCTCGGTGGGCCTGACCTCCATTTTACTATGAAGCAGAAAGTTCTCTTCTATCTCGCTTTTGCCAAGTCCTCCAGCTTCTGGTCCATGCCCACTCTTGCTTCAGTCCTGCCGTTGCTTCTACTGGCTCCTGATCCTGCCTGGTTCCTGCAATGCTCCACCCTGCCCTGAGCCTAGCCTCTCGACTCATGCTTCCGCCCAGAGTAGATCCCTAACAGCTCAAACTAGCCCAAACCAAGGGGCTAAGTCAAAGTGGAACCAACTGCAGAGACTCTGAGAAAACCTTGTAGAGGCCTTGAAATCCATGAAGGATCAGCATTAGACCCTTCAGCAGAGGCATTCTCCAGTCCTTAGAGTAAGAGCAACGGCTACAGGCTAACCCGGCCACAGCACTGCATACACCATTACTAGAGAGGTTTGATGGCACCTAGGAAGAACTATGTGGGTTCATACATCAATGAAGGCTTGGTTCTGACTTCAACTGCCTATGTACCCATCTGACTCCTTCAAAGCTTTATAATTAGTCTACTCAAGAAGAAGGCCCTGCTGGAACAAAACAGTACTGCCCTGAATACACTGGAACACTTTCTGACTGCCCTTTCCCAATCTTTTGGGGAACCAGACTGAGCCCAGATGACTAAGAATGACATGATGACCTCCACTAAGGCAGATGATTAGTGACAGAGGATGTGATAGAATTTGGGCACTAAGCTAATGACCTCAATTGGAATGGGTTGGCCCCCTATGCCCATTTCCAATGCAATCTTCCTGCTCCTTTTAAGAATCAGCTGGCGCGATTGGATCCTCCAGCTTCCCTAAAGGAGCTAGTCATGCTATGTCTTGGAAAAATGTGCACTGATTGTTTGTATTTATGAGGGCAGTCACCAGAGACAAGTTGTTGTTGATGCTTTTCTCTCAGAGTCTCATAAAGCCCAAGAATGATTGGCAGCAAGTAGGCCATGAACATCTTCTTTTCTGACTGCAAGATGTTCAAAGATTGAGCAACAGGTTTCATTACAGAAACATAATTAGCCAAGAAAGTTATCGTACCTGCGAACAGTCTCCTGCCCTTCTTCCAGCCCCAGTTAAAGTTCCTATCTCAGAACTCCTTTGCACAGCTTGCCTTGGAAAGACTTCTGGCTCCGGGGACCTCTCTCCCTCCTGCAGCCTGCTGGGTTCTTAACCTCTACCTCTGAGCCACGCCCTCCCAGCCCCGAGGTCTGGGCTGCAGACTCTCTTAAAGGGGACTGTTGATAATCCCTTTGAAGAGGGACGGATGGCATTCTATATGCCCCATTACACATTACAAGATACCTAAATGGGTACTGCTGCAGCCAAGTTTGGCTACGTTTTCTGCAAGCTCTGGTTTAACTAACTCAGGAAGATGTTGCTTTAGTTCATCCAGCCAGATACATTGGGTTAACAGTATGACAGAAACAAGGTTTTTCTTATTATCAATCAAGCTCTGTGAATTCTCACACCAATGCACATCTCTTCTAATTTTAACTCTTGCCCCAAGGTGCTACATAGCTCATAATATGAGAGATAATAGAACACAAATTGATGGTACAGAAAATCCTAGTTTTATCTGCCTTGCCATTGTATTGAACTATTGCCTGTATATTCTAAATTAGATTTTGCAGTAGAAATATATCAAGAAACGCTTTTGAATTAAAGAAAATTAAATAAGGAAAAGAAACAAATACAGTAAATTATTCCAGGTTATTAGACCACAACTGGAGCCATACCAACCAAACAGAAAATAAAAACAAAACAAAACAGAAAATCTGCACAATAGAAACAAATATAGGAGAGAATACAAGTTCCCTTAGTGTAAATTTTAGGTCATAACATTTAGGGCAGCAGAACCTACTACTACTACTGAACATTTATATAGCACTACAAGGCATACGCAGCGCTGCACAGACACATGTAAAAGATGGTCCCTGCTCATCAGAGCTTACAATCTAGTCAAGACAGACAATAAGGTTTTGCACCTAGGAAAGAACAACCCAAACTATGGTTACACGATGCAAGGTTCCACATTGGGAACCACCACCCAGGAAAAAGATTTAGGCGTCATTGTGGATAACATGTTAAAACCCTCCGCCCAGTGTGCAGCGGCAGCCAAGAGAGAAAATAGAATGCTAGGAATCATAAGGAAAGGAATGGAGAATAAAACAAAGGATATTATAATGCCTCTGTATCGTTCCATGGTGCGACTGCACCTTGAATATTGTGTGCAATTCTGGTCGCCATATCTTAAAAAGTATATAGCGTTATTAGAAAAAGTGCAGAGAAGAGCCACCAAAATAGTAAAGGGGATGGAAGGCTACTCCTATGAAGAGAGGCTACAAAGGTTAGGGCTCTTCAACCTGGAAAAGAGAAGTCTGAGGGGAGGTATGATAGAGGTCTATAAATTAATAAATGGAGTGGAACGGGTAAACGTAGATCGATTGTTTACATTATCAGAATATAAAAACACTAGGGGACATGCAATGAAGCTACAGGGTAACCTATTTAAGACTAATAAGAGAAAATATTTTTACTCAACGTGTAATCAAACTCTGGAATTTGTTACCGGAGGATGTAGTAAAAGCTGTTAGTGTAGCTGGGTTTAAAAAAGGTTTGGACAAGTTCCTGGAGGAAAGGTCCATAAACCATTATTGAAAGGGACCCAGGATATCACTGCTTGACCCAATACAAGCACTGAAGAACCTGTGTCTTTTGGAGAGACTGCTAGGTACGTATGATCTAGATTGGCCACTGCTGGAAACAGGATACTGGGCTTTATGGACCTTGGTCTGACCCAATATGGCATATCTTATGTTCTTATGTTCTTAACATAGTAGCTGTAGACATGAGATACATGTAGGGGGAATGGTAAGGAAACACAAAGGAGGTCAGATGAGTCAAGATCCAAAAGCGGCAGGAGCAACAGTCTTACTAAATTAAGTTCCTGTTCCAAAGAAAGATTTAACTGATTTGGTTTATAAAATACATATTTGTTATCCTCAAATATTTTCTCTCACACTTACAATAAAACCATTATATAAAAGTCACCTCTAAAGGGACAACTGCCATTCTTTTAGTAAGAAAAGGCCTGCATCTTTGCTGTGTTTCCCAGCACACATCAGGAAACAGCTGTCTTACAACTAAGAAGGATATGTTGTTTAAAATGAAAAAAAACAACAAATAAATATCTTAAGTGTCCAAGCCATATAATGCTTGAAAGCAAATACAACAAGCAGGGTGGACCTGAACATCACCTCTGTCTGAGTCCCCTGTAGGAATTCAATGATTAAGAACATAAGAACATAAGATATGCCATACTGGGTCAGACCAAGATCCATCAAGCCCAGTATTCTGTTTCCAACAGTGGCCAATCTAGGTCATACGTACCTAGCAGTTTCCCCAAGGGACACAAGTTCCACAATGCTTGTATTGGTTCAAGCATTGATATCCTGGGTCCCTTCTTAATAATGGTTTGGAATAATGGATTCCAAACTATTTGCCAGGTTTTACTAGGCCCCCAGCCCTATTACAGATCCTGCAGCAACAGGTAAAGGGTGAGCACCTTCCTCAGCAATCCTCAGCATCTCTTGGAAAAACTTTCTTCAGCATATCCAAAGGAAACACTAATGGAGATCTGGGGAGCTTCAGATGCAAAGACTACACCTCCAGTCCTGATCTTCAAGGACTTCCATTGTCCTATGCATAATGCCTTTATCTTTAATTAAGGCAGTATTTGAGTTTGAAGATCCTTCACCTTAGATTCCAACTGTCCCAGACTAGAAACACGTCCTTACAGACACCTCGACTGGGTTTCCACTTGCTGCTGAATTGTATCAACATTTGCACCCAGAAAATCAATTGTACTAGGTTGTATAGGTTTTCTTTTCATTTATTTTCTGTTGGGTTGGGATGCCTCCAATTATGCAGTCTAATAACCTGGAATAATTTTCAGTATTTGTTTCTGTTCCTTATTTCTTTTTCTTTTCTTTAATTCAAGAGTGTTTCTTTATATTAGAGATTACCATTCAAAAAGTGTTCAGCATTACCACTGGAGATTTAGCAAGGAGTGATGCTGATGTTACCACCTCTTGGGCTCCCAGACGAATAACTTTCGCCAGGGTTCCACCCTCCTCTTGGGAGGAAAGAGCAGGAACCGCACTGTAATCCCTCTATAGTTGATGACGCTATTGAGTTCCTCACAGTCTCAGAAGAGTGTAATGGAAGATTCACTTAAAGCGACGGCTGCTCCACCTAGCCCTGCATGCCCGATAACGTTGAGGGAATCATTGGACATATACCCCTGAACTGAAACTTTTGTGCAGTCGGCTCAGCCTCAGATGACAAAGGCCAAACTTGACCCTTCCATTTAACAAGATGGCCAAAACAGCCAGAGAATAGCTCAAGGTGACTCCTGGGTTGAAAAACCATAGAGCAAAAGAGAAAGGAGCATGTTCACTAAGCCCCATGCCGGATTTGGGATGTATTACTAGCATAGGGCACCAAACTAGATGCAGGTGGGTGGGGGCATTCATCTCCTGAATTTCTCGTGACTTGCCACTTGAAAGCCGCTACAGGGAGCAACTACCACCACTCATTGTGCTGGCTGTAGATGCTCCCCACCAAGCACGGGTGTTTTAGTGCAGGGCACCTTACTACTTTTAGCACAGTGCCAATAATGCATGCTTACCCCATGCTACTAAGGTAGCTCTCTTTAGTAAACATGCCCCAAAATGAGGAAGAATACACAGTCCTAACTGGAGATATGTCAATATTCTATCTACTCCTCAGTTTTCCTTAAGACTTCCAGAGGGGCCTATGCACCTTCTGTAGCATGGCAGCTGCTGTATGCTGCTGGCTACAGATTGCTGAAATGAAGCCTGCCCCTACCGATGATGTCACCCAGAGGAGACGGAACTCCTCCCTCCGGTCTGGAGCAGGTATGGCGGTTTTCCTCAGAGCAGGTCCCAAAAGTCTCCAGCAACTCTCCCAGGCTCTGTATCAGCTGACTGTAGCCTGCTGTGATCTTCCATGTAACTTTTATATTTGAAAAGAAAATCATAGAAATATTAAGTAGACTCTAGACTCTAAAACTCATCCAGATCTAGTGAATATTTAATCGTATTTGTCCTTGGGAGCATATTTCTCCCTTTATTCCATCTTGTCTCCCTTCTGAAAACTTTCTGATGTTTATTGGCTCGTTCCCAAACAGGCCACAAAAGAATCAGGAGAGAAATGGACAGGAAAGCATTTGATCTTCTCATTTTTTCTGTGCTTTGTACGTAAATATTCTTTACAACTTTGACTCCTTTGATTAATCTGAGCTCCTTGGGATTTATATCTGTGGGGCTTATGTCAGAAGCCCAGGTGCACCAATACAAACAAAAACACGAATTCCCAGTAACATTTTGTACTCATGCAAATGCCAGACTATAGAGCTTTTACACAAACACATTAAGAAAATATATCCCAGTAGTGTATTGCATGGCGGGCACTAAAGGTTTGTATATAAACAGCTGAATAACAACAAATCTTGGCTAATATTGAGCCTGAAAAGGGTATACAGCAATTTTTCCAAGCAGTAGTTCAAATTCCTTTTCCTACTTTTGGTGGTTTCATTTTTCTGATCTCATAGGGGGTCATTCCAGAACACAAATAAGCCGGTTAGATGTGAGGGATAGATGTTTTTCTCACGAAAACATCTAGAACCGTATTCTGAAACCATGTGGTTCTACATGCACACGACACTAGCACAGGGCTGTCTGAATGTGGGTGGGAGGGGGTGGAATGGGGGCATGGCCAGCCAAGGAGGCATAGAAAGCGTATCCCAGAGAGGCCCGTGTACATCTGCAGTGTTACCCACGTACGTCCAAGTTAGTCCTGCGGAAATGCGGAATAATGGCAGGACTTAGAAAATCATCTGCTCTGCTCTGCAATGCAGCCCATATAGCAGAATGGCTGTGACAATAATGTTTTGTATCGCTGTGTCTGCAGACAGGGACAACACCAGATGCAGTTTTACAGAACAGAAAGCTGAGGCGAGGGAAGGTTGTACAGTAAAGAAACATTAATAAACATCCCCACAGAAATATGAAGAAGTGCACTACTGTTTATTCTGGCAATGCTGACATTTGCTGCTTGTGCTAAGAGAGCAGACCAGGGTTCTCTAACATTTCCCATGACCAAAACAATGTGGCAGTTGATGAAGTCCTGGGACCCCATGCTATAATGGTATACCAGCTCTTGTGGATAGGTGCAGGGCATCATTTTTGCAGATGTATGTTACTTTGAGACTACAAGTGACATTGCATGTGTGGGGGAGGTTTGAGTGTTGCATGGGAGGATCTAGTGTTCTCATCCACAACTCTGGGGGGGGACGTGAATGGCTGGCCGGTACCTGGACTATAAGGAAGACTGCAACATCAGATGCCAGTGTGATCGGGCAGAAAGAATCAGAACAGGTCCTCCAAAGCTAACTGACCAAACTAATCACTAATAACGGACCCTCAGAATGAGTTCATTCAACAGTGCAGACATTACTAACACATGCCCAAGTGCACCATCATTGAGCTCTACAAGTGTACACATGTGTAGAGGGTGACCGTGGTGTCCCTGGGCATATCTCTGAGGTGTCTGCACTGCTCTCATTCCGAGGGCCCCTTATCAGTGCCAGGGACATGCTTTGACATTTAGCTATGGAGGACCTGTTCTACTTTGTTCTGGTCCTTATTTAGCATTGTACAGACATGTTCCAGAGATGTCCAAAACATGCATAACTAGGGAGGTCTTTAACTGCTATGTATGTTGTGCTGCAATGCATCCTGTGTCACACAGATCACTCTACTTGCTTTTATACTAGCTTACAGTGCACTATGATTACTTTGAAGTGCTCTGGCCATGTCACAGCCTGGTTGATATAGTCTGTCTTGCATCCACATATATGTATTATCAGCTTTCATGTGTAGTTTCCAACAGCTCATCACTGTCAGTGAGCACATCAGCTTCAGAGATGCATGTTTTACAGGGGAGGCATGGCCATTCACGATTATCCCTCACATCTAACCGGCTTATTTGTGTTCTGGAATGACCCCCTATGTGTGTTGCGGAGATGGGTAGGATCGTATACGTCCATATTTTCTGAATATGATGAGCGTGGGGACATACACAGCCATTAGCTGTGTATACCTGTCTCTCATATAGCACAGTGCTTTGTTTGTGCCATGCCGAGTACGGCTATGTCCCCGATTCTGGATCCACGGCTGTGTCTATCCTCGTGGTTGTGGAATCACGTTTCAATCAGGCACGTTTTTGATTTTGATGTGCCCATGGGACGGATGTGCATGTTCTGGAACTGGCCTCAGATTGCAGCAACAATCTCTCATTTATTTCATTGATGCTGTTTTATGCGCATTAAAATGAACACTCTGGCTGAGATTTTCCCTTATGAGAAGGGGGAGATAATTCTCTGTCCAAGGCAGAACAGGAAATTCTGGAGGAGCAGGATAGTAGAGAAAAGGGAAAGCTCGTAGCAAGAGGACACTCCATGAAAATACTTGTAAAATATGCAATGTAGTGGGCCATGCCACAGAGTGGTGGTTTAGAGTAGATGCCCCCGAGAGTAAGAAAACTGAACAGTCCATTCAAACTGATGATTTGAGTGAAAGGAAAGGGGGTATAGCAGGAAACTCTAGAGAAAGTGCTCCTGAGTCAGTTAGAGAACTTGAAGAACAGGCTAAAAATGTAGATTCTGGAAGGGGTCCAGAGAACCCTAAATCAGAAAGTGGTGATGAGGAAACATCCAGTCCCTTATAACCTAGTCAGCAGGAAGTAGCAGATGGGACACCAGAGACCCCGGGTACAGAGGGAGAAGAGTCCTGGTTGAACCCTATAGAGCCAGGGAAAGTAATAGGCTCTGCGAGTATCACAGAGGAGTCAGGAGTGGAAGTGTTAAGGGTGCTTGCAGACCCCACAGCCCAAGGCTTAACCCATATGTTCTGAAAAGAGTAAGGACATGGGCCAGATCCTGAGCTCACAGGATTCATGAGCCAGGAGGCAGCCTTAAGGGAAGCTTGAAACCCCAGCTGGAGAGGAAAAAGTACAGGAGCGTCCTTCAGGTCCTGTTAAGAGATCCTGTGAAGCTGGAACAGACCCTGAAAGCAACTGTTCAGCCATCTGAGGATAAACACTGGCAGCCTGCAGTTGATGAGGTGGATCCTGGGGAGGGCATAATCTCAGGAAAGGAGGGATGCCTGGTTGGCCCAGGGATATGGGAGTCTGATGGAGAGAAATGGATTCTCCATCAAGCTCACTCAATAGGAGTACTGCCCCAGTACAGGTCTTTGTCCCATGAGGAGGTATGGTAGGAGGATGATCGGGTAGGAAGAGTAACCTTCCCGTAGCAAAGCCCTTTCATAAGAAGGGACAAAAGCAGAAAGGAACGCCCAAATACAAAGGCAAGAACGTGTCATGTGATAAAGTATGCGAATACTGTGGCGCTTAGGGACGTATCAGAAACGGATGTCCTTGGTTTTAAATAGAGAAGGGTTAAGGGGAAATGCGAGAGTGCATGATTAATTGATGAATGTATGTATTAAGTTGTCCCACTACTTCAAGAAGTAGGTTCTATCAGACTGATATATGCCTGATAGAAAGATAAGGGGTGGAGTATGTGGAAGGCTCGGGAATACAAAGCACATAAAGCACACTACAAGTCCCAGAATCCCTTAGAATAGGGATAGGAAGGCTTCTGCCACAGAAAAAGCCCCAGGTGATTCAATTAGGGGGAGAACACTCAGGAGAAGATAGAGCTGGGTGGAGTTTCCCAGAATAGAAAATTCCGAGTTCATATCCCCTGGGCTAGCAAAGAAAGAAACCCAGGAGTAGGTGAAGAGCAGCTGACTGAGTGGAGAGTAGCTGGGCCTGGAATATTCCCCAAGGTAATGAGTTTATGGACTGCTCCTTTATGTGCATTTGAAGACTGTTTGGTGATAAAAGACATGAGAATGGATGAATGAACTGTGCCAGTTGAAACTGCTATCAGGAGGTGTACGGAGTGTGAGACAAGGCGTGGCCAGTGTTATTCAACACTGAAAACTTATACTGGAGATTGGCACAATGGTGATTAAATGTTGTGTTTGAACTAATAATTGAACTGCAGAATTGAACTGTGGAATTTACAAGGCTGGAACAGCTGGTGGGGACAATGCTCGCTTGCTAGCCTTACACAGAGTGGAGTCTACAGTGCAGCTGGCCTAAAGAGTGCCCCCTGGTTGTGACAGTACAATCTTATTGTAAACTACTTCAAGCTAATGGTGGAAGTGGGATAGAAACATTTACTTACATTAAATTGAATTTACTACTTCGTAAATGCAACAGCAGATAGTTCATAGCTGCATCTGCAGATAGCACAGATGCACTTAACGTGGCCCATGCATTAAAAACACAGACAGCATCGGCATCACCCCCTCTCCCACCATACTTTCCTGATCAACATCAGCCTCACCTCCCCCCCCCCGCCACCATACTTTCCTGATCAGCATCAGCCTCACCTCCCCCCCCCACCATACATTCCTGATCAGCATCAGCCTCACCTCCCACCCTCTGTTGAGTTCAAGTAAAAGTTATACATGTTATAAATGAGAATCTCCATATGTAACACACAGCTCTACACATAGAAATGATTTTGAAAGTTGTGCTCTCCATGTGTAATATGGTATTAAATAACCCTATCCATTTATTAGGAAATAAGAAAAATGTCAAACCTGGGGAATAAGTAAAAAGCAAGCATCTTTTTGCATTAATAGCAGCTGCTTTCAAGGCTTCATAGCAAGGCTAGCATCAAATCAGACAGCAATTACTGTGCAGAGAGCTTTCCAGTTGGTTGCCCTGACTATAGAGAAGAGGGCTGCTTCTCCACTACAACTCTCATCCAATTCACACCTATATATTAAGGATATGTCTTTATTAAACACATGGGGCCTGATACTGAATTATGACGGCTAAGTGCCGCTATGGCGCATAGCTGCCTGCACCGACCCTTAACCCTGGATATTCAATGCTGGGGTCATATGCAGCCCTGGTATTGAATATCCGGCTTAGCTGCACAGCCTCCCAGCCACAGTAGCTAACCAGGCAGCGGCGATATTGTATGCTGCCCGTTTAGCCCCTGAGACGAAAAGATAGGCGAGCTTTTGCTATGCCTATCTTTTAACCCCAGATTGCTAGCTGGGCAGCATGCAATATCACCGCTGCCCGATTATCAATTGTCACCGCCTCTGTTCCTCCCATGAATGCCCACAACACACCCCGAGCTAAGCAGTTAGCGTCAGGGTGTGTAGGGGAGAAGATCGGGGATATTCAGCAGCACTAACCAGAATAAAATTACTGAACATGTAGCTAGCCATGGTTTAATGGGAGAAAGCCAACATGGATTTAGCCAAGTCTCATCTTACTAATCTGTTATAGTTTTTTGAAGATGTGAATAAAACAGGTAGACAAAGGTAAGCTGGTTGATATAGTGTATCTGGATCTACAGAAAACCTTTGACAAGGTCCCTTATGAAAGACTCTTGGCGAAATTAAAAGTCATGGGATTAGAGGCAGTGTGGTATTGTGGATCAGGAACTAGTTAAAAGATAAAAAGCAGAGGGTAGGGCTAAATGGCCAATTTTCCCAATGGAGAAAGGTGAATAGTGGAGTACGCCAGGGATCTGTACTTGGTCTGCTGCTTTTTAGCAAACAAATACTCATAAACAACCTGGAAAAGGGAATAACAAGTGAGGTGATCAAATTTGCAGATGAGACAAAATTATTCAAAGTTGTTAAAATGCAAGAGGATTGTGAAAAATTGTAAGAGAACCTTGAAAAATTGGAAGACTGGAATTTCAAATGGCAGATGAAATTTAATGTGGACAAGTACAAAGTTATGCACCTAGGAAAGAACAACCCAAACTATGGTTACACAATGCAAGGTACCTTAGAAACCACCATCCAGGAAAAAGATTTAGGCGTCATCGTGGATAACACGTTGAAACCCTCAGCCCAGTGTGCAGCGACAACCAAAAAGGCAAATAGAATGCTAGGAATCATAAGGAAAGGAATGGAGAATAAAAACAAGGATATTATAATGCCTCTGTACCGTTCCATGGTGTGACCGCAACTTGAATATTGTGTGCAATTCTGGTCGCCGTATCTTAAAAATGATATTGCTCAATTAGAAAAGGTACAAAGAAGAGCGACAAAAATGGTAAAGGGAATAGAAGGATACCCCTATGAGGAGAGGCTTAAAATGTTAGGGTTCTTCAACTTGAAAAAGAGACAGCTGAGGGGGATAGGATAGAGGTCTGTAAATTAATGAATGGAGTGGAATGGGTTAACGTAGATTGGTTGTTTACACCATCAAAAAGTAGAAAGACTAGGGGGGCATGCAATGAAGCTACAGGGTAACCTATTTAAGGCTAATAAGATAAAATATTTTTTACTCAACCCGTAATTAAACTCTGGAATTTGTTACTGGAGGGTTTAGTAAAAGCTGTTAGTGTAGCTGGGTTAAAAAAAGGTTTGGACAAGTTCCTGGAGGAAAGGTCCATAAACCATTATTAAAGAGGACCCAGGAAATCCACTGCTTACCCTGAGACAAGCATTGTGACACCTGTGTGCCTCTTTGGGAACCTGCCAGGGACTAGTGGTTTGGATTGTCCACTGTTGGAAACAGGATACTGGGCTCGATGGACCTTGGTATGACCCAGTAAGGCATTTCTTAATAAACTCCACAAATATTATGATCTTTGCATATAAAGCCATAGAAAAAAAAATAAAATCAGTCATCCGTGCACTCCTGCCCCTCAAATCCTCAAGCCACTGCAGTCTCTTCAATTAAAAGCCTGACAAACAGTGAAACTGTCACGCCACCTCATAGCTGTTTTTATGTTTCTGTCTATTCGCTGGCACTTAACAGCAGCGACAACATCTTTTTCCCTCGACGTATTTTTTTGTTTTTTGTTTTGAGGGCTGTAATTGAAAAGCAATTTGCAATAATGTTACCTTTTTGAAGTACACTAGCGAAGCTGTTAGGCCCAATTAGAGCAGGAAACGGCAGCGTGAGCCATATTATTGCCTGAGGTATAAAAGAGCCCATTACATCTGTTCCTTCCTAATTAACCACATTCCATGCACATACAATATACATGTAGAAAACGCACACTCACATACATATGTTCATATATACAGCTCTCATTGAGAAGCCTCACATTACTGATTGTTTCTTTCAAGGAAATGATTGCTGAGCCTAGCGATATTTTGCAAAGTGCTGCTGGAGATGTATTAATAGAAAATTATTCTATTATCTTCATTATTTTCTCTTATGAATGGTAAAGGAAACTATAGTCCAGACCAGTTAATCTGTACAATGTGCCACTTACCACAGGAGGAAAGATAGAGCCACTAGGACTGTTCAGCTCGGAGAACAAGAGAGGAAGAAGCGACAAGATTTCACTGTACAGCAGCTCTGAAACATTGGTGCCGATATAAAAAAAAAAAACTGAGATCCTAAACTTAAGCTTCTAGGTTGGGCACCTAAATTTGTGCCCTATTTTCAGTGGGTCTAATTTTTCAGCTTAAAAGTTATGCTTATAAATTTAGGCCTACTATTCATTTTCCTAGGTTTATGAGTCTGCATGTATGACTAAGGACAGCGAGTCTGCTAGTATGTAGTTTCTTTGGAGGGACATAGAAGTCTAACTCATTCAGCTTTTCCAAAAAAGGTGCATTGGTATTCTGTATCGCCTTTTCTAAACATATATTTCTTCCTATTTGTGTCTCAGAGTTTAAGCTGTTATAGTAGAGAGTTTGCTACATAAGTTCTGAGTAGTTTATTTGCAGGATTTTAGTGTTACTTCACAGAGGATTTGGTAGTGGAGAGATTTTGTGTTGCTGTTACTGAGGTGATACCAGAATTTGAATATTTTTTTTGTATAGCAAGCTGTAAGGGGAAACATCCTAGTTATGCTCTATATATGCGGTGCTATCAAAAGGTTTCTGCACTAACCTGAGATTTTAGTGATCACCATCCCCCTCAAAGTAGTCCCCTTGGGAGTTGATGGAATGGTCCCAATGGTCTTGCTATTGCTGGAATGCCTTCCGAAAGTCCTCGTTCTTTGGACTCCTCAGCACAGTCTACATCTCTTCCTGAATCTTCACAGTGGTGTCAAATCTGCATCCTTTTAGCTTCATTTTCATTCCAGAGAAGAGGAAAGTCACAGGTGGCCAAATCAGGAGAATAGGGAGGGTGAGGGATGGCAACCATGTTATTTCAGGCTAAAAACTGCTGCACTTTGATGGACGTGTGTGCTGGGGCATTGTCATGGTGGATCATCCAGTTCCCATTGGTCCACAACTCAGGACGTTTGTGCCTCACACCATCCCATAGATGCTGTAGCATGCAACGTAGTAGTTTGCATTGACTTTTTGTCTTTGAGGAACAAATTCCTGCAAAAGAGTTCCTTTGTGTTTGACAAAAACAATCAACATCAACTTCACATTGCTCCTCACTTGCCACGCTTTGTTGGGGCATGGTGATGATGGACTTTTCCATCGTGAGGACTGTTGTTTGCTTATTGGGTCATAGCCATAAACCCGCTTTCATCCTCAGTAATGACACGTTTCATAAAGCCATTGTCAGCATTCACAGTGTCCTTGAGCTCTTGGCAGATCTGCATTCGTCATTGCTTTTGAGCAGCTGTCAGGAGGCGTGGCACGAATTTGGAGGCCATTCAACGCATGTTCAACTCTTCAGTCAGAATCGCTTGAGCTCAGTCATAACTGATTCCAAGTGTTTCAGCAATGTCTGGAATGGTTCTCCAATGATCTTCAATAATTAATTTGCAAACTTTCTCATTTTTGCGGGTTCTGCTTGTTGAAGGCTATACTCAATGTTCATTGTTTTCAAGTTTTTCTTGGCTGCATTTGAAATGTCCATGGCACTCAAAGATTTGTGTTTTGCCTAAAGCATGTTCACCAAGTGCCTGCTGAAGCAATTGATGGGTTTCTAATGTGTTTTTACCAATTTTAACACAGAATTTGATGCACACATGTTGTTCGAGTTTCTCACTTATTTTTGGCGGCGAGAAAGTCATGAAACACATGTTAAACAAAGAAGCACAGCGTGGTCCCATGTCCATTCAGCATCATGCCGCTTAGCACACTGACTCAGAAGCTCAAAAGCTGTCGGGTAGTGCTACACGGTGGCACCAGGGCCGGATTTACCTATACGCCATGTACGCCATGGCGTAGGGCCCACAGCCGGCAGGGGCCCACAAAAAAAAAACCAGGTAATTTTTTTTTAACTCAATTAAAAAAAAAACCTGGTGGCTGCCGCCGCGGGGCCCCCTCTGCTGCCGCGGGGGCCCCCGTCTACAAGGTGAAGCGGTGCGGTCGGGTCGGGTCGGGTTGGGGTCGGGTCACTCCCTCCCTCCTTCCCTCCCTGCCGGCTGCGCGAGACGCGAAGATCGAGCATCTCCTCGCGTCTGTGTTAAGCCCGCAGGGGCTGATGGGATTTCCCATCAGCCCCTGCCGGCTTAACACAGACGCGAGGAGACGCTCTATCTTCGCGTCTCTCGCAGCCTGCAGGGAGGGAAGGAGGGAGGGAGAGACCCGAACGGACCGACCCGACCGCACCGCACCGCACCGCTTCAGCTTGTAGACGGGGCCCCCGCGGCAGCAGAGGGGGGGGCCCCGCGGCGGCAGCCACCAGGGTTTTTTTTAAATTACATTTTTCTTTAGGCCGGGGGGGGGGGGGTAGGACTGGTAATGGGCTATGGGGGGGGGTAGGGACTGGTAATGGGCTATTGGGGGGGCTGGGGCTGGAAATGGACTGGGGGGGGTAGGGCTGGTTAATGGGCTATTGGGGGGGCGGGGGCTGGAAATGGGCGGGGCTGGGGCTGGGCTGGGCTTGGGCTGGGGGGGGTTAAGGCTAGAGGTGGGCTGATGGGGTTAGGACTGGTAATGGACTGTGGGCTGTTGGGGGGGGCTTAGAACTGGCAATGGGCTTTAGGGGGGGGGGGGGTTAAGACTGGTAATGGGCTGTGGCTGATGGGGCTGTCTGGTAATGGGCTATGGGGGGGCTAGGACTGGAAATGGGCTGGGGGGTTAAGACTGGAGGTGGGTGATGGGGTTAGGACTGGTAATGGGCTGTTGGGGGGGGTTTAGAACTGGTAATGGGCTTTGGGGGGGGGGGTGTTAAGACTGGTAATGGGCTGTGGGCTGATGGGGGTTGTCTGGTAATGGGCTATGGGGGGCTAGGACTGGAAATGGGCTGGGGGGGTTAAAAACTGGAGGTGGGATGATGGGATTGGACTACTGGTAATGGGCTGATGGGGGGGGGGGTAGGACTGGCAATGGGCTATGGGGGGCTGACTGGAAATGGGTTGATGGGGTTAGGACTGGAAGTGGGCTGATGGGGGGTTAGGGACTGGTAATGGGTTATAGGGGGGCTTAACTGAAAATGGGGTGATGGGGGGTTAAGGACTGAAAATGGGGTGATGGGGGGTTAAGGACTGTAAGTGGGGTGATGGGGGGCTAGGACTGGTATTGGGTTGGGGGGTTGCTAGGACTGGAAAGGGCTGATGGATGGCTAGGACTGGAAATGGGCTGATGCAGGGACTAGAAGGGAATGGATGCTGGGTGAGGCTGGAACTAGAAGGGAGCTGATGTTGGGGAGGATTAGAATGGGATGGGCTGGAAGAGTAAATGGAGAAGGGAAAAATATTTTGTGGGAGGGGAGGGATAAAAAATCTACAATTGGCCGGGTTATTGGGAGAGTAAGTGGGGATTGAGGATGGAGGGGTAAATTTGAGTGGATGAAATAGGAATGAGGAGAGGAAAGAGCAAAGGAGAAAGATTAGTATGTTAAAGCAGATGTAGAGAGAGAATGGAAAAAAATATAGTAGAGAGATGAAAGGACAAATGGACAGCAGACGATGGAGAGTTAGCAGAAGACACGAAGAAACCAGAAGAAAGTGGCTGGAGCAATTGCAGCTGAAAAAAAAAATGCACAAAAGGTAGAAAATTATCTCTTTATTTTGAATTTATTAATTGGAATATGTCAGCTCTGGTAAAAGTGCATCATTAACATCTGCGCTTTTGTTAGTACAAGAGCAAATTAATGTATAGTTTTATTTCTACAGTGTTGTACATTCCAAGTTTGGCTTTATGGATTCCCAGTTTAATTATTGTCTTCATAATTCTAAATTGTGATTACTGTTTGGTGATGTCTATGTTCTGCATTGTGTAACTGAGCTGAGGTGTTCTGTTTATATAATTCCTATTTGACATTGCCACTTGTTCTCTTTCCCCAGTAGGTCATGTATTGTTGTTCTCTGAAATGTATTGGTTTAATATTTGCAGTGTTGCCTTTTGATTGTAGAGTATGGTGCTTTGTGAGTCCTGGTAGTGCTGTTAGGACTACGGCGGGTTTACTATGGGCAGTGTTTGTAGTAGTTCCTAATGTGTCTGGCAGTTGGCACTGGATTATAGTAATGTAGAAATCTTTTTAGTCTTTCTTTATCCATACACTCATTAAGAGGCACGTTTACTAAAAGTTAGTATATGGGTAACATTATGCAAATATTTATGCAAATGAGGCCCCTTATGCAAATGAGGTCCGCACCCCCCTTGGGCCGCCCCTGCTGGGGGCCCACAATTTTTGTTGGCGTAGGGCCTCACTCAAGGTAAATCCGGCCCTGGGTGGCACACTGCTATACTGTTTTCTGTCCCCATGCAGTGACGTGAGTTCAGGAACTTTTCAACAGCACCCCCAAAAACTCCAAAAAAGGTGAAGATTTATTGATGTTGGGACAATATTCACCTGTAGCAATCAATCAGCTGTTTCTTTAACCACCAGCCATTGCAGGCAAAATATACCAGGACCCTAATATTGAGTTTGGACAGCTAAGCGTAAGTACAGTGCCTAGCTGTTGCCACCGTCCTCTAACCGGGATATTCAATGCCGGGGTCATGTACGGCCCAAGCATTGAATATCTGGGGTTGCCGCACATGCCCGGAAACTACAGAGGCTAACCGGGTAGCAGTGATCTTCCATCGCTGCCTGATTAGCTTCTACGGGTAAAAGATAGACCAGATAAGGTCTTAGATAGTGCTGGGGAGGAGTCTGCTGTCTTGGTAAATGTCAGTCCCAATGACATAGGAAAATGTGGTAGGGAGGTTCTGGAGGCTAAATTTAGGCTTTTAGGTAGGAAGTTGAAATCCAGAACATCCAGGGTAGCATTCTCCGAAACGCTTCCCGTTCCACGTGCAGGACCCAAAAGGCAGGCAGAGCTCCGGAGTCTCAATGCGTGGATGAGACAATGGTGCAAGGATGAGGGCTTCGATTGGTTAGGAACTGGGGAACATTCTGGGGAAAGGAGGGGCTCTTCCGAAGGGATGGGCTTCACCTTAACTGGGATGGAACCAGGCTGCTGGCATTAACCTTTAAAAAGGAGATAGAGCAGCTTTTAAATTAGATAATAGGAGAAAGCCGACATCGCCCAAGAGCACATGGTTCAGAAGAATGTATCCTTGAAAGGTACTACCAAAAGCAGTGATGTTCCAAAAAAGAGTAAAGTAGCTCAAATGCCCTTGAGTATGGAGCAAATAGAGCTTAAAGATTCCAAATTACCCATGCCTACCAATAGCCAGATTAATATGAATAAAATACAGTCTCTAAAATGCTTGTATGCAAATGCTAGAAGTCTAAAAAATAAGATGGGAGAGGTAGAATATATGGCACTAAATGAGAGGTTAGATATGATTGGAATCTCAGAGACATGGTGAAAGGAGGACAAACAGTGGGACACTGTGATACCTGGGTACAAACTATATCGTAATGATAGAGCTGATCGAATTGATGGAGGGGTTGCGCTCTATGTTAGAGAGGGCATTGAGTCAGAAAGGATTAAAGTTTTGCAGGAAACAAAATTTGCTGTAAAATCTCTATGGATTGAAATTCCATGTGAAAAAGGAGACGGCAATGGCAGTGGGGGTGTACTATCGTCCGCCTTGCCAGAATGAACAAATGGATGATGAAATGCTCAAAGCATTAAAGGAAGCTAACAAAAGTTACAGCACAGTAATAATAATGGGTGATTTCAATTACCCCGGTATCGACTGGGTCAGTGTCACGGCAGGACATACTAGGGAGATAAAGTTCCTAAATGAAATAAATGACTGCTTCTTGGAGCAGCTGGTTCATGAACCGACCAGAGGGGAAGCTATATTGGAGCTAGTCCTTAGTGGAACACCAGATCTGGTGCAAGAGATAAGAGAGTTGGGGCCACTTGGCAATAGTGATCACAGCATGATCGCGTTTGATTTAATTAGTGGAGGAGGGATGATAAGGAAATCCACAGTACTACCTTTTAACTTTCGAAAGGGAGACTGATAAAATGAGAAAAATAGGAAAAAACTTAAAGGAGCAGTTGCAAAGGTGAAAGACTTACATCAAGCTTCGGTGTTGATGAAAAATACTATCTTGGAAGCCCAGACCGGCTGTATTCCACGCTTTAAGAAAAGTGGAAGGAAGTCCAAAAAACTGCCAGCATGGTTTAAAGGTGAGGTCAGAGAGGCTGTTGTTGCCAAAAAAGCATCTTTCAGGAAATCGAAAAAAGAGCCAAATGATAAAAACTGGAAACAGCACAAGCACTGGCAAGTTAAATGCAAGGCATTGATAAGGCAGGCAAAGGGAGAATTTGAGAAGAAGCCTGCTGTGGAAGCAAAAACGCATAATAAAGACTTTTTCAAGTACATTTGTAGCAAAAAACCTGTGAGAGAGTCAGTTGGTCCATTAGATGATAGAGGGGTTAAAGGGGCACTAAGAGGCGACAAGGTGATAGCGGAGAGACTGAATGAATTCTTTGCTTCGGTCTTTACTGAGGAAGATGTAGGGATGTTACCCATGACTGAAGTGGTACTTAAAGGTGCGGAAGAATTGAAGGAAATATCAATACATCGGGAAGATGTATTACAACTATTTGATAAACTGAAGAGTAGCAAATCACCTGGGCGGATGATATACATCCAAGGGTGATGAAAGAACTGAAATATGAGATTGCAGACCTACTATTAGTAATCTGTGAATTATCATTAAAATCATCTGTAATATCTGAAGATTGGAGGTGGCCAACGTAACGCCAATTTTTAAAAAAGGTTCCAGGGGTGATCCGGGCAACTACAGACTGGTGAGCCTGATGTCAGTACCGGGAAAAATGGTAGAAACCATCATAAAGAACAAAATTACTGAACATGTAGATAGTCATGGATTAATGGGAGACAGCCAACATGGCTTTAGACAAGGAAGATCTTGTCTTACTAATCTGTTATGTTTTTTTGAAGGTGTGAATAAACAGGTAGACAAAGGTGAGTCGGTTGATATAGCATAGTTACTCACCTGTGACAGGTGATCTCCGGGAACCGCAGGAATTTAGTCCTCACATATGGGTATCATCAGTACCGACGGAGCCTGCGCGGGAACGCTCCCCAGCATCTAATCAGAAAGCTTTTGGGAGCATCCCACAGCGCCTGCCTGCTGCCTTCCCACCTTTCCCAACTGCCTCTCTCCAGTTGAATTTTAAAGCTGAGACAAAGAGAGAGACTAAAGTGAGGACTAAATTCCTGCTGTTCCCGGAGATCACCTGTTACAGGTGAGTAACTATGCTATCTCCAGGAACAAGCAGAAATGTAGTCATCACATATGGGGACTCCCTAGCTTTAGGTGCCAGGGAGAGACCCCAGAGGTTGTGTGTCCCTGAGCAGGGCTCCACTTCCCCCCATGGATCTCTGGCATCCTACCAGGGATGGTGGGTAGGAGTTGATTAGGTATAGAACAGGTGTTTGAGAACAGCCTGACCAAACAAGGCATCCCGGCGGGAGTCCTTGTCCAAGCAGTAATGGGCTGTGAAGGTATGAACCGAGGCCCAAGTGGCTGCTCGAAAGATGTCGTCGATAGACACAGAGTGCAGATGAGCCATTGAGGCTGCCATGGCTCTCACATTGTGAGCTGTGACATGGCCCTCCAGAGAAAGGTTCTTACTCTGATAGGCAAAGGAAATACATTGAGCAATCCAGTTAGACAGTGTTCTCTTGGAGACTGGAAGTCCCAAATGAGAAGGATCAAAAGCAAGAAAGAGTTGAGAGGACTTTCTATGTTGCTGTGTTCTTTGTAAGTAAAAAGCTAGAGCTCTTTTACAGTCCAAGGTATGAAGATTCCTCTCTGCATTTGATGCATGAGGTCCTGGAAAAAACACAGGTAGGTAGACCGCTTGGTTCAGATGAAAAGGCGAGACCACCTTAGGCATAAAGTGTGGATGAGTCCTAAGGACTACCTTGTCATGATGGAACCTTGTATAAGGTGGATTAGCTACTAGCGCTTGCAACTCACTGATGCGATGTGCTGATGTGATTGCAATGAGAAAGATAACCTTCCAAGAAAGGAATTTCAAGGAGGTAGTAGCTAAAGGTTCGAAAGGTGGCTTCATGAGCTGCCCGAGAACCAGTTTCAAGTCCCATGCCACCGGTGGTGGTCTAATGGGAGGCTTAGTTAGAAGAAGGCCTCTCATAAATCTTTCTATAAGAGGATGAGAGGAAATAAGCTGTCCATTTAGAGGCTTAAGAGAAGCTGCAATAGCACTCAAATGGACTCTTACTGAATTTGTCTTAAGGCCTGCATTAGATAAATGAAGGAGATACTCCAGCAAAGATTCCAGAGGTATCGCAAGAGGGTCAAGACCCTTTTCTGAACACCAAATGGTAAACATTTTCCACTTGAAAGCATAAGAGCGTCTAGTGGAAGGTTTTCTGGAAGCACAAAGAACATCTTTCACCTGCTGAGAAAGATTAAGATCTTGGAGATCTAGGCCTTCAGCAACCAAGCCCTGAGATGAAGAGACTGAGGATTGGGATGCCATAACATTCCGTCCTCCTGAGATAGGAGATCTGGAGCAGACCCTAACTCCAGGGAGGGAGCTTGAGAGAGATGTAGAAGCAGAGGGTACCACACTTGCCGTGGCCAATGTAGAGCTATGAGAATCATATGGCTTCTGTCTCTCTGAAGCTTGAACAGGGTTTTGGGAATTAGGGGAATGGGTGGAAAGGCATACAGGAAGTCTTGACCCCAGTAAAGGAGGAAAGCATCCCTGGCCTGAGCCCCCTGAGCCGGAGTTCTGGAACAGAACCGGGGAAGTTTGGCATTCCACGGACTTGCAAAGATGTCTATGTCCGGGGTTCCCCAAAGCTGAAAAATCCTGGTCACCTGGTCTGCATGCAGAGACCACTCGTGTGGAAGCAGAACTCGACTGAGTCTGTCTGCCCAAGAGTTTTGAATGCCTGGAAGATACACTGCCAGAAGATGAATCTGATGCTCTCTGGTGAGGGCCCATAGTCGCAAAGCTTCGTTGCAAAGCGACAGAGAGCCTGTTCCCCCCTGCTTGTTCACATAGAACATGGCTACTTGATTGTCCGTATGAATGAGGACTGTCTTGTAGCTGAGCAGGGAGTGGAACACTCGCAGAGCAAGGAAGATTGCTCTGAGCTCCAAGAGATTGATATGTAGACAACTCTCCTATGGAGACCAGGTGCCTTGGGTGGAGAGGTCTTGCAGATGAGCTCCCCAACCCATTGGAGAAGCATCTGTTGTGAGAGTTGCTTGGGGTAAGGGTTGTTGAAAAGGGGACCCCAGCAACAGGTTTTGAGTGGACTTCCACCACTTGAGGGACAAAATGAGGCGACTTGTGTTTGCTATTTTATCTGACAGGCACCCTGATGCCTGAGTCCATTGGGTGGATAAAGTCCACTGAGCTGCCCTCATGTGGAGGCGAGCATAGGGAACCACATGCACGGTAGATGCCATGTGGCCTAGTAGTTGTAACATTTCTTGAGCAGTTAGATGAGGCTTTAGCACTGCTTGAGGAGCTAACTGCACCAAGCGAAGGCAACGGGCCTGGGGAAGATAGGCCCTTGCTTTTGTGGTATCCAGGAAAGCTCCTATGAACTCTAAAGACTGAGTGGGAGTTAGAGTGGATTTTGGGATGTTTATTACCAGCCCTAAATACTGAAGGATACGCATTGTGCAGGATAGAGAAGTCCTGGCCTCTGACTCTGTTGGGGCTCGAATGAGCCAGTCGTCTAAGTAAGGGAAGACGAATATCCCTAGAGTACGGAGAAAAGCTGCTACAACAGCCATGCATTTAGTGAACACCCTTGGTGCCGAGGCCAGACCAAAAGGAAGCACCTTGTATTGGTAGTGCTTTCCTTGAAAAAGGAACCGAAGGAACCTTCTGTGGGTTGGATGGATGAGGACATGGGTGTACGCATCCTTGAGATCTAGAGAACAAAGCCAGTCCTGACTTTGAAGGTATGGCAACAGAGTTCCGAGAGAAATCATCTTGAATTTCTCCTTGACAAGGAATTTGTTCAATTCTCTGAGATCTAAAATAGGCCTGTATCCCCCTGTTTTCTTTGGAATAAGAAAATAAGGGGAATAGAACCCTGTGCCCTGTTGATGAAGAGGTACTTCTTTTATTGCTCCTTGGGCAAGAAGGATAGCCACCTCCTGACCTAACAGGTTGATGAGAGAGGTCGGAGAATTGAACTGCTTCACTATTGAGTGAGGGGGCATGCTTGAAAAATGAAGCTTGTACCCCTCCTTTATGATGGAGAGTGTCCAATGCTCTGCTGTTATTTGCCTTCATCTGGGGGCAAAATGACATAACCTTCCTGGAATGGTGGAAGGTTCTGGTCCCTCCAGAACCAGAAAGGCTAAGTTCTCTAGCTGAAAGTCAAAGGCCCTGAGGGGGCTGAGGCTGCTGGACCGGTTGAGGCCCAGCAGCCTTTGCTTTCTTCTGTTTGGGTGGTTGCTGACGTTTCCTTGGAAGCTGACCTGCAGAAGATGCCTGCTGAACATAAGCAGGATAAAATCTTCTCTTTTTAGAAAAAGATGTTTTTTGAACAATTTCTTTCTAACAGGATCAGCAGTGGACTTGGATAATCTATACAAGGTGGAATTTTCAGCATCCATTTCATTGGCCTTTTCCTGCCAATCTTTATCAAACAGGTTCTCACCAGTACAAGGGATATTTCCCAATTTGTCTTGTACCCAGAGCTCTAGATCAGATGCCTGGAGCCAAGCAATTCTACGTGCACCTATGGCAATAGCCGAGGTTCTGCTTATACACTCAAAGCAGTCAAAGGCTGCACGGTTGGAAAATTTATAAACATCTTGGGCATATTTGACCCAAGTGAGAAAGTCCTGTCTTTTATCCTCAGAAATGAAAGGACTTAAAGTTTGTAAATTATCTGTGACCTCCTTCAGGAACATTCCCATGTAGAGACTATAGGAACTGATCCTGGCAGAAAGCATGGAAGCTTGGAAGACTCTAGGTCCAAAAGCATCCAGGGTTCTGCACTCACGTCCTGGATGATTAGAGGCATGCCTTTTTGCACTTCTGATCCTTCTCATGGCTGACTCCACCACAATAGAGTGGTGAGGAAGCTGAGTCTTATGGAATCCAGGACAAGGAAGGACTCGATACATAGTATCCAATCTACAAGAATAAGGAGAAGTGGTAAGAGGTGTTTCCCACATCCTCAACATGAGATCATACAAAATCTCATGAATGGGTAAGGTAGCTGTCTCCTTAAGAGTTTTGGGATATTGTAAAATTTCCAACTCCTTAGCCCTTGGCTCTGTTCCAGGGGCCACAATAATGGACAGGCCCCGAGCCACCTCCCTGATGAAGTTTTGGAAGGACATATCCTCTGGAGGAGACATCCTGCGTTTAAGGGAGGAGGACTCCTCTGGGAGAAGCATCGGTGCATCGACAGAACTTTCAGAATCCTCAGATTCTTCTGAGGACTCGAAGTATCGTCTGTCCGGATGCTCTTGCAGAGCCCGATACCCATACCGACTAAGGTCGGCACCGGGAATAACCGGTACCGGAGAATCAGTACCGGAGGGCATCGGAGGACAGGGTACTGGCAGAGCAGACACCGATGCCGATGTCGATGCTATCGGTACCGATGCCGATGTCGATGCTATCGGTACCGATACCGATGCCGGTGCCGGAGCCGGTATCGGTGGATTTGTCTGTCGCGGTACCAAGGGCGTTGATGCCACAAGGAAAGCCACCAGACTGCGTTCTATAGCCAGAACTCTCTGGTCTATCGACGCCGACCCCAGAGCATGACACCAGGAGATCTGTCGAGGCCGAGCCATCGAGAACATCCTGGAACCCCGATAATGCTTTGGAAGCCGAAGCCTCCCGCTGGGGTAATTTTGCCAGTGCAGAATCCTCGAGGGCAATGCCAGAGGCATCTCGATGCTTAGAAGGAGATCTACCCTTCGAGGACTGGCTGGATTTATGTTTAGTTACCTGAGATCCATGGGAGGAAGAAGAAGCTCTGGAAGACGTCGATGCCACCAAAGCTGCATCAGAGGGAAACAGGGTACTGAGCTTGGCAGCTCGGTTCTGTTGACCTCTTTTAGACATCATGGCACAGGACACACAATCCGTGATGGAGTGGTCAGGACCTTAACATTTTAGACACCATTCATGGGTGTCGGTGATGGAGATGGTACCGCCACACTTGGTGCACTTTTTAAACCCTGAGGCAGGTTTTTCCATGTTAAGGAAAAATTTTTGGGCCTAAGGCCCAAAAAGGCGCGTGCACCTGAAGAAGATGAAAAAATACGATTTTTTTTTTTTTACAGAAATAAGAAAAGAAGACCAGCTGTATTCCACGCATTAAGAAAAGTGGAAGAAGGTCCAAAAAACTGCCAGCATGGTTTAAAGGTGAGGTCAGAGAGGCTATTGCTGCCAAAAAAGCAACCTTCAGGAAATGGAAAAAAGAGCCAAATGATGAAAACTGGAAACAGCACAAGCACTGTTAAGTTAAATGCAAAGCACTGATAAGGCAGGCAAAGCGGGAATTTGAGAAGAAACTTGCTACAGAAGCAAAAACACGAAATAAAGACTTTTTCAAGTACATTCGTAGCAAAAGGCCTGTGAGAGAGTCAATTGGACCATTAGATGATAGAGGGGTAAAAGGGGCAGTAAGAGGAGACAAGGCTATAGCAGAGAGACTGAATGAATTCTTTGCTTCGGTCTTTACTGAGGAAGATGTAGGGATGTTACCCAAGACTGAAGTGGTATTTAAAGGTGATACTGCAGAGGAATTGAGAGAAATATTGCTACACCGGGAAGATATATTACAACTATTTGATAAACTGAATAGTAGCAAATCACCTGGACCGGATGGTATACATCCCAGAGTGTTGAAAGAACTGAAATATGAGATTGCAGACCTGCTATTGTTAATCTGTGAACTTTCATTAAAATCATCTGTAATACCTGAAGATTGGAGGGTCGCCAACGTAACACCAATTTTTAAAAAGGGTTCCAGGGGTGACCCGGGAAATTACAGACACACGTCAGTACCAGGGAAAATGGTAGAAACCATCATAAAGAACAAAATTACACAGCATGTAGATAGTCATGGCCTAATGGGAGACAGCCAACATGGCTTTAGACAAGGAAGATCTTGTCTTACTAATCTGTTATGTTTTTTTGAAGGTGTGCATAAACAGGTAGACAAAGGTGAGTTGGTTGATATAGTGTATCTGGACTTTCAGAAAGCTTTTGACAAGGTCCCCCATCAGAGACTTTTGGCGAAGCTAAAAAGTCATGGGATAGGAGGCAGTGTACTATTGTGGATCGGGAACTGGTTAAAAGATAGAAAGCAGAGGGTAGGGCTAAATGGCCAATATTCCCAATGGAAAAAGGTGAATAGTGGAGTACCCCAGGGATCTGTACTGGGTCTGCTACTTTTTGACATATTCATAAATGACCTGGAAAAGGGAATAACTAGTGAGGTTATCAAATTTGCAGATGACACAAAACTGTTTAAAGTTGTTAAAACCCAAGAGGATTGTGGAAAACTGCAGGAGGATCTGGATAAATTGGAAGACTGGGCATCCAAATGGCAGATGAAATTTAATGTGGACAAGTGCAAAGTTATGCACCTAGGAAAGAACAACCCACACTATAGTTACAGGATGTAAGGCTCCACATTAGAAACCACCACCCAGGAAAAAGATTTAGGAGTCATCGTGGATAACATGTTAAAACCCTCCGCCCAGTGTGCAGCGGCGGCCAAGAAAGCAAATAGAATGCTAGGTATCATAAGGAAAGGGATGGAGAATAAAACAAAGGATATTATAATGCCTCTGTATCGCTCCATGGTACGACCGCACCTTGAATATTGTGTGCAATTCTGGTCACCGTATCTTAAAAAGGACATAGCGTTATTAGAAAAAGTACAGAGAAGAGCCACCAAATTGGTGAAGGGGATAGAAGGCTACTCCTATGAAGAGAGGCTAAAAAGGTTAGGGCTCTTTAACCTGGAAAAGAGATAGCTGAGGGGAGATATGATAGAGGTCTATAAATTAATGAATGGAGTGGAACGGATAAACGTGGATCAATTGTTTACGCTATCAGAATATAGAAAGACTAGGGGACATGTAATGAAGCTACAGGGTAAACTATTTAAGACAAATAAGAGAAAATATTTTTTCACTCAACGTGTAATCAAACTCTGGAATCTGTTACCGGAGGATGTAGTAAGGGCTGTTAGTATAGCTGGGTTTAAAAAAGGTTTGGACAAGTTCCTGGAGGAAAGGTCCATAAACCACTATTAAAAAGGGTCCCAGGATATCAATGCTTGACCCAGTACAAGCATTGTGGAACCTGTTTCTTTTGGGGATATTGCTAGGTACGTATGACCTAGATTGGCCACTGTTGGAAACAGGATACTGGGCTTGATGGACCTCGGTCTGACCCAGTCTGGCATGTCTTATGGTACCGATAGAGTGTCGAAGAAGGCAGACGCGACCACTAAAAGAAAGAAAGATAAAAGGAAATTCTTCTGCGGTGACAGGAACACGACCTGCTGGCTCCGCGGAAAAAGAAGAACTGGAGAGAGGCAGTTGGGAAAGGCGGGAAGGCAGCACGCAGGCGCTGTGGGATGCTCCCAAAAGCTTTCTGATTGGATGCTGGGGAGCGTTCCCGCACAGGCTCAGTCGGTACCGATGATGCCCATATGTGATGACTACATTCCTGCTTGTTCCTGGAGATAGTGTATTTGGACTTTCAGAAAACATTTGACAAGGTCCCTCATCAGAGACTTTTGGCAAAACTAAAGAGTCATGGGATAGGAGGCAGTGTACTATTGTGGATCAGGAAATGATTAAAAGATAGAAAGCAGAGGGTAGGGCTAAATGGCCAATTTTCCCAATGGAGAAAGTTGAATAGGGATCTGTGCTGGGTCCGCTGCTTTTTGACATATTCATAAATGACCTGGAAAAGGGAATAACGAGTGAGGTTATCAAATTTTCAGATGACACATAACTATTTAAAGTTGTTAAAACCCATGAGGATTGTCAAAAATTGCAAGAGGATCTTGATAAAATTGGAAGACTGGGCATCAAAATGGCAGATGAAATTTATTATGGACAAATGCAAAGTTATGCACCTAGGGAAGAACAACCCAAACTATGGTTACACAATGCAAGGTTCCACATTAGGAACCACCACCCAGGAAAAAGATTTAGGCGTCATTGTGGATAACATGTTAAAACCCTCTGCCCAGTGTGCAGCGGCAGCCAAGAGAGCAAATAGAATTCTAGGTATCATAAGGAAAGGAATGGAAAATAAAACAAAGGATATTACAATGCCTCTGTATCGTTCCATGGTGCGACCCCATCTTGAATATTGTGTGTAGTTCTGGTCGCCGTATCTTAAAAAGGATATAGTGTTATTAGAAAAGGTGCAGAGAAGAGCCACCAAAATGGTAAAGGGGATGGAAAGATACCCCTATGAAGAAAGGCTAAAAAGGTTAGGGCACTTTAACCTGGAAAAGAGACAGCTGAGGGGAGATATGATAGAAGTCTATAAATTAATGAACGGAGTGGAATGGGTAAACGTAGATCAATTGTTTACGTTATCAGAATATAGAAAGACTTGGGGACATGCAATGAAGCTACAGGGTAAACTATTTAAGACAAATAAGAGAAAATATTTTTTCTCTCAACGTGTAATCAAACTCTGGAATTTGTTACTGGAGGATGTAGTAAAGGCTGTTAGTGTAGCTAGGTTTGGACAAGTTCCTGGAGGAAAGGTCCATAAACCATTATTAAAGAGGTACCCAGGATATCAATGCTTGACCCAATATAAGCATTGTGGAGCCTGTGTCTTTTGGGGAAACTGCTAGGTATGTATTTGCACTGTGTTTGTCTTGATTAGATTGTAAGCTCTGACGAGCAGGGACTGTCTCTTACATGTCTCTACAGAGCTGCGTACGACTGGCAGCACTATATAAATGCTCAATAGTAGTAGTAATAGTAGTATGACCTAGATTGGCCACTGTTGGAAACATGCTACTGGGCTTGATGGACCTTGGTCTGACCCAGTATGGCATATCTTATGTTCTTATGTTCAGGGTTTAGCATCGCCTAGCTTTTACCTGTAGAAGCTAACCGGGTAGCGGTGTAATATCACCACTACCTGGTTAGCCTCTGTTGCCGCCCGCGACATGTCCCAGAATGCCTACGACACGCACCGATGCTAAGCGGTTAACATCAGGGCGTGAAGGGGAGAAGATCAGGGATATCCCGCTGAGTGACATTTTCACGGTTTACAAAGCTGAAAACCGTGTAAATGCCTTTCGAATATCAGGCCCCAGATGTTAGTGATGCTGAATACTGGCCTCACCAGGGTTTATCCAATTAGCAGATCCTGCTAACCAATTAAATCTTTTTGTATATCTGCTCCAAAATATTTCTGTAAAGATTCAGAAAAAAATAAATTCCATGAAGACTATGTTAGATTTCCCTTGCATCATTTTTAATAACGATAAAATTATACTTAGATTCTTTTTGTTCAGCCTCAGATCACAGTGTTTAGCATGGCATGCACATGAACGCTGTCTGTCAAGCACGTCGCAGTAGAAGACAGATTGACAACTACTGGGCTAGTGTGGGTGTGGTATGAAAATTATATATTGAGCCAAAGCACAGAGCAATGAAGGAAGAGGGAGAAAGACGAAATGGAAGAAGTGGAAATATGGGGAAAGGAAGAAGTGAGATGGGCATAAGGGAGTGTGCAACCAAGACAATTGCCCTGAGCTCTCATGCCACAGGAGAGCGCAAGCCTGCCTGAAGCTAAAGGAGGCAGAACCTGATGGTGAGCCTTGTGGTCCCCTCCCAAATGTTTGCTCTGAGCCCTAGCATGTCTAATCAGCCTAGGATAGAAGAGGGAGAAAGAACAAAGAAAGATTATTCCCGTCCTACTTCCACCTCCTTCCCAGCCTTTTGCATACCTGTCTCTGTCCCCTTCTCATCACTAGCTTATGGTCTAGCTTTTTCAGCATGCCCCATGCTAGGTTTAGCAACCTAGATGCCCCACCTCCCAAAATGAAAGAGTTGAAAATAAATTATTGCAGCCCAGTATTGGTGCTGTGCAGCAGAAGCTGTGATGGTAAGTGAAAAGAGCCATTGGGGGAGGAGATTCCCCATGATGGTGGCAACTGCAGCAATTGAGAGCTATGCTGGTTCTCTTGGCATGGTTGAGGGCCTTCTAGAAGATCTTGGTGCTGTGCTGGTTCTCTTGGCATGTTTTAGGACTGTGCAGCTGATCCTGCTGCTGAATTGGTCCTCAGTGAGTGTTCTGCCACCAGCTTTAGCATGCAGTACCTAATAACTTGAGTCGAAGAGAAACTGAACTTGGTGTGGTGGAGGAACACTACCAGCCTATCACCATTGATGAGTTTTGAACTCTGTCTTCAAAGTTCTTTTCAAATTTCCTGTATTGTAGTTGTTTGGAGGTTCTAGCATTGACAGCGCAGCTAGTGTAATATCCTTGACCGAAGAATGGTATTTCTGTCAGGAGGGATGAGCATGAGGCGCTGAAGGAGGAAGAGGGCACCCACCTAGCCAGCTTGATAGCCGAACCAGCCCCAGCTATAAGGGGGTGACAGATTGCCCACACATTTTTGTACTTGTCGACTATTGTTCTTCTGCCACGAGTATTATTAGCCTTTCACTTTAGAGTCTTGTAGCTTATCTTGTTGTTGTGCTGGTCTTCCTCAGCTCTTCTTGGTCGTTGCTGCAAGTGGTGCAGCCCCACTCTCATTGCTTTTGGATCTTCACAGAGGTGCATCTTCTTATTTAAATTCCTCAACATGTCATCTAAGCAGTCCATGAATGCATCTTTCACCCCAGGTAGATCTTTCCATGTACTAAAGTTTCCTATACTGGGACCAAGTCCTCAGTGCCAGAGCTCACTCCACTCCTGTGGCCTGGGCTTGTACAGTTCTTCTGCTGTTGTGTTGGCTCTCCTCGGGTGTTTCAGGTCCTTACAGATGACTTGAGATGGTCTGCTGGTCCTTTTGCAATGTTTAGGGCCTTACAGACAACCTTGCTGCTCTGCTGTTCTCTTGGTGCATTTTAGGGCATTGCAGTGATCATGGGACTGTGCTGGTTCTCCTTGGTTGTTTGAGGGCCTTGCAGTCAGTCTTGATGCTGGGCTGGCCAATTTTGGTGCAGTGCTGGACCTCTTGGCATGTTTTAGAGCCTAACAGTCAATCAAGGTGCTCTTATGCTCCTCTTTGGGTGTTTTAGTCTCTTGCAGTTGATGTTTGTGCTATATTCACTCTTTTCTGGTGGTGTTGGGACTTTTAGCCTGTCTGCTGCTATGTTGGAATTTTACAAATGTTTTAGGGCATTCCAGCTGATCTTGGTGGTATGATGATTCTCTTCTACTGTCTTCAGGCCTTCTAGCCCGTCTTGCTGCTATGTTGGCTCTTTTCAAGTGCCTTCGAACCAATTTTGGTGCCATATTCGTCCTCTTCTGGCGTTCCTCTCCAGCCAACATTATTGCTGCTTTAACCCACTCACAGAGCCTTTGAGTCATCTGAACACTATTATTGACATTTTACCCCTCTGGCTATGCCCTGTAGTCTTCCTGCCAAGGTTTTTGTGCTATTTTATTCCTCTCAAAATGATTGGTGTACTTTTCAGCAATTGTGGTACTGCTTTATTCTCTTCCACTGTCTTAAGATGTTCATTCCATTCTTTGTAACACTTTGCGCTTCTGATGATGGTTTCTGGTAGTCTTCCTGCCATTGTACATGCTCTTTGCCGCTCTTCTGGAGCCATGGAGTGTTTGTGACACACATGATGGCTTGTAGTGATGTACCTCCATTATGGATACCTGCCATCTAGTTTCAAGTAGGTGTGATTGAAAATGCATAGCAAACTTCACTGTTCCATTGCAAAATAGGTTTCCCCATAGACTTGAATAGGAACAAATGGGACGAATACATGAATTATTCAGCTTCTGAACACTAAGGGCCTGATTCTGTCCCACACGTAGATCCCCTCTGTATATCCGGTCTGAACCGGATGCACAGAGGGGATCGCGATTCTGATCCCACGGGGCATGTCTAGCCTCGCGGGATCATAATCACAAACTGCCCTGCACGTGCAGGACTGCCTCTGGCTAACTCAGTCAAGTCTCCTCAATGGAGCCGTGGCACCGCGGCTCCATTGAAGAGCTGTGATGCCGGCCGCCTAAAAAAGGGGTTTATTCCCAGCAGCCTGACCCCCGATCTGGACTCCTAAGGCCAGGGTCGGGCTGCGGGGAATGTCCCCTGGCCCTCCCTGCCTCATCCATGCCCTGGCATTAAAATTAAGACACGTCCAGGGAAGTTATTCCCCTTCTGAGGTGGAATAACATCCCCGCACATGTTGCTGGCCCTGGACGTACAGGGCCGACATTAGAATCGACCCTGTATGTCCAGGGCCAATGACCGCCCACTGACTGCCCATTCCCCGCCCCCATCTAACTTCCTCGCACAACCGGCGGGGAAGTTAGTTGGGGGCAGGAGCCGGTACGAATAGCAGGGATGGACGTCCCGTCGGGCTGTCCATCCCCACTATTTATAGCACAGAATAACCCCCTAACCGAATGAGGGTGTTTGGGCCAATACAGAAGAGCAAGAAAATGCTTGGCATGCACATCCCGAATAAGTAGGTGAAAAATGAAAAGAAAGAAACTGTGGGGAGACAAGGGGAATGAAATCTAGCTATAGTTAAGTAAAAAGGCATAAGATAAGTGTTTGTCAGACACCACCTCAGTTATAAGCTAAGTAGCCCCTGATGCAGGACTGAGATGTTACATAGTCTGAAACAATAGTGCTTTAAGAAATGTGTTGCATTGTTAAAGATAATTATATAGTTATTTAAAGAAGAAAATAAGCAAATGGACAATATAGACAACCATCAAAGATCATAACTGAAATGATGTTTAAGTGTCTGACAAAAAATTTGTTTTGGATCACTTATTTTTTAAAAGGAAAGTTTATAATAGGAGTGACGAGAAAAGAGATTTCCCATAGAGTATTGTCATTGGTTTGAAGAAAAAGATAATCCAGAAGGATCAATGTCAGAGAGGAATGTAGAGAAAGTAAGGAAGAAGACAGTGAGAGTGAGGAAGCAGAAAACAGAAATGAGAGGAAGCGGTAAAGAAAACCAAGATTAGTCCAGATGGAAATTAGAAAATGATCAGACAACAAAGGTACAAAAGAATGTCGATTTTATAAAATGAAATAAGTGATCTTAAAAAATGCGCTTTTCTTAGGCATGTGCATGCCCGTGTTCTGCCCTTGCCCCACCCAAGCATGCAGCTAAAGTGCATTCTGCAGATAACACAGAAAATTGCCACTCTATCTGCATTTGCCCCACGTTAGCTATTAACAGGGCGCACTTGGCAAGTGCTGTCTGCCACATTAACAGCTAGCGTGATTTAGTAAACATGCTGCAGAGTGTTTCAGAATGCTGTGTTTATGTCCTGCGTAGTGTCTTGCCATCTCTTCATGAACATGCACGTGCAGAACATCATGCACAGAATGCAGGCGATTGCTGACACTTTTCCTCTAGAGAAGGAACGGTTAGGGCAGCAACCTGGGGTCAGAAGGACCAGGGTTCCAATCCCACTGACTCTCCTTGTGGCCTTGGGCAAATCTCTTAACCCTCCATTGCTTCAGGTACAACCTTAGATTGTGAGCCCTCCGGGGACAAGGAAATACCTACAGTAATTGACTGTAACTCACCTCAAACTACTACTGGCAAGGTGTGAGCTAAATACTACCAAATAAAACTCTATTCCCTAATGAGCAAAAGGAAGGAGTGTGAAAAGCACATAATCTAAGCTCCTTATGATACTTTTGAGGTGGCATAAAGAGCCTCCTCGATGAATATTGGTACCCAGAGAGACTTGTGGCATGTCGCCCCTCTTCTCAAGTCACTTCATTGACTTCCTATGCATTTCCACATCCAGTTCAAACTTCTACTACTGACCTATAAGTGCTTTCATTCGGCTGCTCCTACCTACCTTTCCTCTCTCCTCTCTCCCTACACCCCTCTTCGGGACCTCCACTCTTCTGGCAGATCCCTTCTATCTGTGCCCTTCTCTTCTACTGCCAACTCCAGACTTCAATCTTTCTACCTTGCTGCTCCTTATGCCTGGAACAAACTACCCGATTCAGTATGTGAGGCTCCGTCTGTGGCCCTGTTGAAATCCAGGCTAAAAACTCACTTCTTTGAGGCTGCTTTTGGATCCTGATCCCCGCAGTCTCCTGTTCACTTCCTACATGTTTCCTTACCATTCCCATAGATATATCCTAGTCCCCAGTTGTGTTGTCTGGCCTGACAAGACTGTAAGCTCTTAGGAGCAAGGACTGTCTTGTGTATGTCTCTGTACAGCACTGTGTATGCCTTATAGCACTATATAAATGATAAGTAGTAGTAGTAGTAGTAAAAGGTCAAGGAAGGGTCATCAGTAGCCAATATGAGGCACTTCAGTCAATCATGCTGCAAAGCCTTGACAAGCAGCCAGAGACACATATCCCTGCCTCAGTTCTGCAAATCCCATGGGCCTTGAATTCACAACAAAGTTGCAACACACAGCCCAGCACAAACCCCAGAGAACCATGCTGTGTCTGACTCTGAGAGAGTGAGGAAGGTCTGCTTGCAGGGGTTAGAATTTTAAAGCAGAAAAAATTGAAAAAAGCAACAGCTTGAAGTCTGTCTTTGAGGGAGTAAGGAAAGACTTTAAAGCAGAAAAACCAAATGCAAAACCAGAGAACTTGAATTCTGACTTTTAGGCAGTGAGGAAGGGGTGCTGGGAATGGCTAGTTGAAAGCAGTAAAAAAGGTTGTGAAAAAAAAACCACTGTGAAGGGAGAAGAGTGTTTCTTCCTCCCGCTTTTAAGCTTAGAAGTGCTGTTGCTCTCTGCTTTTACAACTAGGCTTGACATTTTGGTGGGCTTCCTCCTTCTCTCTGATACTACGGTAGTCTGTCTAGCAGGGGCGGCCCAAGGGGGGTGCGGGGCCATGTGCGGAGACTCGGTGCGGGGCCTCATTTGCATAAGTGGCCTTATTTGCATAAATATTTGCATAATGTTACCATACACTAACTTTTAGTAAACATGTCTCTTAATGAGGGTATGGATAAAGAAAGACTAAAAGATTTCTACATTACTATAATCCAGTGCCAACCGCCAGGCACATTAGGAACTACTACAAACGCTGCCCATTTAGAACCCATAGCAAACCCGCCATATCCTGACAGCATTACCAGGACTCACAAAGCACCATACCCTACCTATCAAAAGGCAACACTGCAAATATTAAACCAATACATTTCAGAGAATACTGGGGAAAGAGAACAAGTGGCAATGTCAAATAGGAATTACATAAACAGAATACCTCAGCTCAGTTACACATGCAGAACATAGACCATCATCAAACAAGGAATCACAATTTAGAAACAGGAAGGCAATAATTAAACTGGGAACCCCAAAAGCCAAACTTGGAATGTACAACAACACTGTAGAAATAAAACTATAAATTAATTTCCTCTTGTACCAAACAAAGCGCAGACGTTAATGATGCACATTTCCCAGAGCTTTCATATTCCAGTTAATAAATTCAAAATAAAGAGATATCTTTCTACCTTTTGTGCATTTTTTTTTTCAGTTGCAATTGCTCCAGCCACTTTCTTCTGGTTTCTTCATGTTTTCTGCTAACTCTCCATCGTCTGCTGTCCATTTGTTCTTTCTTCTCTCTTCTAGTTTTTTTTTTCCATTCTCTCTCTCTCTCTACATCTGCTTTAACATACTAATCTTTCTCCTTTTGCTCTTTCCTCATTCCTATTTCATCCACACAAATTTTACCCCTCCATCCTCAATCCCCACTTACTCTCCCAATAACCGGCCAATTGTAGATTTTTCATCCCTTCCACACAAAATATTTTTCCCCTCTCCATTTTACTCTCCCAGCCCCATCCCATTCTAATCCTCCCCCCACCTCAGCTCCCGTCTCGGTCCAGGCTCACCCAGCATCCATTCCCTTCTAGTCCCCCATCAACCCATTTCCAGTCCTAGCTCCCCCATCCATTTTCAGTCTGAGTCCCTTCATCAGCTCATTTCCAATCCTAGCCCCCCATCAGCCCATTTCTAGTCATTTCCTAGCCCCACCATCAGCCCATGTCAAATCCTAGCTCCCCTCCACTCAGCCCAATTCCAGTCCAAGCCCCCATGAGCCTACTTCCAGTTCTAGCCCCTCCATGAGTCCATTTCAATTCAAGCCCCCACCACAGCCCATTTCCAATCTTAGCTCCCCCCAACAGCCCATTTCCAGTACCAGTCGTAGCCTCCCATCAACCCACTTCCAGTCGTAACCCCCCATCATCCCATTTTCAGTTTTAGCCCCCCCTATAACCCATTACCATTCCTAACCCCCCATCAGCCCACTTGCAGTCTTAACCTCATCTGGCCTTTTCGAGTCATGCCCCCATAGCCAACTGACATTATTAAACCCCCCACCACCATCAGCCCACAGCCCATTACCAGTCCTAACCACATCAGCCCACCTCCAGGCCTACCCCCTCCCCATCAGACCATTTCCTGTCCTAGCCCCCCCCCATAGCCCATTATCAGTCCTATTCCCCCCATAGCCCATTACCAGTCCTAACCCCCCATCACCCCATTTCCAGACAGCCCCCATCAGCCCACAGCCCATTACCAGTCCTAACCCCCCCAGCCCATTACCAGTCCTAACCCCCCCCGCAGCCCATAACCAGTCCTAAACCCCCCCCCCCCGCAGCCCATTACCAGTCCTAGCCCCCCCAGCCCATTACCAGTCCTAACCCCCCCCCCCCCCCCCTGCCCACTACCTGTCCTAGCCCCCCCAGCCCATTACCAGTATTAACCCCCCCCCCCGCGCAGCCCATTACCAGTCTTAACACCCCCCCGCAGCCCATTACCAGTCTTAACACCCCCCCAGCCCATTACCAGTCTTAACACACACCCAGCCCAGCCCAGCCCAGCCCATTACCAGTCTTAACACCCCCCCCCCAGCCCAGCCCAGCCCAGCCCATTACCAGTCTTAACACCCCCCCCAACCCCCCAGCCCAGCCCAGCCCAGCCCATTACCAGTCTTAACACCCCCCCCCCCGCCCAGCCCAGCCCATTACCAGTCTTAACACCCCCCCAGCCCAGCCCAGCCCAGCCCATTACCATTCTTAACACCCCCCAGCCCAGCCCAGCCCATTACCAGTCTTAACACCCCCCCCCAGCCCAGCCCAGCCCAGCCCAGCCCATTACCAGTCTTAACACCCGCCCCAGCCCAGCCCAGCCCAGCCCAGCCCATTAGTCTTAACACCCCCCCCCCAGCCCAGCCCAGCCCAGACCATTACCAGTCTTAACACCCCCAGCCCAGCCCAGCCCAGCCCATTACCAGTCTTCACCCCTCCCCCAGCCCAGCGCAGCCCAGCCCAGCCCATTACCCGTCTTAACACCCCCCCCAGCCCAGCCCAGCCCAGCCCAGCCCATTACCAGTCTTAACACACCCCCAGCCCAGCCCAGCCCAGCCCATTACCAGTCTTAACACCCCCCCCAGCCCAGCCCATTACCAGTCTTAATACCCCACAGCCCAGCCCAGCCCAGCCCAGCCCATTACCAGTCTTAACACACCCCCCCAGCCCAGCCCAGCCCAGCCCATTACCAGTCTTAACACCCCCCAGCCCAGCCCAGCCCATTACCAGTCTTAACACCCCCCCCAGCCCAGCCAAGCCCAGCCCATTACCAGTCTAACACCCCCCCCAGCCCAGCCCAGCCCAGCCCATTACCAGGCTTAACAACCCCCCAGCCCAGCCCAGCCCATTACCAGTCTTAACACCCCCCCCAGCACAGCCCAGCACAGCCCCGCCCAGCCCATTACCAGTCTTAACACCCGCCCCAGCCCAGCCCAGCCCATTACCAGTCTTAACACCCCCCAGCCCAGCCCAGCCCATTACCAGTCTTCACCCCTCCCCCCAGCCAGCCCAGCCCAGCCCAGCCCCAGTCTTAACACCCCCCCCCCCCCCTATTGGCTTATGGCAAATATAAAATTTTAAAAAAAACTTGGCTCTGGCTGCTGCTGCTGCCGCCGCGGCAGCGGCAGAATGGAGTGTCCCGCTGGACCCCCTCTCTTCGCTGAGCCTCTCTGCAAGGGCTTTCAGATTCGCGAAGGGAGAGTGTCTCCCTCGCGTCTCTGTTAAGCCCGCAGGGGCTAATGGGAAATTTCCCATCAGCCCCTCGCGTCTAAAGGGGCAGATGGGAAATTTCCCATTAGCCCCTGCGGGCTTAACAGAGACGCGAGGGAGACTCTCTCCCTTCGCGAATCTGAAAGCCCTTGCAGAGAGGCTCAGCGAGGAGAGGGGGCCCCGCGGGACACTCCATTTTGCCGCGGAGGCCGCGGCAGCAGCCAGAGCCAGCTTTTTTTTTTCTTAATATAATTTTTAAAAAAAAAGCAGAATGTTCTTTGCGCGGGGCCCCCTGAAACGCGGGGCCCTGTGCAAAGAACATTCTTGCTCAATGGACGGGCCGGCCCTGCTGTCTAGGGTGGGGCAGGGGAGGACAGTAAGAAAGCCAGAGAGAGGATAAAAAAGTTCTGCCTTTACAGTTTGCCAGTAATCAATTGCTTGCCATTATAAGCATTGGTGGAAGGCGTGTACTATGCACTTCCGTACACATATTATTTGTACAACACTTCTAAATCATGTAGTGCCACTGAGGAATAATAGTTTATGATATCTAATCTATTCCATTGTTCAATCATAAGGTAAAGTGAAATATTTTGGGGGAATAATTGTATTCCCCTAGAGGCCAATTCTATTCTGGGCCCGTGAGATCAGAATCGGATTTACCAGACTGGATTTGCAGGCCGAGCCCCAATTCTGATGGGCCACATGCCCAGCAGATCCCCTGATGTCTCATTGCCATGGCACCATGATTCCTTACGGAGCTGTGATCCCCAGCCGCTAACCAAAATTGCTCTTTCCCTGCAGCCCAACCCCTGATCTGGCTTCCCATGGCCAAGGTCGGGCTGCAGGGTACCCCCTGTACCCCCTCATTGTTTTTCCCTTGCCTGGCGCTGCAAACCCCTGGCGACCAGGGGAACTTAATCCACCTTAGAGGTGGAATAAGTCCCTCGTCTACATGGCCAATCCCGGACGTACAGTGCTGGCCTCAGAATCGGCCCTGTACATCTGGGGTCACGGCCTGCCCATACCCCACCCTTGCTACGCTTCCAGACTGTCCCTCCCGCCCCCGTCTAAGGCTCCCTGTACAACAATACTGTTCATATGGGGAGCCTTTGCACCGGGAGCAGCCGGGGGATAAATAGTGAGGATGTATGTCCAGGCAGGGCGCAGATCCCCATTATTCATGGTGCAGAATGATCCCCCTATTGTCTGTAGCAGCAGCTATGGGGGTAGGAGGGAAAACAGAGAAGTCAAGTTTCCTTTATTAGGTATGTGTCACACTCATTTGAAGGTTCTCTCAATCTCACACTCTTTGAGCCCCTTCCGAAAGCCCCAGACCTAGTGCACTAAACCTCATTATTACTGTCACGAAGGGCAAGTCTAACCAAAGAAAAGCCAAGTAGCCCTACTAGTAGGAAGAAATCTGAGCAAACCTTACCTCCCACTGCCTCCCCCTGCCCAATTCTTTCCCTGCATCCACAAGTATCTATGCACATACTTTTAGCCACTGGGTAAATTCATTTGAAAACGGAAATTTTCCTCCATCCTGTCCATATCCTTTTCAAGGTATTATTTCATGCTACTTTTTTCTTTCGCAAAGCAATTCTGTACACTTAAGTCTTTCTAGTTTTATACCCCAATCTCACCATTTCAAAAATCTTAAGGTCCGATATTCAGCGCCGGCGGCTAGCATGATTATAGTATTTTAAAAGCTGCGGCATTGTGCCGCCACTTGGTTGCCTGCGGCAGGACATGCACTTCGACATGCATGGCCTGCCGCTTCTGACTCTCCTCCAGCAGTAAGTTGCATCGGAGGGCAATTAGAAGCGGCAGGTCATGCGTGTCGAAGCACAAGGCCTGCCACAGGAAACAATGAAGAGGCACAAAGCTGCCCACCAGCCTAGTGGACGGGCCAGCCCTGGGGACAGACAAGCCAAAGCTGCACCTAAGCAACTGACAGAGTAGTCAGTTGGTATATTAAAAGCCCTAAGCTATTGTCCATGCAATGGAAAGTCAGACAAGCTGAAAGAGGGAAACGTAATAATCTGTTTGGGGAAGTTTGCTTTGGATTAAGTTGTACAAGTGGTTGTATGTTAACTGTGAAAAGTTACTACTAAGAAGCCTGTGGAAAAGCATCCACTTAAACTTATAAATAAAATCACATATTCTGAGGTGATAAAAAATCAAATTACATAAAAAGGTAACACCAAGGGGCCCTTTTACTAAAGTACAGTAAGCAGTTACTGCAGGGTTTCAACATGTGCTAAACATGCACATCAAGAGCAGACAGCAAGGGGGAAAGAATCGGGAAGGAGAGTGGCTGTGTCAGATGGTGACAGCTAGCACATGAAACATAGCTGCACACTAGCTGTCATGAATGCTGAAAGCAGATCTGTGCCACGCAACTGGCAGCCTGATAGTGTGACCACTGCCCATTCACAATACAGTTCTTTGGCACCCCTCCTCCCCCCCCCCCCCCCCCAGATTCCAATCCAACCCTCCTGACAATAAGTCCCTCTGATCTGACTTCCCTGATCCAAACCTCCCACAATTTGACTCTCCACTTCACTACCAATCCATCCGGAAAGCAAGCCAATCCCAGAGGTAATCACACAAGGCCCCTTCTTTTTGTGTTTTTGTTTTGGGGGTTTTTGAGGTCTTTTTGTGTTTTTTGTTTGGCTCCTAGGCTTTCCTTGATAAAGAGTGTCTCAGAGTCATCACTCAGCATCCAGTAGTTACAGAATCACCCATTAGCCCGTGATGCAGGCAGATTTGCCAAAGCATGTCTGGTTTTATCGAATGACTGAGCATTCTGGACTTGTATCTGACCACTATTTGAGAGGACTGGTTTGTTTCTAAATTATTCCTTAATTATTGACTTGATATTTATTTATTTATTTATTTATTTATTTACATTCTCTTATATACCGCGCTATTCTGCATCAGTGCGGTTTACATTGAACAAACTGAAATTACATTGAACAGCGCATTATAACTTGGAGATAACTATTTTACAGGGAACATGGGCTATGGAGGGTTAAGTGGCTTGCCCAAGACCACAAGGAGCATAATACTTTCATAAAATAAGAACATAAGATATGCCAGACTGGGTCAGACCAAGGTCCATCAAGCCCAGTATCCTGTTTCCAACAGCAGCCAATCCAGGTCACAAGTACCTGTCAGATTTCCAAAAGGTTCACAGATTCCGCGTTTCTTATCCTGGGGTAAACAGTGGATTTCCCTGGTCATCTTAAAGGTTTATGGATTTTTCCTCCAGAAACTTCTCAAAACCTCTTTTAAACCCAGCTACACTACCAACTTTTACTACATCTTCCAATAAAGTATTCCAGAATTTGATTACATGGTGAGTGAAAAATATTTTCTCCTATTAGTCTTAAATGGGCTACATTGTAGCTTCTTAGCCTGTCCCCTAGTCGTTCTACTTTTTAAGGAGTAAGCAACCAATCTATGTTTACCCATTCCACTCCCTTCATTATTTTACAGATCTCTATCATATCCCTCAGACGTCTTTTTTCCAAGTTCAAGAGTCCTGCCTTTTAAGTCTTTCCTCATAGGGATATTCCTCCATCCCTTTTACCATTTTGATGGCTCTTCTCTGTACCTTTTCCAATTCTGTTATATCCTTTTTAAGATATGGTAATCAGAATTGCACACAGTATTCAAGGAGCGGTAATACCATGGAGTGATACAGCGGCATTATACTATCCTTGGTTTTAGTCTCCATTCCTTTCCTTATGATTCCTAGCATTCTATTTGCTTTCTTAGTCGCCACTGCACACTGGGCAAAGGGTTTCAATGTATTATCCACCATGACACTCAGATCCTTTTCCAAGGTGGTGATTTCTAATGTGGAAGTTTGCATCATATAACCATAGTTTAAGTTGTTCTTTCCTAAGTGCACAACTTTGCTTGTTGGTGGTCTATAAGTTTTTCAGCTTATACTGTGATTCAGTTTATAAGTCATTAATCCTAATGTATTGGCTATGTGAATGTTGATGCCTCTACTTTTTAAACAAATATTTCTTAAAAACATTTTTTGAAGGATTTTTGTGCTCTGGCATATGCTCATTCTGATGTGTGGTTTTTTGAACACTCTCACCTTAATTAGTGCCTTTGTAAAATAATCTTACAGTTGTCTTATTCCAGTTTTATTGTTAGCACACTATTACAAAATTATTCTCTTTGTATCTATGGGAAACCTGCCTAGTAAAAAGGCTTTTAACTATGTGGAAACGTGAAAGAAAGCATTTTCATTCTTTGGAACTCAGTCCCTAAATAAATTAGATTATGCACTGAATATCTGATTTTTAGAAAGTTTTGTAAAAAGAAATGTTGCCATATGAAATTTTTATCTAATTTTTCTTGATTTAATTTTCCTTCTTTTATGATTTTTTTCAGTTTATTTTATTGCATGTTATTTTATTATTTGCCATATTGTTTTAATTTGCTTCTGTGATTTAATATTGATTGTAATTATCCATTGCCTGCCCTAGGGTATAATTTAGATTAGGAGACCCAGAAACCAACATACATTTGTCTACTAAAGAAGAGCGGGACCTAGGCATGGTTGTGTCTGATGATCTTAAAGTAGCTAAACAGGTAGAAAAGGCGACAGCAAAAGCTAGAAGGATGCTTGGGTGCATACAGAGAGGAATGGCTAGCAGAAAAAAGGAGGTGATAATGCCTCTCTATAAATCTTTGGTGCGACCTCATTTGGAATATAGTGTGCAATTCTGGAGACCGCACCTTCAAAAGGATGCGAACAGGATGGAGTCGGTACAGAGGGTGACTACTAAAATGGTTAGTGGTCTTCATTATAAAGCATATGAGGACAGACTTAGTGATCTTAATATGTACACCTTAGAGGAAAGGCAGGATTGAGGTGATATGATTGAGATGTTTAAATACCTCCGTGGCATAAATGTTCAGGAGGAGAGCCTCTTTCAATTGAAAGCAAGTTCTGCTACAAGGGGACATGGGATGAGGGTGAAGAGGGATAGATTCAGGAGTGATATGCGGAAATATTTCTTTATAGAAAGAGTGGTGGATCCGTGGAATAGTCTCCCAGTGGAGATGGTAGAGATGAAGACAGTATCTGAATTCAAAAAAGCATGGGACAAACACAGAGGATCTCTAAAGGCAAAAAGGGGACTGTTGTAGTTGTTGATATGGAAGGACAGACTTAGATAGGCCATGTGGTCTTTTTCTGTCGTCATATTTCTATGTTTCTATGTTTCTAAACCAATCAGGAATTTTGAAAATAAGGGGGCCAATATTCAAAACCATTTACCTGGGTAGCAGCACCAAAAGGATGGCTAAAGTGGATATTTTCAGAGTTTAAGTGGCCTGTTTACTAAGAAACATGCCGGTAGCCCTTCCTAAGGGCTTAAAGATAGCGCAGACACCTGTGCTAACCTTTGGGGGCAGGAGATCAAACCCAAGCTTTCTTTAGAAGCTCAGATGACAAGACTTCGACTTTCATACTTTGGACACATCATGTGAAGAGAGAGATCATTAGAGAAAGACATCATGCTTGGCAAGGTAGAAGGTCAATGCAAAAGAGGAAGGCCAGCAATGAGTTGGATCGATACAATAACAGCAGCTACAGGTGCCGGTCTGTCAAAAATGAGCCACCTGACTGAAGACTGAACACAATTTAGGACAACTATCCAGAGGGTCGCCATGAGTCAACACCGACTCAACGGCAGTTAACAACAACAACAATGCACCACACTGTGCTAAGTAGCATGTAGGTGCACTTACTGACACCCATTGATATGGCATTAAGTGCGCCCACACTAACAACTATCTTCATGGTTTATTTATTTATTTATTTACATTTCTTATATACTGCGCTATTTAAATCAGTGCGGTTTCCAGTGAACAGAAATAATATTACAATGTAACAAACGCGCATTGTGTTTTACAATGAACAAGGTAAATAAACTTGGGCGATAACTTGGGTGAGAAACTATTTACAGCACATTTTACAAATTTACAGAATATTCACAATTGGGCAGCATGGACGGAGGGGTTCATACAAGGGGTCCGCAGCCTATCCATTCTGTCGTTGAGTTAAGGTATTGGAGCAGTTGGGGAGGGGGATCAGAGGGCCTGCCATGTGTTTCCCTGGGTTGCTTTCCGGGTAGTGTTTTTGGAATAGGTGGTATTTTAATGCTGTTCTGAATGGGGCAAGGCTCGTAATAGCTCAAATTTCCGAGGGGAGGGCATTCCAAGCTGTGGGTGCATAAACAGAAAAAGCTCTATTGTTGCTTTTAGGCATTTTGTCATTATCTTAGGGATTTCTAATGCATTCCACAGAGCAGATCTTCTGTTCCTGTTGTCAGGCATGTTGTTGATTAGCTTGCTGATGGGTGAGGGTGACTGATTCTTCAGTGCTTTGAATGTCATGACAAGTGCCTTGTAATGGATTCGAGCTTGTAGGGGTAGCCAGTGGAGCTCCTTCATCAAAGGTGTAATGTGTTCTGACCTTGACACACCTACAAGTACTCTCGCGGCCGAGTTCATGGCAAGTCGGAGTGGATTTAGTGTTGACTGTGGCAGCCCTTAGAGAATGATGTTGGCGAAGTCCAAGTGTGGGATCACAAGGGCTTGGAATACAGTCCGGTAGTCAGTGAAGTCAAGGAGAGATCGAAGAAGGCGTAATGTTCCATTCTTGTGGTATACTGCTTTTGCGACGTTTTTCACATGTGCTATCATGTCAAGTCGCTGATCTAGTGTGATGCCTAGGTAGCGAATTGTGGTTTTGGTTTTTAGCTCAGCATTTTTGACTTGTAAAGCTGGAGGTGGGGTGAACTTCTGATTTCTCGTGATGAAGAGAACATCAGTTTTACTGTGATTAATTCGCAGGTTTTGGGTGAGAAGCCAGTCAGCAACTATTTCAAAGCATCTTGTAATGGGTGAAAAATCTGACTGCTCAGTCCTGAATGGGATGTATAGCAGGATGTCATCTGCATAGGCAAGGCATTGCACATTTAAGGAACGGATGAGGGTACAGATAGGCTGCATGTAAATGTTAAACAGCAGAGCGGATAAAGATGATCCTTGAGGCACCCCCTGTTTCTGAAGGAAAGGCTCTGATGTCAGGGTACCTGTCTTAACTTGTTGCCATCTGTTAGTCAGGTAGGATTTGCACCATTGTAGAGCAGTGCCTTGTATCCCTTTTTCTTGGAGCCGTTGTAGCAGTATCTCATGGTTCACTGAGTCGAATGCGGCTGCAATGTCCATGAAGATGAGAACGAATCCTTGGTGTACTCGTATATTGTCAAGTCCTGTGATTAAGTCATTGAAGAGGGTCATTAGGATGGTGTCAACTTCATGCGCTTCCCTGAATCCATGTTGGGATGGGTCGAGAGGTGCCTCGGCGTCGACATGCTGTTGGATCTGACGCTGGACAATCTTTTTGATGATCTTGGCAAGTAGAGGAATGCTCGAGATTGGTCTGTAGGATTTGACTTTGGATGGGTCAAGTTTACTGCTTTTTAGCAATGGCCTGATTGATGTGTGTTTGAGACTCTGAGGGAAGGATCCCAATGGTAATGATTGGTTTAGTATTTTACACAGCGTGTAGCTTAGGTCGCATCGTAGCTCTTTTATCCAACTAGCTGGACAGGGATCATTGGGTGCCATGGTAAGGTTGATCGCAACAATAGTGTCTTCGATTTCTTTGGTGGATATTTCACAGAATTTAAGAAATGGTGTTGGCTGTGACATAGTGTGCATGTTGGTGATATTGGAGGAGGTTGAGTTCATATTGGTCTGGATCATCTTTGATTGTAGATAGCCAGAGTAGTCCTGTGGCTGGGGCATATGCGGATGTGCTAGGGCTGGGTCACCTGTTAAGGATTTTACGATACTGAACAGGTCATGTGATTTATTTAGTATACACCCAAACTGCCTGCACTAACTGTGAAACATTGTTCATGTTCCTCTTACAACCCACCCAATCCCTGCCAAACCATGCACTACCCAGTTAACATGGGATTTTTAGCATAGCGCCCTGATCTAATTTCTAATGTGGGGTGCTTACCGTATGCTAAACACGGCATTAACGGTTAATGCATGTTAGTAAACATGCCCCTAAAACTCTCCCTTCCTACCACAAGCCTGTGAGCTATGAACCTGCCTTGCCTAGCAGCAAAGACAGTGGTAGGATCCAGCCAATGGAAAGGCAGTGGGGCTGGAGAAATGGAAGACTGCTCTAGTCACAAAGCTTTTGGATAGTATTCAGCCAATAGGAAGGAGGTAGGGGCGGAGCCCCTGAAGGCTGCTCTTATCATGGGAAGGGAGATGGTAAGCCAGGGATATTTCTGAGCTGTACAAGAGAGAGCAAAAGGAACTCAGCTCTGCACCAAGTACTGGGCTGGCTTTGGAGGGAGCCAATGGAACCAGGTTATTAGCCCACGCCTCTTGCTTTGATCATATCACCCTCCTGTTAATTCGTTTCCACTGCCTATCTGTATAATACTACATCCAATATAAACTTCTTATTCTAGTTCATAAAATTCTTCACACAGGCGCACTCCACTACCTTTCTTCCCTCATCATCCTTCATAGTCCACACCGTGCCCTCTGCTTAATCCATACAAATCGTCTTCATCTCCCCAAGCTCATATGGAATCCAACTGTCACTTCACTGTTTATTTTCTTGATTCCAGTCTCTGGAACAACCTGCCCTTGATCCTCCGTACGGAGTCATCACATGTTAAGTTCATATCCCAACTCAAAATCCTTTTGTTTCAAAAAGTCTTTGACCTCCTCCTGACTAATGTGTCGACTCTTCACCACTACAACCCGCCTCTCTCCTCTGCTCTGTCTCTAGCTACTGTCCATGTCTCTCTGTTCAAGAGTGCTTGTGAGTCTCTGTCCTATACTGTTCCTTTCATTCCTTTTAATGGAGTTGATGATGTAAACGGCTTTGCTACTACTATGAAAGGCACTATATCAAGTTTATAAACATAAAGTGCAAGGATGCTGCCACGGTCTAACAGCACCATCTGGATAGTGCCATTAAATATCATCACAGATCGCCTGGTGCTATGGGGCAGAAACATGATATTTTTGGTTGCGTTGATTTTAAATGTTGCAATCCAGATAACTATTTAGATAACTTAAGATAGCAAAAGGCTATCCTAAGTGTTATAGGAATAACTTAGCCAGATAGCAATTGAAAATCACCACTATATTATCCGGATTATGATCACACAATCCAGATATTTGTCAGCCAGTATGAGGGTAATTTTATAAGGCCTGCCTAGTTTATTGCTTATGTTTATATGCTTATTCATGCCTGTTTTAGAAAGTGTGCACATACCTTCCTTTATAAAGCAGAGGCATAAGTGGTCAAACACATTAATTTACGCTGCGAGCATTACATGAGCCTTATGACTGGTGGAAATGCCCACACCTAGGTTTTCAAGACTGCATATAAATTATAGTATTTTCTAATTTGTGCATGGAACTTTGTATTCTACCCATGCTGCGTCCAAGCTCCGTCCCTGTATATGCCCACTGTGCAAGTATGTGCAATCAGCCCGACGCACCTACTTTTAGAATAGCAGCCACATCAAATACGGGCATATCTAACTAAAATGCCTAGACTGATGCTGTTCATGCGTAAGTCTAGATGATGTTCTAGAACATTACCCCCATCTGAATAGTGCGGCTGAATATCTGAATTTTTTTTCTCGACTTCGCTTGCATTTAAAGAAAAGTTGACTACTGTGGGCTGAGGCTCTCCAATCACTGGACCATCAAGCAGGTATATATTTTTTCATGTGTGTATGGGAGAGATTCAATAACAGTTTCTGCTACTCCTTTCAACTTTCCACATTATTGGAACCAGGGCTGGGATCTGATCCCTGAACCTTCCTTTTGCAACCGAGACCAGACACCATGGCATTAAATTTATTAAACCAAAAACTTCCTGGAATTCTCAACAGTCCAACCTCAAAGTCAATCTCAAATACTGTTTCTGAGAATTTCTTTTATAACGAAATATATGTAATGGTTTGTCAGTTGCCTATAGCCTCCGTTAAATGTATCTTTCTTGTCTTTTCATCTTATTCATCCTTTTCCTGTGGATTACACGGCAGTAGGTGGCTAAGCAGATTCATTGAAATTTTCACAACCTATCAAAGGCCTGCTGGGCTGAAAACTGGTTTCCTTAGTGGCTGGTCATTGTCCTTTGCACATTCGCATCGCATGAGATCTCAGGGCTTTCAGATATTTCCTGCAATACTGTTCCAGCAACTGAACTAGTCATGTTCAATAAGTCATGGTGAACCTCATCCCTGGCGCTCCCTTCTGCCCTGATGCCCACTGCCGCTGCTCTTCAGGACGTGTAGGGTCAGCTATGGCAGCAAACAGTCCAGTGGCATTTACCATGAAACGTCAGCATTGCAGGGCTGTTTACTTCCACCCCGTCAGATTGCTCGCTGCAAACAGGAAGTCGACTTCGGGCAGTCCGAGGGGGCGGAAGCAAATAGCCCTACGGTGCCAGAGTATCAAGATAAGCAGAGCTGGGCTGTTGCTGCCTTTGCCACCGCTGCATGTCCTGGAGACGGGCATCAGCGGCAACAACGGTGCCCTCTGAGGTTCGGTGCTCTAGGTGACTGCCTAGTTTGCCTAATGGCAATGCAGTTATGTATATATGTGCCTAGTTTGCCTAATGGCAATGCAGTTATGTATATATGTGAATATGTGAATATTTGACCCCTCTTTGAGACCCCTAACTGTGTGCTATGCTGTGCTTTCCCTATCAAATCAATAGTATATTTTTTCAAAATTTCTGTCATGATTTGTCATTTTCACGCCTGTAATCAAGCCGCTACTGATCGCTGGAAGTAGCGGCATACAAATGTATGCTAAATAAATAAATAAATGGCAGTGCCGGTCCTACTAGTAACCAGTGCATGGTAAGAGTAACATAGTAAATGACGGCAGATAAAGACCAGTATGGTCCATCTAGTCTGCCCAGTAAGAGTGTGCAACATTTTCTCAGACGGCACAATGCTGCACACGTGAGCTCTCTAGAACAGCAAAGAATTGCACTTCACTTTCTGAGGAAATCAAAAGTGGTAAAAACCCTATAGTTCACCGGGCTAATATTACAATCCCATTTTGGTAGAAAAATACAATATTGGTGTGGTTATACTTTGTTAGATGTTTAATACAGTAGGGTCCCCAAGTCTTTTACAAAGATGATGATGATTCTGGAGCCCCTGCTCCTAGTCTGACCCTACCTAAACCCTTAAACCACAAACACACATATCCAACCTAGCTAAGCCCAAAACGTAAGGAATGTGTAACTAATTTTTGTCGGAACCATTGCCATGAAGGTACATACCCATTCGAAGCAATAATGTTCCTTTTTATCTTTTTTTAAAAGGGGAGTACGACCCCTATACCAACCCTAAAGAGATAGATTTGTTTTGAGGCCAATTTGAGTAAATCCTGTGATGATTTTAATATCTCTTTAGGGTTGGTATAGGGGTTGTACTCCCATTTTAAAAAAAGATAAAAAGGAACATTATTGCTTCGAGTGGTTATATACCTTCATGGCAATGGTTCCGACAAAAATTAGTTACACATTCCTTACGTTTTGGGCCTAGTCTGACCCTGGCATACAGTATGAGGTAAGGGAGACTGGACCTGCCTCTCCTTCAGTACTGAGGGGTATATCCTCCTCTTCTTCAGAGGAACATATTTAGGACCCTGTCTTAAGAGATCAGGGGTCTTTCCTCCGCAGGAGTCCATATGAAAGAAGAAGGGCTGCTATAGTCCAGGAGAGCTCAGCTGTGCACTCTTGGCATACAGCCTCCCTGACGGCCACCCGAGAGCAGCTGCCCCGAAGCCAGCCTCACTTAACATAGGAGAAAGAGAAAAGGAGAAGGTGGCTAGACCACAAGCTCTGATGAGCAGGGACCGTCTCTTACCTCTCTGTACAGCACTGGGAATGCCTTGTAGCGCTATACAGACGATTAGTGATCTGTACTGGAAGGCAAGTGGAGAGCAACTGAGAAACAGAGACAGAGGATGCCAGCTACAAGAGAGTTTTTGATTCCATCCAGAAGATGAGTGAGGCCGAGGAGGTGCACCCCTGCCCTACTCCTGAGTAGCCCAACGCAATGGGGTGAGGGACCAATCTCCTCAGTGTATCCTGAACACATTGGTAAGGGGATCTTGATATATTTGCTGAAGTTATCAGATGTCCCTGATTTTCAGGGATTAACCCCGATTTTAGAACTGTGTCCTCGACTCACACCTGTTTAGCTGCCTCCTGTCCCCAATTATATCAAAGGGGACAGAGGGGGTTGAAACAGATGGAAATCAACATTGGCAATAATTCTCTCCCTGTTAAAGATGAGATCAAATACTTGGGAGTCACTCTTGATAAGACCCTCAACCTCTCCAAACATATAAAACTAACTGTAAAAACAATCTATTTCAAACTAAGGACAATCCAACAACTTAGACCATTACTAGACAACACTGATTTCAGAACCATAGTACAAACACTCATTACACCACATTTAGACTACTGTAATGGTATTCTTCAAGGGACCTCAAAGAAAAATATCCACTCACTTCAATTGGCTCAAAATGTCACCGCAAGGATTATCTCCAAAGCAAAATTAACAGATCATATATCTCCGATTCTTTATTCTCTCCATTGGCTTCCAGTATCATGCAGAATCACCTACAAATCCTTAATCAATACTTTTAAGATTTTTAACAATATAGCTCCCTCCTTCTTATCCACTCTTATCAACATCCCGCTTGAAAACAGATCAAGAAGAAGAATTAACCTTCACATGCTACAAGTACCTGATTCTATCCGAAAAACAAGTCAAAAAACAAGCAACTCAGCGTTCTCATACTTTGCTCCTATGTTATGGAACAACCTACCAGCTGAAATCAGAGAAATTAAGGATCTTCAATTATTTAGAAAAAATCTAAAAACCCACCTATTCACCCTATACTACTATAACCTCCACAAGGAAGATAACCCTAACTCAGAGAAAACTTCTGATCAGCAGTCACTCACTGACCCTACCTAGACAGGCATAAAACCCTTCACTCATTCACATTGTTCACCTAATTAAACTTTCCCTTTGAAAGCAAAATGTGAATAAGTATAATTAATGTAATATATTCCATTGCCGATGATTTACTATTGATAGCCAGTTATTTCATTGTATTATTGAGTTGCAATTTAATAGTTAAATGTTTACGTTTATAATTTTGTTCTATGTAAAAACCCTTGTTCTCTATTTACTATTCTTTGTATTTACTGTTCTTTTTACTAAAATGTTCTATGTAAAATAGTTCAAAACCTGTTCTATGTAAAATAGTTTCTAAACCCGTTCTATGTAAAATAATAGCATGCTATTATTAAATTTTGTTTACTTGTAAACCGCCACTGATCGCTGGAAGTGGCGGTATAGAAGAGATGTATAAATAAATAAATAAATAAAATAAATTTATTTGCAATATATTGATTGGACTGTGTCAGTTTTTGAGCTGCTACCCAGGTAAATGCATTTGAATACTGGCACCCTTATTTTCAAAATTCCTGATTTTGGTTTCTGGGTCTCCTAATCTAAATGATGCTCTAGGACAGGCACCGTACAATCACAGGCAATATAAAATTACAGAAGCAAATTAAAACAATAGAATTTGAATCCATTATCTTTATATTTTGCACAGTACCAGGGAACTGCATCACTGTTTCTATTTCTCTATTTCTCTGTTGGTTTTGTCTGCTCGGAAGTGATTTTGTTGTCGTCGGGGGGGAGGGGGGGAGGGGAGGGGGGAGGGTAATGACTCCTCTTCCCTCCTACATTTATTTATTTATTTAGACAGTTTTGTATACCACCTTATCCTTCAATCAAAGTGGTCACATCACAATTGGAGGGTTACATTTAACGTGAGGGTACCTAACAACATTATACAATGATTTTGTGAGTCTAGTTGGGATGTACATGCCTTGTTACTGAAACCTAGAACTAAGGTACCCTTCCTCTCCCCTCTAGCCTCCTCCAACACACACTTGCAAGAAGTGTCCCAGATTTGCTTGCAAAAAATTCTTGTTACATTGTCAAAGGAATTCCTGGTTTTCTCATTCTCTTGGGGAAAAAAAGTGCTTTCCTCATGTTGAATCTCCATCTAGGAGATATTCAGCAAGGATTGATAGGGACATACATTCAGTTCATTAGTGTACCTTAAAAAATCAATTTAGTCCAGATTAACTTATGAATTAATATGCGTTAATTTGATTAGCATGGGTTAAAGTTCAAACAGGCATTACATATTTTTTTATTCAAACAAATATGTGAAACTAACCAAAAAAATTATTACAAAATTGGGGAGAGAGCTCAAATGAACCAAAACCGAACATCCCTAATGGAAAGGTTTTGGACTAACCTTTTTATGGATTCAGGACACTTGACACTGACAGTATATAAACTATGTTATGATCTATGAACTATGAGGTGAAGTATGTTCTAAGTTAGGATATTATCTTACAGAGTCCACTGAGAGGAGTCTGGGGTGCCCACTTGCTTTCCTGAAGAGCAAAAGCAGAGTTGGAGCTCTACCTGGAGCCCAGAAGAGTAAAACAGATGAGAGGAGTTTACCTAAAGGGATGTCTCTTTGCAACTAAGGACATTCTCCTTTGGACTTTCACGTTGACCCCTTTTTCCCTTCTATATTGATTTTTTATCCTGTTCACCAACGATGGAGTTCTCCTTAATGATACACCAGTGGTGTGGACTATTTATTTTCCAAAGTTTATTTTCTTGCCATTCTAGCTTAGGCCTCGAGGCATTTACTTCCCCTGTGGCACTGAGACTCTTAGGGGTATGTTCACTAAGCCAGGTTAATGGCTATTTTCAACTAGTCCCCATGTTATTCAACAGGACCTAGTTACAAATATGTAGCATGGGTTAATCATTAGCCAGGCCTACTAAACATACTCCTTAATTTTAACTGTCCTGATCATTTTGGCTGCTTAGTCCCCCATCTTACTATTTTTACTCTTTTATATACAGTAGCACCTATGGGACTACCCTCACTTCCATAGCAAGAGGTGGGATACATTAAAATCATACATGGAAGCTTCTAATATCTCCTAGAGCAATTTTCCTAACCATTGTCATGAGTAAAAAACATTTTAATTGCAGAAATTGGTTATTTGTAAATTTCCCACCTTCTACATGTATAACATGATGTACATGTACATTGTTTTATTTCATGTGCATTTTTACCGACATTGTTGGGGTTTTTCTGGGCTTCTCCTAAGATTATTTGGGGAATTTTCTAATTTTGTATTATGGCTGCAATGTCCGCCCCAACATCCATACAGGACCTTAAACAAATTGCTCATGCCACCATAAAACCATGGAAAAGTTTTATTTATCTTGTCAGGTCTGTAATATCACAAGCTTTACTTTTGATTTATAAGGTACAAATTTCAGTATCAATCCATAGCATCAATACATCTATAACAAGCAAAGTACCTGACTTAATAAAAGGTCCTGGAGACAAGACAGAGCCTTACTCCAATGAGATCAGCTAATATCTGTCTGTCTATCAGAATTTCTCCTCCATATTTATATTCATTTTCAGGTTCAAATTGCTGATAAATAGATTTCCATTCTGTTTCTTATTCTCCATTATTTCAAGCAAATCTGCTTCTTAATCTTTAACCCGTTGTTTTCTCTGTGGCATCCTGTCTCTCCAGTCTCACTCGCCTTCTGCTAGTCATGTTTCCTGCAGATAAACTGTAGATACTGATGTTCGTCTTCCTTGTTTATGTTCCCCTTTGTTCATTCAGGAGGCCCAGGTGACAGCCTTTTGATTAGCTGTATAGCGTTCAGAGCCTCTCATTGTGTCAGCTCTCTGGGACAGGATATTAGCTCATTTCATTGCTCAATCTTGCTGATTTTGCAGTTTCAGTGTGAAAAAGTCAGAGCAAGCTGTTTCTTAGGCCTGAGCTATAGACATTAGCACAAGATAGATTCAACCTGTAACAAAGGTACCTGAAGGGGGGATTCATTTTTCTCCTTCATTCCCCTCTTGAATCCCACTTCAGGTTCCTTCTGTTGTTCCCATAGTGTGCCCTTCTACACTCGGTCATCTGGAACCTCCAGTGACACTCACTGAAGAGATGGAGACATGACGAGACCAAGTTGCCACATGAGATCTGAATCCCATTAATTCTATACCTAACATAGGGAACTTGAAAAGAGAGGAAATCCATATAGGGTTACTTGTTATCTGAATATTGGACCGCTACCAAGTGGAACCCCTCTGGAATAAGAGGATGGGCATTAAACAGGTTACCATTTATATTAGTAACTCTAGGTCTACGGGCTAGGGAAATATATTCATTGGCCTGATTTTGGGAAGTAAGAATTAGAGTTGTGGTAGACACCTTAGCAAACACCTTCTACAGAAAGCTAGAATAAATGAAAAAACACAGCAGCTAACTGATAAAGCAATGAGCAGACCAAATAAGGCTACAAGTAAGCCACGTAGGCCAGAGCCTAGGCCTGTAAACCAAGAAGAAGCAACATTCCACCATGTTCCAACCTGAATCCCACCCTTGAAATCATCCAGATGTAATTCTGACAAGTGTCTAATTTTGTCCATTGCATTAAGTACAAAAGTTGTACAGTTTGCTATAACTGTGCAACAATTTGTTTCATTAACGAATTTACATGCCCCTCCCTCAGCTGCTAACAATAGATCTAAAGCTCGTCTATTTTGCAGAGTCATTTGATTGTTTTGCTCAAGGGATTTGACTAGGAGAGTAATGGATTCAGTGACAGAACGCATTTGGACATGAAGCAAACATTGCAACCTCCGTACAGCCATACCTAGTTCAGCAATAATTGCAGGGGTCTGAAATACAGGAATCCAAGAGGTATAGCTCAGAGCATCAAGACGTGTTTTTGTCAGCGGATATGTGCAATTAATATATTCATAAGAGGCCATGAGAGCAGCATCTTCGGATTTATCATACCAGGGGGAGGTGTCTCTTTTGTGTCTGTGAGCGTTTGTGTGATAGTGACTGACATTGAGAGGGATTAACACTGAATAGACCTCAGTCCTAACCAGAGCACAAGGAAGATGATTCAGGCCTATAGCCTAATACAGGAAACCTTGACAATACCAATAGTGGCCTGCAAGGGCTGAGAATCGGATATTTTTGGTCCAGGTACAGTTCATTTTATGTCCCCATGCAATTGAAGTATGCCTTATGATTGATTGATCATTACGGGGAAAATAACAGGAGGAATAAGGGGTACCAATTCTGCGTCCAGGTGTCTGGACTGTTGAACAATTTTTATAAATAGGACCCACTGTGTATGTGTTGTACCAATAAGCAGGGATAACTTTCAAAGATGCATTAGTGATAACAAACCAATTGTCCAAGCTATAAGGAACCGAGAAGCTATAAGGAATTATGGACCTGGGGGAAACAGTAAATCGCTGTTGTGCAGGATGGTAGGTGATATTACACTTCAGTGAAGGGCGTGAGTCAGAATGGACTAGCCCCCCATTACCAATACAATATGGATATATCAAATGAGAAGGGGCATAGACTTGGACTGGGACCGGGTCAGATAAATTGAAATGCTCCCAAGTATAGAAGAAATTAGAGGGGGCCCAGCATGAAGTAGTGTAGTATTCGGTAGGGTCCTGGCAAGCCAAGTTCCCCGAGTACTCCACTGGTTGTACTGGTACTATATTGACTGGTGCATACCCATTTGGGGTGTGGGGTGCATATGATACAGTCCGAGATATTCATTAATTGGACAACCTCAAGAACTGTGGATTTCCATAGATTAGATCCTGGTGTGGACCTTTGGGATCATAAGGGACTGCCCTGGGAAATATTAAAGGAACTACTGAAAAAACTATTCAGTTTCTGTGTAGAGAGATTCAGAGGAGCAGGTTGAGGAATATATAAGTATGGAAGGAAAAGAACTAGAAATGATCCTACCAATGCTCCACAAAGAATTGCCCATACCATGAAAGGGGAGGGATTCAATGGGGACTGGTGGGCCTTATGCATTATAAAAGCAATCTAAAAAGCAGCAATACTAACAGAATGAAAATTACAGGAGGCGGATCTAACACAGAGGGACTGACAGGAGATAGCTAGGCTTCAGATAGTATTCACATTAATCAGTTATACTAATAGCTTAAACAGGCACTAGGTAAATGTCTTTATAGTGGGTCCAAGTGGAGCTTCTCTTTTTCCAGGTCTCTCGGAGAAGTGTCCGTCACAAATGATATCACTGTTCTGTACCTACAGCTTGTTGAACACTACTGATGGTAGGGGCTGGAAAAATATCTTTGCTGTGTATCCACGAAGTGCTGTTATCAAGCTGAACAGCGGTTGGAGTTACAGCTGTAACAGTGTGTGGTCCAGAGTAGATAGGATGGTACCACTTGTCCCTCAACTGGATCCGGCGGTAGACAAGATCACACAATTCAAAAGCATATGGGACTAATACTGTTGGTGGTATGCGGGAAGCCAACTTCTGTTGAATCAAGGATACACTGGTCTGAAGTCCTGTAAGATAAGCAGAAAACAAGTCGGGCAAATTTTGGGTACCTGATTTCATAACTGGGCACATACTCCTTCTTCCAGTTATGATTTCATGAGGAGTTAGACCTAACCGCTTGATAGGATTATTCCTCAATAGATACAAAGAGGTAATGCTTGCAGCCAGGTCTGGCCACTCCCAATCATTAACTTTCTTAACTGTGTTTTAATAAGACCATTGCACCTTTCTACAAGGCCATTTGAGGTTGGAGAATAGACAGCAACATAGCACCATCTAATGGGCAATTTTTCAGAAAATTCTTTGACTAATTGATTTTTAAAATGGGACCCATTATCTGATAAGATTTGGGCAGGGATCCCATACCGGGGAATTATATGTTCTATTAATACTTTTAGGACTTCAGCAGCGCTCTCTTTTTTACATGGAAATGCTTCAACCCATTGTGAGTAAGGACAAACCAGAACCAAAAGGCTCCAGTGCCCTGCCCTGTTGAGGTTTTCCTAACCAGGGCTCCACAGATCAACAAACAGTAAGGATTTGAGGGTTTGTTTGTTTGTTTGTTTTATTATATTACATTGCTAGCTCTCTGACTGGGAGCTCTTAAAAGGGTTTTTTGTATATTTTTTAAAGCAAGGTTACTTTCTTTTTGCTGCTTTAGGGGAACTTTCCTTGAGCACAGTAGGTTGCTGAACTCCAGTAACCTCCTCAGGTTTAGAAACTGCTAACACCTAATCAGGTGTTAGTTCCCTCCCTACCCACCCCGACTCCCACCCACCCCTAGTGAGCAGTCTTGCTTTATAGGGCACCTCCCCCTTTAACAAATCACAGAGAATTGGACCAGCACATTTTGAATATAATTAAAGAGATTTAACTGCTTTTTCTCTGAAAGGACAGCTGCGAAACCGGCTGGTACTTGGTAGATCTCTCTCTTTTGCTTTAACAGATACCTAAGCTCCACGAACAGAACAATAGCTGGGAAAAATCATATTGCTAAAGCTGTTGCCCCCGTTACAGCTTCTGCCTCGGTCCAGACAGAGGTCCTAATGCCAATTGATGGACCGGTTCCATGTGCAGGATGCCTGCATGCTGAAGCTCTGAGAAAACAAGTGGAGGAACTCAGAGAGGAGGTGGCGAGGCTGAGGAGCATTCAAGACAGTAAGAAGTACATTGATGAGATGCTTCTTGCAGCAACCAAGCTCTCCAGCACAGGAGAAGATGGGTGCCAACAGAATGTCGATGGTTGGACACAAGTCACCAGGGCCTGCAAAATCACCAATCCAACTTCTCCAGCCCTTGAATTGAAGAACCATTATGCAGCCCTGGAAGTGGAGGAGGTGAAAGCATCCTTGGAAAGGGAAGAACCAGAGTTCAAGTACCCCAAAGTTGCAGAATCTGTGACCAGAAGGAAACGAAGGGTAGTGGTGATTGGAGACTCTCTTCTGAGGGGTACTGAGGCGTCCATCTGCCGACCAGACTTGATGTCCAGAGAGGTATGCTGTCTGCCTGGTGCCAAAATCCAAGATGTTATGGAGAGTTTGCCGAGACTCATCAAGCCCACTGACTATTACCCAATGTTGCTAATCCATGTTGGAACAAATGATACTGCCAGGTATACCTCGGAACGTATCAAAAGTGACTTCATGGCTCTGGGACAGAGGGTGAAGCAGTTAGGTGCACAGGTGGCGTTCTCTTCAATCCTCCCTGTTGAGGGTAAAGGCCAAGGCAGAGAGGCTCGCATCCTGGAGAGGAATGCATGACTGCGTGGATGGTGTCATCGAGAGCGTTTTGGTTTCCTAGACCATGGGATGCTGTTCCAAGGGTTGCAGAGCAGAGATGGCATCCATCTGTCCAAGAAAGGTCAACGCATCTTCGGTAGTAGACTGGCTAATCTACTGAAGAGGGCTTTAAACTAGATTCGTTGGGGATGGGTGAAGAAAGCCCCCAGGTAAGTGAAAGCCCCCAGGTAGGTGATACATTAAATACCTTTATGGAAATGGGTAACAGGGGTAACATATGGAAAGCAGTGTGTATTAATGCCCGTAGCATGGGAAATAAGATCCCTGAAGTTGAAGCTTTGGTGGGAGTGGCTGACTTGGATTTAGTGCAGTTACAGAAACATGGTTCACAGAAAACCATGACTGGGATGTAACTATACCTGGCTATACTTTATTCAGAAAGGACAGGGTAGGAAGAAGGGGAGGAGGAGTGGCACTATATGTAAAAACTACTATTAAAGCTTTGGAATTACAGAGCTTAAAAGGAGAGAGGAGGCATTGTGGGTTAAACTAGAAAGAGGGAAAGAGAAATCTATTTGCATTGGTGTGATATACAGACCTCCCTCACAAGAGGAAGAGGTGGACAGAGAGTTAATTGAAGACATACGCAGCATTGCTAGGAAAGGGGAAGTGCTACTGATAAGAGATTTCAATATGCCAGATGTTGATTGGCACATTCCTGCTGCAGTATCATTTAGAAGTAAGGAGATCCTGGATTCTCTACAGGGAGAACTATTCAGGCAATTGGTAACAGACCCCACACGTGAAGGGGCCATACTGGACTTGGTGCTTACCAATGGTGAAAGTGTTTCTGATGTTGTAGTGGGAGATCATTTTGCATCCAGTGATCACCAGATGGTGTGGTTCAGTATTAGGACTAGGGCTGTTAGAATCCATTCCAAGGTGAGGATCTTAGACTTTAGGAAGACTAACTTTGCGAAGATGGGCCAATACCTCAGGGAGTCGTTAGTGGGATGGGAACAGCTGGGGGATGTAGAAAAACAGTGGGCAAAACTGAAAGGGGGTATTTTAAGGGCAACCAACCTTTTTGTTAAAATGGTAAATAAAGGCAAAAGGAAAAGGAGACCGCTATGGTTTTCGAAGGAAGTAGCTGAAAAAGTGAAGAAAAAGAGGGAAGCCTTCATGAAATACAAGAGATCACAGAGAGAGGAAGACAGGCATCTGTATTTGGAAAAACATAGAGAAGCTAGCAAAGTAGTCAAGAAGGCAAAGATTCAAAAGGAGGAGGAAATAGCCAATGCTATAAAATGGGGGATAAGACATTTTTCAGATATATTAGTGAGAAGAGGAAGGGCAAAAGTGGTATTGTCAGACTCAAGGGTGCAGGGGGGTAATATGTAGAAGCTGATAAGGATAAAGCGGAATTGCTTAACAAATATTTTTGTTCTGTGTTCACAGATGAAGAACCAGGAGCAGGACCTCAGAAAACACCCACAAATAAGAACAGAAGCGAGGGACATCTTGAACAATTTTCAGAAGACTGTGTTCGTGAGAAACTAGCTCAACTTAAAGTAGACAAAGCGATGGGACCGGATGGGATACACTCTAGAATACTGAGGGAACTTGGGGACGTTCTAGCAACTCCACTGACTGACCTTTTCAATGCCTCATTGGAGTCGGGAGTGGTGCCAAAGGACTGGAGAGAGGCTCATGTGGTGCCTTTACACAAAAGCGGAAGTAAGGATGTGGTTGAAAACTACAGGCCGGTTAGTTTAACTTCGGTGGTGTGTAAATTATTGGAAACGCTGCTGAAAGAGAAAATAGTGAGGTTTCTGGAGTCCAGCGGATTACAGGATCCGAGGTAGCATGGATTCACCAGAGGCAGGTCTTGTCAGACAAATTTGATTGATTCCTTTGACTGGGTGACCAGGGAGTTGGACCGAGGGAGAGCTCTAGATGTGGTGTATTTAGATTTCAGTAAAGCCTTTGACACTGTTCCTCACAGGCGACTTATAAACAAACTGAGCACCCTAGGGATGGACCCTAAATTTACTGCTTGGGTTAGAAATTGGTTGGGTGGGAGGCGACAAAGAGTACAAGTAAATGGAGCTCACTCTGAGGAGAAGGATGTTACCAGTGGTGTGCCCCAGGGATCTGTCCTTGGTCCGATTCTTTTTAACATCTTTGTTAGTGATATAGCGGAAGGGCTGTCGGGTAAGGTTTGCCTCATTGCAGATGATACCAAAATCTGCAATAGACACCCAGGAAGGTATAGATAACATGAGGAGGGATCTAGCTAAGCTTGAAGAATGGTCTAGAATTTGGCAGCTGGGATTTAATGTTAAAAAATGTAAGGTCATGCATTTGGGCTGCAGCAATCCAAGGGAGCAATACAGTATAGGAGGTGAAGTACTTTTGTCACTAAAGAAGAGCGGGACCTAGGCGTGGTTGTGTCTGATGATCTTAAAGTATCTAAACAGGTAGAAAAGGTGATGGCAAAAGCTAGAAGGATGCTTGGGTGCATACGGAGAGGAATGGCTAGCAGAAAAAAGGAGGTGATAATGCCTCTGTATAAGTCTTTGGTGCGACCTCATTTGGAGTATGGTGTGCAATTCTGGAGACTGCACCTTCAAAAGGATGTGAACAGGATGGCGTCGGTGCAGAGGGTGGCTACTAAAATGATTAGTGGGCTTCATTATAAAGCATATGAGGACAGACTTAAGGATCTTAATATGTACACCTTAGAGGAAAGGCGGGATAGAGGTGATATGATTGAGATGTTTAAATACCTCCGTGGCATAAATGTTCAGGGAGAGAGCCTCTTTCAATTGAAAGCAAGTTCTGCTACGAGGGGACATGGGATGAGGGTGAAGGGAGATAGATTCAGGAGTGATATGCAGAAATATTTCTTTACAGAAAGAGTAGTGGATCCATGGAATAGTCTCCCAGTGGAGGTGGTAGAGATGAGGACAGTAACTGAATTCAAAAAAGCATGGGACCGACACAGAGGATCTCTAAAGGTAAAAAGTGGACTGTTGTAGTTGTTGTTATGGAAGGACAGACTAGATAGGCCATGTGGTCTTTTTCTGTCATCATGTTTCTATGTTTCTATGTCTGCCCTGAAATTTCACCTGCATATCATTGAAATCAATGTGCCAATGCAGAAAAGGTCCTTGTGGTCTTGGTATTGCACCCCCACTTGGTTTAAGACGTGCATGGGGAGTGCTAGTGATACAGGTGTGGCAGCCACTAACTACTGCCTTAACCAACTTACGCATATCAGGACACTACAATGTATCCCCAAGATGAGAGACCATGGCTGTCACACTGCAATGATCTGCATAATGCAGCATAGTTGATGTATGTTTCCTCTGCTGTTTTGATAAATCTATCTTCCCCGAAGGGTGCATCCATACTTTGTGGATCTTAGTACATCCAGCATTCACCCATCGCTGTAATTCATTCTGTAACACATTTTCCTGTAAATCCTCCAGTTTGCAAATGTCATGCTGGCTACTCTGCTGACGGGTTACTACCATAGTCTCAGGGACTTCAGGATAAGTGGTTTGTTGTGCTAGGCTGTCAGCTATCGAGTTTCCATACTGCTCCCATGTCTTATCTTCCTGATGTGCTGCAACCCACTCACATGCTGTTAAATAGCCCTGCTCTGCTCTTTCTCTGAGCATTTCAAACACTTCCATTAGGATCTCAGCTTGTTGGAGAGGCTGGTCTTTAGCTGACAAATATCCCCTCTTGGCCCAATTGGTACTATATGTGTGTACTGAGCTGCTTACAAACTGAGAATCGGTGTAAATTACTAGATGTTTATTTTCATTTTCTCTCAGGACGTGTGCTAGTGCTGAAATTTCTGCACTCTGTGCACTGTATCCTAGGGGCATCTCATACTGTGCTGTGGAAGTAACTACTCCCTGTGGGGTTATTCTACAGATAGCAAAGCCTGCTCTGCCTTCTCTCTGGGATCCATCTATGAACCAACATTCAGCCTCTTGAGGCACATCTGAATGTGGCACTATCCCTAACGTGGGTCTGACTATCATGTGTGATAGTAGATACCTGGAGGAGATCCTGTAAATCCCTAAAAGGATTCTGCTTTGGTACCAATTGGTGTCTAATATGGCTGCGTAGCAGCACAGCTACACACTTACCTACCCTGGTGGGTAAGAAATGAATGGTACTGGACTTTAAAAGTGCATGCAGTGTGTGGTCAGTATATAAGCTTACCTGTAAGGGAGTCATATAACCATACAATTTTTCAATTGCGGCACTGGCGGCCACTAATCCCTGTTCACAATTTGTGAATCCTTGCTCTTCTAGAGAAAAAGATCCTGACAAATGTTCCACTACTTTGCCATCTCCCTGTGTGGCAACTGCTACCCAGGCAGTGAGGTTGTGAAACACATAGACATCCACTGGGAAGCTGTGATCAGGTAAATAGAGTGATGGCAAATCATTCAGATCCTTCAATAATGTTTGCAAACATAACCTTACTTCCTCACTGAGAGTTATAGGCTGGGACCCTTTCGGGTTCCCTTTCAAATGTCTCCTGAATGTCTGAGTCCTCACACTATATCCTGGCACCCAGAGATGGCTATAATTCAACAGTCCCAAGAGTGCCCGAAACTCTTTCACAGTGTGAGGCTCAGTGACCTTGAGCACAGCTTCCTGAAATATGGGTTCTAATAGTTTTTCCTTTTCACCAAGTGTCATTCCAAGGAATGTCACCTGTAATTGACAGTACTGAAGATTCTCCCTGTTCACTCTGTAACCACCCCTAGCCAATAACACTAACAATTCTCGGGTATATTGTTTACACAATTCCTCAGTGTCTGCTGTCAAAAGTAAATCATCTATGTACTGGACAAGTGAAACTGAGCCATGTAGCTGGTGTTTGAAAGGAGCTAGATCTTTGTCTAAACGTTGAGTGAAAATTGAGGGACTATCTGCATCCCTGAGGTAATCTAGTCCACTGAAAATGTTATACATTATATTGAAATGCCAGCAATGGTCTACTATCAAGATGGACCGGGACCCCAAAAAATGCATTTGATAAATCTAAGACAGTACTATATTTCCTTGGTGGGTTTTGCTGTAACAATGTAGCTGGGTTAGCTACAAGAGGGAACTCTGCCTCCACCACTGAATTAAGACCTCTCAAATCATGGACCACTCTCCACTTACCATTGGGCTTTTTTAATAGGAAACAGGGGTTTATTAAATTGAGACGTGCTGGGTTCTATAATAACATTTTGCAATAACATATCAATCTCCTCACTTGCTCCTACTACAGCTTCTGGCTGTAGTGGATATTGATCAACTTTTGGACCCTGACAATCTTCTTTTAATGTAATTTGGACAGGTGATGCAGACCTTATTAGGCCAAAAGGGTTTTCTGGGGTAGCCCAAACTTCAGGTGGGATATCAGCAAAATTTGGTTGACTCTCTGTCTGCAGGAGCAAAACAGATGGTGTGCTGATAAAGGTCATCTGTACCTCAAAGGCAGATAGTAGATCCCATCCCATCAAATTAACTGGACAGTGTGGGGTATACAATAGGGGTTTACAGATATGTTGCCCCATGAGTTCTATCTCAATGGGTACTGTCATTTTGGTGATAATTGGGTCTCCATTAAACCCTGTTGTCATAGTTTGATGAGAGAGGTTTACGCCTGGGGGTAGGGAATTCAGTACTGATGTTGTGGCTCCGGAATCCAACAACATCTGCACTTTATACCCATTTAGATGGACTTCAATCGGCTCAAGCTCATTGAGCATGGCCTGCATCACCATAGACAGTCATTGTGGTCCCCCTTGAGGTGGTTGCCACTGGGGAAACCTGCTCTGAGGTCCTTGATAGGCATTGGGTGGCCCTTGTGGTTTTGCTGATCCTCGGGCTGGGGGGGCTTTGGCATTCATGCTGAAGATGTCCCCTTCTGCCACAGTTCCAGCAACTAAGGGCACTTCTCTGAAAACGCTGTGACTGAGGTGGTCCTGACCGTCCCCCTTTCCAAGTACCCCCACTGTTTGGTCCTGTCTGGTTCCAAGCCTGAGCATATAAACCAAAATTCTCCCAGGGGTCTTCTTCAATGTCGTACTGTTCCAAATCTCTAATAATTTCATTCTTCTGTTTTATAATGGCCCTATGTTTTTGCTTTTCTGCCTCATGCTGCTTTTCTGTTTTATTTAAACCTTCTCTTTCTTTTTCCTTCTCATCATCCTTTTCCTTGTCCTTCTCTTTAACCTTACTTTTATCAAAATCCTCCTGCAACTCTCTTAGTTGTAATGCCATTAATTTTGTCTGCAAACTTTTCATATCTTTCTCAGGTTTTATCTGTTCTTCAGTTAATTTTACAAAATGGTGTATATGTGACTGCTGTCTTGCCCAGGACTCATCTTCTAACCCCACAATCATGTCAAGTCTTGATTGAACTGATTTAAGCAAAGTATTGCTAAGTGTTTGGAAAAATAGGGGCAGGAAACCTGGGTCAGAATAAACCATCCCAGTCTGGGTTTCCCACAAATCTTGAAATCGGGCAATATATGCACTAATATCTTCCCCTATCTTAAAATGCATTTTCAGTAGTGGCCCTAAATTCTTCTGGGTGGGGTATAGTTCTTTTATAGAATTCCAAACTCTGGGTCGGTGCTCATTAAACTCAGACCCATCATATCGTGTTTCTGCTACAGTAACTTGGGGTAAATTAGCTCTGGCAAAAACTTGATTTGTTGCATGAGTTCCCAGGAGTTTTGCTAACAGTGCTTTAACATCCCCTAGCCCTAAAGTATACCCTGCCATAACCCGCTCAAACGTTTGAATCCAGGAAGCCCCCCTCTACTAAGAGGAGGTAAGACACTAGCTATATTATCCATATCAGTAAAATTCCAAGGGACATATTGAATAGTTCCTCCTCTTGAATGCAAGAGGGGTAAGCACAGTTTTTCTTCATATTTTTCCCATATTTCTAATCCTGTCTTCATGTAATCTAAGTCCCATTGTGGGTCTCCTGCTCCTCCATGAATGCAAAGTCTAGCAGTATTCAAATGTGCAGTATCAAGTGCCCCCTCAGGAGGCCATTGCAACATTTGCGGCTGGTTCTCTAATGTCCAGCCATACGTATTGTCATTCCATCGGTCGATGAAGTAACGATTTCCCTCACCCTTAGCTACTGTTTCCTTAGACATTAGTGAGGTTCCAACCTGACTGTTATTTCTTGCAATCCCAATGTCTTTGTATTACTTTCCTTGTTTTCACAGCTGGATCTCAAAGAGTTCAGTCTTTCTTGAGCTGCGTTTAAGTTGTCCCACTCCTCTTTCATCCTATCTGCCTCTTTTCTGTTATGCTGTTCCCACTTCTCCAGTGCTGACTTCCGCTCCTCCCAATCTTTAATTCGTGACTCTTCTAATTCCTTTTGTTCCTGTTCTTTATATTTATCCTGTTCTTCCTTCTCCCTAACTTTCTCTTCCCACTCAGCCTGCTGATTCTCTAGGCTTATTCTAAATTTTTCCTCTTGTTCTTGACGAGTCCTTTTCCATTTCTCAGTACTGGCTTCTAACTCTGCTTTCCATTGTGCTAAGTCGTTCTCACAAATTGGCTGTTTACAATATTCTAATTTAACCGTCCCTGATATCTCTGCCCATTCTTCTTTTTCTTTCCCTATATCCTCACATGCTGCCCTCATCTCAGGATCTTCTATCACTCCTGGGGCGTTTGGTTATAAAATCTCCTTTCAGGTGAGGTCTCCTTTTTGTTACTGTGGAGGGTCCCCTTGGATTTTTTAGGTTCCTGATCTATAGGAATAGGGTCTTGGTATCCTATAGCTGCAACTGCAGTTAAGGTAGGATATAGTCCTGTTTCTCCCAGATTATGTGTGGGATTATAAGTAGGGGGCTCCTCACCACATTCTTTTGCTACCTCCATCCATAATGTGACATGTTGTAAGTGTTCCACTAATTTCTGTCCTGTTTTGTCCTTCTCTATCTTAATTTGCAAGTCATGTAGCGAACATGGGTCTAGGGTACCCCTTGCTGGCCAGGCAAAAGTGGAGTCTCGTAGTGCCCAGTTACGCCACTTCTTGCAGAACTGTTCTAAAGTTTTAGCAGAAAGTGGATATCTCTTACTAGCTTTCCGTAATGCAGTCTGCTCTTGTACATCCACTTTTCTAGTGTCAGAATCAGTTTCTTTTGTCTTTTTCTTAAACATCCTAACTAGTCTATAATATCCTACCTATGCAAAATTTAATTACTATGCCTATGCAAAGTGAAAAACAACAATATATATAAGAAAAACGTCTCTTACCCTCTCGACGTTTCTTCTGCAGGAATTCAAAATCACGCTTACCTCCTTCTCGACCTGTGCTTCGTCCAGCGAACAGGGGAGAACACTTCCCGGTGATGTCACTGTGCTGTGAGTGACCAAAATCACGTCGAGCTCACCAAGATGTTGGGTTTTTTCTGGGTTTCCCCTAAGATTTGCAGCCATAATACAAAATTAGAAAATTCCCCAATGTCCGCCCCAACATCCATACAGGACCTTAAACAAATTGCTCATGCCACCATAAAAGCATGGAAACATTTTTTATTTATCTTGTCAAGTCTGTAACATCACAAGCTTTTACTTTTGATTTATAAGGTACAAATTTCAATATCAATCCATAGCATCAATACATCTATAACAAGCAAAGCACCTGACTTAATAAAAGGTCCTGGAGACAGACAGAGCCTTACTCCAATGAGATCAGCTAATATCTGTCTGTCTATCAGAATTTCTCCTCCATATTTATATTCATTTTCAGGTTCAAATTGCTGATAAATAGATTTCCATTCTGTTTCTTATTCTCCATTATTTCAAGCAAATCTGCTTCTTAATCTTTAACCCATTGTTTTCTCTGTGGCATCCTGTCTCTCATTTTTCCCCTTCAACATAAAATCATCCCCATCGGCAAGATAGGTCAGGATAGATAATGATGTGTGTTTTGGATTTTCAAAACTAGACATATTATTTTGGCTGAAAAAGTAACCCAGAAAAAGCAAGTTTAATTCTCCACCACCAGTACTTTTCTCGTGAGCATGAAATGTAATCCACGCACCTTTGTGGCTAGGGTTATGTGCCCAGCTCACCTTGCATCATCAATACCAAGCCAGGACCACCGTGCATAACCCAGAGCGGCGCAGGAGCAATAGCACAAGGGTAGTGCTCTCGCTCAGTTGTAAAGGTACCGGGAGGGGGGTGGGAGGTTTCGGGCCACTGGGTCACCAGGACTATTTTTGGTTGGGCGGGTGGGGGGGGGATCATGGCTGCTGGGTCACCAAGGATTTGGTTTCTGTTGGGGGCACTGGCAGCCCAACAGTATTTTGATGGCAAAGGGAACTTTCCCCTCAGATGATCCAGGCATCAGAGGAAGCTCCCAATGCCATCAAAATGTTATCAGGGCTCATATGCAAATTAGCCATGCTGTGCCCCTGTTTCTTGGGAGAGCATGCCAAACTTGCGCCGACTTCTGTGTGCATGTGTTTGGTCTCTTCTCCCAGTTTATTGCTGCCATTTGCACACAGTTTAACATGTGACTAATGCTTGGCTAATTTGCATATGAGCCCCTTTCTGCATTCTGGAGTTAAAGTTGCATGCCATTGGTGTGCTACAAATAGGCATAAAAAGTTGATAGCACGCGACTTCAGTTCTGGCTTTCTCCATCGGTCTGAAAGTTAGGGAGTACAGTGCGTGCTCTTCAGGATGGAACCAAGCACTGGAAGAACGGTGGAAGGATAGTGTTGAGAGAGAGGTATTATCCAGGCAAGCCAAAGTGAAACAGAAGTATATAAGCATTCCCATCTTTACTGAGATAAGTGCGCACCAACAGACTTACACCCTGGCCCGTGGTTGTTTTTTTTTTTTTATTCTAAACAGCAGGGTCCTGATATTGCAAAGCCATTTACACGCTTCACAGCCCAGTAAACCATGTAAATGCCTTAAATGTGGACATTCAATGGCACTTACATGGTTAGTGCCGCTGATTATCCCCTCCTAATTCTCCTACGCACCCCAATACTATCCGGTTTGCATCAGGGCATGTTGTGGGTGTTCTGGGGCAGAGCGGAGGTGGCGACACACACTAACCTGGCAGCAGCGATATATCTGCACCGAAAAGATAGGCAAGGAAACCCTCACCTGTCTTTAAGGTGCAGCAGCTAACCAGGCAGCATGCAATATCTGTGGTGATATCTGGATATTCAACGCTGAAGCTGCATACGGCCCTGGCACTGAATATCAGACTAAGAGTCGGCGGGCAGGGCTAGGAGCTGTAGGGGTGTATAGCCTGCCCAACTCAATATTGGGCCCCAGGGGTTTTTATTTATTTATTTATTTAACAATTCTTTTATACCGCGCTATTTCAATCAGTGCGGTGTACATTGAAACAAGAACATACTACAATGCATACAAGTAACATTGAGTTTTACATTGAACAGGAAGATTCAACATAGGACAACCGGGGGAACTATGTACAGATTGACTTAATGATATATACAGTAATATAAAACATGATTTGGTTTTTCTTGTCATTTTCATTAAGTTTTGGTTTTGTAAGACATAGACACACAAACACATGCAGAAGAAAATGGTGTACTTACTTGACTTTTTATAGTACAGAATTGGTTGAAGTTGTAATAAAGAAAGGAGCATAAAGTATCAGTACTTAAAAGAGTTAACAAGACAGAGAACACAGTGTAACAAAGGAAAAGTTGTCCAAGTGATTCTACTTATCTGATATAGTATCGTTTGCTGAATGTGACTGACTCAAGACTGTAAGAAAAGGACTATATAATAAGATTTTTAACACAGTGATGGTTATGGTGAAGTACAAAACTGATCTATATATAACAATTCTGGAGGAGTAGCCTAGTGGTTAGAGCACCTGCCTGGTACCTAGAAAATCAAGGGTTCAATTCCCACTGGCCTTGGAAGAAAAGGTCTGGTAATCTACTTCCAAGAAAACCCAGAGGTAGCTGGGTCACTATGAGTCAACACTGACTTGATGGTATTAAAATATATATATAATAATTTAGTAATGGAAACATCTTTACTATACTCTGGTTTCAAGTAAAGAAAATATTCTTAAATACAGCTTACTTAAGCTTTATGTTATTATAAGCAGAATCAGGGTTAATATTTTCTTTATCCTTGTGAAAGCCTTCTGTAGCACAATGTCTGACAGGAACCTGATTCATCTTTGTCCTTCTCAGCCACCATTAACTTTAAGAGCGGGAGAGGGTCCCTGCAGGGAAGAGTTGACACGCTAGTTCTAGCTGGTGCTGATTCTGGTTACTCTGTGAGGTCTTACTCTCTCCACCTTATGCCTGGAGCAAACTACCTGAGTCTGTGCGTCGGGCGCCTTCTCTGACCCTTGTCAAATCCAGGCTGAAAACTCACCTCTTTGCTGCTGCTTTCGGATCTTGAGTCACCTGATCTCCTTGGTGGTAGTAGCTTCTGCTGAGGTGTTCCTGAGTACTTCTGTGTCTCTCACGAGCATTTCCTCTTCCCAGACACTTCTCCTTTCCTTCACTGAGGCTGCTTCTCCGGAGGATAGTGTGTGAGGGGACATCTTAACTCCCTACAGCTGTGCTCTACCCCCTTCCATGGTCTTTTCTCTCGCTCTTCTCCTAGAGCTGCTTTGGTCATCAGGCATAGAAAAACTCTTTACAGGTCACTGTATTACTGTCAGCACAAGCACCTCATAAGATCATTGAGATTCTATCTTATATTTGAGCACCACAGATGCTATGGCCCATATACACGTGGGATAAATAATAATATATTTATTTCACAATATATAAACAAACTTCAGCTTGTAGTCTTACAATCACAACAAAAAAAATCAGTTTACCTCATGGTAAAATCTTATACTTATCTATCCCCTTGTGGTTTTCTCTCCCCTCTCTGAATGGAAGCTTCTCACAATGGCCAAGAGTGAGATCTTCCTTGCGCCGCCTCTCGGCTGGGGTCTTCCCAATAGAACATCTTGCTGGACTCCCTGCTGGAGGCTGCAGATCTTCTTTAACTGGCTGACATCCAGAAAACCCCTTTATTATGTGGGTTTTTATGTTCATAGGCTCTAATGTATTATGCCTCTTCATTGGCTGTAGACAGGCAAGCTTTGATATAGTACCTTAATGGCACTTAATGATTGATTCATCCCAAGGTGAGAAAGTGGCCTAACCTTATCATGGTCTCAGCATCTACTGTCGTTGTGCAAAGCCAGAACATGTGTATGAAGAGCGCAGCTTATTATAAGCCTCCTCCTGGCACATGACATTGGATTTTCACTTGCAGAATTGGCTGGGAGGTTTTGTCAGTTCACTTAGTATTTCTTATCAGGCCTAATTCAGGGGCTTCATCTCAGAATCCCTTGTCCTAACTTTCATATTTATGTTAACCTCCCTCTCCATTGCCATGGCCCCTCCAAAGCTCCCAGTGGGGTACAGCTTCCCTTCTGCCCCAGCTCTGTCTCCTGCCTTAGCCCTCATTGCTCCTGCTACTGGTGGGGCAAGGTTTCATGCCAGCACAGCTTTGCTCCATATTAGCCGCCATTGGCCATCATAGCGCCGTGGCTCTGTGCTTCTACTACCACAGCTCCTGATGCTGCAGTTGTGGACAACACCATACTTCACCCCATGATGGTCAACCAGCCCACTTCTGGGTTTGGGGTGCGAGCCCCTACCATGGGGAAATGCTGCTTCAGAGCCCTGCTGGGTCAAGGCTACAAATTCCCAAGGCGAAACAAATTCTTTTCCTATTCACAGAATCAAAGCAAGAATACCCATATAGTTTTATTTTGGTTATTGGTACAAAACTGATTTGAAAAAAAAAAATTGCCTGTGAAGTTTGCACCAAAGCGGGCAGTTTGATCATTGCCCCTTTTTTATTTAATTTTCTGCAGTTAAATTATTCAAAAAATGTGTGGTGTTTTGTCCTGGGAAGTATCCCACTTCACTTAAGAATTCTTGGTATCATGCATAGCCAATACAGGAATGATAACATATGGAAAAGGGATTTAATGAGGTGAACATAAAACTATGAACTAAAACTACATATGAGGACCACAGAATCCATCTAATCTGGCCATTTGCTCATCCTGCTGCGATTGCACAGACTCTAATGGATTTTCAGTTTTGTCCTGCCATTGTCCCTGTCTTGTTATCCTAAGCAGCGGTGTACGAAGGGTGGGGCGGTGGATGCAATCCTCCCTGGGTACCAGCCAGGAAGGGGGTGCACCCTCGCCGGACCCACATAAGCAGCACAGAAAACTTACAATTGCACTGGTTTGTCATGACGTCTTGTGTTCGAGAGGCAGGGGGGAGACTTCGGCTGGGAGAGCAGAGGGACTGGACCTCTCGAGTGCCAGGCACCACAGCATACCAGAGTAAACATAAATTTGCTGCGTTGCCTCCATACAAGCAGTCGGTGTGTGAGGGGGGGGGGTGCTTTGCGGCACACAGTGCCATGCCACGCTGCACGGGGGGGGGGGCACTATGAACGCCATTGATCCTAAGCAAAGATTTTGGGGGTAGTAGTGGGATTCAAGCCCACCTCTTTACCAAAAGAAACTAGAGCCTTAATTCAACATCTCAGACCATCTGGTCATTATTATTACTATTATGTTTTTTATGGATCTCTGTGTGAAATAGCAAATCACACAGATAGAGAAGAAAAGACATTCTTGGAAGCAAAATCCCTTACAATCTAAGCAGAATGAATGGAGGGTGTAAAAGAGCTATAAAGCTGGAACAGCTATAGGTGTAGTGGAATATCACAAAGGGGGAGGCAGAGTTCATGGCGATGGAGTGGAACGGAGAATGGTGTATACAAAAAGAGAATAAGCATGAATGTGACAAGGAGCTGAGAAGGCCAAAAGGGCAGAGAAGGAAAACACTTGGTAAGTACAGGCTGCAGGAGCTAGTATAATGTTAAAGGGTAGGAGGGAGCTTGAGATACTGTACACACAGGGGTAGAAGCGTGCAAGAGTTTGAAGTTAATATTGAACTAGAGAAGAGTTTCACAAAGTGGAAACTGAGAGACACAAAGTGAGAGATGCTCAAAGCATGAGTTACACTGAGTTGAGGGAGACAAAAGGAAATAAGCTGCAATTGCTTTAAGGAAGACTCACATGAAGAGCAAAAGGGCTCTAAACCATGGTGTTTCCCACCCTCTCAGCTCCTCAGGCAGCCCTCCCCTTGTGGCTGCCACACCCCCCCCCCCCCCCCCCTATGGTGGACTATACCCACTGCCCCGTCCTTGGGATGCCACTGGCTGTAAATACTCCCTAAATGGGAATGTAGAGACAAGCTTTAAAAGGAATTTATAAAATGCAATGTGTGCCTTTGAGTCCATGCTGACTCCTGGCAACCCAGCAGCTCCTGGGATTTCTTGGCAGTGTGACTGTAAGTAGATTACCAGGTCTTTCTTCCGAGGCAGTGGAGGGTTAAATGACTTGCCCAAGGTCACAAGAAGTGCTAGTGGGAATTGAACCCTGGTCTCTTGGTTAAGAGCATAAGAAATGCCATACTGGGTCAGACCAAGGTCCATCAAGCCCAGTATCCTGTTTCCAACAGTGGCCAATCTAGGTCACAAGTACCTAATGAACATGCAAATAATATGTAAATGTACAAATGTACACAGATATGCAAATGAATATGCAAACATACCCCCTCCCCCCCCCCCCCAAAAAAAAGAAAAAGCCAAATTACTCACATGGTGGTGCTGTTTTTGCTTCAATTGTTTTGGCCAGAGTATATGGGAAGGACTCCATGAGTCAGTGAGCATTGTCAACCCAAGAGAGCCAAGGGAGGCAGCCAGGGAGGGCTGTGTTCCTAGGACTGCCCTGTGAATGGAGTAGACAAGGCCTGCTCTTTCAAAGAGAGAGTGTCTGTCTGGAGGGCTGAGAGGCGTCAGGAGGACAAAACTCCATGGAGCTGTCTACAGGAGGGTGAGAATCCCCCAGATAACAGAAAACTTACCTGGTCCTAGCTTACTGTTTTGCCAAAGGGTATTTTTGTAGATTTTCTGTATATGATAGAGATTAAGAAGTTTCTCAGTTTCCTGGGGTGAGAGGAAAGAAACACTATAAAGGAAGCAGTGGGAGGCCTAAGGTTTCCAAACAGTGAATGCACAGGAAACTTCAAGTGAATGTTCTCTGACTAGTGAGTTATTGTGTTGGAAATTGATTTTCCCTAAAGCCTTAAACTGTGGACTTCAAGATTTGTACTCTGAGTCGGGCTGATCCACATGTCCGGTGGCCGAGGCCCGCTTGGAGCCGCCGGCACTGACTCTGGGCAACCTCGCCCCCGAAGAACGGGATGAGCGAGACCAGTGCCAAGGACCCTCACGAGGCCCTTGGCTCTCGGGGATTTCCAAGGCAGTTTTTGGGACCACAGTCAAGGGACCCTCAGTCTCGTGTGTGAGCTAGCTGTGCTGGGCAAAAGCACCTGCTGGGGAGCTAAGAAGGCAGAAACGCTGCACTCTAGTGCCAGCATACGGGACTCCCACTCAGAAGTGGATCCCTGGGACACCGATGCCGGGGTTACCGGGTCTGGCGTGGAGGAGGAGAGGGTTCCTCACTGGGACGGCCCTCTGGAAATCGGGTGCCATCGCTGGAGGCCTCCATGTCTGTACGAGATACCTTTCGGGGCCGCTCCTTGTCCAACTCTCGGGAGTGCCGGGGAGGGCTAAGGGAACGAGCGCGAGACCGCTCACGCTTATCCAGAGCCCCCATGTAAACTTCTCTGGCTTGAAACAAAAATCTGGACTGTACTCTATTTTTGTGAGTGGAGCGCAAAGTGTGAGTGATCCCTGAAGGCCAAGACCTCCCAGCATCTGTTCATCCTATGCCAAAGATCTCATTCCAGACACTCCAGAAGGGATATAGTTGCTTCAGTCTTTGAAGGTGGACTCCTTGTTTTAACCTCTATCTGGATTGTGCCCCTCGAAAAGAAAGGGGGATTACATGAAAGTAGCATTGCTTTAATATTGTGGCATCCAAATCAATTTTTATTTTTATAACATGTGAAGCCATATTTTGCATGGAACGCTGAGGAAGGATTTGGGATGTCCAGGTCGAGATGTTCATAGTTGCATAATTATTTTACAAAAGGCTTTGCTGAACAATCTCTCACTTCCCTTCAGTCCCGTACCACCCCTCCCCCTCCTGCTCCCTCACCCTCTCCCTCCGAGTTAGCAACCTACTTCAGTACTAAGATATCCGCTCTCAGACTTTCTTTGCCCCACTGTCCTCCTCCCATTTCAAGCCCTCCTCCCTGCTCTCCTCCTCACACCCCCCAACTATCCCATGTCTGGCATTCATTCCATCCACTCACTTCTCCCGAGCTCATTGCAATTATCTCCTCCTCTAAGAAAACTTTCTGTGCACTGGATCCCATCCCTTCCTCTTGGCTGCTCACCTCCTCTCTAGCTCTTATCCCTCCAGCTCTTTCCATGATCAACTCCAGTCTCTCCTCAGGTGTGTTCCCTCAGCCCTGGAAACATGCATTGGTCCGGCCTATCCTTAAAAAGCCCTCACTTGATCCTTTGATCCCGCACACTACCGCCCAATTTCCAACCTCCCCTTTTTATCTAAAATTCTTGAAAAGGTTGTTTTTTCTCAACTTCCCTCCTACCTTGACTCTACCCATTTTCTTCATCCCCGTCAGTCTGGCTTTCACCCCAGCCACAGCATTGAAACTGTTCTTCTTGGTTTTCTAAATGAAATTCACACTGCCCACGACCGTGGTGATCTCTCAGTGGTGGTCTCCCTCGATCTTTCTGCTGCCTTTGATCTTGTTGACCGCTCCCTTCTTCTAGCCCGACTACGGGAGGCAGGTCTCTGTAGCACAGTCCTTCACTGGTTCCACTCTTTTCTTTCTTCCAGGTCCTATTCTGTTTTCTCTACTTCTACTCCTCCAACTACCTCTGAACCTACTCCCCTCCTCTGCGGTGTCCCTCAAGGTTCAGTCCTAGCCCCCCTTCTTTTTAACATCTTCCTCACACCTCTTTCTCTATTGGTCCAGCAACACGGGATTTCTGCCTTTTACTGCGCTGATGACCTGGTCCTTCTGTATCATACTTCCCCCCCCTTTCCCCTGATCTTTCCCCTCTGAACACATGTCTCACAGCCGTTGCCAACTGGCTTTCTACTCACTGTTTACATCTCAATCTCACAAAAACCCTGGCCATCTGGTTCTCCCGTGATAGTACTCCCCCCACCTGGTTTCTCCCTCCTTTTCTGGTTCGCCCATCCCCTTAGTCTCTTCCTTTCGCTACCTGGGAGTCCTCTTTGACCCCAGTTTGACCTTTCGGGATCATATTGCTCATGTTTCAAAGACCTAATTTTTCTTCCTTCGTCAGATTCGTGCTATCAGGCCTTTTCTTTCTGCACAGGCACTTTCTACCCTTCTTCTGTCACTGGTCATATCCTGCATCGATTTCTGTAACTCAGTCCTAGCCTCTAGCCGGTCTCCCTGCCACGCAACTTCATCGTCTCCAACGCATCCAAAATACTGCTGCCCAACTCATTTTTCACTCCTCCACGCGCAATCACATCACTCCTCTTCTTATCCGTCTTCACTGGCTCCCCATCAAATTCCGCATTCACTTTAAAATCCTGGTGCTCCTCCACCGTGCTCTTTACACCCACTCCCCTCAGTATTTGGCGGACCTTGTCCATTTTCATACCCCAGCTCGCTCCCTGCGATCCCTCCATCTTAACCGCTTGCATCTTCCCTCACCCACCTGTGCTCGCCTCCAATCCACCTGCTCTTCTGTGTTCTTCTTCCTTGCCCCCGCCCTATGGAACTCTCTGCCCTCCTCTATCCAACTTGAGCAGGAACACACTACCTTTAAGAACAGTCTCAAAACTCACCTCTTTGCCCTTGCCTTTCACCTCCCTGATCCCCTTGTGTGACCCTGTCTTCCCTCTTCGTCTCTCTCTCCCTCCTCCCTATTGTCCTGTCATATGAATCTGTTAGGTTTGCTTTCCTATCCGCCATTGTAATTTATTTTTCTTCTTTCTTTGCCTTATGGTATCTCTTTAATTTGAACTATGTGAACCGCTATGATGTTTTTCGTTTAGCGGTATATTAAGCTAACATAAACATAGGTACGTGTAAGAACACTGGCAAATACTACTAGTACTACTCCTCGTACTTCTATAGCACTACCAGACATATGCAGCACTATACACAAACACACAAAAGATATAGACCCTGCTCCACAGAGCTTGTATCTATTCAAGACAGACAAACAGGACAAAGAAGAGATTAGGAAGATTCATTTATTAAGGGAACTGATTAAAAACATGGGTATAAACAGAAGAATAAGGGGCTAAGACTAAAAGCAGCCTGAAAACGGTGGGGCCTTAGCCTAGATTGAAATAGGCACAAACAGGGGTAGCGACGGTTACTCACATCTATATGTGCACATAGGGTCATCACGTGGCACCTTCCACGTATAGATGCAGCAATTATCCATGGAAGCAGTAGCTTGTGACACCTCGATGCATAAGTGCCAGGAAAGAGATATATACAGGAGTTCCATTTCAAATAATTATACGTATAATTCAGGCCAATGAAAGAGTGAAACTTCAGTGATTTTTGACATTTTGAAGGCCAAGATATGGGGGGTCTAAACACAATTGCCTGGCTAAAATGAAGAGACTTTGATAAAATCTATGGGGTATGTTTTCTAAAGCGCGGTAAAGAAGCAAGTGTGCCGTTAACACGTTATTGGCGCACCTGCACCCTTAATGCCGTGAAAATGCTGCTTTAACGCATGGTAAAGGCTCCAGCAGCGTAAAGCACGCTGTAAGTGGAGAGTAGGGGTCAATGGGATGGAAAGTGGGCGTTAATGAGGCGAGAAGGGGGCATTAACAAGGCATACTCTCTTAACGCCAGTTGCGCAACCTGCCAAAAGGTGCCTTAATGCCGGGAATCCTAATGCAGATGAAAACCTTGCAGAAAGGCGCGTTTTGGAGGTGAGAGAGACCATTTAAATGTGTGCAATGTGGCACACAGACAGAGGAGGAGCCCAAGATAGTGAATGTAGTGCTCCATTAGCAGCAACAGCATAGTGCCTTACCATGACAGGGCACCAGGCTGATGTTGCCAATGTGGCAAAAGAGGTGACACATGGGTGCTACTGTGTTTTAAAGGATGTGTCAAGTGAGTGGCACAGTAGGGCCTGAAGGTCCAGGAGGGTGACAGGGCAGCTGCCTAGGGTGCATGTCTAAGATGCATGATATGACACTGCAGAGATCATGGGAGCACACAGACATGCTATTGCAGGTGGATGTGAATGCTGCCAGCATCACTGCCACCATGCTGCCATGTCAGTGCTCTGTGAGTATGTGGGTGTGCTGCAATGTGTGTAGCCTGCAGGTGGAAATAGTTGGGTTATGGTGGGGTGTGACAGGTGCCAACCTGCAGCTGTCACTGACAGTGGGATGGCATGTCCTTTCACAACTATTTCTTCTCCCCACAAGGTGGCTCTGACGCTGACCTCCCCCCCCCCTTGCCCATGATGGGCAAGCCCTGGCTGTCAGCATTCCTTACAAGATCCACAAGATCACACGTCAGTCCCTATGACATCTGCCACCTCCACACCTCTCCCTCCTCACGTCCAACCCACCTCCCCACCTCTGTTACCCTCTGCTAGGATCTTTGAGGAGGGAAGCACACACTAACATTCCTCCAACCAACTCACCACCTGTTCCTCTCATCCTATTTCCACACATCTCCTCGGCCCCATCACCTGTACTGTTGTCCATGCAAACTCACATCCAAACTATAGCTCTGTCAGCAAAGCAACTGTCCATGCAGCCTGGCAGCATGTCACAGAACCTGCAGTCAGCTAGGTGCACATAGGAATACAACGACTTGTGCCCACCTGAACCTTGTAACGGATACCAAAGTACTCCTGCATGGCCCAACATATATGCCTCCTCTGTGGCACTAAACCTAAGGGCCCTGTGTGTATGAGTTCAGGGTCACAGGTTCAATGGCAGCCTGTGAATCAGCATTGCTAGCTTCAATTTTCTTTACAACCACATACCATCCAGGGTCAGGAGCAGTAAGTGCAATACCCTCCCCGCCCCTGTGTATGGCAATCATGGCTCACCACATTCACAAGTCCCACTTCAGTCATCATGAGGTCTGCCACATCTCCACCTCTCCTCCTTCACTTCCAACCCTCCCCCCACTGCTGTTACCCTCTCACCCTCTGCTAAGATCTTTGAGGAGGGAAGCATACACCGTCTTTACTCCAATCACCTGTGCCTCTCATCCTATTTCCACACCTCGCCTGAGCCCCATCACCCACATTGTTGTCCATGCCAACTCTCAAATTTCCAAACTATAGCTCTATAATGCAACTGTACATGCAGCTGTACAGTATGTCGCAGAGCCTGCAGACAGAAAAGTGCACATAGGCACACCCCAAGTCAGGCCCTCATGAATCCTGACAATGGTCACCTAAATATGCATCTAATAAATAGTACAGCTGCTCTATGGTTCAAAAAGCAAGGCCACTGTGTGAATGAGTCAGGGGTCACAGGATCAATACCATCCTGTGGATTATCAATGATAACCACAAATATTATGATTTTTTCAGAGCAGCTGGGAACAGGATCAGACCCCCACATTACAGCAAGTAGGAATCCCCACATGCAGAGATGAAAAGGACAAAATGCACAATGGAAGGCATGATGACAAATCATGCAAAAATAGCACTTTGAGGCGGGACGGCTGTTGCAAGTGCATGTACTGTGAAGTGTGTTGTAATAATGCATGCACATTGTGCAGGCTCACCCAATCAAGGGGCATGTAACAAAGATATGTTGACTAACTTTTCCAAGAGGGTCTAGATTGTATGTGGTGGTGGGGTTTGTGGACTGTGAGGTGCAGCAGTGCAGTGTGTATGCATGTGATGGTCTGTCATTATGTCTGTATGTACAATGTGCTACTGGTCTTCCCATCACCAAATGTACAGAAAGAGCACGGCCCTTGTGCATGTGGCCACTGCACCTGCAGTATGAGTGAGTGCATGTGCCCCTCCTGCCATGTCAGTATGGTCTAGTGCCAGTGACAAAACATGATGAGTGTAAAGAGGCATGGTACTATGTGTGATGCTCACTGCCACAAGCAGACTAGGGGCACACAGCATCTGGGGATGTGGCAGATGTAGGTCACTCTGATGTAGCATGCACTCACAAAATGACTGAAGTTCATTATCCATTGCACTCTGTATTGCAGTCCCACAGCACAGATCCACAGTAAAATGTGATGCAAATGAAGGAGAGAGGATTCTGGGTAATGTACGAAACAACACCATCACCACAGGATGGGCTAACATGTGATAGCCATTAGCATGACTAGGGTGCACACAGCATAAATTGCTGATAGGCCACCATAACGCTGACTGTGCTGTGACCATGCCTTGGCTATGTAGCCACATTGTGGTATATATAGGTTAAAACTGTAGTTGTGTGGCTGCTGTTCCTTCCCTGCCAGTCCAAGCTCTGCTCCTGCTGTCTGAGGTCTGTGTGATTTTCAGACAGTCAGGATGGACATGAGTGCCCTGTGCACATGTGTTGTGTGCTGACCAGTAGCCTCGGGACAGTTGGGTTGGTTGACACATGCAGAGTGACTGTGCTTGCTGTGTCTGATTAGTTCATCAAGATGATGATGGGCATAGCTGCAGCGATGAGTGTGAAATGGAAATTACACTAACCTGGTAATTGTAGTTCCTGGAGGGTCCAGTTTAGTCCTCCACAATCGGGTAGTGCCCCTCCTCCTGCAGCCGGGAGACTGGACCAATCAAATCTTCTGTAGTATATATACAGCGGAGCTCCCAGAAGTCCCCAGTGTACTAGTAACAAAGCATACTTAACGAAGCAACACATTAGATTAATATACAAATGACCTAATTAAAGAACAATTTGTGTTCCCCCCCAAGGAATATCCAACCCCCTCCCCAAACGAGAAGTCAGAACACTGCATTGCGCCGGCACGACGCCTCAGAAATCAAAACACTGCTCCCCACCAGAAGTTCAGGAGCTGCCTGAACCCCCGAGACAGGGAAGAGCCTCTGCAAAAAACGCGGCTGCCACAGAGGGACCGAACGGCAAGAGGAACCGTCTTAATATCAACCGTTCGGAAAGGCGCGCCGCACCACATTAGCAGATAGTCGGGAGGGAAGACTAAAACTGGACCCTCCAGGAACTACAATTACCAGGTTAGTGTAATTTCCATTTCCTGTTCGGTAATCCAGTTTAGTCCTCCACAATCGGGATGTAACAGAGCAGTTAAGACCGGGCGGGACCTTGCCATCCGGCGCGCAGAACCGCCGAACCAAAACAGGAATCCCGAGCCGCTGACACATCTAAGCGATAGTGTCTACTGAAGGCATGCAGAGACGACCAAGTGGGCCGCCCTACAGATATCCGCCGGCGGAACCAGGCTATGCTCCGCCCAAGAGGTCGCCTGAGCCCTAGTGGAATGAGCCCTCAACCCTCCGGAATAGACCGCTGTTGCAACAGATACGCAGAACACGATCGCCTCTTTGAGCCATCTAGCAATGGAGGCTTTAGCCGCCGCTTCCCCTTTACGCGCACCCCCCGAAGAGCACGAAAAGCCGGTCAGATTTCCGAAAAGACTCGGTAACCTTTAAATAACGATGGAGCGTACGACCCACATCGAGCCGGAGAAGACCTTTGTCCGTTGACCCGACAGATTGCGAAGAAAGCACTGGAAGAAACACTGCCTGATTCATGTGAAAGGGAGACACCACCTTTGGCAGAAAGGAAGGAACCGGATGGAGAACGATCCGATCCGCGGAAAAAGACAAGAAAGGCTCTCGACAGGACAATGCCTGCAGATCCGAAATGCGCCGTGCCGAACAGATGGCTACAAGAAAAAACCGCCTTCAGCGTGAGCTCTTGCAGAGACGCCCAGCGCAGGGGCTCAAAGGGTCACGCACCAGGGCCCGCAGAACTAACTTCCAGGCCCAAGGAGGAACGAAAACTCTGCGGGAGGGCCGCAACTGAAAAACAGCCGTAAGGAATCGGCGTACATCCGGATGAGCCCCCGAGCAGACGACCCAAAACCTTGCCGCGATAACACGAGATAGCTGCCAACTGGACTTTTAGGGAACTAGCCGCAAGGCCCTTATCGAAACCATCCTGAAGAAAACTTAAAACGACGGGCACGGAAACCGTCGCCGCCCGGACTCCCGCTGGGAGCACCAGTCTTCAAAAATCCTCCAATCCGAACGTAAGTAAGAGAAGTGGACGTTTCCTCGCCCGCAGAAGGGTAGAAATCACCGCGGGGGAGTAGCCCTTCCTTTTCAGCCGAGCCCTCTCATGGCCAAAAACCGTAAGCGGAATCGATCCACTTGGGGCATCCGCAAGGGACCCTGAAGAAGAAGATCCGGTAGTGCGGGCAGGAGCCAAGGAACGCCGTCGCTCAACCGGACCAGATCGGCATACCAGGGCCTCCGGGGCCACCAGTAACACGCGACCCCGGTGGCTCTCGATACGTTGTACGACCCGGCCGATCAGAGCCCACGCAGGAAAGACATAAAGAGACCGGACGTTGGCCACGGCTGAATGAGAGCGTCGAGCCCCTCGGACATGCGCTCCCTTCGCCTGCTGAAGAAGCGCCCTGTCTTGGCTGATTGAAAGGTCGCCATGAGATCCATGATGGGTGGACCCCACCGCCGACGATTTGTTGCGTAACCTGTGGGTTTAGCTCCCATTCTCCGGGGTCCACCCGCACTCTGCTGAGAAAATCGGCCTGGACATTGTCTACGCCCGCAAGGTGAGCCGCCGAGATTGCTGGAAGGCGAGTTTGCACCCAGTTGAACAAGGCCGCCGCTTCTGCCTCCAGGGCCACGCTGCCGTACCCCCCTTGGCGAATGATGTAAGCTACAGTGGACGCATTGTCCGACAGGACTCTCACCGGCCGTCCGAGAACCAGGGTCTCCAGGTCCACCAGGGCTAGCCGGACTGCCCGCAATTCGAGACGGTTGATCGACCAAGAGGCCTCCAGGGGAGACCATTCCCCCTGAGCAAAGCGGGACTCACAGTGAGCCCCCCAGCCGTTAAGCTCGCATCCGTCGTGAACGGAACCACAGAGGAGGCTCCAAGGGAATCCCTCGCGACAGGTTCTCGGCGGAGAGCCACCACCGGAGGGATCGGCGAACCGTCTTTGGGCAAGGCAATCTCTTGTTCAGCGAGTCGAACTGGTTGGACCAACGTCGCAGAAGAGCACTCTGCAGCGGACGCATGTGGAAGCGCGCCCAAGGCACCACCTCCAAGGTCGCCGCCATCGTGCCGAGGAGCCGCAGGTACCACCACGCCGACGGAGCTGGCATCCCCCCGGAAGAGACGGACCAGAGCCCGCAACGCCAGCACGCGTCGCTCCGGAAGGCACACCAAGCCCCTTGCTGTGTCGAAGCGGACCTCCCAGATACTCGAGATCCTGTGACGGAGACAGACAACTCTTGCATTCGTTCACCACCCATCCAAGGGACCGAAGGAGATCCACCACCCTGCTCGTGACTTGCACACACTCCCGACTGGACTTCGCTCGAATCAACCAGTCGTCGAGATATGGATGGACCAGGATGCCTCCTTGCGTAACGCCGCCGCGACTACAACCATTACCTTTGTGAAGGTGCGGGGAGCCGTGGCGAGTCCGAACGGCATGGCCCGGAATTGAAAATGGCCCCACGGGAGCGCAAAGCGGAGAAACCGTTGATGGGAGGGCCGGATGGGAATGTGTAAATAGGCCTCTGTAAGATCGAGGGATGTCAAAAATTCCCCTTGACGCACCGCTACGATGACTGACCGCAGGGTCTCCATGCGAAAGTGCGGTACTCTGAGAGCGCGATTCACGCCTTTGAGATCCAAGATCGGACGAAGGGAACCGCCCTTTTTGGGAACCACAAAATAGATGGAGTAGCGACCTGCGCCTCTTTCCAAGGGCGGGACCAGAACCACGGCCCCCAGAGAGAGAAGCCGATCCAGGGTCACGCGGATGTCCCGCGCCTTTTGAGCTCCCTTGCTGGGAGACAGAACAAACGAATCCGGAAGTGGGTGCGCAAACTCTAGGGCATAACCTTCTTCTATAATCTGCAGCACCCACCGATCTGACGTAATTTGGGCCCAAGAAGGAAGAAAGTCGCGCAAACGATCCCCGATGACCGGGTCTTCCTCTAGAGCCCGCCTCGTTTCATTGTGGCTTGCGATTAAAGGAAGAGGCCGAGGAAGAGGCGGCTCCGGAGAAGCCCCTTCCCGCTCCTCTGAAACCACGAAACCCTTGATGACGGGTTCCAAAACGACCGCGCTGCGAAGTCCACAGCCGGGAAGAACGAAATCTGCGCGCATCCCGAAACTGGCCGCGCGCTGAGGTGGACGACCTATTAAGCTTAGGCTTATCCTCTGGAAGCCGACCACCCTTAGACTCACCGAGATCCTTCACCAACTTATCCAGAGCCTCACCACATAACAACCTGCCCTTAAAGGGTAGTTTACTGAGGCGAGACTTGGAAGAACTGTCGGCCGCCCAATTGCGCAACCAGATGGACCGTCGTGCCGCTACCATGGAGGCCATGCTATTAGCTAGGGAGCGTATTAAATCATAACACAGATCCGCCAAGTAGGCCGATCCCGACTCCACGCGGGTAACGTCCAACAGCCCCTGTTGGTCCATACCGTACCCCGAGCACAGGTGCTGCGACCATCGCAAACAAGCTCGAGCTACCCACGCCCCACATATAGAAGCTTGTAACGATAAGGCGTTGGTCTCGAAGGCTTGCTTCAACAAATTATCAACCTTTTTGTCCTGAACATCCCTCAGGGCCGCGGCCCCTTCAACCGGGATGGTGGTTTTCTTAGTCACTGCCGAAACGGCAGCATCCACCCGTGGAGACTTAAACAAGTCCCTGTCCTTGTCGGCAAGGGGGTAAAGACGATTCATGGTCCGAATCCCTTTCAAAGCGGATTCCGGTTGCTCCCATTCTGCATGGATCATCTGCTCAACTACTCGGTGCACAGGAAAAACTACCTGGGCATCCCTGACCGCCTGAATGAGAGGATCCTCGAGACCCTCCTCCTCCAGCGGCCGCACCGCAGAGAGGTTAAGTGCTTGGAGAGACTCCGTGACCAAAGGTACCAGCTCGTCCCTTCGAAACACCCGAATGATGCGAGCCTGATCTTCCGTTCTGGAAGCTCTCCGTCTTCTAATTCCTCCGCCTCAATATCCGGATCCCCCTCAGCCTCGGAATCCGGGAGGCAAAGGGCGTCCTGATCCTGGTCCCCCAACCTGGGCCGCTTGACAGCGGGTTGGGAAGACCGCTGAACCCCCCCCGCGGATGCTGGGGGGAGAGAGGTGAGCCCATGTATAAGGCAGGTCTGAATGTGCAATGCATCATGGGTGGATGGTGGGATAAACCAATAGACAGACCAGTTCCAAAGGCAGAGTGAGTGGCTATGACCACAGGGCGTGTTTCCAAAACTGGCATGTCAGCCATGATGGTGCAAGCTATCTTTCTTTAAAAAAAAAAAAAAACCCTGGCACTGCTCCACTCTTCCCCGTAGCTGCGGGGAAGAGACAAAAACCTCCCCTCAGCTTCTGCCTTCCTTGCTCTTGCAGGGAAGAGAAAAAAAACAAACTGGCTGCCATCTGCAGCCCAGGATTGGCCCTGGCCAGCCCAAAAAAAAAGACATTACCTTGGCTGCATTGGCAGCCCAACAACTTGCCACAACCAGGTAAAAAAAAAAGATTATATATTTATAACCCCTGGGTTACAAATAATCTAGACAGGAGGTGACTAAAGAGTGGATAAGTGTCTTAATAGTGTGTTCAGAGAGGAAGGGGTGAATTTTGCTGATGTTACAGAGAAAGAAATGACAGGTTTAAGCTATTAGTTGGATGTGTGTGGAGAAGGAGAGGGAGGAGTCAAAGATGACCCCAGTGGATCAGCTCCAAGGGGAGCTGCAGTTGCGGCTGCAGATCAGCTCCAGGGGGAGCTGCAGCAGCAGTGAGTCCATTCTGGACTAGGAGCCACAAGACCCAGGGAGGTCCAGTGGCAGATCAGCTCAAAAGAGAGCTGCAGTGGCAGAGTCCATTCCAGACTAGGATCCAAGAACCACAAGACCCATGGGGATCCAGTGGCAGATCAGCTCAAAAGAGAGCTGCAGCAACAGAGAATCCATGCTGGACTAGGAGCCACTTAGTCCAGAGCCACAAGACCCAGGGGGGTCCAGCAGCAGATCAGCTCAAGAGAGTTGCAACAGTTGTTCCTGATTGGAGGAGAGCTTTGAGGAGGCGGAATCAAGGCTACAGCCTCAGCGATTGGACAGAACTACAAAACCAATCTATTCACAAGCAGCCACTGGTCCAGAGCTTCAGCAGTGGGTGAGACTTGGGGCTGGTGGGCAAAGGGAAAGGAAAGGGAGTTAGGAAACAGGTTAATAAGGTTAAATCCATAATCTTTAAAGCAGGGGTGTCTAACCCTGTCCTGGAGGGCTGCAATCCTGGCAGAATTTTGGGATAGCCCTAATGAATATGCATGAGATATATATGCATTAGAGAGATCCTGCCAACCTGACCCCCCAGGACTGGATTTGGAGACCCCTGCCTTACACCTCTGTCATTTAAGATTGTGAGTGGGCAAGGTGCAGATGTCCTAGACATCAAAAAGAGTAGATAGAATTTGTCACATTCCTCCTTGCTTCTCATGTACTCTTTTTGATGTCTAGGACATCTGCACCTTGCCCACTCACAATCTTAAATGACAGAGGTGTAAGGCAGGGGTCTCCAAATCCAGTCCTGGAGGGCCAAAACCAGTCAGGTTGGCAGGATATTTCTAATGCATATATATCTCATGCATATTCATTAGGGCTATCCCAAAAACCCGCCAGGATTGCGGCCCTCCAGGATAGGGTTGGACATCCCTGCTTTAAAGGTTTACTTAAGTCACTATGTATAAGATTATAGTTGGTTGTTTGAATTGCCTTATCTCTTATCTTATATTGCTATTTCACCTTACCTGCTTGAATCACTCATCTTTATGGGTTGTATATATTGCATTATTTTATCACAATATTTGATTTATAGATTTTGTAAATAAATTGTAAATACTATTTAAGCCAGCCTTGTTCACAGCAGTGTTTTTTGAGGGGTTTCATGGGGTGAAAGGAGGGAAATCCTGCCTGCTAACACCTTTCTTTCCTAGTTAGAGGCACCAGGTGCCAAACTGACGAAGACTGACAAGAGCCCATCATCAAAGGGATTCCAGTCAGACTGATCCTGAACCCAGAAGCACACCCAATGGGGCGCTACATTTGGATGCAGGCACAGATGTCCCCTAGGGTTCTAAAATTGATAGGGGACAGCTATGTTCATAGACCTACCCTGGGGTTGCCTTCATCATGTCCCCAGCGGGAATATCTAAAAACCCCATTTCTGAAATCTCTCCAGGGAAGTCTATGTGATTTGGACATCTACATGCATATTTTCAGACATCCAAATTACATCTAACTGCTTTAATATGGCACCCATAGTATATATGGATTTTCAGAAGATATTTGACGAAGTCTTTTTTGTAAGAGATTCCTTTGGAAATTAGAGTTATGAGCTAGGAATTCATGCACTTTTATGGACTGCACACTTGCTAAATGACAGGAAACAGCGAATAGGACTAAATGGTCAGATATTCATATTGAAAAGAGTCTGCAGTGCAGTGCCTCAAAAGTCTGTATTTGGATCTGTGGAGGCACATTCCAATGTGTGTGTCTAGGCCCCTGTGCGCCCAATTGGAATCAGGACACACAGAGACAGACCCGATTCTGATCCCGTGGTAGCTAGACATACTGGGACCCAATTCAGATCAGCCTGCACTTACAGACTCTTGAATGGAGCCCGGTGCCATGATGTTCCGTTGCCATGGCACCATAGCTCCATTCAGGAGCCAGGATCCCCAGCTGCCAACCACAATCTTCTTTCCCCGCAGTCTGACCCCCAATCTGGCCTTCTATGGCCAAGGTCAGGCTGCGGGGAACCTCCTGCACCCCTCACCTCTCTGCCGCTGCCCAGGCCTGCCATCCCCCAATGTCAAGGGGGGCTTATTCCACCTCCAAAGTGGAATAAGTCCCCCGTCTAGATCCGAGACCCTGGATGTACAGGGCCAACTTCAGAATCGGCCCTGTATGTCCGGGGTCGCGGACCGCCCACTGCCCGCCCTCACTCCACCTCTACAAAACCCCCTCCCGCCCCCATCTAAGCCTCCCCATACAAACTTTCCTGTTCATATTGGGGGGGGGGCTTTTGATGGGGAAGGAAAGGGGGCAAATAGCGGGGATGGAAGCCCAACAGGACGTCCATCTCCGCTATTTGCAGTACAGAATAAACCCATAGTGTTTAACATATTTAACATATTCATATAGGATCTGGAGGTAGGAATGACAAGTGAGGTGATCAAATTTGCAAATGACACAAAAATTATTCATAGTTGTTAAAACAGCAGAAGACTGAGAATTTGCAGAAGGGTCTTGTGAGACTAAGAGACTCGGCACCTAAATGGCAGATGGAATTTAATGTAAATAAATGCAAAGTGATATACATAAAGAAAAATCACCACAACTACAGTTACAAAATACTGGGTTTTGAGTTAGGCGTTACCAGCCAAGAAAAAGATCTTGAAGTCATTATGAATAGTACATTGAAATTTTAGCCCTGTGCTCCACAGCTGCTAAAAAGCAAATAGAATGTAAGGATTATTTGAAAAGGGATGGGGAACAAAACTGAGAATTATGCCGCTGTATAGGTACCTGGTGCAACCCAGACCTTGAGTACTATGTGAAGTTCTGGTTGCCCATCTCAAAAAGGATATAGCAGAACTAGAAAAAGTTCAAAGAGAGGCAATAAAAATGATAAAAGGAATGAAACACCTCCTTTATGAGGAAAGGCTAAAAAGGTTAGGGCTCTTCAGCTTGGAGAAAAGATGACTGAGAGAGAGGAAATGATAAAAGCTTCTAAAATCATGAGTAAGCTGGAACAGTGGTTTAACCTTTCAAGCAACACAAAAACAATACGCTTCATGAAATTAATGACCAGCAGACTGAAAACAAATCACAGAACATTTTCTAAGTCCCGGCCTTATTCCACGTTTCAGCGGGAATACCAGGGACATCCATGGGGATACTATAGAACGTACACAGGCCTTTCTGGAATATGTCTTTTTGGCTGACCATGCCCCCATTCCACCCCTTCTGGGAACATTCTGAGATCCCTGTGCTAGTGCCATGGATGTGCATGTCGGCAGTATTTCAGAATAGGGTCAGGGACATTTTTGGCATGTACAAAACCCTTATTTGTGTTCTGGAATGACCTCCTAAGCTATCCTATGCTATTCAGGGGATGTCTATGTAGACATCTCCATAGACATTCATATCAGACACATCCATATTTCTGAAATTGTGACTGAACTTGCATGTGCCTGCTTTTGGGGTTTTTCAGACGTTCTGGCCTTGACATTCCAGATTGCACTTGGATGTCCTTTGTAAAATGTGCCTTAATATAAATAAAAATCAAAAAGGAACCAATCTAAATCAGAAGTTGGTAAATTGGTAAGCATGATAACCTTACTTTTCTATTGGTCTTTAATAATGCAAGTGAAGGCTCATATGTTGATGTGTGAGAGAACATAAACTGGCCTAGAAGGGCAATAGGTATAAAGTCCCAACTAGGGTGGCCAACTGGCTCCTGATTTGAGGGAGTCCTGGTTTTACTTTGCTGATTTCTCTAAGGAAATCCAGATAGCAAATTCATGCAGCTAGCAAGGTAAAACCAGGACTGGATGAGGTGTCCTTCAAATCTGGAGCCAGTTAGCCACCCTAGTCCCAACCCATCTGAAATATGCATGAAAATTAAGCAGAATTCAGATGTTGGTTACTTCATATCCACTTTATTGTGGATAACTAAGCAGTCAAAAAAGGTATGTGATTGTAAAATCCTTGTGGAAGGAATATGGTCTATAAAAATGATTAAATAAATACATTTTCCAGGAGGACTTCCCTTGCCTGCATGTGTTTTAAATCATGAAATATAATGGTGGTGCTTAGTTGAAGAGTTTTGCTATACTGGTGAATAAGGGTTGCTGCTATTGTGAAAGAAATTGAAACCTTTTTATTTGCTAACTACACATTCTGAGAGCAGGATGGTTGACAGGTAGGTGTCTGATGGGAACCTGCAGCCTGCCTGTGGAGAAGGTGCAGAACTGTGTCACTATTTTTAAGTTGTATAGATGTACGATATTCTACTGTAATTTTATTTTTAGTTTAAACCACTTTGTATAATTATATCAGGAAAGAGATTTATAAATATTTCAGATATAAATAAGTTGAGAGTATGTGAGCTGCGTATGGATCTGACCAAGGAGGTTATTTTAGCAGCATCCTCACATCTAAATAGCAGCATTTGCATATGCAGATTGGCATACACATATGAGCACCATTTTAGACCAGGGACTTTTTAAATAAGGGGATGCGTACTACATTTAAGTTTCCTGTTGGCATGGCGAGGGCGGGGAGAAGGAGCAGTTTGGACAGGCCTACAATATTGATATGGGTCCCATTTTACAAGGACAATCCAAGTCTCTAGAAAAAATTATAGGCATCAGCATTTATAGCTGCCTTAAGGCACGAATAAGAGCCTGCTGGAAGGGGCACCTAGCAATACCAAGATCTGCCCCCTCACTTCAATCTGCCCGATCACTCTCCTGACCTTGGTCACTACCTCAATGATTGTCAAGCCATCTGATCCCCAACATGCAATCCCCCCAACACATCTGATCCTCTCATACCTCCCAAAGCATCCGATCCACCTCCCACAAGTAACCCCCACCTCCCGGCACAAGATCAGCTATTATCATGCAGAATTGAGTTTCAGTCAATTGCCAAAGTTGGATTAGAAAGGCTTATTTCTTCCATGAATCTTTGTCTTCTGTAATTGACCCTATTCCACCTTCTCTTATCAGGGAATTGTTCCCACATTTCCAGAATAAATTATTAGAGATGATAAATTCTAGTCTTTGTCGTGGAATTGTTCTCAACTACTGGAAAACTGCTTGGGGAAACTGCTAGGTATGTATGACCTAGATTGGCCACTGTTGGAAACAGGATACTGGGCTTGATGGACCTTGGTCTGACCCAGTATGGCATATCTTATGTTCTTATGAAAAAGTCTATCATTTGCCCTCTCCTTAAGGATTCCAAATGTGATCCTCCTCAAGCCTACTGACTATTATCCAATGCTACATATCCATGTTGGCACAAAGGATATTGCTATGTTCTTACTAAGTGTATCAACAGTGCCTTTGTGGCTCTGGGACAGAAAATGAAGCAATTAGGTGCACAGTGGTGTTCTCCTCAGTCCTTCCTGTTGAAGGTCAGGGCCATTGTCGAAAGGCTCGCGTTCTGGAGATGAATGCCTGGTTGCATGGATGGTGTTATCAAGAGTGTTTCGGCTTCCTAGACCATGGCATGATTTTCAAAAGGCTTCTGAGTAGGGATGGCATCCATCTGTTGAAGAAGGAGAGATGTGTCTTCCACAACACACTGACTAATCTACTTTTAAAGTCGTCCTCAGTAGGATCATTGGGGATGGGTTAACAAAGTCCACAGGTAAGAAAAGGCCCTCAAGTAAGTAAAACATGAAAAGATAGTATAAAAAAGGGAAAAAAGGCAACATCTGCAGAGCTGCATATACTAATGCCCATAGTATGCAAAACAAAGTTCCAGATTTAGAAGCTGTAATGGAAGAGGTAATCACGGAGACAGTACACAGGAGAACAATGACTGAGATGTAATTATACCAAGCTATAATCTATTCAAGAAAGACAGTGTAGGAAGCAAGGGATGAGGAGTGGCGCTATATGTAAAATAATAATATTAAAGCAACGGAACTGCAAGCAGGGCCGTACCAAGCTATAACTGTGCCCTGGCGCGACTTGCGAACCTGGTGCCCCCCCCCCCCAATACCTACTGGGTTTCATTTGCATATATTTAATTTTACAATTTATATGCAGCCCATCTAAAATTTTAGGATACTTCCAAAGGAACTCTTAACAAATCTTTTTTGTCCCAGCAATGAATTAGGGGCATGTTTACTAAACATTAATGTTCATTAAATGTCACTACACCCATGGAAATAAATGGGTGCTGCTGCACTTAGTGCATTTTATAATTTGTGAACACGCATTAACCTTTAGTAAGCATGCCTCTTAATTAGTGTCTTAATACCATTTGCATGGACAGTGAGGATAAAGAAAGGCTACCATATTTCTACATTACTATCTTCCAGTGCCAAGTACATTAGGAAGTACTACAAAACCCTGCCCATTTAGAACCCATAGCAAACCCGCCATATCATAACAGCACTACCAGGATTCACACAGCACCAAACTCTACATATAACAAGGCAGCACTGAAAATATAAAACTGATACATCTCATAGGAAACCAATATATCTCCTACTGGGAAAAGAGAACAAGTAGGACTCCTACACAGAAACTACACAAACAGAATACTACAGCTCGGTCATATATGCAAAACATAGACCATCACCAAATACAGAACAAGGGATTGCAGTTTAGAAATATGAAGGCAATGATTGAACTGGGAACCCCAAAAACTAAACTTGTAATGCAATACAACACTGGAGAAATAAAAGTATAAATTCATTTCCTCGTGTTCTGAACAAACATAAGGACATCAGAGATGTACATTTCCCAGAGCTGACATATTACAGTTAATAAATTCAAAATAAAATAATCTCTCTCTAACTTTTGTTGTTTGAGCATATTATTTTTCAGTCGCAATTGCCCCAGTCACTCTCTTTTGCTTTCTTCATATATTTTGCTAACTCTCAATTGTCTGCTGTCCATTTGTCCTTTCTTTTCTCGTCTCTTATTTTTTTCCACTCTCTCTCTATATCTGCCTTGTTTCTTCCCTCTTACACAAACTATCTGTCCTCCTCCCCATCCTCACTGCCTGTCTTTTTTTCCATCCTGATCACAGTATCTGCCCCCTTTCAGCTCCCCAGCATCACCCCTTTCCAGGTCTCACCAGCATCAGCTCTTTTCCAGCCCCAGTTCTTCCTAGCATCAGCTCCATTCCAGTCCCCCCCCCCCCACCCCCAGCATCAACTCCCTTCCAGTCCTTGCCTCCTGTGCTTCCCCCCCCCAAAGTAGTCCTTCCATGTTTTGCCCCCTAAGCAGCAATCCTTCCATCCCCCCCCCCTCCCAAGCAGCAGCCTTCCCCCCTCAGTTACTCACTCCTTATCCCTCTGCCTCCCGGTGAACTGGACTTCTCCATGGCATCCACTCACCACACAGCCACAGGACTGTTCTCCTTCAGTCCCGAGGCTCTACTAAACTGCAGCTGCCAGCACAATCGCATTGCTCACACTTTTAACATCGCAGGCAATGTGATTGTGCCGGTGGCTGCAGTTTAGTACAGCCACTGGACTGAAGGAGAACAGTCCCGCGGCTGTGTGGTGAGTGCCACAGAGAAGTCCAGTTCATCAGGAGGCCGGAGGATAAAGAGTGAATAACTGAGGTGGGAACCAAAGAACAAGAGGCAGGAGCACCAAACAGTGTGGTCAGGTTACCAACTTTATTTCAGCCCCAACGCCTTCCTCAGGGCGCACACACCTCAAAGATAAAAACTAGAAAGCACTACATAAAAACATACAAAGAAACAGGTAAAATATGTATCCTAAAGATGACCATATAAAGATATCCATGAATAATAATAATGATGCAATAGAATTAAAAAACAATAATAGTTCAATAGAATTAAAAAGCAGAAAAAATTTAAAAACATTAAGAAACAATATTAAAAGCTGGACAATGTAAATCAAGATATGTAGCAATTTTACAAAAGGTGACAGTCAAAACCAAATATAAATCCAGGATCTGATGCAGCCCGGCTTTACTAGAGGTTGGTCTTGTCAGACAAAACTAATTGATTTTGTCTGGGTGATCACAGAATTGGATTGGTGGAGAGTGCTAGACAGGGACGTATTAATTTTCTCAGCGCTCAGGAGGGGTACGGTGTTCTACTCCCCTTCCCCGAGCCTGTTTGATCATCTGTTATCTGTCCTGATGCAGCAGAAGCAGCGAATTGGTGCGGGCCATAGCATAAGAACATAAGAAATGCCAACCTGGCTCAGACCAAGGTCCATCAAGCCCAATATCCTGTTTCCAACAGTGGCCAGTCCAGGTCACAAGTATGATTTAATTTACTCTGACTTACTTGTTACCAACATCAAATAATCTTTTCAGGAATAGTTCCCATTGACATGCCAGTTCTTCATTTGCTATGAATCACATGATAAAGATAGTCTGGAAACCAGGACAAGAAACAAAAATAAACATACTGCAGTAGTGATGAGAATCAGACTCATATAGGTCCTCATTTCCCTCACTCGCTTAATTCCCATTTAACAAGGAACAATATGGTCATCATAAAGCAACATTAAACGATTTTGTAACTGCTTGTTCTGTAAGCAATTTTCAGTCCCAATTCATTAAATCTCTTTCCCTTAGAGCAAGCTGGCACTTTTCAGTGGTTGTCATGATTAACAATAAAAATGGCTTCTCCTGAGGTAGGACAGAAAGATGGGTGCACAAAAGTATTTAAACAAATAGATGAGAGAAAAATCAAATGAGATGCTCATCTGGTAAGTATAAATAATAATAATTCATATTTAGGAAATTTTTAAAATATTACCAAGCTGGCATGAAGCATTAAAGAATAAGGGCGGAATTTTAAAAGCCCTATTTGTGCTATGGATGTCTGAAAACAGGTGTAGAGACGTCCAAAGCCATCTCGGGGGACATCCATGTCTGAAAGGGGGCATGTTGGAGGAATCTGGACATCACTGCCTGATCTCAGAAACATCCTGCACATATGGAGTCGCTTCTAAGGTTATACCTTCTCCAGGCATGAATAAGCAACTTGAAAGTGCTGGTTTTGGCTGAAGACAGCACTCTGTCATCCCCAGTACTCAGCAGTGGGATTTGACCTCTCAACTTGTCTGTTCTTAACCCACTACTCTAACCATTGGGCTATCATAGACGTGTGGGTTCTGAAATATGGTTCTAGGCATGTCTATGTAGATGTCCCCACAGCCATCCATATCAGGCACAGCCACGTTTGTGAAATTAAGCCTGCACCTGAACGTATTTGCATTTCTTTCAGACACTCTGGCTTAGACATCCTAGATTGCACTTGGGCGTCCCTTCTAAAATTGCATATCAACTATATAATACGTAATTATATGCCTAGTCTGATACGGAAGTGCAATACTTTCACAAACAAATTTTGTTCTCTTTTCAAGAATGGGAGCAATACACTTTCAACCATCTATTTGGAAAATATAATTTCTCAAAATCTCTTGCCTGTCTATCATGTTGTCTTGCTAAAGCACATAACTCTCTGCTTTTTTATTCTTCACCGGCTTTTCACTCTTTGAAATTCACTCAGAGTACATTTTACCTCAAACTCGTACTTCCAAAGTAAAGCATTTCATTTCAGAACAGAATGCTCTTTAACACCCTTGCTTTTTCTCCTCTCAAAATACTCAGAATAAATAATTCTAATCATTTACTATAACAATAATTGCTGTTGCAATGTGTCTGTTAATAGCAAGATTATTTTCAGCAAATTTTCACTTATTCTTTTTCTAGGTAAAATTTCTTCCACTGAGCACCTCTTTTATTTCCTGATGAGTAACTAGTCTCTTAAGCATACCAATGTTTTCAGTGCACTATGGGGCCTATTTACTAAAGTGCGCTTAGCAGTCAGCTTGTGAATTAACATGCACTGTTAGCATGTGAGCATTGTAGCTATTACCATGCTGGAATGGCTTTTAGGGGCATGTTTACTAACTCCAGCTAATGGTCAGCATGGGGTTTACTGCATGCTAAGCTCGCTGTGGTAACCATTACCACGAGCTAAAACTCCTTGGCTAAGTGCTCAGCAGGGGTTGAGGCGGAGACTGGTCAGGTTAGGGATGTAATGTGGGCTGCGATGGCGGCGTGTGCTTAGCACAGGCGTCATTAACATGCTCACAGTCGACATTGCAGTTAGCACTAATAATGCTGCCTCAGTAGGACACATATTAACTGCATGGGGACGTGCCACGCATGCCCCCGTTGGTTAACATGGGTCTGGCACCCCTTCTGTGCTAGGTTTTGGGGCTGAACGCACAGTGAACTACCGTGTTTTAGTAACTATGGGCCTTTTAACCCAGATTTTCAATTCCGCGCTGGCCGTAGCTGGACCGAGTCATGCCTGAGCTGGTCAAAAACAATGCAACACCCATGGCCACATGACTCCCAAAAGGATATCTACAGCCACGCCTACTCCCCAGATTCCTTGCTGGAAAGAAAACATGAGCTCCTGCACACAAAGCCCTTTATAGTTCCCTCCAATTTGTAGAGAGGACTCTCCTGCCCAGTGACTTACTTGCAAGTCCAGTCTCCATTACCCCAGGGCCGGTGCAAGGTATTGGGAGATTGGGCACCATAGGCAAACTTTCAGGCTCATGCCCCCCATCCCCAAGGATTTTCAGAATTAATCTCAGCAATTATGATCATCTGAACACCACTCTTCCAACAAAAATCCTGTAAAAATGCATAGCTGGATATCATGAGACCGATATTCAGCAGTTGGGCAGCTAGCCATTGTAAAACAGCTAGCCATCGCCGCTGAACTTAAGACCTGGATATTCAATGCCGAAGCCGTATCCAAGCACCAGCACTGAATATCCGGGCCAGCCGGATGGCAGCAAAGCTATCTGCCCAGTTAGCTTCAGCAGCAAAGGTTGGGCCGCTAAGGACCATACCTAGCCCTGTGCGAGTGGTGCGGCCGCACAGAGCGCAAAGGCTTAAGGGGCACATTTTGTCTGTCTGTCTGTCGTTGCCTGCTGCCGCCACTTTTTCTTCTCTCAGTGGCAGCAGGCAATGGCAAACAGCCGAAATGCGTCCCTTAAGTCTTCTCGTGGCACTCTAAGAAGATGTGGACTCTCCCTCCTCTGACGCGATGTCAGAGAAGGGAGGGACAGATCTGCTTAGAGTGCTGGCAACTTACACAGCGGGCGAGCCTCTTCTCTCCCACTGCGGGGGAGGGGGTGCGCCCATTGTGCAAGTCTCACAGGGCACGATTCAACTTCGGTACGGCCCTGGGACCACTGCCTGGTTATCAGCAGGTACTGCCTCTGTTCCGCCCCCAGAAAGCACAGATGTTAGCAGGCTAGCATTGGGGCATTCAGCGGCAGAGTCCGGGGATATTCAGTGGCACTAACCACATTAATCACTTTAAATATCTTTCCCATACTTTAAATATGAAAGTTTACCTTGTATGCAGAGTCTGGTCTCCTGGGGTCTCCACTTAATTTTTTTCTCCATAATTCTATTTTTAGTTTATGATAATTTATTCTATATTTGGTGGCGATTTAGCTATATTCTGACTGTGTGACCGAGGCTAGGTATTTTGTTAGCATAGAGTTTCTATGTAGGGTTCTGTAGTCAGGGCAACACCCTAGGCAAACTTTCAACCATGTGCCCACCCTCTCCATAGTCCAGCATCTCACTTGTCTTATTGGTTCCTCCCAGTGCAGCATCTTCCCTTCTCTTCCCCTCCCAAGGAGACCAGCATATCTCCTTCCCTTCTCTCTATCCCCTTGTGTCCATTATATCTCCTTCCCTTCTTTTTCCCTGCCCCCTCCCTCCCCTTTGTGCAGCATATCTCTTTCCTTTTTCCCCCTCCCATGTGAAGCATATCTTTTTCTTTCTCTTCCCTCTCACCCAATGTCAAACATCACTAGTCCTGAGAGCATGGAAATTGAAAAGGATTTGGCTTCCATACTTGGACTCTTAATGCTTATATAAGCTGTCTTAGTTGCTACAAGAAAAGCATTGACCATGCATACCTATCCCTTCATGTAGAAGAGGTTCTTCATGTGGTGTTTCAAAAATGGCTATAACCCCATTCGGTGTCCTCCTGATAGCATACTGCATTACCTATACCAGTGATGGCTAACCTTTTTGAGCCCGAGTGCCCAAACTGCCGCACAAAACCAAAGAATTTCCTCAAAGTGCCAGCACATCATTTGCATAAGTGGTCTTATTTGCATAAATATTTGCATAATGCTAACATACACTAACTTTTAGTAAACATGTCTCTTAATGAGTGTATGGATAAAGAAAGACTAAAAGATTTCTACATTACTATAATCCAGTGCCAACCGCCAGGCACATTAGGAACTACTACAAACACTGCCCATTTAGAACCAATAGCAAACCCGCCGTATCCTAACAGCACTACCAGGACTCACAAAGCACCAGACCCTAACTATCAAAAGGCAACACTGCAAATATTAAACCAATACATTTCAAAGAATAGCAATACATGACCTACTGGGGAAAAAGAACAAGTGGCAATGTCAAAAAGGAATTACATAAACAGAACGCCTCAGCTCAGTTACACAGTTGCAATTGCTCCAGCCACTTTCTTCTGGTTTCTTCATGTTTTCTGCTAACTCTCCATCTGCTGTCCATTTGTCCTTTCTTCTCTCTTCTAGTTTTTTTTTCCATTCTCTCTCTCTACATCCGCTTTAACATACTAATCTTTCTCCTTTTGCTCTTTCCTCATTCCTATTTCATCCACTCAAATTTTACACCTCCATCCTCAATCCCCACTTACTCTCCCAATACCCGGCCAATTGTAGATTTTTTATCCCTCCCACACAAAATATTTTTCCCCTCTCCATTTTACTCTCCCAGCCCCATCCCATTCTAATCCTCCCCCAACATCAGCGCCCATCTAGTTCCAGCCTCACCCAGCATCCATTCCCTTCTAGTCCCTGCATCAGCCCATTTCCAGTCCTAGCCCCCCATCAGCCCATTTCCAGTCCTAGCAACCCCCCAACCCAATACCAGTCCTAGCCCCCCCCCATCAACCCACTTCCAGTCCTAAACCCCCATCACCCCATTTTCAGTTTAAGCCCCCCCTATAACCCATTACCAGTCCTAACCCCCATCACCCCATTTCCAGACAGCCCCCATCAGCCCACAGCCCATTAGCAGTCCTACCCCCCCAGCCCATTAGCAGTCCTACCCCCCCCTGCCCATTAGCAGTCCTAACCCCCCCTCCTCCCTTCCCATTAGCAGTCCTACCCCCCCTCCCTGCCCATTAGCAGTCCTAACCCCCCCCTCCCTGCCTCCCTCCCTGCCCATTAGCAGTCCTAACCCCCCCCCTCCCTGCCTCCCTCCCTGCCTCCCTCCCTGCCCATTAGCAGTCCTAACCAACCCCTGCCCATTAGCAGTCCTACCCCCCCCTCCCTGCCCATTAGCAGTCCTAACCCCCCCCTCCCTGCCTCCCTCCCTGCCCATTAGCAGTCCTAACCCCCCCTCCCTGCCCATTAGCAGTCCTAACCCCCCCCCCCTCCCTGCCCATTAGCAGTTCCTAACCCCCCCCCTCCCTCCCTCCCTGCCCATTAGCAGTCCTAACCCCCCCTCCCTGCCCATTAGCAGTCCTAACCCCCCCCTCCCTCCCTCCCTCCCTGCCCATTAGCAGTCCTAACCCCCCCTGCCCATTAGCAGTCCTAACCCCCCCTCCCTCCCTATTAGCAGTCCTAACCCCCCCCCCTCCCTGCCCATTAGCAGTCCTAACCCCCCCCCTCCCTCCCTCCCTGCCCATTAGCAGTCCTAACCCCCCCTCCCTGCCCATTAGGAGTCCTAACCCCCTCTCCCTCCCTCCCTCCCTGCCCATTAGCAGTCCTAACCCCCCCTGCCCATTAGCAGTCCTAACCCCCCCTCCCTCCCTATTAGCAGTCCTAACCCCCCCCCCTCCCTGCCCATTAGCAGTCCTAAACCCCCCCCCCCCCCCCCCCCCTCTGGCATATGTTTTAAAAAAAAAAGCAGGCTCTGGCTGCTGCCGCGGCAGATTGCAATGTCCCGCGGGGCCCCCTCCGCCCGCTAAGCCCCTCTGCAAGGGCTTTCAGATTCGCGAGGGAGAGCGTCTCCCTCGCGTCTCTGTTAAGCCCGCAGGGGCTAATGGGAAATTTCCCATCAGTCCCTCGCGTCTAAAGGGGCTGATGGGAAATTTCCCATTAGCCCCTGCGGGCTTAACAGAGACGCGAGGGAGACGCTCTCCCTCGCGAATCTGAAAGCTCTTGCAGAGGGGCTTAGCGGGCGGAGGGGGCCCCGCGGGACGCTGCATTCTGCCCTTGCCGCGTCCGCGGCAGCAGTCAGAGCCAGCTTTTTCTTTTTTTGCGGACCTTCCCGCGTGCCAGCTGCAAGGCCTTCGCGTGCCACAGCTGGCACGCGTGCCATAGGTTCGCCATCGCTGACCTATACCAATATCAATTGACTGGGGCTAGAGACCTCTTCCATCAGAGTACATTTCAGATAGGCTTGAGGTTCACAATATCCAATCTTTTCTTAATTCAGGAAAGGGATTCTTCATGTCAAACTACCATTATAGAAGCCTCCAATGCTGTGGGACCTTAATGATGTTCTTACATCTCTCATGCAGGTGACCTTTGAATCAATGGAATCTGCTTCATTGAAACATGTCAGCTGCAATGTGTTTGCTTTCATAGCAGTTATCTTGGTTAGAAGAACAAGTAAACTTGGTTTTTGTTTTTTTATTTGTTTCTCAATATCTTGTTTTTAGTATGTTGTTGTAAACCGCTTTGATGTTACCTATCAACCATGCACCCAACTGCATCACAACACGGTAATTCTTTCAACTTGTACTGGGTTGAGAACCCCTGCTCTAACTCTAAGCAGTAGGATCAGGAATACAAATTTATGAGAAACCGTAGAGCTTTCAAACCACAAGAGTTCATAGCAATGTGCGACTTGCCTGAATTATTTACTCCTCTTCTATATTTTGGCCAGGTGGTCTCCACCTTCTAGCAGGTCTTAGAGGATAACCTGAATGAGTTAGTCTCCTCTCATGAGGTTGTCCATAAAAGGCGTTCTTCTCAACCCTAGTATAATACCATTTTACACAACATGAGAAAACAGCTAAGGCTGAATGGTGCAGAAAGAAAACTGACCTTGCAGAATAGCTGCAATTTTTTGCAGACTAGATACAATTCAATGCTGAGACAAGCCAAAAGGTCTTATATTCATCGCCTAATTCACAATAACAAAAATGCTATTCATCGGCTCTTTAGAATAGTTTCTAAGCTGGCGAGATACTATTCTAGACTTTGGACCTGAGAACTCCACTCAGTTTCTTATTAACAAAGGGGCAATGTTGTAATGTTAGTGCACAATTTGTGCTTAGTGTAATTTCTGCATATTTTTTTCATGCGTTACCATTGCACTACAAGGTAGAGAGCGATTGGCACAGGCATTCCTTGGGCACAAATAGCTGCACAGATAGTGGCAAGCACCTATTAAAATCACCTTATAATGAGCTATACTTATTCAAATGATATGACAATGAGGTCATTAGCTACTTCACCAGATGCAAAGAAGTACGCAGAAGACTGGAAGGTCACTTGCTGTGCTATTGATCAAATATGTAGCCAGAGGCGAAGTAAAGTTCGTCACTTTCCGGAGAAAACAGAAACGCTTTCCAGTGCGATTTACCTGCTGCTGGCTTTGCTGTTTGCATGGGTTGGAGTTGAACATGAAAGAGAAGATGGGGAAAATGACAGAACAAGCAGACATATTTTAACCTTTTGGCCTGGGGATCTCTTTGCCACTCAGCGAGCTTGCAATATTCCATACTTGCGCTGATAATACGTCATTCCCAAACATGCTACAGATATGTCACCGCTAACACATAAGCATCTGGTCAGGGCTAGCACTACCTGGCAAGTTGGGTAAGTGCAGCAGGGGGGCCGGCAGCCTAGTGGAAACCCTACTCATGGGACAAGCTGCTCCCGAAGGAGAAGGCTGTAAGAGGCAGCAATCACATCCAGAGAAGCAGAGCCTGCCCGTGGGAGCAGAAGTCCCTGTGTGTGACTATCACAAGGGGTCCATTTCTAGCTTGTTAAGGCCATATTATGGGGACACTGATGGTTGCAGAAGTTCTGGAAGTAGAGGAAGATCAGACATAAACGTCCTATTTACTGACATTTAGTGCGTGATAATGATCTGCCACAAAGCCCCTTTTATGCAATGGGCTTTGCGGTAAATAACACAATTACATAATTATTGCACACTAAGCATTAGTAGACAGGAGTCATTAGGAAAAGAGCTTAGTAATATTTTGAAGGGGGTTGAGATGAATTTAGCAAGCGATATTTAAGAGTTATTAACCGCTTTTATGAAGAAATCCAACCAAAGCAGTGGACAGTGCATGACGGGCACAGAGGAAAAAGCTGCTTTTAGGAGGCTCAGGAAGAAGAAGGGGGGTTTGGGCAATATACAGGGTGGCCCAAAAAAAGTGAGAACATCTGGGAAATTAAAAGCTTAAATAGTTTACTTATTTACCTTTTTTAGCTATATAACGTCTTTATTTCGACAATTTCCGGTCGCCATCTTTTTTTAAAAAAAATTTTGTCAATCGTTTACAGCTGTCTTTTTGAATTTTTAAATAACTTATATGCTACGAGATGTTTTCACTTTTTTTGGGCCACCCTGTAAATTGAGTAGACTACATGTAGCGTAACACTTGAGGACTAGTAGGCAGGGGCTGTGCAAGGCAGGTTGTGCCCTGCATCTCTGGCTTGGAATCACGGCTTACACAGTCCCTGCCCGTGGGACATGTTGCTCCATGGGCAGCCTCTGCCCCTTATACATACAAGGGTTGGACATGGGGGGCATTGAGAAAGTGTGAGTGGACATGAGCTCATTAGGAGGTGGACATAGATGGGCACAGGGAGCCAGAAGGGAGGCTGCGGGGAGGGAAAATAGGGAGGCAGTGGGGATAAGATCTCTAAAGGAAAAAAGGGGACTGTTGTAGTGGTTGATAAGGAAGGGCAGACTAGATAGGCCATGTGGTCTTTTTCTGTCATCATGTTTCTGTTTCTATGGAGGGGCTAGGGAGATAAAGGGAGAAACTGGACATGGGAAGAGGAATGGGGGGAACGGGCATAGGGAGAAACAAGGAGGGGAGATGGAATGGTGATGTTGGCCTGGGGGTTATAAGGAGACTATGGGAAACTGTTGGACTTGGGAAGGGGGGAGGACAGAGGGAGACAGAGGGGAAATGCTGGACATGGGGTAATGAGAGAGAGGGGAAAAGATGGACATGGGGTAAATAGATTGAGAAAGAGATGGAGAAATGCTGGACATGGAAATAATAGGGGGAGATGGTATAGTATGTAGATGGGGTAGATGTTGGTTGCAGGGGGATAGGAAGGGAGAGGGCAGACATGGAATGATAGGGGAAGAGGGCAGTGGTACTGGATGGAGAGAACCAGAGAGAGAGACACTTAATGAGGGTGAGAGATGTTAGGCATGGAGGGGGGAGAGGGTCAGCAAAAGACTGGGGAATAATGAATCAGGGAAGAAGAGCTGGGGAATGAAAGGACTGGGGTGAAGATTGAAAAGCGGTAGATGGATGGCATAAAAAAGAGGGGGACTGAGAACTGGATAGTATGGAGTAGTGAAATCTGGGTGGACAGAGTGACAGAGAAATAAACGAAAAAAAGCTGAAAGGAAAAAAAATCAATAACCAAGATAGAAGGAAGTGAAGGAAACAAAAGGATAGACAAGAAATGGCAGATGAAATAGAGACCATAGAAACAGAGCTAAGAGAAAACAGAGAAAAGCAGAAGCTTCAGATCGGAACCAGCATGATCAGAGAATAAAATGGTCAGACAACAAAGACAGAAAAACGAATTTTATTTTCAATTCAGTGATTGGACTTTGTGCTATCTTTATATTTTACACAGTATGGGGCATTGCATCTCTTTTATTTCTATAGTGTTGTACCGCATGCGAAGCCTGGTTTCTTGGAATTTCAGTTTAATTTTTGTCTACATATTTTTATTTTTACTTTAGTTTGTGATCACTTATTCTGTACTTGGTGAGGGCCTGTGTTCTGAGTGTGTGATCAAGGCCAGGTATTCTGTTAATGGGGAGTTTGTATGTAGAGACAGGGCTGTACCAAGCCATAAATGCGCCCCATGTGACTGGCACATCTGGTGCGCGCCCCTCCCCCATCACAGGTTTGCCATTTGCCCCACACCTCCATGTCCAGTTGGCTCCCCGCGCTGCCTGCCCTTGCTCCACCGCTGCTTTCCGGGATTCCTTGGAGGCAGTGGTGGCGGCAGCAATGGACATCCAATTCTAAAAAAAAATCACATGGGTCTTTCCGACTCCGTGCTTACATGCAGGTCTGATCCCTCCTTCCTCTTACTTTTGCTCGCATCAGAGGAGGGAAGAATCAGACCTGCATGCAAGTGCGGAGTCAGATCCGCATGTTTTTTTAAAATTGGATGTCCACTATGCTTCTCAGGGCCGGTGCTAGGGTTCTAGCACCCCCCTACAACCTATAAATCAGCGCCTCTCCCTCATTATTATTATTGTTGACTGCACCCTACCCTCCATTTTCACAAAACCACTTTTTGAACTCTTTTCAAGTTATATTAGTATTTCTTCTTCAAATCCAGTGTTGTAAGAAAATTGCAGCAAAAGAGCAAATGCATAACCAAAATAAAAATATTTAGCAGTAAATACTTAAGAGGTCATTCTGAGGCATGAATAGCAGGGATGGACATCCTTTTGGGACATCTATCCCCACTATTCGTGTTGTTTCCCAGGCCTGACTACCTTCCCCACGTGTTATACAGGGAAGGTAGGGGCAGTGAGCAGTCACTGGCCCCGGACATGCAGGGCCAATTGCAATGTCGGCCCTGTATGTCCAGGGCAGGCAACTTACACGGGGAATTTATTCCACCTCGAAGGTGGAATAAGTTCCCCTAGTCGTCGGACGACAGCAGGCCCGAGGTACGGATGGGGCAGGGGGAGGCTGAGGACATTCCCCACTACCCGACCCTGGCCTTAGGAGGCCAGATTGGGGGTCGGCTGCAGGGAATTCACTTTTAAAGCCAGCAGCCAGGGATCGCAGCCATGGCAACCGGATGCATTGGGGGGAGCCTAGGCTGGCAGCCCCAAATGTGCCCCTATTTCTTTGCACCCTATGTGACCACACCACTCGCACAGGGCTAGGTGTGGTCTGTGTAGAATCTGTACTGTAGTAATTTGATTTGTTCAGCTTTTCAGAAGGTGTATGGATGTTCTAGGTCCTGCTGCAGTATTTATAGTGCTGCTTTTTTCTGGGTAGGCCCCTTATTGTGTGAATTTTAGACGTTTATGCTAGTACAGTATGGTAGATTTGGCCTTGTAGATCTCCAATGACTTTTGTAGGGTTTTATATTAGTTCACAATATGCCTGGTACTGGAGAATATTTATGTTGTTGTTAGTGAGATGACCAGAATCAGATTTGTTTTTTTAATAGATTGAGTTCTGTGTGTGAATTTTCTACTTCTGCTCTGCATCCATTGTCGAGGGAGAGGTTTCTGTGGATGCAGAAGATATATTCACAAAGAAAACGCGAGAATCATAATACAGTTTATAACAAAATTAAGTGAGTTATAATTTCATAATTTGGTGTTATAAACTGCGCTGTGGTTCTCGCTTTTTCTTTTAGTTCCTTGATGTGCAAGCAGCTTGCATTTCCTTTGTTTTTTGCAAAATCTATACTTACATTAACACCATGCTGGTCCAATGTGCAGTTTCAGGAATTATGTTGTGGTTGCCAAGCCTTTCTTAGTGTTTATGTTGGAGTGGGAGGTATTGTGTTGGGGTCACAAAGTCCCTCTTCTTTTTCAGAGGGTGGGAAGTGCTGTGTAGGGGCCACTGAGCCTCTCTTGTTTTTGTGAAAGTGTGTGTTGGGGCACCAAGTTGCTCTTGTTTTTGTGGGAGTGGGAGGTGCTGCATGGGTGCTGTTGAGCCTCTCTTGTTTAGCATATTCAGCAGCATGTTTCCTAAGCTCTGCACTGATAACATATGTGTGGGTCACATTACCAACACAGGGCCTTAGGATAACTGGTGCAACTAAGACCTCCCACTGAGGTGCCATTAGTTGTACCCACACTACTTGCGCTGAGCCATTGTGTTAGTTTCTGCTGACAATACAGATACCTGCATGTGAGAGTTCTTTCTCTTGCCTCACTCTGGAGTAAAGTATAAATTTGGGAAAGAAATCCTGAAAACCTAAGAGTAATGGGAAAAAGAATGGAACTTACTCCTTGGTCTGGCCGGAAAGTGGCCATGCTATTCTTGCTTTTCTCTTATAGTTTCTAGATGTACATTGACAGCATGGTTATGTTTTTGATTCCTTCCTTCCATACAAAATCTTTCTCCTGCATATTTTTTCAATGAGTAAAATATTTCTGAGCTGTCCATACAACAGAGTATTTTTCTTTTGATCCATATCTAAAATTTAGCATGCTCTTGGACGATCATAGCTGTTCATAATAATGCTAAGTATTTACTGCTCAGTAGTTATTTTTATTCTAGCTATGCATTTGCCCCTTCACTGAACTTTTCTTACAACATTGGATTTGAAGGAGAAATACTAGCATCAGGTGAAAAGACTTTACAAAAGAGTTTTGGGAAAAAGGAGGATGGGATGTAGCGAACATTAATAATGAGGGAGGGGCGCTGATTTATAGATTGCAGGGGAGCTTTTGTGGTACTTTCATACTTTTATCTCACAGCTCTAACGCCGGCTTTCTGCATCAACCTGAAAGTTCATACTCACATACAGGCTCTGTCTTCTAGTCACCAAGGACCAAGCCAAACTTCTGGCTCTCCTTTAACATCACCTGTTCCTGTCCAAATGGAAGCAGGAATGCTCTCATTGAGTGAACATTTTGAGATCTCTGCTTCATTGTCTTTTAGCTGGTTTAGCTCCTTTACTCCATTTTCTAAGTTAGGTCTGCTAGGTAGCAGAACTAGTTGAATGCTATGCCTCTGTTAGGATCAAAGAAGATAAACAGCCACATAGACTTTCTGATGGATTCTGTTCTCTTAAGATAATAAGCAGGGAACTTCTCACATGGATTCTTATAAAGTATAGAGCAAAATGTAAAGAACACTATTTTTTTCACTGACATAAAATGGCATGATTAACTTTGGCAGGAAATTATTATTAGCACTTAGCTCATGGCTTTCCAGTAGAAGACCAAGGCAAGTTACATTCAGGTACAGTATGCATTTCAGAACAATTTGCATGCAATGGTGAAAGTGTATGCCAATCTATCTCATGCATATTCATTGTGCTTATCCTGAAAACCTGACTGGCTAGGTGTGTCCCAAGAACTGGGTTGAGAACTACTGGGTTAGAGCAATAATCTTTAAAAACCTAATTATTCTCAGAGACTGGGATAGTATAGGCTGTAGAGGTGGACATTTTTTTTTTTAGAAAAGCAGGTTAATATAATGGCCTGCCTTATGTGTGGGCAAGATATGAGTTAAGGAGAAAAACGTGCTATTCATAAGATCCAGAAATTCATGTTCAGTATGAGTAGGTGGCTTATTGGCATGCACGTTAAAATCCCTGTGGATTAATAGTTCTCCGGGGAGAAAGCTAACTTCAGCAATTAGTGATGTCAACTCATCCATTGAAAAATGTGAGAGCGGTGGGAGTAGATAACAGAAGTATTTGAGAGAAGGACAGCTCCTGATCTGAATCGGCAAAGTTTCAGGTGCAATTAAGAATGGTAATCTCTTTGCAGCTTATCTTTTTTGATATGCTGAAAGCAGTTCCTCCGCCTCTTTGCTGTGAATAGAAATATACTTATCTGAGCAAGCTTAAATTAAGAAGTGTGATTCATCCAGTTTGAGCCACTTTTCTGTAATGCCCAGGATATCTAGTTTTTGGAATAAAATCAAATGGTGCACTAATGCAGTTTTGTTTTTAATGGAGCGTATGTTTAGTAAGCCCAAGTTCAAGGAAGTGAGAGGTGCTGCATTTAACCCCTTAATCAGTGGTAAAATCCTTGTTCACAAAAAACAAGTTACTATGTTAATGAATTCCTGGCCATACTTACCTCTGCTGGTATAGCCTCAGATGGTGAAAACAGCATTAGCCATTAGAAGGCAAAATTAAAAAGCGGATAGGGCCATCTCAGACATAATGAAGCCAAAATAAGGTGCCCAAAGGAAGCACTCAAAGGCACATCCTGAGGAGCCAGACCTGCTCCTTAGACGTGCACCTGAGGCAAAACTTAAAAATAAGAACTTATTCTCTTAACAACCGTCACCTTTGCCGGTGGGTAGAGCTTGGGCTTTGGTGAATTGACTGGCATCCTCAATCCAATTTTGTTATGAACCAGCTGGTACTCTGCCAAACAGTAAAGTGAAATCTCATCAAATCATGACCGCTGAGGGCCTGCCCTTCCATTAGGCAGATTAGGCATCCGCCTAGAGTGGAAGAATGTGGGCGGTGGCAGCACAGCTGGATAGGACCTGCTCCTACACGTCCTCTGCTACTGTCACCATCGGTCTATCTCTGTATGGATCATCCAGAAACATTGTAAAGTGGTGTGCATGCTGCAGGACCTCTAGCACAGGCATGTGCTCAAATTTTGCTGGGTCCTGCTCCTTCCAGCACAAACCTCCTGCCGGACGGGGTAATCCCATCAGCCCCGGTGAGATTAACAGACCCGCGAGAAGAAAGGGAAACTCTCGCGGCTCTGAAAGCCCGTGCATTGGGAAGGACTCGGGAGCTGGAGGCTCTGTCGGGCAGGCGGGGCCCCGTGGCGGGACATTTGATTCTGCCGCTGCCACGGTGGCAGCGGCAGCAGCAGCCGGTTTGGTTTTTTTAAATCCTATCAGGGTTGATGGGGGGTTAGGACTGGTAATGGGCTAGGGGGGGAGGGGGGTTAGGACTGGTAATGGGCTATGGGGGGTTAGGACTACTAATGGGCTATGGGGGGGGCTAAGACTGGAAGTGGGCTGATGGGGGGGTCGAACTGGAATTGGGCTGATGGTGGGTTAGGATGTAATGGGCTATGGGGGGGCTAAGACTGGAAATGGGCTGATGGGGGTGTAGGACTGGTAATGGGCTATGGGGGGGCTAGGACTGGAAATGGGCTAATGGGGGGTTAGGACTGGAATGGGCTGTGGGGAGGCTAAGACTGGAAATGGGCTGATGGGGGATAGGACTGGTAATGGGCTATGGGGGGGCTTAGGACTGGAAGTGGGCTGATGGGGGGCTAGGACTGGTAATGGGCTGGGGGGTGGCTAGGACTGGAAATGGGCTGAGTGGAAGGAGGGCTTGAACTGCAAATAGCTGATGGGGATGGGGGCTTGGAATGGAAATGGGCTGTGTGGAAGAAGGGCTTGAACTACAAATAGCTGATGGGGAGGGGGGCTTGGAATGGAAATGGGCTGTAAGGGGAGGGAGTTAGGACTGGAAATGGGCTGAGTGAGGGGGGGCTAGGACAGGAAATGGGCTGATGGAGGGCTAGGATAGGACTGGAAATGGGCTATTGGGGGGGCTTGGATTGAAATGGACTCATGGAGGGGCTAGAACTGGAAGTAGGCTCATGGGGGGCTTGGATTGGAAATGGGCTGAGTGGAGGGGCTAGGAAAGGACTAGAAATGGGCTGATGGTGGCTGGGATTGGAAATGAGCTGATGGAGGGACTCGGATGGGGAGCTAGGACTTGAAATGGGCTGATGCGGGTTAGGACTGGTAATGGGCTATGGGGGGCTAAGACTGAAAATGGGGTGATGGGGGGGCTTAGGACTGGAAGTGGACTGATGGGGGGCTAAGGACTGGTAATGGGTTATGGGGGGCTTAGGACTGGTAATGGGCTATGGGGGCTAGGACTGGTACGGGGCTGGGGGTGGCTAGGACTGGAAATGGGCTGAGTGGAAGGAGGGCTTGAACTGCAAATAGCTGATGGGGACGGGGGCTTGGAATGGAAATAGGCTGAGTGGAAGGAAGGCTTGAACTCAAATAGCTGATGGGGAGGGGGGCTTGGAATGGAAATGGGCTGTAAGGGGAGGGAGTTAGGACTGGAAATGGGCTGAGTGAGGGGGGGCTAGGACAGGAAATGGGCTGATGGAGGGCTAGGATAGGACTGGAAATGGGCTGTTCGGGGGGCTTGGATTGAAATGGACTCATGGAGGGGCTAGAACTGGAAGTAGGCTCATGGGGGGCTTGGATTGGAAATGGGCTGAGTGGAGGGGAGCTAGGATTTGACATGGGCTGATGGTGGGGCTAGGAAAGGACTAGAAATGGGCTGATGGGGGACTGGGATTGGAAATGAGCTGATGGAGGGACTCGGATGGGGGAGCTAGGACTAGAAATGGGCTGATGGTGGGGCTAGGATAGGACTAGAAATGGGCTTATGGGGGGTTGGGATTGGAAATGAGCTGAAGGAGGGACTCGGATGGGGGAGTTAGGACTGGAAATGGGCTGATGCGGGGACTAGAAGGGAGCGGATGCTGGGTGGGGCTGGAACTAGAAGGGAGCTGATGTTGGGGGAGGATTAGAATGGGAAAGAGCTGGGAGAGTGAAATGGAGAGGGAAAAATATTTTGTGTGGGAGGGAAGACAAATCTACAATTGGCCGGATATTGGGAGAGTAAGTGGGGATTGAGGATGGCGGGGTAAAATTTGAGTGGATGAAATAGGAATGAGGAAAGGGCAAAAGGAGAAAGATTAGTATGTTAAAGCAGATGTAGAGAGAGAATGGAAAAAAACTAGAAGAGTGAAGAAAGGACAAATGGACAGCAGACGATGGAGAGTTAGCAGAAGACACGAAGAAACCAGAAGAAAGTAGCTGGAGCAATTGCAACTGAAAAAAAAATGCACAAAAGGTAGAACAATATCTCTTTATTGAATTTATTAACTGAAATATGCCAGCTTTGGGAAATGTGCATCTGCGCTTTGTTTAGTACAAGAGGAAATTAATTTATAGTTTTATTTCTACAGTGTTGTTGGGCTTTTGGGGTTCCCAGTTTAATTATTGTCTTCCTGTTTCTACATTGTGATTTCTTGTTTGGTGACGGTCTATGTTCTGCACGTGTAACTGAGCTGAGCTATTCTGTTTATGTAATTCCTATCTGACTTTGCCACTTGTTCTCTTTCCCCGGTAGGTCATGTATTATTGTTCTCTGAAATGTATTGGTTTAATATTTGTAGTGTTGCCTTTTGATAGGTAGGGTCTTGTGCTTTGTGAGTCCTGGTAGTGCTGTTATGATACGGCGGGTTTGCTATGGGTTCTAAATGGGCAGTGTTTGTAGTAGTTCCTAATATGCCTGGCAGTTGTCACTGGATTATAGTAATGTAGAAATCTTTTAGTCTTTCTTTATCCATACACTCATTAAGAGGCATGTTTACTAAAAGTTAGTGTATGGTAACATTATGCAAATATTTATGCAAATGAGGTCCCTTATGCAAATGAGGCCCCGCACCGAGTCTCCGCACATGGCCCCGCACCCCCCTTGGGCCGCCTCTGCCCGGAATTGAGACGGAAGCCTGCACATGAGCAATACTCACAAAAGAGGATTGGTGATTGAATATTCCCATATTTTGTTGTGGTCGGTTTACATTGTTGTTGAAGCTGAGAAGTGCGAAGTGAGTCACCTCCCTGCTCCAGAGCTCCAACCAATTATCTGCAGCCAACCAGACCTTTAAAAAGAAAGCGCCATCGGGTGCGCCCACACCTGGCAGGCCTATGCCTGAAGGCCTCACCAGAGGGCCCTTTGGCATGGCCTTTAGGCATGGAAATTAAGCGCTACCAGAATCTCTGTCCCGTTAGATTGCAGCGAGGTGAAGTGAGCCTAGAAACACCATCCTGAAGACTCCAGCCCACACACCAAAAGGAATCAAAAAGCACAGAACAGGACATATCCTTTAAAGAAATCAACCAAGACATAGAACCATACAGAACTGTGAGTAAACCTTACCCCACAACACTTAGCTGAACAAGCCAAGCACACAAAACTCAATCACACATAAAGCAAAATCATCTCTATGTGCCTGATTAGTCACCACACCAGTAACCCTAACCTAACGGCTACTCATTCACACAACCTAAATGAAGCCAAACACAATGGATAAAAAGATAATACTCACGCTACTCCTTCTACTCCTGCTCCTCAAAAGCAGATACTCACATGCTGGTGAAACCAAATTACTATCTCCCACACTCCTGATAACAATTATACAAACAGGCAGACATGCAACCTACAAGATACATATAAATATATATCTAAAGCATTATAACAGGCCACGAAGGATAATACACATAACCCCTACCAGCGATGAGGAAATAGCTCCCGTGAAGGTACCACACCATACCGTACTCTCCTGTGCATTAGTCAACACTCGATCAATCCAGAACAAATTCAGTACTATAATGGACACATATTTGTGTACTACGAGACAAAAAAGGTATCTTTTTAGTATTATTTATTATTATCTTTGTTTGTGTCCTCATCTCCCTCTCTTTTTATTGTGTTATGGTTTTCAAATATGTTTGACTCATTTGATCGTATGATTAAGCTATGCTTTTGATATTCTGTATGTTTTTAATATTTTTTAGCATTATTATATTTGTTTATAAATTTTGATATTCTATTTGTTTTTATCATTATTTATAATTATATTTATATAATTGATCTACATCTTATATACAATTTTATAATTTGTTTTATATGTCTAGAAGCACTTATAAGTTTTTATAATTTTTATAATTTTAACATTTTTATTAAATTTTATTTATATGTAATTAATTGATTTTCAAGTTACAATGTTCATATTTGATGTTTGTTGTTATTTTTTGAGGTGTGTTTCCTCTAAAGACCCCCTGAAGAAGGCTTCCCAGCCGAAACACGTAGGGGCTATTAAAAAGGGTTTTTACCTGAATTGGATTACTGCCAGTCTCCTTCTTGCACCTGCTTGTTTGGTCTTCTGTGTTAGAGTGCAGGTACTTGCTTCTCTCCTTGGTTTTCTGTGGTCCAGAGACTGCAATTTGAAAGAAATTCTCAGCATGGTGTGCATGAGACCTATGATTCCTAGACTAGTGTCCAGGGCCCATTTGATCTGTGGCAAATGCTCTATCTGTGTGGTGTCTTTGCAGTTTGATAGATTTGTACATAAGGGACATGACTATGGATTGAGATGTTTGACCATCTATATGACATTGTATATTATATATTTTGTAAGATGTCCTTGTATGCTTATCTATATAGGTAAGGCGATTCGTCCTTTTAGAACTAGGATGTGTGAACACTGTAGTGGGCTACAGCGTAGCTGTGTGGAAGCCCCTATGGTACAGCATTGAGCATGGACACCAGTTTAATGATTTGCGTTGCTTTTGCATTCATCATTTAGAGTCAGGGGTGGGTGGAACTGTGAATAGAGATGTAGCCCTCTTGAGGTATGAGCAGAGATGGATTTTCCATCTCAGTTCAGTCACCCCTGAGGGCCTTAACAGCCAGATTGATTGTATAGGATGTGGATAGACAAATGGATGTCTTAAAAAGATCTTTTGTGATCGGGGTTGAGCTCAGTGAAAACTTGGGCTGGTCGATGATGGGTGGGATGGTGGTTCTGTTTGGTTTCACATGAACTGTGATTAGTTGTTATGGATTGAGCACTATGGTTGTGATTGGATGGATGAGGGATGTCTGTGTGGTGTATTGGATGTGATGTCATCTGGGCAAGTGTTTGCATGTCTGAGATTGACTGTGATCCCTGCCCCTCATTGGTGAGGTTTTCTAGTTTTGGGCAGGGTTGGAAATGCTGGAGGGTTTTTCAATGCGGGTGTGTGCATTGCTGTTGAAAATATTTGGAGCAGTCAGAACAGCTATGGCTATGGCCGAGGTTTTGATGGTTTGGTGAGTACTTGGTTGGGATATGACCAGTGTTCTATCTGATTTAGCTCATGGAGAGTGTGTATGTGTTAATTCAAGTGTCTGAATGGATTCCTTGAATTGTTTTTTCTCTTGCATGCTTAACAAGGTGATTGAATGTGTTGGATATTAATCTCAAGCCTTCTCTTTCCCACAGCATTTGCCTTTTCTGTTGAGAAACTGATTCTGTTGGTAAGTTTTCCCCTGAAGAAGCTGAAGGTGAAACGTTCCTGATGGCGTCTAGCGGTGGCATCGGGATGTTGCTGCTGGTGCAGCTGATTTCTTTAGATGAATGCAGATAAGCATAGAGTAGCATTGATAAATGTGGCTTATTACGCACTTCATTTGGAAAGAACCACTTGCAATGCGCCGAGAAACTGAAGGTTTGCTGTGAAGTAGCAATGAGAAAATAATTCAAATAATATTTAAAAATTGATTATTAAAATGTATTAAAGTGATTTAAGATTTGGCACAAGGGGTGTTTTTCAGGATCCATGATGGCGAAGTCTGTACACCTAAGGCTTGATAAGTTCTGCCTTGTCTTTGTACTGTAGGCAGCAGCTCTAGTAAGCCGTTTTGGTGTTTTTGAGTTACTGAGATCCTTTTCTCCCTTGTATAAGTTGAATGATCAGATGGACTTTATGGGATTCCACATCCATTTACTCTTGATGTTGTCATAGTGGAATACTGTTTTCATTTTTTGATCTATGATCTTGCTTCATTCCGTTAGTGGCATTTTTGTTTCTGTGATTTGCAGCCCTTTACTAGGGGCAGGGGTTTCCTGATGGCTGACTTGCACTTCATATGCAAACAATAAATTTATATTCCCTGAATCCTCCCCCATAGCCATCCCCAGATTCTGTTGGTAGCGAGCTTTTCCTGGCGATGCCAACTCTAGGACTTAGCAGGCTTGGGATTCTTGACATATATATCTGGGTCTTCCAAGAAATCCTCCTGGTCTGACTTAACGGAGCCATCAGTTAGCCAGGCCAATGCATTCTCACCAACAAACAGCTCAAGTTTAGCAGCATGGATATACTATCCAGTCACAACTTGGAGTTACTCACCATCTCAAATAAGCAATACACTATCTTTCTAGCATACAGAACTCTTATTCACAACCCCGATGAGCTAGCTACCATTCTAGACACAGTCTGCACACACTCGACTAAACAAAGCACATTCATCCTACTGAGAGACTTTAACTTGGCTTCAGTATCCAAAACACAGGCCACAACATTTCTAGATGCCATGGGCAACCTACAATTTTCCCAGCTCATCAATACACACAATAGAGGAGAAATGCTCGACCTTTTCTTCTTCCCAATCACAGCTGACCACAACTTAGTTCCACCACAAATATCCATAGACCAAGTTCCCTGGACAGATCACCACCTGATCACATTCAAACTACCCAATCAAACCATCATGAAAGGAAGAAGCGGTAGCACAACGACGATGAAAAGGTTTATATCAATGGACTATCAAGAGTTCACACGCAGAGTTTCACCAAAACTGAGTACAATGCATCCGAACATGTAGACACACTGATGAAAACATGGAATTCAACAATAGCAGCTGTACCCAACAATACCTTACGAGACCAAACGCAGTAGGATAACACCATGGTACTCCTCAGAACTGAAGATACTCAAAAGGAACTTATATTGATCGAGCAGAAGTAATGTCACAAACAGATACACTCAAACTACCTTCAAGAGTTAAACAACTATCATGCTATCACCAACAAAGCCAAAAATCAATATTACAAATACCTTTTCAAAATATCTTTAAATAAGCCAAGGAAACTATTTGATATTGCTAATTCTCTCAAGAAGAATCCCACCTCAAAACACACCAATAATCAACTCAACCTACACCACCAAATGGAATGACACTTACAAAATAAATCTAGCAACGCAACCTTCAGTAAACTTGAAATCCCTTAACAGAACAAGCAATCCAACATGAAGGTTCAATGGACCACCTTTGAGCTCATTGGTACTGAACAAGTTTACAGTATAATATTAGCCCTGAATACCACCACCTCCCCTCTGGACCCCTGCCTAGTGTCATGGGTCAAATTAGCAAGAACACACCTCATACCTTTCATCCACAGCATGATCAATGACTCACTAAAACAAGGAAGCCTACCACCAGAGCTCAAGCATCCCTCTATACGTCCCATCCTCCAGAAGATCAGCTCCATCCTGCCCATCATCCTGTAGGCCAATATCCAGTATACCTTTCATAGCAAAGATCATTGAAAAGGCTGTTCAATCTCAGTTACAAGACCACCTGGATAAATGTGCACCTCTAGACTCACAAAAACATGGGTTCCAACCATACCACAGTGTGGAAACCATTTTCACCTACCTCATCGACATATTAATCAATAGCAGGGGAAAAAAATATACAAGGATTTATACTCTTATTCCTTGACATTTCTGCTGCATTTGACTTGGTCTCTCACCGGCTCCTTCTGAACAGACTTTATCAAGTTGGTCTCCAGGGTACCACCTTACAATGGTTTCACTCCTACCTTTCTGATAGGCTACAGCATATAAAAATAGGACCCTTCAATTCCCAACATTTCCCACTCAGGCAAGGCATACCACAGGGATCAGCCCTATCTTCAGTTCTCTTTAACCTCTACATGCAACCAATATGTGAGGTATTTAAAAGCGTTGACATTCAATGCTTATTCTACGCAGATGACATAATGCTATTCATGCCTTTCAACACAAAATCCCCTGATTACACAAAGCCCAATAACTGTTTCACTGCAATCTCCAAATGGCTAAAGACATACACCCTCAATATAAATCATAACAAAACAGAAATCCTGAACGTCACAAGGGACTATACTTTCAACCCACCATCAACAAGCACCATAGAAAACCTTCAAATCACAGTCAAAAGTGAGATCAACTACCTTAGAGTAACACTGGATCAACAACTTAATCTCCTCCCACACATAAATTGCACCACCAGAGAAATATATTATAAGTTGTGGACCACAAGACACCTATGACCACTCATATCTCCTACAGACTACCCACAGTTTGCCAAGCTGTATTAACATCCATGCTGAACTACTGCAATACGATATATCAGGGTATCTCTAAAAGCTCACTATATCCATTACAGTTAGCCCAAAATACAGCAGCAAGACTGATCCTGGGTCAATCTCGCCAATTGCACATCACCCCCTCTTCAAGAAACTGCACTGGTTACCCATAGCACAAAGAATCAAATATAAAGCCATAATTAACACACACAAGATCATCAACAATCTCTCAGCTGTCATCCTCAAATCACTACTTACACACAGCTCCGGTAGACCCCGACAACAGGGCAACATAAATACACTAGTCTTACCAAAAGAAAGAACAAAGAGTAGTCAAAGGGCTTTCTCATTATATGCCCCAGCTCTGTGGAACTCTCTCCAACCACAATTAAGAGCCATACAACATCTTGAACCCTTCCGCTTTTCTATTCATCGAATACTATGGAGCAAACTCAATCATTGAATAGCTCACCCATAACTGTTTCTCCTATCACGCTTTCGTCTGTTGTTAATGTTAACCCATCATGTATTTAGTTAACTAACCTTATTAAGATTTGTTAAAATAATTTCATCTTTGTTCAATGTAATGTGCACCATTGGTTTCAATTCTATCTGTTTCTGCACTACGTTCCATGTACACCATTTTGCCTTGTAGAAAAGGGTATAGAAAAATTGTTAAATAAATAAATATCGCTCCAAGGTTTGGGTGGTCTCGGCCGTTCACCAGTGGATATGGGAGCCAGGGAGGCACCACGACCTCAAACATAGCTTGACCTGCTGGAGTCTTAAGTGAAACCTGTGCCATTGGATACTGCCTCTGTTCGCCATGGACAAAGGCCAGTGTTACCGTCTTTGCATGGTCAATTTGAAATCGGGTTACAGTTTCCTGGTGAATGAGGGTCCACACACTCCCAGAGCCTATCAAAGCTTAGAGGCGGGTTCCCTTAAGCTCCATTAGAATCACAAACTTCTGTGCCCTGGGGTGGGGAGTGTCTACAAAAGCTCAAGTGTGAGGGGTAGTTAGGCTGACCTCCATGGGTTCTTCCATACCTAGGGGACATTCCTGAGCAGAGTTCCCAGGCTTCACACCTAAAAGAGGTGAAGGGGTTGTGGCTATGGCCATTTTATTTATTTATTCCTTTTTTATCATGTTCTCTCAAACTGCTCAGGGCAGGTTACAAATTACATACTGTGACAATGAGAGCTGTGTGGAAGAGATGGAATGTGAGGAAAATGAGGAATACACCTTTAAGAGCAGAGATAGCCAAGGTTTTCATAGTGACCACAAGCTAGAGGAACATGCAGTAGCTGAAGCTGAGCCCCGCCCAAGCCATGACGTAGGAGCAAGCTTGAGCCCTAGTGAGATGAGAGACACGTGCAGGAAGCAGGGTGTGGTCGCTGCAAAGCACTGTTTTAAACCTGCTTCAGGGAGTTGTAGAAAAGTGTGGCTGAGAGAGAAGCCAGTAGAGCAGCGGGAAGCGTGGCTGAGAGAGAAGCCTAGTTCAAAACAGTTCAGAGAGGAAAAATCTGGAAAGTTTTACTCCACCATGGGAAACAGTTCTGACAACAAGAAAAGCAGTTCTTGCTTAGAAGGTACGTCTGCTTCAGTGCTTAGCAGAACTTTGGCTGAAGACAGAGAGACAGACCTGAACGCTGTTGAGTTATTGGAGAAGCTGTTTCAGAATAGGGAGGCTCATTCCCAAAGCACTGCTGGTTGTGACCAGAGGGAGCAGTTCTTAGGAGAGCTTCACAAGTTTCTGTATAACAGTAGGCTTGAACCAATTGCCAGAAGCCTGGAGAAAGATAAGCAAAGTGCAGCTTATGAAGATATGCAAGTTGATGTTTATGAGAGAGTTCCTGAGTGTGACAAAACAGAGATGGACTGTTCTTTTTGTAAAGCAGAAGGCTTAAACATGTGCTAGCCTTGAACTGTGGAAGGAAGTTTACATAGCATATTTGTTTAGCTAATGGAGAGCTGAGAGCGTCTGTGAGAAAGAAAGAAAGAATTTCCACTGAAACCTAAGGGTTAAATGAATCAGCCTTGGATAAAAGAGAAAAAGAATTTACCTGTTGTAAATACCAGCAGTAGCTGTGAAACTGTTTGTGCTGAAGAATGCTATGAACAGCTACTGTGCAAAGAGTCTAATTGAGTTCTGATGTTCCAGACACATTTTTGTTCCTGGTGATTTTCATTTGGAGAAATAATCCCACTTTGCATAGCGTTTGTGAATTTTGATACGAGAGGGGAAGCCCAAAAATAAATATCTTTGTTTTGCCTTAAAAACCCCGAGTGGTCATACTACTTTGTCTGCAAGTAATATAAGAACTACAAGTCCCAGCAACCCCTGCTGGAAGAAACGTCTTGTGACATTACTTAAGGGCAAATAAGGCAGCCCTTTTGCCTATCAGCCTTTGGCCTAGGCAGGGGGTCATGACAGAGTGGCGTAGTTGCTACGGATTATTCGCAGTGCGCATGTGCGTGGATTTCCAAGCCAGGAGTAGCGCTGGAGTCAAGGCTGCAGAAAAACAGTACAGTGAAGTGCATCAGGACTGAGTCTGAGCATCTGGAAGATTGCAGAGACCGTCGGTTGTTTAAAGCCTGAAGCTACACCAGTACCAGGTAATTCGTACCTAACTGGGGTTAGCTAAGGATACCAGTACTGGGGTGTATTGCTTTAGCCCGAGGAAAGAAAGGAATACTGCATGGCATAGTGCGGTATCGCACTTGGGTGGTGTTTCCTGTCTGTTTTGTCATTTCAGAGCAGGAGGACCATGGAGGCCAAGGAGATCCTCCAATGGATGGCATCTCAGTTCGAGCGGCAGAGAGAGCTATCATTGGAAGCCCAGGAGCGATCGGCCGCCAGAATGCAGGCTCAACAGCAACCACTGCTAGAATTGCTGGAGGCGTGGATGAAAACCCTGAAGAAGGAGCCAGATCCAATTGCAACTCCACCAGGTTCAGCAGGACTGTATCAAGCTGGTACACTCGTCCAGTGGGACATTTAGCTTTGATCAGCTAACTGACAAGGACGATATAGATGACTTCTTAGAAGCCTTTGAACGTGTGGCTCACATAATTGGATGGCCTAAAGACCAATGGGCGGTGCGTTTGGCCATGTCTCTCACCGGCGAGGCCTTGGCAGCGTACCGGGCCATGCCAGCGTCTCTCGCCAACAATTATGATGAGGTCATAAAAGCCATTAGGGACAGATTAGGTCTAACACCCTTGGTGTACCACCGTTTATTAAGGAGCACGAGGATAAAACCCGGTGAAACACCCAGAGCGTTATGCCAGCATGTGAAAAGTCTGGTCATAAAATGGTTAGCGCCAGAAGGGAAGACAGTTGAAGCGGTGATTGATAGCATCATATTGGAACAGTTCATGGCCGCTGTACCACTAAGTGTGCGCACCTTCCTGATTTTGCAAAATTGCCAAAACACCCAGGAAGCCACTTTGCTTGCGAAA